>OZ026514.1:135451453-136651453 GCA_964019695.1 Loripinus fragilis | reverse complement strand
CTATGTAGGTGGACAGTCCTGGGAGAGTGTCTCTGTCCCAGAAACCTTGAGGGGTGGGGTTCAGATACACCTGCATCATCACAGGAATGTAGCTGTGGTCAGTGCCAATCTGAAACAGTTATAAGAAGTAAGTGAGTGAGTGAGTGATCTATGTAGGTGGACAGTCCTGGGAGAGTGTCTCTGTCCCAGAAACCTTGAGGGGTGGGGTTCAGATACACCTGCATCATCACTGGAATGTAGCTGTGGTCAGTGCCAATCTGAAACAGTTATAAGAAGTAAGTGAGTGAGTGAGTGATCTATGTAGGTAGACAGCCCTGGGAGAGTGTCTCTGTCCCAGAAACCTTGAGGGGTGGGGTTCAGATACACCTGCATCATCACTGGAATGTAGCTGTGGTCTGTGCCAATCTGAAACAGTTATACGAAGTAAGTGAGTGTGTGAGTGAGTGAGTGATCTATGTAGGTGGACAGCCCAGGGAGAGTGTCTCTGTCCCAGAAACCTTGAGGGGTGGGGTTCAGATACACCTGCATCATCACTGGAATGTAGCTGTGATCTGTGCTAATCTGAAACTTTTATAAGAAGTGAGTGAGTGAGTGAGTGATCTATGTAGGTGGACAGTCCTGGGAGAGTGTCTCTGTCCCAGAAACCTTGAGGGGTGGGGTTCAGATACACCTGCATCATCACTGGAATGTAGCTGTGGTCTGTGCCAATCTGAAACAGTTATAAGAAGTAAGTGAGTGAGTGAGTGATCTATGTAGGTAGACAGCCCTGGGAGAGTGTCTCTGTCCCAGAAACCTTGAGGGGTGGGGTTCAGATACACCTGCATCATCACTGGAATGTAGCTGTGGTCTGTGCCAATCTGAAACAGTTATAAGAAGTAAGTGAGTGAGTGAGTGAGTGATCTATGTAGGTGGACAGCCCAGGGAGAGTGTCTCTGTCCCAGAAACCTTGAGGGGTGGGGTTCAGATACACCTGCATCATCATTGATCTATGTAGGCAGACAGCCCCATGAGTGTCTCTATCCCAGAAACCTTGAGGGGTGGGGTTCAGATACACCTACACCTTTTGTTGGATGTAGCTGTGGTCAGTGCCAATCTGAAACAGTTATAAGAAGAAAGTGAGTGAGTGATCTATGTAGTTGGACAGTCCAGGGAGAGTGTCTCTGTCCCAGAAACCTTGAGGGGTGGGGTTCAGATACACCTGCATCATCACTGGAATGTAGCTGTGATCTGTGCCAATATGAAACAGTTATAAGAAGTAAGTGAGTGAGTGATCTATGTAGGTGGACAGCAATGGGAGAGTGTCTCTGTCCCAGAAACCTTGAGGGGTGGGGTTCAGATACACCTGCATCATCACTGGAATGTAGCTGTGGTCTGTGCCAATCTGAAACAGTTATAAGAAGTAAGTGAGTGAGTGAGTGAGTGATCTATGTAGGCAGACAGCCCCATGAGTGTCTCTATCCCAGAAACCTTGAGGGGTGGGGTTCAGATACACCTACACCTTTTGTTGGATGTAGCTGTGGTCAGTGCCAATCTGAAACAGTTATAAGAAGAAAGTGAGTGAGTGATCTATGTAGTTGGACAGTCCAGGGAGAGTGTCTCTGTCCCAGAAACCTTGAGGGGTGGGGTTCAGATAAACCTGCATCATCACTGGAATGTAGCTGTGATCTGTGCTAATCTGAAACTTTTATAAGAAGTGAGCGAGTGAGTGAGTGATCTATGTAGGTGGACAGTCCTGGGAGAGTGTCTCTGTCTCAGAAACCTTGAGGGGTGGGGTTCAGATACACCTGCATCATCACTGGAATGTAGCTGTGGTCTGTGCCAATCTGAAACAGTTATAAGAAGTAAGTGAGTGAGTGAGTGAGTGATCTATGTAGGTGGACAGCCCAGGGAGAGTGTCTCTGTCCCAGAAACCTTGAGGGGTGGGGTTCAGATACACCTGCATCATCATTGATCTATGTAGGCAGACAGCCCCAGGAGAGTGTCTCTATCCCAGAAACCTTGAGGGGTGGGGTTCAGATACACCTACACCTTTTGTTGGATGTAGCTGTGGTCAGTGCCAATCTGAAACAGTTATAAGAAGAAAGTGAGTGAGTGATCTATGTAGTTGGACAGTCCTGGGAGAGTGTCTCTGTCCCAGAAACATTGAGGGGTGGGGTTTAGATACACCTGCATCATCACCGGAATGTAGCTATGGTCAGTGCCAATCTGAAACAGTTATAAGAAGTAAGTGAGTGAGTGAGTGATCTATGTAGGTGGACAGCCCTGGGAGAGTGTCTCTGTCCCAGAAACCTTGAGGGGTGGGGTTCAGATACACCTGCATCATCACTGGAATGTAGCTGTGGTCTGTGCCAATCTGAAACAGTTATAAGAAGTAAGTGAGTGAGTGAGTGATCTATGTAGGTGGACAGCCCTGGGAGAGTGTCTCTGTCCCAGAAACCTTGAGGGGTGGGGTTCAGATACACCTGCATCATCACTGGAATGTAGCTGTGGTCTGTGCCAATCTGAAACAGTTATAAGAAGTAAGTGAGTGAGTGAGTGATCTATGTAGTTGGAGAGTCCTGAGAGAGTGTCTCTGTCCCAGAAACCTTGAGTGGTGGGGTTCAGATACACCTGCATCATCACTGGAATGTAGCTGTGGTCTGTGCCAATCTGAAACAGTTATAAGAAGTAAGTGAGTGAGTGAGTGATCTATGTAGGTGGACAGCAATGGGAGAGTGTCTCTGTCCCAGAAACCTTGAGGGGTGGGGTTCAGATACACCTGCATCATCACTGGAATGTAGCTGTGGTCTGTGCCAATCTGAAACAGTTATAAGAAGTAAGTGAGTGAGTGAGTGATCTATGTAGTTGGAGAGTCCTGAGAGAGTGTCTCTGTCCCAGAAACCTTGAGGGGTGGGGTTCAGATACACCTGCATCATCACTGGAATGTAGCTGTGGTCTGTGCCAATCTGAAACAGTTATAAGAAGTAAGTGAGTGAGTGAGTGATCTATGTAGTTGGACAGTCCTGAGAGAGTGTCTCTGTCCCAGAAACCTTGAGGGGTGGGGTTCAGATACACCTGCATCATCACTGGAATGTAGCTGTGGTCTGTGCCAATCTGAAACAGTTATAAGAAGTGAGTGAGTGAGTGAGTGATCTATGTAGGTAGACAGCCCTGGGTGAGTGTCTCTGTCCCAGAAACCTTGAGGGGTGGGGTTCAGATACACCTGCATCATCACTGGAATGTAGCTGTGGTCTGTGCCAATCTAAAACCGTTATAAGAAGTAAGTGAGTGAGTGGGTGATCTATGTAGGTGGACAGCAATGGGAGAGTGTCTCTGTCCCAGAAACCTTGAGGGGTGGGGTTCAGATACACCTGCATCATCACTGGAATGTAGCTGTGGTCTGTGCCAATATGAAACAGTTATAAGAAGTAAGCGAGTGAGTGAGTGATCTATGTAGGTGGTTAGCAATGGGAGAGTGTCTCTGTCCCAGAAACCTTGAGGGGTGGGGTTCAGATACACCTGCATCATCACTGGAATGTAGCTGTGGTCTGTGCCAATCTGAAACAGCTATAAGAAGTAAGTGAGTGAGTGAGTGATCTATGTAGTTGGAGAGTCCTGAGAGAGTGTCTCTGTCCCAGAAACCTTGAGGGGTGGGGTTCAGATACACCTGCATCATCACTGGAATGTAGCTGTGATCTGTGCCAACCTGAAACAGTTATAAGAAGTAAGTGAGTGAGTGAGTGATCTATGTAGGTGGACAGCAATGGGAGAGTGTCTCTGTCCCAGAAACCTTGAGGGGTGGGGTTCAGATACACCTGCATCATCACTGGAATGTAGCTGTGGTCTGTGCCAATCTGAAACAGTTATAAGAAGTAAGTGAGTGAGTGAGTGATCTATGTAGTTGGAGAGTCCTGAGAGAGTGTCTCTGTCCCAGAAACCTTGAGGGGTGGGGTTCAGATACACCTGCATCATCACTGGAATGTAGCTGTGGTCTGTGCCAATCTGAAACAGTTATAAGAAGTAAGTGAGTGAGTGAGTGATCTATGTAGTTGGACAGTCCTGAGAGAGTGTCTCTGTCCCAGAAACCTTGAGGGGTGGGGTTCAGATACACCTGCATCATCACTGGAATGTAGCTGTGGTCTGTGCCAATCTGAAACAGTTATAAGAAGTGAGTGAGTGAGTGAGTGAGTGATCTATGTAGGTAGACAGCCCTGGGTGAGAGTCTCTGTCCCAGAAACCTTGAGGGGTGGGGTTCATATACACCTGCATCATCACTGGAATGTAGCTGTGGTCTGTGCCAATCTAAAACCGTTATAAGAAGTAAGTGAGTGGGTGGGTGATCTATGTAGGTGGACAGCAATGGGAGAGTGTCTCTGTCCCAGAAACCTTGAGGGGTGGGGTTCAGATACACCTGCATCATCACTGGAATGTAGCTGTGGTCTGTGCCAATATGAAACAGCTATAAGAAGTAAGCGAGTGAGTGAGTGATCTATGTAGGTGGACAGCCCTGGGAGAGTGTCTCTGTCCCAGAAACCTTGAGGGGTGGGGTTCAGATACACCTGCATCATCACCGGAATGAAGCTGTGACCTGTGCCAATCTGAAACAGTTATAAGAAAGCGAGTGAGTGAGTGATCTATGTAGGTAGACAGCCCTGGGAGAGTGTCTCTGTCCCAGAAACCTTGAGGGCAGGGGTTCAGATACACCTGCATCATCACTGGAATGTAGCTGTGGTCAGTGCCAATATGAAACAGTTATAAGAAGTAAGCGAGTGAGTGAGTGATCTATGTAGGTGGACAGCAATGGGAGAGTGTCTCTGTCCCAGAAACCTTGAGGGGTGGGGTTCAGATACACCTGCATCATCACTGGAATGTAGCTGTGGTCTGTGCCAATCTGAAACAGCTATAAGAAGTAAGCGAGTGAGTGAGTGATCTATGTAGGTGGACAGCCCTGGGAGAGTGTCTCTGTCCCAGAAACCTTGAGGGGTTGGGTTCAGATACACCTGCATCATCACCGGAATGTAGCTGTGACCTGTGCCAATCTGAAACAGTTATAAGAAGTAAGTGAGTGAGTGAGTGATCTATGTAGGTAGACAGCCCTGGGAGAGTGTCTCTGTCCCAGAAACCTTGAGGGGTGGGGTTCAGATACACCTGCATCATCACCGGAATGTAGCTGTGACCTGTGCCAATCTGAAACAGTTATAAGAAGTAAGTGAGTGAGTGAGTGATCTATGTAGGTAGACAGCCCTGGGAGAGTGTCTCTGTCCCAGAAACCTTGAGGGGTGGGGTTCAGATACACCTGCATCATCACCGGAATGTAGCTGTGACCTGTGCCAATCTGAAACAGTTATAAGAAAGCGAGTGAGTGAGTGATCTATGTAGGTAGACAGCCCTGGGAGAGTGTCTCTGTCCCAGAAACCTTGAGGGGTGGGGTTCAGATACACCTGCATCATCACCGGAATGTAGCTGTGACCTGTGCCAATCTGAAACAGTTATAAGAAGTAAGTGAGTGAGTGAGTGATCTATGTAGGTAGACAGCCCTGGGAGAGTGTCTCTGTCCCAGAAACCTTGAGGGGTGGGGTTCAGATACACCTGCATCATCACCGGAATGTAGCTGTGACCTGTGCCAATCTGAAACAGTTATGTGAAGTAAGAGAGTGAGTGAGTGATCTATGTAGGTAGACAGCCCTGGGAGATTGTCTCTGTCCCATAAACCTTGAGGGGTGGGATGTAGCTGAGATCTGTGCCAATCTGAAACAGTTATAAGAAGTTAGTGAGTGAGTGAATGATCTATGTAGGTAGACAGTCCTTGGTGAGTGTCTCTGTCCCAGAAACCTTGAGGGGTGGGGTTCAGATACACCTGCATCATCACTGGAATGTAGCTATGGTCAGTGCCAATCTGAAACAGTTATAAGAAGTAAGTGAGTGAGTGAGTGATCTATGTAGGTGGACAGGCCTGGGAGAGTGTCTCTGTCTCAGAAACCTTGAGGGGTGGGGTTCAGATACACCTGCATCATCACTGGAGTGTAGCTGTGGTCTGTGCCAATCTAAAACCGTTATAAGAAGTGAGCGAGTGAGTGAGTGATCTATGTAGGTAGACAGTCCTGGGAGAGTATCTCTGTCCCAGAAACCTTGTGGGGTGGGGTTCAGATACACCTGCATCATCACTGGAGTGTAGCTGTGGTCTGTGCCAATCTAAAACCGTTATAAGAAGTGAGCGAGTGAGTGAGTGATCTATGTAGGTAGACAGTCCTGGGAGAGTGTCTCTGTCCCAGAAACCTTGAGGGTGGGGTTCAGATACACCTGCATCATCACTGGAGTGTAGCTGTGGTCTGTGCCAATCTGAAACAGTTATAAGAAGTAAGTGAGTGAGTGAGTGATCTATGTAGGTGGACAGGCCTGGGAGAGTGTCTCTGTCCCAGAAACCTTGTGGGGTGGGGTTCAGATACACCTGCATCATCACTGGAGTGTAGCTGTGGTCTGTGCCAATCTAAAACCGTTATAAGAAGTGAGCGAGTGAGTGAGTGATCTATGTAGGTAGACAGTCCTGGGAGAGTGTCTCTGTCCCAGAAACCTTGAGGGTGGGGTTCAGATACACCTGCTTCATCACTGGAGTGTAGCTGTGGTCTGTGCCAATCTGAAACAGTTATAAGAAGTAAGTGAGTGAGTGAGTGATCTATGTAGGTGGACAGGCCTGGGAGAGTGTCTCTGTCTCAGAAACCTTGAGGGGTGGGGTTCAGATACACCTGCATCATCACTGGAGTGTAGCTGTGGTCTGTGCCAATCTGAAACAGTTATAAGAAGTAAGTGAGTGAGTGAGTGATCTATGTAGGTGGACAGCCCTGGGAGAGTGTCTCTGTCTCAGAAACCTTGAGGGGTGGGGTTCAGATACACCTGCATCATCACTGGAGTGTAGCTGTGGTCTGTGCCAATCTGAAACAGTTATAAGAAGTAAGTGAGTGAGTGAGTGATCTATGTAGGTGGACAGCCCTGGGAGAGTGTCTCTGTCCCAGAAACCTTGAGGGGTGGGGTTCAGATACACCTGCATCATCACTGGAGTGTAGCTGTGGTCTGTGCCAATCTGAAACAGTTATAAGAAGTAAGTGAGTGAGTGAGTGATCTATGTAGGTGGACAGGCCTGGGAGAGTGTCTCTGTCTCAGAAACCTTGAGGGGTGGGGTTCAGATACACCTGCATCATCACTGGAGTGTAGCTGTGGTCTGTGCCAATCTGAAACAGTTATAAGAAGTAAGTGAGTGAGTGAGTGATCTATGTAGGTGGACAGCCCTGGGAGAGTGTCTCTGTCCCAGAAACCTTGAGGGGTGGGGTTCAGATACACCTGCATCATCAATGGAATGAAGCTATGATCTGTGCCAATCTGAAACAGTTATAAGAAGTAAGTGAGTGAGTGATCTATGTAGGTAGACAGCCCCTGGAGAGTGTCTCTGTCCCAGAAACCTTGAGGGGTGGGGTTCAGATACACCTGCATCATCACTGGAATGTAGCTGTGGCCTGTGTCAATCTGCAACAGTTATAAGAAGTAAGCGAATGAATGAGTGATCTATGTAGGTGGACAGCAATTGTTAGAATCTCTGTGCCAGAAACCTTGTGGGGTGGGGTTCAGATTGTTATGGTCCAGATGCTCTCACCTATATATATACATAAGGTAGATTTGGCATAGCTTCTAGTTTATAATCAATCTCTGACAACTGCGTCAGAGAGTCGACTCTTTCACTCAGCGGTTAGAGCATTGGTCTTGTACCCGGGCAACCCAGGATTGATTCCCAGCAAAGGCACGGGCAATTTTTCAGGTATGCTTTACTTTGTTACGGCTATCATGTTGTAAGTTGGGGACTCCTGTGAGGGATTGGACATGTTTTGCCTAAAAATGCTTTCGGTCATAAATGATGACTTCTTTGAAGAGGGGGAGTGTTACGGACCAGGCACTCTCATCTATATATCTACATAAGGTAGATTTTGCATAGCTTCTTGTATCTAATCAATCTCTGACAAATGCGTCAGAGTCGACTCTTTTGCTCAGTGACTAGAGCATTGATTTCTTACTGGGGGGACCGGGTTCCATTTCCAGCAAAGGCATGAGAAATTTTTCAGCTATGCTTTACTTTGTTACCGCTATCATGTCGACATGAGCCCCCTTCTTTCGACATTTTAGTTTGCAAAGAGATAAATTCTCACCTGAATGAGTTTTGCTGTATCTTTGTTTAACAAAAAGTTCTGGTGTGAAGAAGTAGGACCAACGGCTCGGACCACCTTGAAATAAATACACGGGAACCTGTTCTCCGTGTCATCTCCAGTGTTCTGCCAAAACTGGGGATCATCTAGAAGAAATACAGTAAAACCTGTCTTAAGCAGCCAAAAGGAATGCCGAAAATGATTTTCAATACCAATTATTGCTTAACGCAGGTCAAAAGTATTGCAGAATGCTCCAAGGGGATCATTCTGCAATACTTTTGATCTGCATAAAGCTACCAAATGACTTTAAGATCTTTGTTTTACCTATTTTTGAGTGGCCGCTTAAGACAGGTTTTACTGTATAAATAGTTAGGCCAGGGAAGTACCTATGGGTAAGCAAATACGCATGTGTGTACAACTTGACGCAGCCAGTATAGTTTTTTTAGTTACAGTAAAACCTATCTTATGCAGCCACTCAAAAGTAGACAAAAAAAACAAACTTAACGACAAATGGTAGCTTAATGAAGGTTTAAAAGATTGCAGAATGCTTCCCTTAAAGCATTCTGAAATACTTTTGACCTGCATTAAGCGATGATCGGTCTTGGAATTAAACCAATTTTTGGTCGTTTTTTGAAGTGGCAACTTATGACATTTGCATTTAATTTGATTTTTGGAAGAAAAATGCAGCTTATAGTGTTAAGTTGTGTCTTGAGGGCTCATTATAGCCCTTTGAAATGCCATAAAAAATTCTTGCCACAGGGCTTCATCCCTGGGTCCATACAGGGAAAGTACCCCCAGGCCCCCCAAAAAGTGCATACTCTATAAAATGCCTCAGGCCTATAGGCACATTCATGAGACTTTAGTACTTATGGCCGGCTCACCTAACCACACTTATTCCTGGGCAAGTTCTCTAAGTGGTTAACAAGTACTACGATCATGTACATACTTGGCTTGTATCTGACAACAACCTCTCTTAGATCAGTGAATGGAGGTGAGTGACTTTAGAAATTATTTCATGATCAATCTCAGAGAACGTTTGGCACCATGCCAGAATCGAGCTCTCAATCTCTGGATAGAATATCAAATTAGACTTGAGTCTAAATTTTGGTCTTCATCTATACTTAGTGTATTCAAACAGAAAAGACTTTGGTCATTCTGTGCATTAGCATATGTTTGCTACATCCTTAATTGATGGACATTTTAATGAAACCCAAAATCTTAAAGCCAGTTCCCAAACCCTTAATACAAATGTATCCAGAAAGTTTTCACCTATGACAAAAACATTTCCTTCATTACTTTGGAATATAAACAACATTTATCAAACATGTGATGAAGCATGGGGTATAGATTGTGTCTGTCAGCTCACCAACACTTCAATTCTTGATATGGTCCACATCACAAGATTTTAGCACTTATTTAACACACGCAAAACAGGGGACAAAAATATTTCAATATTGCACTTGTCCTGCAGGACGAGTGACTTACAGTTTTCATTCCTCCTGCAAAGCATGTACTTGTCCTTTAAAAGTGTATGCAATAAAGAACATACGGGAGTAATATGCAATATGAATTCCTCGAGTGATTCATCCTAAAGCACTTGTCATATAGGACTAGTGCTTTTGGAAGAATTACTCGTCCTTTCTAGATTGCACCCGTAATTATGAGCGGACGAGTGGAATTTTTGTCTCCTGCAAAAACCTCCTTTAAATGCCCATGCAGATACATCCAGCAGGGATTGAAGTTTAATTTTCTTATTAGTCTTTATCTACATCCAAACTTTGTGTACCGTATGCATGCAAGCAGCAAATACAGTAAAACCTGACTTGCACAAGCAAATACAGTAAAACCTGATTTGCACAAGCAAATATAGTAAAACCTGATTTGCACAAGCAAATGCAGTAAAACCTGATTTGCACAAGAAAATACAGTAAAACCTGATTTGTACAAGCAAATACAGTAAAACCTGATTTGCAAAACAAATACAGTAAAACCTGATTTGCAAAAGCAAATTAACAGTAAAACCTGATTTGCACAAGCAAATACAGTAAAACCTGATTTGCACAAGCAATTACAGTAAAACCTGATTTGCAAAACAAATACAGTAAAACCTGATTTGCACAAGTAAATACAGTAAAACCTGATTTGCACAAGCAAATTTACAGTAAAACCTGATTTGCACAACCAAATTTACAGTAAAACCTGATTTGCACAACCAAATAAAGTAAAACCTGTGTAAAGCGGCCACTCTCAATAACACAGAAAATTGGTTTTGCTTCATGCAGGTCAAAAGTATTGCAGAATACTCCCTTTGGAGCATTCTGCAATACTTTGGAACTTCATTAAGCTACCATTAAGTCACATTTAGACCATTATTTTGTCTATTTTGAGTGGCATTACACACAGGTTTTACTGTAGGCTACTTTGATAACCATGCAATAACTATTCTTATCATTTTAACATACATACCTGAGCTTCTGATGGCCAGCACATCACCTTCAGACACAATTCTGAAAAAAAAAAAAATGAGCCATGACATGTGAGTTCCAACAATGTGGCATTTTGACATGTGAAAACTCAAACGAGTCTGTGCAGCCTCCTTATAAACTCAGAAACTTCAAATGCTTTTTACTCAGTAGCTCAGCAGTCATAGAATATTCAAGTGACTAGTAAAGGCTCTGATCAGACTGGGCGTATGCGCAGGCTGGTCTGAGCCTTTGCTGGTCGCACATACCACAATTTTGGAAATCTAATCGGGGACAGAAATATTTCAAATATTTCACTTGTCCTGCAGGACGAGTGACTTACAATTTTCACTTGTCCTGCAAAGCATGCACTTGTCCTTTAAAAGCGTATGCAATAAAGAACATAAGGGGGTAATATGCAATATGAGTTCCTCAAGTAATTCTTCCCAAAGCACTCGTCCTACAGGACGAGTGCTTTTGGAAGAATTGCTCGTCCTTTCTAGATTGCAATGGTAATTACGAGCGGATGAGTGGAATTTTTGTCCCCTGCTCATGTCAAGGCTAGCCTATATGATTAGAACTATGGCATTTAAGGTGTGTGACAGTGTTCAATGTACACAATTGTGAACAGTTTTCCTATTTTGTAGATTTCCCACAAGTGTAACATAAATTAGAATGTTCACATGCATTTAAAGACATTCATATTTTAACCCTTAAAGCGCCAGGAAAAAATGCATCTGAAAATGCTGTCTGCTGAAGTCATCTGCTGCAAATAATTGCCTAACGTTGCTGACAAAATAAGTATAGAAGCAAACAGCATGGATCCAGAACAGACTGCTCCTATAGGAGCAGTTTGTTCTGGGTCCACACTGTTTGCCTTAGGCTTCTTAAACATTTCAGCAGATGAGAAAAGCAGACGACTTTTGTTGCAATTGGCGCATTAAGGGTTAATATGAATACAATGTAATTCCACTGCGAGTCTTTAAATGAACCTTTACATTTGAGATTTCCTTCATGAATTGATCGATTTAAGCCATCCCCACATAAAGGCCATTTGGGCAGACCAATGTCAGCGCAATCCTATAATGTTGTATCTTTACTGACGTTTGCCTGATGTTGAACACATATCGGTATGAAGTTAAACACTGAAATTTGTCAATTAGGCTATTATGAATTCTCCACAAGTCTTCTGAGTTAATTCAAAATTCCCGGAAATCCAGCCAAGTAAGGTGAAAATTGAAAATTGATACTGATGATATAAAATGTAAACATTATAGTAAAAATCAATTTTTGGTCCGTTCATGGACTCATAAATACATTGAATAATAATTTGATATGATCATGGACTCACGAATACATTGGGTCTCCTGCAAAGTTAGTGTGAAGCTCTTCGGTGTTCTCTTACTTTGCAAGAGACCCAGAGTTCATAATTTCATAAACAGAGTGAAATTTGAAGTTATTTCTTAAAACAGATACTGTTACCTCATTTTAACCCATAAAGCGACTCCTATAATCTGCTTAAATATCATACCTTATTTTTTTTTTAAATTAGAAAAGGTGTCCCAAATTTTGTCATCTGCTGCAGTCATGATTGGCGCTTTAAGGGTTAAAAAGTATTGGTACAGTAAATCTGGTTTTCCACTGTACTTTAGTATAGATACATGCATCTAAAGCAACCCACATAATGAATAATTGGGATTAGGCAATATTAAACATTTTTTTATATTTGGTTTCAAGTTTTACATCCCAGTCAACAGCTATGGTCATGTCGAGATGGTCAGTTCACCTAATCACTCTTTTTCCTGGACAAGCTTGACTTAGCACTAATATGCAGTTAACCAGTGTTTTGTGCTTATAGTTTTGCTTGTACCTGACAACAACCCTTTTTGAATGCTGTGCCATAAATTGCTTGGTAGAAAAATAAGCAAATTTCTCAATATCTTGCTGTGATAATCCCTTGATCCTTATGATGGCACATGATATCCACCCATGCTTACTTATATAGTGAGTGCATCTGCCAACCACCCACTCCCCAAACTGGGGGTGACACTGTTTTTGAGAAAACATCATGCAAATGGACTTAAAAGAAATTATAATAGGACTCTTGTAAAGCCAATTTTGGGCACATTTAAATTATATTAAACACCCCTGCCCATTTTGATAGCATGTGCACCTTACTTCTGGCTTTCTGGGAATGTTAGCTTTTATGATGCTGTTGCTTTTTTTATATATTTTCCTGACATTAACAATATCAGTTCAGAATAAGAAAATATAATCATCTTATCTACACTATAGTAAGAGGCTTGTTGTAATAACAACTGTGACTAACCTTGGAACATTGAAGTATTGTTTGAGTGCCTCATCATGTGGAGACCTTGGGCTGTAGTTAGGTGATGGAATGATAGATATATGAACCTCTCTTGCCTCGGGAATCTGTGCACTCCAAGACTGGCTACTCGTCATATTGTAATTATGATCACCCATACCTGTATATCTCTGAAATCAAAATTGGTAAACAGAAATTAGGCCTGGTTCGCAACGAGTTTAATAAATTCAATAATACAGGAGCATGTTTATCCAGTACCTTAATTAGTATGCGTTTTTGCATATTTACCCAAATAAATTTTCTAAAAAAGCAATTAAAATTGATCTGGTAAGGTAACAAAAAGCAAAAGAAATTCAGTTTACCCAATACAATCAAATAGTCATGGGTACCGGATTTTAACACTTTGCCATCTGCAGATCAGTTTTAGCTCGGAATGGCTAAATGTGCACAGCTAACGGACTGGTTTTCAGCATTTATCCAATATGCTCCGAGAGAACAAAGTCAATTTTAGGCAACAAGTAATATTCATAGCAGCAATAAGAATTTATTAGAAATGTTGAATACCCAATTAACATTTGCAATACTCAAATGGAAGAAAAAAGCGCGGGTAACATACCCAATAGTTCAAAAAATTAATTAAGGTACTGATTTATCATATGACATTGAAATTATTTTGAATTCATATTTTTAGCGTAAAAAAGTTAGAGTTTTGCCGTATGGGTGACGTTAAAATTGGCATTTCATAAAGTTTCCTGAAAATCTATAAAACCACTAGTGGTTTATTGATTTTAATGCATAGCGTTATTTCACTCCCAGAGGCGACGTCATATGATAATTTAATGATAAAAATCTTTGGCGTAGCTCCCATTACGCAGTTACCCACCCGCATAATAAATATAGTAACCGTCGACTCAAGGGAGGTCACCTAATTTGGTTAAACTGACTTGCCATACTATATTTATAGGAACTTCTCTTAAAGGAAAGAATTTGCTCCCAGAGGGAACAAGGAGCAAGTTCTTTCCTTTATGAGCAGTTCCCATTTTGAAAAGGGGCACAATTGAAGAGAATCACTGCTTGATCCAGTAGTCTCCTTTTGATGTGCGTAACTATTTTAGCGTTCTGGCTATGCCATTGAAAATTATTACCTTCATCAACAAATGTTGTGGAAATTCAACAGGTGGTTTTCTTATCATATTGAAGAGACACAGTGGAGAGATGAAAAGTCTTTTGGATTTATCATATTCTTTTCCAAGACATTTTATCATGCACAACCTTTCAACAGTTTGCACTTTTGAGTCTTCTATGCTTTCATCATCATCATCATAATAGACTGGTGTAAGTAGCACATAACTACTGTGAAATAAGCCAAGTTTTATCATTAATTTACGCGACATACCAACATAATATAAGGGATCAAAGTTTTGTTTTCTATTGTCTCGCCACAGCATTCTTTTAAACTTAGAATGTTGCTCAACAATTTCGTATAAATATTGTCCCACGATATTGCTCTTTTGCTGTTGTCTTCTTTTTTGAATAGCATCTGCTTTCATCTTGAAAGACAATGAGTTCCTGTCTTCCTTGTCACTTATTTCAGGTGTGTTAATATTCTGGTTCATGGCTAAGCTAAAATCTGACATCAGTGTATCTTTGAATGGTCCGTGTATAGCCTTTTTCCCTTTATCTGGTGACAACAATATTGACTCTATCTTAGCCTGAAATAGCTGCCTCTCTGCAACAAGATCCCCCATGTAAGTTAAAATCATTTCTGTTGACTCTGCAATAAGTCCCTGTTGTACAGGCGCACATTCTAAAACATACATATCAAAATAAAATGAGCGTTTGAAATCTGGGTCTTCCAAAAATGTGCCATAGGGTGCTAAGAAGACATCCTTTGCTCTGACCAGAACAGTGTTGGAGTTAACTTCAGTTAAAAGTCTCTTAGAGAAATAACTGTTTGTAAGCCACTGAAACGTTTCATGCGTACTCACGCCTATGGTAACACTTGAAACTGGGTAAGCTGTTACCTCCCTTACATACACAACATTTGTATCAATGTTATAGTGAGTTTTGAATTCTTCACTACACCATAATGTCACAGAACCTGATGTGCTCATTGGCATGTCATCCTTCACCCAGCAATAGACAAATATTTCAATGTCCTGACCAATCAAGGAGTCAGCCTTCTGTTCTATGTCAACATCTGAAGAATCTGGCTGTAAAATCTCAGGAAAGTTTTGACTACCTGATAACATTCTTTGAAAAATATTACTTTTTTGCTGCGTTTGTGGGCGTTGAACTTGGAGTTTACTTTCGTTTTGGAATTTCGTGGTCGTGTTTGTCCAAAGTGAGAGATAAAATGTCCGTTTATCCCTTTCAATGTTGAGAATTGAGGCATCTTTCTTTGAAATGAAAATATGTAGAGGGTGATCTTTGGTAGTTCCTTCCAAAGGCTCTATAAATGCTTTTACTCTTGTGAAACTTTTCCTTTTCATGGAAGCGGCCATATTTCTTTTGAAACTATTCGAATCGGAGAAAATGGGCCCCAATGGTGCGTTACTATATTTACCGGGACTCAGTGACAAGATGCCTCACCGACAAGAACAAACTGGTTCACTCAGTGGTTGGTTGGTTGTAGCTAAGCCCATAAGCGGTAGTAACCTATCGGTATTGGTTCTCGCTGTACTTTCTCTTATATAAGAATTAACACACAAGTAATCAAGTTTTAGGTGGTGCGCCAAGAATCCTGAATAGAGTAACCAAACATAAATGTTTCCTCAAAACCAGATTAGCCTCTTGAAGTTGATTTATTTTCCTGTATACCAGAGCCTGTGATCTGAAAGTGTCAATTTAGACCTTATAGTAGCCTACACAGAGATTTCTGCATCCAGCTAGGATTCAAACTTCTGACATCTCACTGTCCAAATGTACATATAAATTTGCAGAAATTCTTTTCAACTCATGAGCCACTCATATTAATTATTATTATGTCTTCTACAGTACGGAGGAAGTCTATGCAGCTATTTTTTTCACAGATAAAAAAAATGACAAAAAAACTCTAATATCACAAAAATATCTTCACATTTTGCAAAATAAATATATATATATAGGTCTATATCAGGGACTCTCTATACAAAGGGACAGGAAACACTGTATTGATTTTGTTGATAATAAGAATTATCTTGTAGGTACAGTGCCATACTTGCAGACATTGTAAGAAGGAGATAATGAACATATTTAAAAGTGAATTTTTCGAAATAGAAATAATAATTAATTATTTATGATGTTTCAAAACACCCAGTACATAAAGTAGCCTTTCAGCTTCAAACCATTTAATTTTCAAAAAGACACATTGTGCATTTCTCCAGTTAATCACATCGATAGTTGGTATTAGCGCCAGAGCTCCTAAAATTAGGTACATATTACAATATAATAGATACACATATCAAGTTACAGTGATGGTAAATGTTTAGACTGTGTGATTAAGCATATGGTGGTAAAGAAGAGGTAGTATTTCAAAGTGTTATTAAGTAAAATTTGCCTGTAAATTAGCACTTTGAGTTCGACTTTTGTGTGAGTAAAGTGGCATGTCTAGATTAATGGTCAGTAATGTAAATACAGGTAACCACTTAAAGGAACTGGTTACCTGCTTTTCCATTATTGACCATGTGTAAGCCAGGAACCAGCAATTTGGTCAATATACACTGGCCTACAACAGTTTTGTATAGAAAGACCCTGGTCTATATATAATACAATAAGGTTACATACTTCATTCATCCTTCTAACATCCAGTCCAACAACAAGGAATTTGAAAATACCATGTGTACATCCATACCCATCTTTTAGAGCCATTAATTATCCATGTAACTCCCAATGAGACCAAATTATTTCGTTATCATAGGATGACTGGAAGGCTGGATCAAGTGAACCCCATGAACTCCCCTCTGGATCCGCTCTTACACCTTAAGATTTGCGTATTAACAACAATATTTTTTGTTATGGCAAAGTGTTTAATACTATAGATAACCAATCCGGTCGAGTAGTTGTTTTTTATATGGGTCAAACAGGTACTACGACTTGCAGTTCACACATGTACTAGGTTGAAATAATATTACATGACCCGTAGGTATGCACTATAATCACTGTGTGAATTCGTCCGTCCGTCCGTCTGTCCATCAGTTAGCAGTTAGTGAAAAGGTTGCTGGTTCCTTTGCTTATTATTGTCTTACATATGTATTGCTACTGTAAATGTTCTGTGGCTCTTCCTCATGATGCCTTGGGTTGGTGTGCAGTGTGTGATTGTGGTATTACCTGATCATACTCACTTACTTATATATTATTGAACTAAATGGTATATTTTGATCAAGTTTTGCAAGCGTATGCATGTCAACATTGTCTAACCACTGCATGGTATGCGTTACAGGCTTTTGTTTTGATGGACGAGACTTTGCTGAACATTAGTAGTGAATGTCGTGGTCAGCTAGTATACTGTGTCCTGGCGTATTTTAATACGTTCCAAATCACTATGGTATAAAATATATTGAGATCAGACGACAAATTCGTACAATTGATCACGGGGGTAATACCAATTTCGCTATATTTGCTGGCGACCGGGACGGTATTGTGTAAAGCTGCTATCGACCGAGGAGTACGGATTTCGACCGGTCGGTACGGCTGTCGGTATAGGGGGTCATGACTTAAACGCCTATGGAGGGGCCATAGCGTACGTTTTACCATGTACCAATTCTATAGAGTTTTTTCAAGAGACAATGTGCTATTTGTCTGATTAATTTTTATAAGTTTGTGACGTCGAAAAAACACTATAAATTACAGGTTCTTTTGAAAAGATCACTTTTCGTAGATAATCAGTAATCTCACGCATTAAGAATGATGTGAAAGCAATGAACGCCCTATTTATATTATTTGTCATTTGTGCTTCTTCAATCAAGTGCGAATTGCATATATTTTGCGCTATGCAAGATTTTATGGACCCCAGAAAAATACCAGGATACGGTTGTCGACTGCCAGTGATTCGACTGTCGAGGCTATCGTACTGTGAATGATACGACTGTCGACGAAAAGTGTATGTTTTATGCGGATTGGTATCTAAAAGGCGCAACATTCACCAATAACAACTCCACCCCATTTAATATCTCCCATATATTTAAACTCACACAGCAGACTACAAAGCTGGTCACTGAAGCTAACTCACAGGTTTGGATAGAATATGAGCGTAAATTGTAAACATTTCTTATTGGTGCTCAAAAGAACCGTCTAATTGAAACGATTATTTTGAGTACCCACAGCATATGTTTTGGTTGAGAAATTACAAAAAATATATTGGTTACGCTCTATAAACTAAAGGCCTGATACTTAAACATATAAAAGGCCAATACTTAGACATATAAAAGGCCAAAATATACAGCACAATCTATGTTAAAGGAATAGGATTGCACTCTTGAAGAATGATGTTGGATAAAAGATGGCACTTGGAATTTAAATACTAATAAAAGACATTTGGAAAGAAAATATATTTAGGCTAGATGAGCCATTTTGAAAAATTAATATTGGCGTTCAGCATTTTTGAAGTGGCGGAGTGAGCACAGAAGTTCAAGCGCCTGTGTAGAGAGGAACATTTCTCAACAATTCACCTTCCTGTAACATTTACTGTAATGTTTAAAAATTGCATACACGGATCCAGATTGTTGATTTAAGAGGAGGGGACCAGGTGTTTTGCTGGCGGACGGATGATGGCCCAGCACTGAATGTTGATCCGGGTAATCATGTATGTTTATGATGTATCTGCATCATATCGCCTCGATTTGGCAATTTTCTTGGAAATACTGATTTTATTTAGTTTTTGTTGAATATCCGTTGAAATCCACTCAGCGTTAAAACAGGCTGGTAACCAGTCCTGCAAATCATTTAAAACAATAGCAATCTATTAAAGAAACGGTTTAAACACCAAAAATGTCGGAACGCACACTAAATCAGCACACTTACCGTCGAATTTGATGTTTTTTTAACTGTCGACAGCCGTACTGACCGATCGAAAGCCGTACTCCTCGGTCGATAGCAGCTTTACACAGTACCGTCCCGGTCGCCAGCAAAAATAGCGAAATTGGTATTAGACATTTTTACCCACAAAGCGAACTGCTGATAGCGGATAACTGACTGCGGATTAAATTTTAGGGCACATCTCAACATTCATTTTGATGTCAAAATTACTATAAAACACTGACCATCGGACGGCGATTCAGGCTTTATACAATGATGTACTGTATATACACACTGGGTTTGCGGCAATCATGAGCTCAGTTTAAAAAAAAACAAACTGTTTTTATGCCCCCAAAGGAACTGTGGGAGGCATATAGTAATTGCTTTGTCCATTCCTCGGTCCGTCTGTCCTTCCGTCAGTCCGTCCGTCCCCCTTCCTGTCCGGTGCATATCTCCTATATTCTTTGAGGTAGGAATTCCAATGTTGGTGTGTGGATGCATATTGAGATAGCAAAGTGTCTCGTAACATGTTCAGGTCACTGTGACCTTGACCTCGACATCTGACCTAGTTTTTAGAATTATCGTGTCCTGAGCATATCTCCTATAGTATTTGAGGTAGGAATCCCAAATTTGGTATGTTGATGCATCTTGGGATGACAAAGTGTCGCGCACCATCCTTGGATCCCTGTGACATTGACATTTACCTTCGGTGTGTGAATGCATCTTGAAATGGCGGATTGTCACATTCCATTTTCCGGTCACTGTGACCTTAACCTCTGACCTAGTTTCTAGAATTGGCATCAAGTCTGGTGCAAAACTTCTATATTCTTTGAGGTAGAAATTCCAAATTAGATGAGTCGATGCATCTTGGGATGGCAGAATGTCGCATACCATTTTTGGGTCTTTGTGACCTTGACCTCTGACCTAGTTTATAGAATAATTGTGTCCGGAGCATTTCACCTATATTATTTGAGCTAGGGATCCCAAATTTGGTGTGTGGTTGCATCTTTGGAAGGCAGAGTGTCATGTGGTAAATGTGTTTTAGGTGAGTACTTCTTTCGTTATCACAAGTCAATCACAATCAAGGTAAGCTGGGCTGGCCAGGACCTTGTTTGTTCGCCAGAAACAGTGGAAGGTATTCTATTTATTGAAACTGTATTGCCACTGCATTGGAGGTCAGCAATTTAATACATTGCGACAATCAGTATGCCTGGTAGAAAACCAAATCACGGTTTAGCTATGGTTTCCACTTTAATTGCATCACGATGGAGCAGACCTCAGTCTCAGAAGCTTTCGTCTTTATGCTGGCCCCTTATGCTTGTTTTCAGCTGGGCCCACCATGGCTCAACTTAAGGTACTCTTTAGTTCTAACTGTTTGTGAGCCATTTTCTTTGTTTCACCAAATTATTGATAGTCTGTTCCTCTGTGGTAATGTTTTGCATAAATTAGAAATCCTCTATTCGAGCTTAACACGTTTGTGTTTTAAAAGAAACCCAGCAGAATCCAGAGCAAAGATTTGGCGCCATAACGCATTTAAGCAACCTGTAGCTTCTGCTGCTGTCCTTTCTTTGGGGGTGATTCTGTCGTTGTTGAATGCTCATAACTTTATAACTAGATGTTATACTAGTTTGATCAAATTTTGCATACGTATACATTTCAACATTGTCCAAACACTGGCATGCGTAAAAGTTTCGTTTGGCGGACATGGTTCTGCTGAGCATCAGTCAGGCGGGTAATGGTCATTTAGTATAAATGCTCATAAATCTTAAACCACATGGTATATTTCGATCAAATTTTGCATAATTATTTCTTAATATTCATTTTAATATTGTTCAGACACATGTATGCAAAACGGTGACGGCGCTTTGCCTAGCATCATTTAGGCCGGTCGAGGTATTTTAGTGAAAATGCTCATAACTTTGAACGGCATGTTATATATGTATTTTGATCAAAGTTTTCATACTTATCCTTAACACTGGCATTATATAATTATTTTGAATCTTGAACAATAGCCGAGAATCTGATGCTGTTTAAAGTGGTGTTCTTGTTTTAACTCTGGTAGTCAGCTGATCAGAACCGATTGAGAAATCTTACCAGATGACTTTATAATAAACCTTTGCGTGATGTGTTTTTGAATTGGGACCAATGGCTCGAGAGAATATGGCATTTTAAGATATTTCTTATCTACAGTTCTGGCAGCCAGCTTGTTTGTCGGAGCAAAATCGTTTAGGCAATTTTGTTAGAGGGCATTATGGGAACATTTCTCCGAAATTATTTTGCATTTGTACCAGTGCTGTTTGATGTAACCTTTGTTTCGCATTTCATTTCAATTTGTAGAAATACCCACCCTACAAGTCTCTTTAGCTGTTTACTCATATATCATGATTTTAAACTCAAATATGATATTTTGGACCCCTATACTAGAATATCTTAAAATGCTTTCACTCCCGAATTCAAACTATCCCTTTCTCAACTAGTCAAAGCAAGAAAGAAAACTAATACGAATCTCAGGCGAAATGTATGAGAACCGCAACTGCAACATATCCCCAATGATGCTCTAGCTTCCTTCAGTCTCGGCGCAGTCAGATCAGTAAAAACTGATTTAACTTTAAAATGTTGTTTCTAAGATATACGTTCACCACGGGTCGTGCAAATTACGACCAGTTGATCTTATAGTTTATTGTTGCTCTCATTGTGTGTGGGAGCTTTGTGTTCGTTCCTTGTTTTGCTATACAGTACTTAGTATAAATTCTAGTTTTGCACTCATTCCGCTAGGGAAGAGAGAGCCGATTGCTTTATTTTAGTTGTCTTCTTGCTGTCATGCGACTGTAAGTGTTCCGTGTCTCTTCCTCACGGTGTGGTTGGTTGGCCTGCAGTATGTGATTGTGGTATTTTCTGGACTCTTAGTTTTAAGAATTGCGCACAGCATCGCCGCCTACCCGATTTTATACCTCACATATCGTGAACAGATTAGACTTTAGAGTAAAAAAAGATGGATCATATATCACTTTTAAATCTGAAACTGCGCTTACAAATATATTCTATGCTAAAAAATAGTTGACGCCACAACAATTATTATGTGCATGCTATTTCATGAGCACCACAAATACTCACATATATGACTGTGAATGTTTTCACATGCCATGGAACAGTCTGATAACTTTAAAAAGACCGTAGCTGAATTTCACAACCGACCATTGACACAAAAACAACTCAAACCACATTATACCACCTTTACCAACTTTAGCATGAAATATCACTTGATGTGCAAGGTCTACACTGATGTAGGTGGTATAAAATAGTTCTACCATGTTTGTCCACCTGTACGTAAGATAATCCACTCGCTAAAGCTCGTGGATTATCTCCACGTACAGGCGGACAACCCATGGTATAACTATTACTTGTCCACCATGTTAAAAACGGGATACTTCTAATTCTTTGCATGCTAGGTAATTTTGCATTTTTTAAAGTCTGCTCAGTTTCTCTAAATTCGTATTTCAAAACATAATCCAACATACCACCAGAATGTAAAATAGTTACAAAGTTCATGTTGTCGGTCTGATCTGGTTCTAAACTGAAGCCGAGGACACAGCTCGCCACCAGCGCGGAAAAAGTTAATCTCGCCCGATACGTTGGCAAGATAGAAGCATGTATGAAATGGTACAAAATCTTGAACTCACGAGAAAAAAAGGCATTCGAGGTCGTCATTTCTAAAACAGTGAATTCAGCATCAAAACTACGTACATCTGATCGGTACATGTACATGTAGGATATTTCACACATTCTATCTACATCCGCTGAGGTACATGTACATGTAGGATATTCCACATAAGAGAGAAATCATCGGTGCAGCAGTCAGTGTTTAATAGAAGAATCTCATATTTTAATGTGTCCTAGACAGTATGGGTAAAATTTATAAGGACAACGGGAACGACTTTCTTTGCCGCCATAAATCGGAGACTCTAAAGCATGTGAAATGACGAGCAAATGTTATTGTATCAACAAGCGTAGACAACGGATGGACTCTGCAATTCAGTGTCCGACAACTTTAAACTGCAGAGCTTAGTGGCTCAGTGATAGAGTGCTTGACTCGAGACCGAAGGGCCGCGGGTTCGAGACTTACCCGCGTCACTGCGTTGTGGTCCTTGAGCAGGACGCATTTATCCTAGCTTAGTTCTGGTTCAACCCAGGAAGACTCATCCCTATATAACTGAAAGATTGTTGATGGGACGTAAAGAATCAAATCAAACAAACAAAACAAAAGCAGACGCATAGACCGTACCGACGTACATGTACATGTTGTATGTAAAGTTATCCTGCGTATTCTGAGAAAATCCCCCAGTATCTTGACCAGAGCATGAAATATAGCGATTGTGTTTTTGTGGTCAATTATTCCTGTTACCCCAAGGTGTTTTGTTTACTCGGAGGTTGTTATATGTAATCCAGGGCAGAATGTTGGTCTTATATTATGATGTCTTCTTATAGCTCAAAGCACATGAAAAAATGGCTGAAATATTTTTAATTCCCAGAAACATGTCATTTCCAGTTTTGTGGTCATCACTCTTAATTCACATTAGGTTCAGTGACGATATATACAGAACAGCATTCTATAAATACAGCCTTTTCATAATGCACTAAAGCATATAAGACAACATATCTGCGTATAAGTTTGCTTGGTAAAAATAAAAAAGTTGACCGCAAATGCACAATACACTGCACCCATAAAGTCAGTGTAAGGTGTACGCGTAAGGTGTCAGCCTGTGGGTAAAAATGTCTTTTACCCCCGTGTTGATGCTATATTTTGGATTATTCGCGATCAATTCGCAAAAACGTAATAAGCATTTTCTGGAAATCAATTCGCAAAAAATGCGACAGATGGACACCCCTGTGTATACGAGCTGTTTTAATGCATTCGTGGATCCTTTTAAAACATGTGCAATTTGTAAATAATGCTTTGTCTGCGGTTTGTGATTGTGGTATTTCCTGATCATACTCACTTACTATTATTGATATACATAGTTTTCTTATAGAGGGCCACTTGGAAGAATGGCTATTTCAGTTAAAAGTGTACACCTCTTTAAATATTGTATAAATAAAAATAAATAAATAAATAAATAAATAAATAAATACATTTTAGGATTTTTGGCCACTGGTATGCAAAATGGTGACATGGCTTTGCCGAGCATTAGTCCGGCCAGTCCCTGTCTTACAGTAAAAATGTTCTTAACTCTTGAACCGCATGGTATCTTTTCGTCAAAATTTAATGTATTCTTATAAATTTTTACGTTGTCTGTCTCACGCTTAGGGATGTCTGTTACAACGCAAGGTGGTTCTGGACGAAAATTCGTTACGGGCCCATGACGACTGCTTACCTGTGCTGGACGACAAGTAACGGGTTTTAGATGACATATTTTGGGTTTTGGACGACAGTGGAAAGGGGCAACACAAACAGACGTCGCAGAAAATGGTTATATAGTGTGTTTGGCTATTTTAAATCATTACTGTAATATTAGTGTTTGTAAGGTCGGCATTAGAAGTACAAACGCCATAGATATTTGTAGTTAAATTGTAAAACTCTGGTCTAGAATAGAAACTTCAGAAATATGTTATTTGTGATTAATTACTTGCTTTCCCATCAATAAATAAGCATAAATGGTCAGACAATAGATCTCACATGATTTTTCAGTCAATTTTTACATGTCCTTCTTAAGAGAAAACTGAAAATCTCCAAAAAATTCATTTTTTAATGTTACTGGCTAGAGACGACTGTGTAACAGGCAATAGACGACGTCAGTTTTTCTGTAACAGATGTGAGACGACATTTATCGTTATTTCAGGAATTTTTGAGTAGATGTAAATACTGCTCTGAAGTGGAGTAACTTAGTTTTTAAAATATTTGGGAGGGCATTTTATACAGTTATTTCATGCCAGTTTGCAGTATATTCAAAACAATTACCCCGAGGTGTCGTGGACGACCTTGTGCACTATTGCATAAGGCCAAAGGCCGAGTGCAAAAGTGCATCAGGTCAGCCACGGTACCATGGGGTAATAGTTTGACTACAACCAGGCTTGAAATAAATGTTTTATTACCCAATCAATTTGATGAAATATTAAGCAGCATTCCTTGAATGGAGTTGCTACAGACGATGCGGTTTTGTTGCAAAACAGAAAATTTCACCAAATCTGCTCAATTTTGGCATGAAAATGTTCCACTCGTTCTAACTAAGAAAAAGAGTACCCACACTTTATGTTTCTGACCATAAACAAAGGAGTTATTGAAGTTCAAACCATGTAAGTAAGGGTGCAAAGATCAGGAATAGATACAATCAAGTACCACACCTGACTCAGGATACCAATGGGAAAGTAACAAACTCACAGTTAGACACCACAAACGAAAGCCAAGAGCTCAGCCCTTTCCCAGCAGGTGACCACAAGGCATATAAAACAGACGCGTACAAAGGCAAAGCAAACACAAGACAGAAAAAACATAAAAGATCCACAAAAGAAGTACCGCCTAGGAACGGTCAGTGAATTATTTTACTGGAGGGCTTAAACCGGTTAAACGATGCACCAACCTCGCTTTCACCATTGCTGCATAATCTCTACTTTCATATAAGAACCGTACGCGCATCGTCGTCGCACAAGCTGATAAGTGCCTTAGTGTTTTAACAGCGAGGCAGGAAACCGTATGTAGACAGTTGGGTAATAATACCAATTATACGGGGGTAAATCTTGTTTTAGGGAGATAAAAAACAACAGAAGACCACTGGCTCTGTAAACGTTCGTCTAATATCCGGGTTTTGTTTACGTACAAACTATACAAAACCAGAGGCGAGTTCAACGATGGGAGCCCGCTGTTGAGCGCTATTTGTACTGATGCCAGGTTTTAGACATGACAAATGAAGATAGGTACCAGAACAACAAGCGCACGCGAATGCTCGCATTGTTGAACACGCAACTGGTTAAGGTGGCTGAGCGAGCCTTGATCTTGTTCACGCACTATCCTTCCATTATCATTTAGTTGAATATATAACGCTAAGTTCAATAAATTCCATATAAACTGTCATTGTCACATTTCACATATTAATGTAAGAAAGACAGCAAAGATCAGGAAAGTTGCAAAATTCAACCTGGCTGTAAAATAGGTTAAGGTCAACACAGTGTTATCGTTTGATCAACTTAAAACTATAGCAGACTGCGTTCTGAAAGTTGGTAGACATAAACACTGCTTGATGTCACGCAGGTATATTAAGTATTGATGATCAAGCATTTGAACCAACTATGATATGCTGATCAAACATTCGTTTCCGCTATCTATGGTGGCTCTACACAAAATTTTAGCCAAGCTGTTTAGGAGATGTTTGAGCATTGTGAACGGCAGACAGGCGCCAGAGCATAGGGACAGACGCCAGAGCATAGATATACAATATCCTCAGTTATCTAAGCCTTCGACTCATGGACGAATCTGAATTAATTGTAGCAGCTTGGCCAAGAACACTTTCTTCAAAGTATGTACATGTACTTAGGGTTCCGCACATGTTCGAATTCATGTTCTAACTCTCATTACATTCTTAAACAACTTCTTCTAAGAGCCCCTCTTCAACAATACAACTGAATGACATTTCACCCTTGGCTAAAACAGAAGATTCTTGGGTGTAAGATTTATTTAATAAATCCATCACTGTCGTCTCCACCTGCGACCCTGTCAACAATAACCTGTAACAAAATATTTGCAGTCGTTACACATCTGTAACATGGAAAATTGACTGCAGTACATTCGTTTGAGTTTTAAAAACGTGCTCTTCGGAAGCAAGCAGATTTAATAGAAATATCTCTCTTGGTCTATGTGATAGAAAAAGCAATGTCTAACCATATCGAGTCATAAAATGTTCAAAGAAAACGAAAGTGAAAGTAGTAAATAAGGATATGCGGACAAATGTACCAGTAAAATACAATTTAAAGAATAATAATGTTTCATAAGAGTCATAACTGGATGCAGTCGCCATGCTCTACAGGATAAATTAGGTTTAGATAAGTGTCGTGGACAAATATACAAAGACAAAATAAGATACTTGCGTTTTTTTGTGTCTTAAGTCTCCCATAAACGATATACATTCAATAACACAAACCTATATTTAGAAATATTTCGTCCTGGACCCGTAACGTACTGTCGTCTAGAACCACCTTGCGTTGTAACAGACATCCCTAAGCGTGTGTCTAGACATTGGTAATAAAACGGTGGCGAGGCTTGGTAGCATCAGTCGTGGTTTGTTAGTGAATATGCTTACCTGAACAGCATGGTATATATTGATAGATTTTTGCTTACTATATACAATTATAGAATATCTGACAACTGGTATGAAAATGGTGGCGAGGCTTCGCCGTCGATCAGTAGGGCGGTCGAGGTCTTTCAGTGAAAATGCTCATAACTCTTGAAGCGCATCATGTATTTTGATCAAATTTTGCTTACTTTTGTAAATACATTTAAACCACGACATGAGATATCCAGCAATGAGGTATATGCGACCAGTAAAGGTGCAGACCAGCTTGCACATAAGCGCAGTCTGATCAGAGCCTTTGCTAGTCGCTTGGATATTCAATGACTGTTAAGCTGATGACCAAACACCATTTGGAACTGTTAAGCTTAAAAAGCGGCTGCACAGGCTTGTCTGAGTCTTTTCAAGTGAAAATATCACATTGTTCGAAATCTCATTTCGCGGCTGATTTTAACATTGACCACTGCATGATGTGCAAAACGGAGAAAAAGCCGACAGCCACCCGCCGCCCCAACAATTAGTTCTAGAACAGCTTTAACTGATACATATATAGAGATCTTACATCAGTGCTCATGTTCTATTGAATTTAATAATGTTAATTTAATTAAGTTGGGGGAAAAGAGATAAAATGTGAGGCTAGCCGAGCATTTTATCTTTTTTCGCAACGAGTTTAATAAATTCAATAAGACAACAACACGAATGATAGATTCTATTCATTATATAACATTAAGATAACATGTACTTCGAAATCTCTTTTCTGACATAAAAACGTTAGAATTACGTACGCAACGTTATTATGGACGTCATAACGTTTCCCGAAAATCTATAAACCACTGGTGGTTGCTACGTCTAATGGTTTAGGAGGAGATGCCTTTACAAGAAAATGCATTGGGGTCTTAAAGGTCAGATGAAATGTTGCCCAGTACTCTCTACATCATGTGACCTATACAGCTGCAAAGTTTGAAGAATTTTGCTATCTCTTATAGTTTAGGAGGTGATACATTTACGAGAAAATACATTATTTGACCCGGGACTTTGACCTTGCGAACAAGGTCAAGGTCACATGATATGTTGCCCAGTACCCTCTACATCATTGTGAACTATACATCTGCAAGGTTTGAAGTTGCTTACGTATACGAATGAGTCCCTCGTCTGCATATATAAGGAATTCTCTCTCGTTGTATTTTACGATGAAGGGACTGGATTGGTAACGCCTATTAGGTTTGTTTATCATTTTTAAAAAAAAAAAAAAAAAACTTTTTGTGGCTTTTCCATGGGTAGAAACCAGTACTGGGCCGGGAGGGTTTATGATTTGTGTGTTTACTATATGACGGGAACTCCCGAAGGCTCAACCGAAAGTGGTTTTATGGAGGAGCCGGGAATCGAACCTGCGACCCCTGGTTTACAAGGCATAGCGCTTATCCACTACACCACGTGGGGGGGGGGGGGGGTTGTTTATCATTTTATAGTTCCGTGGAAAAAAACTTTTGTGGCTTTCCTGGTTGGTTTAAGAAAGTGTGTTGGTTTTAAGTCGGGAACACCCAAAGGCTCACCGAGAGTGTTTTTATGGAGAAGCCAGGAATCGAACCTGCGACCCCTGGTTTACAAGGCATAGCGCTTATCCACTACGACCACGGGGGGTTTGTTTATCATTTATAGTTCCGTGGAACCGCCAAAATTCAATCAATTTAACAAATACTTGTTGTAAACTAAATTACAACTAAATGTATATTAATAACACACCGAAATGTATTTATTATGGTTGGCTAAAAAGCGAAGCAAAGATTTTTGGTGCGCCATTTTTCTTCCAAAAATATTACATTGCTATTGTTCAGCCTTGTGTTTTGTATTTCTTGATTACTCATTCATCATTTGCGCGAAGAGCAAGATTGCAAACGTAAAAAGAATATTCACGGTCGTTGTTAATCAAGGGAGCGTACTTTAGACATTTAAGTAAGGTTTTAGCCTAGACTGGCTCCCTGTCGTATGTTCTATGATTTAATTAGGATGTTCTGACCAAGAGAAATAATCCAAACATTGTTTTCACATCAGAGTTGTCTTTTCTTTCAGCCCTTAGAACATAAATCAGGCACACCGTATCAAATTTGTTTCAAATGGAGGATAAAGATCTGTTTATTTTATGGCACCTCTTGGGTTCTCCTAAGTGATTAACAGTTAATCTCTGTTTAGTTCATGTGTACTTTAAAGGTGTTTCTCTACGTCAAACTCAGCCATCATTTGATTGAGAAATCAACGAAAAAAATACTTTTGAGTATGCATAATTCAGTTTGACGACGGGAGCCAGTCTAGGTTTTAGCCTAGTTTGTCGCCGAAAGAAATCGCAAGGTGATCGTAAGCAATTGTAAACACATACGTCGTCCTACGGTGCCGAAAAGATCGTACGGAAAATCGTAAACAAATAAATCGTACGACGATCGTGGCAAATGTAACCGAGGCATAATTGGATGTTACCTTTAACTGATATGCTTACTTTAACTGATCAAATGAAAAACAAATATAAACTTACCCAAAACGGCGGCTATATTGATCGCAGTTCCTCGTTTGAGTTCAGCGTTCGATTTTGCCACCTACCCGGTGTGATGTCAGATTGTTGGTTTATCATGCTGTGGTCCAGTTAGCAAATAAAAGTGAAATATCAAACTCATACCGACTTAAACATTACTGTGCATAACGGGGATCATTTTAGAGTCATAATATGGATGCATGTCAGGACCATTTAGAGGCAAGTTGGGACCAAATTAAATGCATGACAACTTTATATGGTGCACTCACGCTGTTTATCATTTTAAGTTCCGTGGAACCGCCAAAATTCGATCAATTTAACAAACACTTGTTATGAGTAAATTGTACGACATAATGTTTTTAATAACACACCAAAATGTATTTATTATGGTCGGCTAAAAAGCGAAGCAAAGATTTTTGGTGCGCCATTTTTCTTCCAAAAATATTACATCACTATTATCCAGCCTTGCTTTTTGTATTTCTTGATTAATCATTCATCATTTACGCGAAGAGCAAGATTGCGGATGTAAAAAGAATATTCACGGTCGTTGTTAATCAAGGGAGCATACTTTAGACATTAAGACTATGGGCGTAGATAACAAGTTGGATCTACCACAAGTATAAGCTTTTAAAAAAAGCTTGTTAAAATGACGGAAAGTACAGACCTGTTCTAACGAGTGGTGATCTATAAAATGACTCACGCAAGCGGAGATGTCGGTGAGTTGGTGGGTTAATTTAGGTCTGTGACGGCATGATACAGGAAAATGAGCTGGCGATCAGTTCAAAGAGCGATTACAATCATTGTCGGTGTCCCATGTGTTTAAATGTTGATATATTTTTTTTGTCCTCACTAAATGTGCAAACACCTATTGCCTTCTTTTATAATCCGTGCTGACACACATTTACATTAATTGGACATTGACTTAAGAAAACATGTTTTCAAGGGGCTGCGAACCACAAAGGCGTAGACCAGCCTGCACATTGGTGCAGTCTGATCAGTGCCTTTGTTATTCGCTTATTGGAAAGTATCACATTTAGACTTGCCAGGAACGAAATTTCAAATTTTTAGCTTAATTTGTGTCTAGCTGAGTAGGCTGGTTTGAATATCTCTTTATCACTAAATCACGTTGGTAGCCAATTAAACATGTAGATAAAAATCTATGAATATGTTTAACATTTGACTTGTGTGCTCGGACGAATATCACCCCAAGGCGTTACTTTTGTTCATTGAAATACAAATCATAACCCGTATCTCTTTCCCTCTTAGAGTAGTAAGCATGTTCTTTTGGTGTAAGCGTATAGGGGCAGACCGTGTGGACCAAGGTCAGACTGCTTGGGAGGAGGCTGCCATGGGTCCGCAGGCTCTGCCAAGGACGCTCTTTGGACGCTCCAGCGGACGGTGGGACAGACGGCGTTTAGCATTCACCAAATGGTAAAATTACAGCTGATTTTAAGAACTACCACTTTCCATACCTGGTGATACTACTCGAGCCCCAATACGCATGAGCTAGTCCCGGCACTTGGTACAGTAGGGGAAGGCGGGTGTATATATGTTTCTATATTTTGTAGACGTATATGCATGCCTTCTTTCACCTATGGCTCCTGTGACCCAACACTGGCCCCCTTTCTGCTAATACTCCTCTCTCAGTTTCGTCTCGGTGAGAGGACCCGTGAGAAAGGGTACCGGATTTGGATGGTCCCTTGATTTGCACTAACGTGAGTGGAAGCCTGGGTCACACGCGTATACAGATAGACGTATATGCTGATCTTGGAGTTCTTCCCAACGGCCTATGACCTGCTGAGGGATCCTTGCTAAGTTTCCCTCAGCTGATCCTAGGTTGTCATACAGATGTAATTAAGACCACTATCGGTGAAACTGATTATAAAACGCATTTATTCGTACAGTAGTACATACTGTTTATATCTTTTCTCATTTTCGATTAATCCTAAGAATTTATGTTCACTCATCCCAAGCATGATGACCTGCATCTGTTCCCGTTGTAAGAATTAAACATGCAGTCTTCTGACTTATTAGAAAAAGCTTACCTATACAAAAACAGCCACGAGCCGTCTCCATCTATTGTTGTGCTCGAATAGCATTGGTCAACCAAACAGACCGTGACATTGATTAAGTGATCAAAATAGTGTGGAGCAAGAATCGTCTGCATTTGTCGTCAGCTGGAGCGTTCTAGAGGCATTTGTGACGAATAGTGTGGGCCTAGACCGGACTGTCTATATAGGAGCAGTCTGGTCTGGGTCCACGGTGTTTGTCAGTGGTGTTGGGAAGTTGTGTGCAGCGGACGACTTCAGCGGGCGACATTTCAGAAAATAAACATTCCCAGACATGTAGCAACCTGAACATGTCTGTAAGCATAACTAGACATGACATGCTTCGGTATGCGCGCATCGTCTCAATCTCATCTCGGTTTAGACAATGTGCGTGTGTCGATGCACATGCCACCTAGCACTTTTTGGTACAAACTTAGCAAATTACTAATGTTAAAACCCCAAAGTATCTTCTGAAATTAATCACCATGTCTTGACGATAATACTATTTATTTATCTATGTACTTATTTTCATTTATTTATTTATTTATTTATTTATTTATTTATTTATTTATTTATTTATTTATTTATTTATTTATCTATTTATTTATGTAGATAGTTAGTTAGTTATTTATTTGCAAATTCTGATGTAATAGTCTATGAGTGCTGAAATAATGTGTGCGTTTTGACTAAATCGCGTTGGCAACTCTGTGCAATTTAAACCGATAACAAACTACACCCCTGTACAAGCAAGAGTAAGAAATTATTTAATTATTATTTAATTATTACCTACACGCCTGGGGCTTCGATTGTGGCCACTCTTTCGAGAACCCACGGTCGATCCTCTGGCGGATAGGAGGGAAACCTGGTCCCAGCAAAATGCACATGCGTGCCGGCGCGAATACTGTAGACGTTATTTGACAGGATCTTGCTATGGCTTTGCTGAAGTACTAAAATAAAGTAGTTTTGTTTTATATACTATGTATACATATAATTGTAAAGGCCATGTCGTGAATATATATGTAGCCAGGTCACGGCTTTTATATTTATATACTGAAAATAATAATAATAAAAAAAATAAGTAAACAAAATTAAGCAGAATAATGCTATTAACACAGTTAGAATCAGAAGAATCTTCAAAATATAGCCTCCCCTTTAACTCTTGCAGAAGAGTTAAACACATCTAAATCATCCGTTTTAAAAATTACTGATACGTAGCAATGTTATTCTCCTGTTGTCGCCACCATGCTATGTTTGACTCATTTCATATGTGCTCATATGTAACAATTGTTATCCTAGCCTAGAAATAAAGAGATTTTTTTTTTGTTTTTTTTTTTAGATTTTCCTATACTGCTTGGTTTGAATTGTATACATGATAATTGGGCGGCGACGAGAGAAAACCTGTCTTCGGGGTTTCTGACAAAGCGAGATACAAACCAGCCTGGTCAGCTACAGAGACAAGCTAGAAAACTGAAATTTCGCTCGTAGCAAGTCGAGAGAAGATACTTTCCGAAAAGCGAATTACAAAGGCGCTGATCAGTCTGCGCGGATGCGCAGGCTGGTCTGCGCCTTTGTTGTTCGCAACCCCCGACGAAAGGTTTTCTCACGTCGAGACCAAAATTTATATTATAATGTCTAAACCTACTATAGTACCAGCCAAAAGTGACAGTGACGTATATTTTGTTTACAATTGCTAAGTATAACACTATCGTGAACACTTCACTTGAGCTAACGAGAATCAAAAGATCGCTTGTGTTTTAATCCTATCCTGCGGATAGGATTAATGAACAAGTGATTTATCGATTCTTAGTCTCTAATAACTTTGTAAACAAAATATGTCGTCACTGTCACTCTTGGCTGGTAGGACAGTAGGTCCAGATATTAAACAAATACATTTTGAGCGTAAAATCTGGGATATGTTTCTTGTTTTGGGCTCTCAAAGAGACCGTCTCATTAAACGATTCTTTTGAGTACCCACAACAAACGTATGACTGACATGCTCATAGACACGACCATCAATCCAGCTCATTGATCGTAACATGTAATGATAATAAATTCATGAGAGGGACTTCCTACAATGCAGAAGCGGGACTCGATTCATGTAAGCAGCAGCGTGGTCTCTTATTTTGTTATCAAATACTCGCATTTTAAGAGGTGTTTCGAAAATCGGAAAATGCTATTCGATGGTCCATTAATCTAGCTTCGCTGTCGGACCTATCGATCGTTTGAAGCCAGATGAGTGTGTCCGAAATTCGGTTCAAGGCGGACGCAGCAACGTGTGTTTTGATGTCAACATTGAAATTATGACACAAGCTGTTTGAAATCTTGCCACTATCAAGAGTTCTTTTAGAAACACATGGCTTTGGCATCTTAATATGCTGATGTATCGACATATGAGTGTTAATTTACTCTGTATTAAAACTAAGATATACTTTGAATGAGATTGGTCTACGACGCAGAAGATGGACTAATTATGCAGAAGATGGACCAGCTATGAAGGAGTGAGATTATTAATGAAGTCGATTTTTTTAGATATCTATCGACCCCGATCTTTGCCGTTCATTTGTCCCTTTGCAAAATCCTTTGTAAAAGTCCCCGCCCTGGGAGATCTTCAACTACATAAAAATCCACGTTCTGAAAAAAAAGGTGTCAGTTTTACCAGAGCGTTATCTAAGAAATAGAGGATCTTACATGAGTGCTCATGTTTTATTGAATTTATTAAACGAGTTGGGGAAAAGGGATAAAATGCGAGGCTTGCCGAGCATTTTATCTCTTTTTCGCAACGAGTTTAATAAATTCAATAATACAAGAGCACGAATGTTAAGATTCTATTTATCATATGACGATTAAGATTGCTTTCATTTGTGACGTAAAGACGTCATCGTTTTGTCATCATGTACGCAACGTTGTTATGGAAATAACGTTTCCCGTAAATCGATAAACCACTAGTGGTTTACAGATCTTATTGCATGGCGTTATTTCACTCCCAGACGCGACGTCATATGATAAAAGATTTTATCGTATAACACTTTATTTCCAAGGATGATCGAGTTTCGCTGTGTCCATTAACTTTTATCCTGTCAATTAATTTTTGTTCAAAAAATATTGTGCGCTTTTTACATCTTTGAAACATCTCTTAAAATGCGAGTATTTGATAACAAAATAAGAGAATACACAGCTACTAGTCCAGCTTTATTATGCGACCCCTGGTTTATAAGGCAAGTGTCTTATCCACTACTCAACAGCGGCTACAAGGATCAGTATGTTTCAACGTAGTTAAAAGGGGTCTTAAACTCTAAAAAATGAGTGCACGCGCGGATTCAGAGGTGGGATAGTGACAGGACCCCCCCCCCCTGAAAAATCAAGTTCTATAGGATTACTGATCTTAACCCTCTTACTTTTTTTCTATAGAAATTAGCATCTTGACCCCCACCCCCAAAAACAGTTCAACCCCTTGGAAAACGTTGGAACCCCTCAGAAACCTTGGAAAACAACAGGTTTCCTTAAAATAAACCATTGAACCACCACTGTAAAACTGTAAACTACCTAATTCAAAGTTGTCAGAGTTTTTTTCTGTCAGTTGGGTCTGGACTCCCATTAACGATTCCTGGATCAGCGCATGGAGTTTTTTTTGGCTTGTCCGTTTGTTCTTCCGTCTGCCCTTCCAACACTATCTTGTACCTTCAACGTCTTTTTGAAAGGTCATTCTTTTTCATGTTTGGGTTTTCTGCCATACTCACTAAGCTATGATAAGATAGCACTGTTGTACCGAATAGGGCAACATTCGAATAGAGCTGCTTCATAGCTGTATTCGAGGGAAGCCTTCAACTATATGAATGATGCCACCTGTCACTATACTCAATACAAATGTAGGCCATACGTTGGCGGTGAGACCCAAACAAGCAACTGTAAAGCTCTACTGACTGAGCCACTGCGCCCCTTATTTATGGATAAGAAAAACAGAACAGTGGGCCTATAGGTTTCTTTCAACTGCACCAACTGGCTGGTTTCGATCGTCAGGAGAAAATTAAAATCAAAAACCCCACAGCGGGGGAGAAGCGGGGGCGGGTGGGGGTTGGGTAAGACAACTAAGAAGTCATGTAAACACCAATACCAATTTGAGAGAAGAAAAGAACACTGTACATTGTTCAAGAAAAAGGGGTTTTCACATAATGAACAAGAAAAACGAGGGCATTCGTATTTTCTTCTCATAAAGGAGAACCAATCTGAATCGGGCACCAACTGGGCTGCACACAGGATTATCTGTAATATAATTGCCCACCCCAAAGAAGAAAAAAATATCTTGATCTTGTATTCTATTTAGAACATGAAGTGAGACATTTAAGTTGTTGAACGTTGTAATGTAGTATTGTTAAAGTCAAATGCAATACTTTTTAGTGCCAAAAACTGTGTGATCAACTTGATTCATCTTCTTCATAGTAAGATCCCTCCCCTTCATAACTAGTCCCCTTTATGCATAGCTAATCCCCTTTCTTCAATGTATATCGATTATTCTTCAATTACAGGCGATTTAACAACATTGACTGGTGACATATATTTATGAGGTATCAAAACAAAGTCGTAGAAATTAATATAGAAATTATAAAAAGTTGATAAACGGTTTTACGTGGTATGTTTAGACTGAAAATTTACAACACGACCTGAAAATACACACACTGCATACACGTCAACACTGATTAAAAAGCACAGCGAATGCTTCCAACAGATCGGCTGCAGGTATTTGTTCTTATGTCATTGGCCCATCGAATAGCATTCTCCAATTTTTGAAACATCTCTTAAAATGCGAGTAATTGATAACAAAACAAGAGAACACACTGTTTCTTACACGAATCAAATCCAGCTTCTGCATTGTAAGAAGTCCCTCTCATGAATTTATTATCATTGCATTTTACGATGAAGGAGCTGGATTGGTGGCCGTGATAGAGCAGCTAATCAAATACAATGTCATCCTTTTTTCGTTCTCAGAATAATAAGCACGACCGCTTGTGTTTTTTGTTTTCTCAAAGTTGCGATCAAGCCCGCTTGTTATAGTTTATATTGATTACCTGTATTTTTTATACGGGCGGCCACGACCGACCGCTTATATAATGTTCATGCAAAACACACATCAAATTCAGGTTTTGACCGAACCTTTATGCCGTGCTCAGGCTGCCGCACAATGAGTGGGGTACCAAATATTGTTGGTTGACCTACAGCGCGAGCAAACTGTCCGTGAATCTGTAGGGCTACCTATAGCACGAGGCAAACTCGTTTTGCGAATTTAATTTTCACAAAGTAGACGTCAATTTGCCCTGCCGCTTATATGTAAATATTCAAAAATGAACACATTCGATCAAAAAATCAAAGTGGAATATGATTTTCAAGCTTTAGACAAGTTTTAAGTATATGTGATCTTGACATTTTACTCAAGGTTATATTGTCAAATTGAAATGTATGTTATTGTGCTAACATTCCATCACAAAAAGAAAGAGGAGTTCGCGCGTTTCGAGTAATAAGAAGGATTTTAAGAATGTTTGACCTTGACCTTTGACCCCAAGGTCATATCCGTATTTTAAGACCTTTGTTGTTCACGCTGGACAATCATTGTGCTTGATATAAACACTCTTGGTCAAAAAATGAAAGATGATTCGCGTTACAAGCCGTAGACTGGTTATAAACCCAATCAAGTTTTAAAGCGATGGTTTATTAATTGCACGACCGTGGATCAGGGCCTAAGACTCAATGACGGCCCTGACGTAAAGCTTTAATCCGTTGGATGGTGCCTGATGCTTGTCCTTAGCTGGGCCAACGTAGCTCAACTTGAGGTTTTCTTTAGCTCTGATTATATGTTAGATTGTTTCTCAGTGATGATGCATTGAATTAGCTAGAAAGCCTTCATGCAAGCTTAACAATTTTTGTGTGTTATAAAATACACACTAAAAGCATTTTTTTTGCTAACATTCCATCACAAAAATGTTGATGGTGATGCATTGTATTAGTTAGGAAGCCTCCATGAGAGCTAAACAATTTTTGTGTATTAACAACAAGGTCATATCAGTGATATGAATGGCCTGTTGTCATTTACACCCCATAGGCAACCATTGTTGCCAGCTTTAGACAAAAATGAATGAGCATTTTGCTTTACAAACCGTTATACATGTCTGACAGATTCACGTGACCTTGTCCTTTGACTCCTAGGTCATATTGGTGATCTAAATAACCTATTGTTATCTACAGCCCATTTGCAATATTTGTACCATATATGAATACCCTCGGCCACCAAATGAAGGAGGAGGTTGTATTATGAGCCATAGGACAGATTTTAGTAGCCGTGACCATGACCTTTGACTTCAAAATCATATCAGTTATCTGAAAAGCCTATTATCACCTACACCACAAAGGAAATAATTTTGGCCAATATGAATATCCTCGTCAAAATAATGAATGAGGAGTTTGTGCTACGAGCCGTTATACAGTTTTTGACAGATTTTAAGTTTATGTGACCTTGACCCCAGAGTCATATTGGTGATCTGAATAGCCTATTGATATTTACACCCCATAAGCAATCATTGCATCCACTATGAACATCCATACTTTGTTTTAACTGTTTTCCATTTCAGCTTAGAGAACTATGGTTTAGATTGTAACAGTTCCTTGTTATTGCTTATTTTTAAATTCACATATTTTTATACTTTGGCCAGTTAAGACTTTGAGTGAATTGAGCGAATTTAAGGAGAAACATAATGTTGTGGGCGGGGATGGGGGTGGGGTTGGGGCCTGGCTTTCAGGCAAATTCTTTTTAGGGCGTGTTTTCTATAATAATGGTCAGCAGTTTCTAATGCACCCAGTATATGTCGTGGATATCATCGAAAATCATGTTTTCCTCTTTAACTTCACGACGATTGGTAGGTGTTCAGATTAAATATCGACCTAATCTAAATCTTCCTCCAGAATCAGCATCCTCGCCATCTGATAAGATATTTCATTAAACGCTTCTTGTTGTTATTCTGTTTTCGTTTTTAAGCTAGTCTTGTCGATGGGTCAGTGCATGGTATTTGACCTTGGCTGGGTCCACAGTGGCTCACCTGTGATTTTTCTTTAGCCCTGACTGTCTGTGAGTTGAGAGCCTTTTTCTTTATTTCATCACTACAGTATATAAATTGATTTGATTGTTTCCTTGTGGTGACACAATGGCGAGCTAATCAAATATTTGGTTTGGCAACGGCAGAATATAGGGCGAAAGGCCAGTAAGATTGATTTAAGCCCCCCCCCCTCTACCCTGCCAACCCCAGGTGGTTTTGACTCCTGTTCTGCCCAAGGCGGTGGTTATGTTGTTGTTAATCATTGTTTATTGCTGCTCCCATTGTTTGTGGGGATTCTGTGTTTGGTCCTTGTTTTCTTATTCAGTTCTTAGTGTCATTTCTAAGTTTGCAATCTTTCGCTGGGGAAGAGAAGACTGGTTGCTTTACTTTAATTGCATGTTGTTATCATGTGTATTGTATCTCTTCCTCACGGTGCCATGGGTTGGTCTATAGTGTGTGAAATAGGCATTTCCTGGTTATACTCACTTGCCTTTTTAGCCATCAAAAGATATCAAAGGGAATCACCATTTCATTATTTCTATGAATAAATGGGACGTCATTTTCACAGTTTATCCGTGTATCAATGCTTTTTGCATGTATCATAGATTTACTCATTTTCTCTGTCTATCCAGATTGTGACATTTACCCATCATATTTACTAGTTTTCTAAAGATAAGTATTTTCACAGCCAATACAGGAATTAAGCATAAACATTTTTTTCAAACCATCCAGGCCTGACAGAGCGGTCAGTAGAACTCTTTCTCATTATTGACTCCGTTAGAAAGCAAAGATCAGGAATCGATACAATCAAGTACCACACCTGACCCAGGATACCAATGGGAAAGTGACAAACTCACAGTAGACACCACAAACGAGAGCCAAGAGGTCAGCCCTTTCCCAGCAGGTGACCACAAAGCACATATAAACAGACGCGTACAAAGATATAGCAAACAAAAGACAGAACAAAAACATAAAAGATCCACTCTTCTTTTAAGCAAATTAATTCAATAACGATTAATTAACAAACAATTCTATGGTTCTTTCACATCTAGAAAGCTATTTATTATTTTCGAAATGAAATGTTCGCCAGAAAGCTGCAATATATATGTAAAATTCTTTGTTATTGAACAAAATCGTTGAAATGAAAAAAAAAATATACCAGCATCTCATGAGATGGTCCATATGAGCCATGGCATGTGATTTCCAACAATGTGGCATTTTGACAAGTGTAGACTCAGATGAGCATATGCAGCCTCCTTTAAAGCTTAGAAACTCTAAATGATGTTCAGTCAATAGCTTAACACTCATTGAATATTCAAACGACTAGCAAAGGCTTTGAGCAATGGCTCTGGCCAGACTGCGTACGCGCAGGCTGGTCTGAGCCTTTGCTGATCGAACATACCACATTGTTCGAAATCTCATGTCGTGGCTCATACATTTAAATGTAGAAGTCAGGAGATAAGTCCATTGATATCCATAATCTTTATTTGGTCACAGACATGTAATTGTAAAATGGGCAGCGATTGGCTCAAAAGGTGGGTGGAAGCTCAGCACAATATTTCTAAGTTGTAAGGTGTTTCATGATTGGTCAATAATAAAACTAGGAAATATATTGTATTTATTAGACGGGTATATCTTTGCTATGCTTTTTGATACAACATCTTATTGCTTTTGTTGATTAAGTTTACTAGTGTGTGGCTTAAAAATGACCTTGCATTCTGGTATTTTTTTCATCAGAATTTTCCTCTCATGTAGGGTGCCCACCTTCAGAGGCCAAAAAGTGGTAAAACATGGTGGTTACCAGGGTATCTCATTCTTGTTTATTGATTGAACTAGGTCCAATCTGTAACTCTATGGCAGCCTCATTGTGATTGAAGAGTTGTGAGGACCACAGCCTACTTAAAAGCTATATTGGAGGTCTATGGAAAAACAATTACAGGCCTGGGCCCATTTCACGCCACAGTATACAGTCAGGCATAAGTTAAGCATCGCCTAAATAGTTCCCTAGAAAACGAAGGAAGCATTCCAGTCATGAATAATTTCTTGTTCTAATAATGAAAATAGATAAAGTGGTGACAATTTACAGCAAATTTCCATTCGATTATCACAAGGATAAACAACCAGCCATGGTAAATGCACACTTAACCCTAAAAATGTCCCTAATTTCTATCCCATTATGGTATTTTCAAAACGCTTAGACATGTAAAGTGTTAGTATTATATTGTTGCAAATCAAAGACAAGTTCTGTCTGAAAGTTTCAGAGTCATATCTCTAAAATAATAGAAGTTAAGGATGTGTAAAGAATAACATGTTATATAGTGATAATGCAAAACTTTTAAACATGCGATTAACTATCTCTTTGATCCTTCATAACTGACATGAAACCTTGAGTTCGACAGAATCAGTTTATCACTAGGTGGAAAAATAAGTCTTGATTATTTCTGCGTTTATTTGAATTGAAAGTAAGCTCTTTGGGTTAAGCTGTGACACTTTTTAAGGGTACACCCCCTAAATAGGGGTTGGTGTATACAGGACACCGTAGAAATTCAGCAAAATGACCAAATGGCATTCTGATATGTTCAGCAGACCAAAGGAAGACAGAGGTAATAAAATATTACAAACTGGTTGTTCTCCTGAGGAAATTTATACACGAAAAACGTCTCTAAAATAATGTTAGGGTGATGCTTAACTTAAGTCTGACTGTATATTACGTCCATCTGGTTTAAACCCTAAGGCCTCTATGGTATGATAACACTGGGGGATTCATTTTGTAGTTGTCATTTCTGTTGTTTCTCTCTCTTTTATTTGTTTTGTATATTATATTTCCTATATAAACGCTCAAGCATATATACCACGGGTACTTGTTCGATTTGTTCTGATAAGACGTTTCGTTTTATATTTCTACCTAAGCCAAGAAACACAGATCACAATACAGTAAAACCTGTCTTAAGCGGCCACTCAAAAATAGACAAAACAAAGGTCTTATTGACAAATGGAAGCTTAATGAAGGTCGAAAGTATTACAGAATGCATTCTGCAATACTTTTGACCTGCATTAAGTGATAATCGGTCTTGAAATCCAATTTTGGTCTTCTTTTTGAGTGACCGCTTAAGACAGGTTTTACTGTATTGTCGTCTAATATAGTCATAATAAGCGCTTTTAACGCTGCTGTAATGCGATTATAGTTCAACGTTAAGTATAAAATCATATTTACGCGCGTTTAATTTTCATTTCCGTTGATCTGAAAGAGTAGTCATCATTCCAGGTTCTCCACAGAATACCACTCATATTGGTGTTTGCAGTCACTGTAAAGTACCGTCCATTTAAACTTGAAGGACCACAGAATACTCCTGTGCCATGCCACCAACCCCCTTGACGTTTTTCTGCACAGTGTTTACTTGTTCCATCATTATCCCTGTCTTTAGTCGAGAATTCCTGTCCATTAAGGCCGGACAAACTGTCTCCTGTAAAAATAAAGCCAACAGATTAATTGTCAACAGATAGACCTTGTAATGTCAAATAGCTGGAATCCGAAGATGAGAGCTAACGTTAAGCTCAATCTTATACCATTACGCAGTTACACACGTACATAGTGAAATTGTACATATTCATAAGAATAAGAATCCTTCATGAGTGTGAGGGTGGGATAGAAAAATCAAGCCTGAAGATCACTGATTGACATCGCGAGGTTTACCGAGTGATGACAAACGGTGATCACGAGGGACAGATTTTTCTATCCCATTCTCACAAAAATTATGGATTATTTTACTTGCTCATCGCTAAATATCTCATTTTATATTGGTAAACATGAAAAAGTTTTCAGCAAATGCTGAACACACTGAGATTTAACATACATTTGACATGATGACGTCATTTTAATATTACAATGACGCCATGGATCAGCGTGCAGCCAGCGTGTAGCCGGCGCGCGGCTGTTTGTTTTTTTTAATTTTCCCACGGGCTGGTACGAGGTAAAAACAGCCGAAATCTGATCTAGTATGCATGAAGAAAACACCTCGCGTAGAAATCAGGTTTTTTTCCAACCATAAGGGACTGCTCTTAAAGGAAAGAAGTCGCTCCTCCTATCTTTAAATAAAAAGGGACGCTAATGATGATAGTTAGAGTAGCGATTGTATTGTAATCGCTGCTCTTTTCAGTAGTCTCGCTTTGATGTGCGTAACTATGTCAACGTTCTGGCTACGCCCGTGTCTAATGCTTTAGCGGCATTTTGGCTTTAGATAACTCAACTCAATAGTCCTGTTTGACGACAGCATAACAGAAAACCATTTCTATCCATTCTAGCGAGACCTGACGATACCTCATCATTTCGCCCTTTGCATTATTGGTACAGTTAATGGCCCAGTTTCGAATCTTTCCCAGTTCCGAATCACGTTATAGTTTCGTTGCAAACTACACATCAGCGGTAAAAAAAATACATATTTTGGTTTTGTTTTGTTGTATAATTATCCCTCTGTATGTGAGTGAAAGCAAATATCTATAAGTTATCTGCTTGGTAAAATAATTACAATTTTCCCCCATGACCCATTTTATGAAGGTATATTTTCACACGTGTGGGTATCTGTTCACTGCATATTTCCGAAAAATGCGTTCGTTTAAAATGCATTTTATCAAACTTTCGGTTTCAGCATGTTTTCCAACAATTATTAAAACACATCCAAGAAAAAAACGGACCTTTTATTCTGTTTTTGGTTCCGTAGTAGCCGTGTTATCATTGTCACTGTTTTGCCCAGTTTCGAATCAGCTGACTCAGAGGTTTATTTCACGTCACATAACAATTTAACATACACGCGCTCAACTGTTTGTACAACATTAGAGTAAAAATTATGCGAAAAAGTTTCACGGGCACCATATTCTCTCTCTCTCTCCCCCCAGAAAGTTTTGACTCTGACAACGTTTTATTTATATTTTATGCCGTTTTAGTTGATGAGGGGAGAGATGATCCAGATACCACAAAAGCGGACCGTAATCGGCCCGCTAGCAAAACTCGATTTGATGGCCTTGGTAGCTCTAGAGAGCATTAGTGTGAAAATAGTCTGAATTTTAGGGGTATAGCTATGGGACTTTACAGAGGTTAACGGGGGGGGGGGGGGGGGGGGCTCTGTGCCCTCAGTTTTCCCTGGATCAGCGTATGCATGAGGATTATGTCTTTGTGTGTGTCTGTTGAATTCATCTGTCTGTCTGTCACTCTGTCTATCAGTCTGTCTGTCTATTTAAGTCTCTCTATATGTATATGCCTGTCTGCATGTCTCTCTCCCCCCTCTCTCTCTCTCTCGGTCTCAGCATATGTGGTGTAGACCAAGCAGACCAGGGATCCCGAGCTCAATACCGGACAATTCAAGCCTTTAGTTGGTACTCTAAACCAGTCCCGTTCCCAATTAACCTTAGCTGGTAGAAGCCCATTATCCTAATTATGCATCATTTAGCCGTAACCACTACATGCGCGGATCCAGAAAGTTTTGTCAGAGGGTGTCCAACTTTGACAACGTTTTATTTAGTTTGATGGGGAGAATTATCCAAATACCACTATTAGCGGGCCATCTTCGGCCCGCCAGCGAAACGCCATTTAAATGGCGTATCGCTGGCGTGCCAATTATGGCCCAAAATTGAAAGCTGGCTTGGTAGCTTTACGATTATAAGGGGATCGGGACCAGTATTAGTAAAAGTAGGGCTAACGTCTTGTTGATTTTCCAGTGCCCTGGTATATGCCAAGTGGACATACTTGTGTTGGATGATTTCCTTGCTTTTTGCCCAACTATGTATAACGGAGTTTTACTTGGATAGAGACCAGAGCCAAATCAGAATTAAGAGTGAGGTTGGTATCGTTAAACATGTTGAAGCTCTCCAGTTTTTCTTTTTCGTTGATCGTCTTCTTTTAAAATGTTAAACACCTGGCCTTTACCACCCCGTAGTGTGTGTGTGTGTGTGTGTGTGTGTGTGTGTGTTGGTGGTGGTGGTGGTGGGGTCAAGACTTTATTATCATTCAAACATCTACCATGACCCGCTTACGTGTGTCGACCGCCCGCGGTGTTGGCGGGTGGAGCAGTGGTTACAAATGCATTTTACTCCCACAACGCGTGTTGGTAATATGCGTGCGCTAAATAACATAGGAAATGAGCACAGATGTTAAATAAAAATGTCATAAAAATAGAAAAAAAATATTCTGAAAAAGTGAATGTTAGTGTCTGTATCACAAAGCGATGCGTCAAATGACATGATTAGAATGCGCCTCTAGCAGCTATCTGATCTAGTTCAACTCTACACTGTCTCATAGACCAAGTTTACCTGTAAACATTTCGATTATTAGCCAGGGTGTATAATCGGGAGTGCATGCATGAATCTTCATAGTCTTAGGACGTTTATTCATGCGCGGATCCACAAGAGTGAGTACTGGGGGTCCGGACCCCCCCCCCCCCCCCCCCCCCACCGCATGGAAAAGCACAAAGCTGTAGATTATCTTAGGAAGTACAAAGCTACCGATAAATAGAGAAACAAGCAACCGGACAAAGCCGCAACTACTTAACAAACATGTGGCAGGAAGATTGTAGGAGAAATGAGGAAATTTCAAAGAAACGTTGGCGAAAAAAAACTTAATTTGGCTGAACAAATATGAAGAAAACTTCAGAACAAAATATCAAAATAAAAACCCATTTATAAAGGAACCAGATGAAACAGACAGTTCAAAAACATATGCTGAAATAAGCGCTGAGCAACCAAAAGCCAGGAAACAACGACCGAACCCCGCTGAGAAACAAAAACAAGGAGTAGGACAAAACAAAGACCCCCTTTTACCGCAAAGACCCACAAAAGGTCGCAGAAATACGCAATTGGAAGGTGAAACAACAAGGCAGACCTATCCAAGACAGTTTCAAGAAAGTCCCACCTTGTCAAATCGTAACACAACAGATGGAAATGATGATAGACGAAATGATAATTCCACACAGGTTACTTTTTAGGACGAGGCCAGGGACGAGGCAGGGGACGGGGCCAGGGCCAGGGCCAGGTAAGAACCAGAGGCCGTGGGCGCAGACCCCAGCAATAATAGATGAGAATAATACAGACATCAATATAATTAATTTGTCAAATAGAAAACTTACTAAATCAGAAATTTCTCTACTTACTAAAGGGCTCAAATTTACACCAGTTCCAAAATTAGGAAACGAACAAGAACTAACTGAAGACTTAAATGCATTTAACAGAAAATTACGATTAGCAGAGTACTTTGAGGGCATGGAAGATGAAGACATATCTTTAGTTTGGAATAAGTCAAACTTTACCCCTCCCGACAAACGCAATGGAGCACTTGACGAGTTTATAGATACAGTAGAAAAATTCCCCAAGACTTTACGTCAAACACATAATAATCAAAACCTAAAACGTTCTGAATGGGAGGCTGTAAAGAGCTTAAAAGATGATAACTCTATTATCATTAAACAGGCAGATAAAGGTGGGGCATCAGTAATTATGAGCAAAGAAAATTATAAGTCCATGGTAGAAAGAATCCTAAACGATGAAGTATATTATACTAAATTAAAAACGAACCCTGAAAAAGATTTGCAAATGAAATATAAAAGATTTCTTAAAAATTATAAAAGTCATATGACAGAAAAGGAAATGGATTATTTACAGAATTTTGAAGCAAAAACAAGTAACTTCTATGGACTACCAAAAGTACATAAAAGCAAACAAATAAACGAAAAATGCAAGTTAGCACAGTCTAATTACGTTGAAATTACTGAAGATATACTCGATTTGAAATTGAGGCCGATTGTTGCTGGTCCCTCTTGCCAAACGCATAGACTCAGCAATCTAATCGATATACTTTTACGCCCCTTTACAAAACACGTGACCAGTTACCTGAGGGATACAACGGATTTCCTTAATAACATACCAGAAAATGTACCAAAAGATAATATTTTGGTATCATTTGACATAGAATCCCTTTACTCTAATATCCCACATGCACTTGGTTTGGAAGCGGTAGATTACTGGCTAGAGAAGTACCCAGAAACTTTAAACCCAAGATTTACAAAAGAATTCATTTTAGATGGAATCAAACTAATACTTGAAAATAATATTTTTTGTTTCAATGATACATATTTCAAACAAGAAAAGGGTACAGCGATGGGTACTAAATTCGCACCAGTATACGCAACACTAACCATAGGATACTTGGAGGAAAAATTACTTAATATAATTGAAAAAGATTATGACGCTGACTTCCAGCACTTTTTCAAAACATACTGGAAACGATTTCTGGACGATTGCTTCATTCCCTGGACTAAATCTGAAGCAGAATTAAAAACATTTCATGGTATTCTAAATAATTTACACAAGGATATCAAATTCACAATACAAAGTAGTCCTAATGAACAACCGTTTCTAGATGTAATGGTCCAAAATAAGGATGGTAGACTCGAAACTGATATTTATTATAAGGAGACAGATAGCAAGCAATATCTTCTATTTACCTCTTGCCATCCGAGACATACAAAACTGAGCATTCCTTACAACCTTGCACGTAGATTACGGACCATAATTTCTGAACAAAATACACTTGAAATAAGACTTAATGAATTAAAGTCGTTTTTACTGACGCAAAAATATCCCAAGAAGCTCATTCAGAGTGGAATAGACAGAGCAATGCAACTCGACCAAAAAACATTAAGAAATATTACTGAGAAAACACGCGAATCTGTCATTACTTATGTTTCCACTCATAACCCTAAAAATCCAGAAATATTTAATGTAATTAATTTCAATTTACCCATTCTACAAGAGGATCCGAAAATGAACAAAGTATTATCTAACTTCAAATTGATTAAAAGCAAACGGCAGCCAAATAACTTAAAACGACTATTAACCAAGGCTAAATTCAATCACGATTCTAACCATGAGGTAAAACGGTGTAATAGACCTAACTGTGGCCTCTGCATACACCTCTTAGAAAGTAACTCGTTCGAATTTAAGTGTGGAAAAAGATTTTTTGTTCACGAATCAATGACCTGTGAAGTGAAAAATGTTGTTTATGTCATGAAATGCAGAGGCTGTGGGGAAACCGGCAACTTTTTACGTAGACGGGTCACCGTTCATAATCAACAAATAAGGGATCCTAACACAAGAATACTCTTTGTCAGTGAACACTTGAATGTATGTGCTCAACAAATGAATCCAAAATATCATATTTTCCCGTTTTATAAAATGTATTCTGACAGCACATCATTAAGACGTGCAAAAGAACATTACTTTAAAAACCCAAACTAAACAGGGTAACTTAAGCCGTGTCCTCAGAGTACTCTCATATAGATCCAGATAAGACCACTTCATGCACATAAAAATGTGATATTTTTCTTATCAATCGGCAGAACGTGTTTTGGATGCTAAAAAGAGCCGTCTCGCGGAGACGGTTCTTTTGAGTACCCAAAACGTATGTTCTGGTTGAGAAATACGAAAGGTGCGCATTCTTATCTTGAGGTCTCATAATCTAATATACTATATTTATTAGTTCGACGTACAGTAAATGTACTGCACTATATTATTAGTGCGACGTACAGCACCACGTTTTGTGCGTACGGATGCGATTATTTTCTTATACCATCGGTAGAAACATGTTTTGGGATGCTCATAAGAGCCGTCTCATTGAGACGATTCTTTTGAGTACCCAAAACGGATGTTTTGGTTGAGAAATATGAGTGTGATTTTAAGTATGCACTCTTATCTGGAGGTCTGACACTTCAATATACCATACTTACTAGTGCGACGCGCAGCGAATGTACAACACTATAAGCATGGGCGTAGAACTATGATTGAATACGCACTATTTTCTGGAGGTCTGACACTCTAAAATATTATATACTAATTAGTGCGATGTACAGCAATTGTACTGCACTATATATTAACGCACTAAGCGTACATTTTCAAATTACATGTATTTTTTTTTATTATTATATTTAACTGCATAACGTTTACGTCATAGACGTAACGTTAATAACGGCAACGTTGTAACTATGCAACGGCCACCATTTTGAATAGTTCTTGATGATCTGAAAAGTGAAACCGGTAGAATAGAAGAAAATAAAGTTATATTATTGTGAAATCGAACTTTTTTATTTTATATATATATATATATATATATATATATATATATATATATATATATATATATATATATATATATATATATATATATATATATATATATATATATATATATATATATATATATATATTATAGAGTGAGAAATAGGCTAATGCACCAAACGAGATATCTTTCCTGTGGCACTGGATCCAGTAAAGGATGCTAAATTGATTTGAGAAATATCCTATATATATATATATATATATATATATATATATATATATATATATATATATATATATATATATATATATATATATATATATATATATATATATATATATTCTTTATTTCCTCCAAGTTCAGGAGAGCATACATAATACATACAGTTTCAAATTACAAAGAAAATACAACAGTAATAAACAAAAGAATTGAACGAATTTACAGAAGTTACTAGGAAAAAAAGAAGAAAATGGCATAACAAGCCACTTTTATGGCAAGAGCCAGTCCCTACAGATAACCAAATTACGTTCTGTGTCAATAAAAATGACCATGGCGACTCATTTTATCAGTCAACCAACACCGTCGACACTAAGCACGGATACCATACCGACGCCTCTCAGAAGACTCACTACCTCGGAACAACGTCGAATCTGCGTTGATGTGACGTCATTTTGTAACATCACCGTCGACACGACGCCGCTCCGACGCTGTATGCTAACTGAGCTAAAACAATTCATACTTTTAAACATAATTGTACTCTTGAAGTAATCGAAAAGATGCAAAAATATAAATATGTTAGAATATTATCAGCATTTGACCCATTTACCCCCTTAAAGCCTACTCTTGGCGAAACGAAATCCAAGCGTAAACAGAAGGGTTCAGGGAAGGTATATGCATACACTTTACAAGCACAAAAGTTTAGCACCCATCGCTTAAGCGACCAACTTAGGCCAAAACGTGTCTGCGTATCTATGTAGTCTCATCAGAACCTTCGCTACTCACATATTGCTGAATAAACATGGTAGCAGATGAAGGTCCAAGAAACGTACATATACAGTATAGAGTAAACACTGTTGGACATCTGAACAGTTACGACTGGTGGTATCACTCAATGATATGCTTTAAGTTACATCATCACTGCACAACAATATTCTATCTAACATAGAGCATCTACGCATATTCAACCACGTATGCACGCGTGTTCGTGCGCACGTGAGTGCGTATGCACGGACACACTGTGCTAATGACTTAGTGCATTTTCGTTGTTTAGCAAACGTACCCTGCGACAGATCTATTTACAGAGCGAGAACTAGGTTTTGATTTAGTTTGCACAGTGATATAACAAATAATTTTAAGCAATCTCTGATGTCATCTATATTTGATAATAAAGCATGGCAGCCTAAAAAACGACGCTAGCTGCTCATCTGTAGGCAACGCTATGTACAGGTTAAAAAAACCCAGGCCAAATCGAACTATTAATTTTCTCCACAGGTGTTCCCTGAATTCTTCTGTGCATCTACAGAACATCAGCAAGTGCTTTGTTTGAGCAGCATTTTCTTGACCACACTTGTGACATGCATTATATCTCGCACCAGTAAACATGTTACCAAGCAGATGAGCAGCCAGTCGCGCATATTTAGAATAGTTTGGTGATTCTTTACAAATATCCCATAACATATACGGTGTACTTGAATTATGTATTGTCAGAAACTTTTTAAATGACATAGAATTGATAGCTCTATAGCTGTCTGGGTTATCCCTCTTTTTCCGCCCACCCTTAAACGGTGAAATAATCACCCCTTTTTTTATTTCTCTTGGTGCAAAGGAAAACTGTAGAATTGCATTGAAAAGCTTTGCCAATAATTTATATAAGAAGTCCCCGCCAAATATAATATGTTCATAAGTGATCCCATCTTCACCCGCAGCTTTTCCCCTATGTGCTAAGCGAGCAGCTGCTTGTACCTCATCTTCGGTTATAATTGGACACTCAGTGAGAGAAGATTCATCAGCTAGAGACTCATTGATGTTGCGCATCTCTCTAGTGATATGACATTTGAACTCATCATCATAACTACCTTCGTGTCTGCCATATAGCGTTTCAAAGTGTTTGGCCCATCCATCTGCAACCTCTTGCGGGGTAGATACGATTCTACCATAAAAAGTTAATTCAGAACCTGAGAACGAATTAGATTTCTTTCGTCTAGAGTTGACATGTTGCCAAAACAAGTCACTATTTACTTCTGCTAACCTATCAATTTCTTCAATTTGCTTTTTCAAATACACCTGCACATAAAAACGATGCTTTCGTCTAAATAATGCTTTAGCCAATTTATACATTTTGTAAGTGGGATGGCAATTTCCCCTTAGCTTACCATGAGTTATCCATTCTGCCCGCTTTTGTTTCATATCACTATGCAGTGAGCTTAACTCATTGTTACAGTACGGTTTTAAAAATGGCTTGAATCGCTTTAGAGGAAAACATAGTTTAGCGGAAGTGTTTACTTCATTTACCAGTGTCAAATATGCCCGCGTGATGTCATCATTCGAGCCTATTTCACCCTGGTTTAAATCCAACAAAACCTTATCATTATGTAATGAGCATTGATACGTGTCAATTTGATCAGAATTTGCATTTTTCCAGTTTATACTCTGTTCACAGACCAGAAATACAATCTGCTGTTGATTTTGTGGTAGCTTAAGTTGACAAAAAACAGGACGATGTCTGGACACATTTAAGCAGTCATTTTCACATATCTCACAGCTCTCAACCAAATCAAGCTTATCACTGGGTATGATAATGTGATTAAGGAGCGATTCGTACCTACCATCATAAGAGACATATGACGATTTAGCGCCCGAACAAATGTCTAACGTATTTACAGATACACTGTTATTGTCTTGCATAAAGTCCCGAAAACAAGGCAACCTACCTGTTGCATGTGCGTGTATAGAGGCCGCTGCCATATTAACATTCATATCCCCCATTAAAACTACAGTACCTTTTTCAGAGTACAAACTCATAATATTCCTTAAACGGTCAATATAATCTCTATATGAAGAGATGGGGTGATTACTACATGGCAAATATACTTGAAAAAAAATACAAAGAGCAACTGTGATTTAAAACAAATTTTACACCAATAATCCTGTCGTCGTCGAAAAATAAGGGCACTATATTCGCATTGTGCTTCTTATGCCATAATATGGCCACGCCCCCTTTACCGACCCGTCGTCGACCTGGAAAACGTAACGAGAAATCAGAAACAGCATGGCAATGATAGTTACATGTACTATCGATTTGATTTAAAAAGTGCAAATCTTTTTCGTATAGCCAGTGTTCTGCTATTCCGCATATGTCTATATTCTTCTTATATAAAGCTTGACATAAGTATGATGAGCTTGACATTATTCCTGTAGCATTCCTAGTAAGTATTCTTAAGTGTTGATTGGGTGTACCCATTAAAGTGAGATTAAAGTACCCCTTTTAATAACTTACAGTGAGCCTAACCTGGTATCAATCCAGGTTTGCCCCATCCCTCAGTGGTGAGAATGGGTTATACTCATCAACGTCGGAACGACCATAATAATTATACCGTGCACGCTGGTTGAAGTCGCGTCTATTTCTTGATCTATCATCAGTACGGTCATACCATGGTCGACAGATAACGCCACGAGGCCAAAATCTCGAACTTTCAATCAGATGAGTATACTCATTGTCTTCAACATTTAACCTAATAACGACCGAATCTCTGTCCCTTTTGCTCCGCCAAATGCTTACCCATGTGACTGTTGGACCGTGTCGCTTGCGGACATACTGTTCAATCGCATTTTCCGTTATGCCTGACGTAAAGTCCCCCAAATAATAACGTTTGGGCCTTTTCCTAATGTATTTGATAAAGTCTTCATCCTCAATACTTCCCACTTCGGACAAAACGGTTGCACTTTCAAGGTGCACTGCGTCGACGTTTTGGCGCGATTGAAAGCTGGTATGTACGGGAATGTTTTTAGCATTTACTGACGGCAGACTAGCATCCGGCGCCCGTACTGGTAGTAGCGTTCTTGACGCATTATCATACCCAGTATATGAAGAGGCGCCCTCAGATACATCAGAGACACGATGGGAAAATTGGCCTATTTCTGTTCTATTTCTGCCCGACCCAGAATATGTGCCAGCTACCTCGCTGTACAAGGCAGTATGTACAGCAGTGGTGGGAGACTGTGGCGAAACTATACTATCCTGGACTCTAGTAACAGTATTCATGGTATGACAATTATCTGTCGCCGTCTCATTACGTGATAGCTCCACCACAGGGCTATTCACATGAGATGGAATATTTACATTGGGTCGATGTACGACAGCCTCTGCCAGCCACACGTCACTTTGGTTCATCGGACCTACAGAGGTGTTCATCAATGCTGTCTGTGGGTTGCAAGCAGTTGTGTCTGCCTCCTCCCCATAGACAGCATTTTGAACTCGTGCCAGACCCTCATTATTTTCACACTGATTATCAACTGAAACAGAACAAGATTCTGATACATTACTATTAGCATCACTATGCACTGAGATTTGAGGGTTTGCAACCGTCAGCTCCGACACACCACATCTGCTTACTTCAACAGACTGTAAATTACTCATACCATTAGTACCAGTATCAGAATGCTGAGATTTCCTGTTTTTCTTGGAAGCAGATGCAGGCTTAGCTGATGAAGTGTGCCGTACTGACGCGAGCGAATCCTCAAATAAATCAACAGTATCTTCCAAAGTTTTCATGTTCTGTCTCATTAAGCGAAATTCATTTTTCAGCTGAACCACACCCATGGATTTGTCCGATTCTATATGTTCTGTAGCTAGCTTTATATCAGTCATAAATTTACTCATCGTTGTAGACAATAGATGGAAGTCAGATTTTAGTGAAGCAATAGACAGTTTAAGCGCCTGTACTTCCGAAGAACGAGCTGACTCTATAGCAACATGCTTTTGTTTGGTATTTAACAGTTCAGCTTTCACAGTAATCATGTCATGGATCAAAGATTTGATCTCAGCAGAATATTCACAGTGTTGTATCATACTGTTGCCACGAACGGGAGTTGACACTGCTCAAGTAGCACGACCAGGACGTATCATATCTTTCATATCGGAGTATTCACTACCTTCCATTATAGACATCAAGGTATGTATGTCATATGCGAGTTTCACTGCAACTGTATCCCCATTGCGAGTGTTGACTTTACGTTTGAGTTCGCACTGTAAGACATATGGAAAAGTGTCACTCTCTCTGATCTCTTCAAATAGCGTTTTGCGATAGTTTTCTAGAGTTACTTCGCACGATGCCTCATTCAGCAGGACTCTATTTACAAACATTTCTTTAGGCAAGCCCCTATAGGGAACTACCAGTTTACTGAACACTTGCTGTGCTTGAGTCGCCATATCTATCACAAGTTCAGTATTACCATTTCTGAAACTATCATCACTAGATTCATATTCTGCCTTAACGAACGGGACCATTACATCCATTAAGGCACCATCCCCATTTTCAATCATAGCTGGAGATAGCTCTGTAAAAACAGGAGTATTATCAATGGTATCTTCCATCGTTCATGTATTCACCACCAGAAACCATTCATGTTGATACTGTACGCCCAGGACCGTGAGCAAGTTAAATCATGCGTGACGAAAATTCGGCTATATTCCAACTCTATTTAAACCGTTATTCTGAACTTCGGTTAAGCATATGGCCTTCAGGGCAATGTTAGTGGTCACCTGTGTATATTAGGCAAATCTTTTGTTCTCTTTGTTAGGAATATATTGAATTTATGAAAATTATGAAAGTTCAAAAAGTACCATATTTTGCGAATCCTCATATCCACAATCCTAAAAAATAATTAAAACCGCATGTCCATGAGAAATTTTAACACAAAAGTGTCAATATTTATCACTAAATTTGCAAAAAAACATCCCTGCAAATTTTTACACGACCAAGCTATGCCTTTGTGCGCGTCTGTGTATATGTGCCTTGCGGTCACCTGCTAGGAAAGGGCTGACCTCTTGGCTCTCGTTTGTGGTGCCTAACTGTGAGTTTGTCACTTTCCTATTGGTATCCTGGGTCAGGTGTGGTACTTGATTGTATCGATTCCTGATCTTTGCATTCTTACTTACTTAAAGTGTATTTTACCTTGACCTTCGACTCTGAGGTCATAATGGTTCTCTAAAGTAAGAAAGATGGCAAACATCAGGAATCTATACAATCAAGCACCACACATGACGCAGGATACCAATCACAAACGAGAGCCAAGAGGTCAGCCCTTTCTCAGCAGGTGACCACAAGGCATCAACAAACAGACGTGCATGAAAGCATAACAAAACAAAACAGAAATAATATAAATGATCCACAAAAGAAGCACCGCCTTGGAACGGTTAGTAAAAATATTTTATTGGAGGGCTTAAACCGGTTCAACAGGTAAACCCCAGTGTGCCTGACAACAGCCAAAGCATCAGGCCCCTACCACATCATCAATAGATAAGTCTTTAAGTCGGAACCGTCATAGAATCTGAAGACCAACCCATGGTGCGCAATTAAAAAGGAAAGCAGAGTTACTCAATTACTACTTTTGCCAACCTTGATTGGGTTGACCACCAAGCATGCAGTCTACTGCAATACATTAATCTTCTTCAATTTATACACCAAGTCACCATAAAAGTCACGTTCCGAAAGTCCTTGGCACAAGAGAGATTTAAGTCCAATTTGCCTAGTTTTATACCCAATCACGGTTTATAGCTATGGTGTCCTCTTTAATTGCACGACGGTGGGTCAGGCCTCAGACTCTATGGCGGCTCTGACGTAAAACTTTAATCGGTGGGTTGGTGCCTGATGCTTATCTGTAGCTGGACCCACCGTGGCTCAACTTGAGGTTTTCCTTAGCTCTGACTATCTGTGAGTCATGAGCCTTTTTCTTTGTTTCATCATGGTGTGTTAATTTGATTAGAGTGTTTCTCCATGATGATACATTGCATTAGTTAGATGACCTCCATGCAAACTGAACATTTCTTGTACTTCAACTACAGCAGAATCTAGGGCGAAGATTTTGTAGGGAAACAGATTCGTATAAGTCGCATGACTTTTTTCTGAATCCCATCATGATTATATTGTAAAATGTATATTTGTATAACACTGTAAATGGAAACATGAATAGATATGTTTAAACCAAGATTTTGTACCAGTAAAATGCTTTTAAGCCACCCCTGGTGGCTTAGGCTGCTGTCTGTTCTAAGGCGGTGGTTCTGTTGTTGTTGACTTTTTGTTTATTGTTACTCCCATTGTGGGAGTCTGTAATTGTTCTATGTTTTGTTGTACGTTACTTTATGTCCATTCTAGTATTGCAATCATCTTGATGGGGAAAAGAGAGCTGGTTGCTTTGCTTAATTTGTCTTCCTGGTTTCTCGTGATGGTTGAGCGGCTCTTTCTTGTGGGGCCACGGGGCTGTCTGCGGTTTGTGATTGTGGTATTTCCTGATAATACTCACTTACTATTTTTGGAACTTAAATATCAAATCATAGCATCGCCTATAAAATTTAGAAAAATATTGCGAAGTGTATGATACAGATAGCCTTTTTTTAAGAAGTTTCTGAGTTAACAATTTATTGCGAGTGTTGAAGTCAGCAACATGGCTAGATGCTCTAGCAAAACGAATGAGTTGAGAGATATAGACTCCATAGGATGTAGAGCGAGGAACATCACTATCTAAAAATGGGAAATTGACTATTTCAAAATCAAAGTCGTCACGTGTATCATGAATTTTGGTAGATACATTATCATTAGAAATTGACAAATGCAAGTCTAAAAAAGCGGCTTCGGTATCAGAGGAATTAGCTTTATTAAGTTGGAGCTCTGACGGGTATATTTGACTTACCAATAAACATTATTAATGTTTAAAATATCGTCCAAATATCTGGAGTTTAAATATGAGCATACGTATCTGGAGCCTACATATAAAAGTTGGCTTTAATCAGCCCAGTGATGTCTGAGGATGTTTAGATATGTATGCACCAGTCAAAATGAGCGAACTTAGATAAAGGGTCGAAGGTCAGCTTGGCCTTTGGTACTTATATATGACCAATGTCATATTAGGTTAAACATATCTAGCAAGTTTAATGATTTTGGTTTCACTTGCTATGAAAATATGAACATTTCAAGATTTATGAAATATAAATGCATTAGGAATCAAATTTGACCTTGCTTAAAGTAGGCCAAGGTCAACACAAACTCATCATTTGTGCAACCTTGGTAGGACTCGCATCCCCAATACAACGTACTAAGTCCCAAAGCCATTGGCCTATTGGTTCTAGAGATGATTTAAAAAGGTTTTTACCTTATATGGGCTAGTGGCGGCCACTTGATCAAGTGTCCAGAAACATTTGTGCAAACTTTCGATTTCCCACCCTAGGGAGTTTGTATATGAAATTCGAATTGGATTGGCTAGCGGTTTTAGATCTAGAGAAGAGGATGTTTACAAATGTTGACAGCCGACGGACGACTGATTCCGGATGCCGCAGGCATTGGTATACTAATAGCTCACCTGTGAGCCCTTGGCTCACTGAGCTAATAATCAAATATATTGAATGTATTAACAACATGTACCCAGTTTTAATGCATGTCATTTTGACAATAATGTACCCTACAGTCAAGAACATTATTAAGTCTTTGGATTATAAACAACCATATTCTTTGACTTTTCGCTTACTGTAAAGACGGCGCCTCCTGAATGTGTAATTAGGGTGGAGTTCAGGCGTTAACCAGACTATAGTCCAGTCCCTATAGTCGGACCATAGAGCGATAAAACTCTCTCTGGTTTTATGCACTGAGCATGTCTGGTTTCACAAGACAAACCAGACCAAATCTGTGGTCGGACCATAGTTGATTGGTTTCCGTCCTCCAATGCAAACTTTGAATTGCCGAAAACCTGTATGTTTTGTATCGATGGCTGCGATTGGTTGACTGCTTTACTGGAGAGGAACGCTGATGGTCGGAAGAGCAACTATAGTGTCTATGGTTAACGCTCGAACTCTGCCTAGGACTGGTCAACCTTAGACATAGGTAAAGCTGAAAATGAGGCGTGGTTTTATTCAAAAGTAACTGTATCATCTTGCGCCATTACCTCAGTATAGACACAAAACACATTGTTTAGTCCTTAAAACACCAGCAAAGTAACTGCATCTGAAAATGTATATTTAACATAAGCATAGAGGCAAACATTGTAGACCCAGATCAGACTGCTCCTACAGGAGCAGTCTGATCTGGGTCCACAGTGTTTGTCTATAAGGCTTCAAATATTTTATCGGACGACAAAAAACATACATTTTGTGATTATGCGCTTTAAGTGTTAATAAATGTGAGTTCAGTGTGTATACGTTTAAGATTTTCATGAAATGCACGCACGTTTGCGCGGCCCAAAAAACTTATTAATTCTTCACCAAATTATAAATAGAACCTGATTTCCCTTCCTTAGTAGATGAAATAGCCGAACCACGCCCAAATATGAATATTAAAGTTGCCTCCTTTACAGTAAGCGAAAAGTCTATTAATACCTGCTGTTCCCGAATACCCGTGGACATGCAGTGTATAGTTATCTGCAGGCTTTCCAATCATAAAATAATCATAATGTGCATATTTAGTTGTCCCATTCCAGTCTTCTATGTTGATTCGTAGTTGATAATGCCCTTGCACAACGAGTCTCCAAAGAGGCAACAGTCCTAAAACAAATGACAAATATACATATATATTTCATAAAAATGCAATATTAGATAGAACTAGACTGCAGTCGATGGTACACCATCGCAAATACCCGCTTTTTCACGTTTGACCTTGACCTTGGGGTCATGGTTATACAAAATAATGCCCAGTACCCTCCACATCATGTGACCTATGTATCTGTGAAGATAGAAGTGGCTACGTCCAACGGTTTAGGAGATGAATTTTCAAGAAAATACATTATTTGACCATTGACCTTGACCTTGGAGTCAAGGTCACACGGAATGTTACCCAGTACCCTCTGCTTCATGTGACATATTCAGGTACAAAGTTTGAAGTTGCTACGTCTAACAGTTTAGAAGGAGATGCATTTACAAGAAAATACATTATTTGACCTTTGACCTCTTGGGGTCAAGGTCACACGAAATGTTGTTCAGTACCCTCTACACCATGTGACTTATCTAGGTACAAAGTTTGAAGTTGCTACGTCTAGAGGTTTAGGAGCAGATACACTGATAAGAAACGTGACGGACGGACGCACGCAAGGACGGAAGGACGGGTGCCATAAGGACCGATTTTTGTACGTAATTAATACTTTTTTTCTAAAGAAAAAGCGGATATAAAAACAAACAACAAATATCGTACTATATCGAACAAACACAATTGTGTCTAAAGTCTGTTGCTAATTATACCTATTTTTTCAGTACATGTACGATTATATTAATTTCGTACCAATGTCGGTCCGTCGTCCGTCTGTCCGTGCATGCGTACGTGCGTGCGTGCAGTTTTTTGTAATTGTATCTCCTCCTTAACCATTGTCTGTAGCAACTTAACACTTTGTAGCTGCATTGGTGTAGAGGAGGGTACTGGGAAACATTTCACGTGACCTTGACCCCAAGATCAAGGTCAAAGATCAAATAATTTATTCTCTTGTAAATGCATATCCTCATAAGCCATTAGACGTAGCAACTAAAACTATGCAGTTGTATATGTCACATGATGTAGAAGGCACTGGACAACTTTTTGTGTGACCTTGACCCCATCTTCTCCTAAACCGTAGGGCGTAACAACTTCAATTTTTGCAGGTGCATAGGTCACATGATAGAGCGGGTACTGGGCAACATCTCATGTCAAGGTAGATTCAGTATTGTCGTGTAAATGCATCTCCCCCAAGACCATTATGTAATGGTTATACCATGGGTTGTCCGCCTGTACTTGGAGATAATCCACGAGCTTTAGCGAGTGGATTATCTTACGTACAGGTGGACAAACATGGTATAACTATTTTATACCACATACATCAGTGTAGACCTTGCACATCACGAGATAGTTCGTGCTAAAGTTGGCAAGGGTGGTATAAATACTGACATCAAGAAAAAAAATGTCTCATCTAAAAGTAAACGTGAATGTTTCTTAGACTGACCAGACGAAAGTTATGAATTTTAGTGCATTATAACATCTTATCAGTCAAGCGTATCTCATGAAAACAACATTGCTAAAAGAATATTTGAGACGGAGACAACAAAACGACCACCAGTTTCGTGTGACACAAGATTTTAGCCACATTTGTTTTGTTTCCAGATCCAATCCGTTGACAAGAAAAACGTTTTCTGCCATTGTAAAACTGTCTTTATGTTACCAAAAAATGCGTTTATAATGCTTAGACAATGTTTGTATGCGTTTGCTGAACGAAACAACTTAACCCACCCACCTTTTCGCCATGCATTTCAGTAAAACTTAAACGTAATGACTTTGCAAAGTGGGTGAAAATATTGATACGAATCATTTGTACAAGTCTTTAACCAGCGACGATTCCTGATGAAACGCAACCAGTATAAATTAACGAAGTGGCAATTTACAGCCAACTGTAAATAGCAAAAAAACGTTAAAATGGCTATTTACAGTCAACTGTCAATAGCCAAAAAACGTTAAAATGGCTATATACACAAATGTACAGTTGACTGTCAATAGCCATTTTAACGTTTTTTGGCTAATGACAGTCAACTGTAAATAGCCATTTTAACGTTTTTTGGCTAATGACAGTCAGTGTCGTTATTTATTTGGGATACAGGGGGAAATAATTGGTTATATCCCTTTATTTAGCTGAAATACAATTTGGGCTTTTGTTGAAGCATTTTTTTTCATAATGGTGCGGCTTCGAATCAACGACTTCCCGCTCCAAAAGTGGAAAAAAAAACTTAATGATCGCAAAATCAAGAAATTAAACAGACTAATAGCAAAGATTTGGTAAGCACTTAATCTAGAGCTTCCTAACATTATTTTGATATGACTTTAAGTGCAGAGTAGGAAGATTTTCTGAGTGACACGAGCAGCCTTGTCTTTGTTGTCGCAAGTTTTAAGACTTAGAAACTTCTCTCACAACGTTTTTTGCTTAAAAAATATCGGTGCAGATCTGGATTGAAACTCTTTGGTATCACGGATCCAAAATAGGCTCCATGTTATCATTTAATAATACTTGACTTTTATAGACATCTCATTTGGGTCTACCGTGTACTCAATTATTCGTCAAACTCACGATGGCAGATCGCAACCGTTCTTTTGACTAATTATATAGTTTGCTCTGCAGATATCAAACAAGAGTGAGTCAAGATCTGATAATAACATATCATTCCTATGCTATGGGAGCTGTCTGATTCTGATCTATACTGCTTGTTGATGTTGTATACATGTAAGTTGTCATGAGACAGCTAAGGGTTAGGCAATCATTTCCAGTCTGCAAAATTATGTGTATGTGTACGAGGGCCACTACAGGGATTTCGGTACTTATACTTTACGCATTTTCGAGCATGGAAAGCGAAGGCGTGTCGGCATATGTGAAGACTCGTCAGAATCTTCTCTACTCCCTTCTACAAAGTATGGATGTCTCGAAGAGTGGATCCAAGTGGCATATTCAACATGCTCTTCATTGAGACAGCCATCGATTTTTTTTCTTTTCTTCTTTCATTATTACTTTTCTTTTCGGCCTGTTGAAATTTATTTATATTTTGTAAAGTTTACACCCGCGAATTCGGGAAAAGGCTTTTGCTAAAAATATTTAGCAAAAAATGAAACCTGTGCAAAATGTGCAAAATACGAAACCTGTGCAATATGCACAGGATTCATATGTTGCACATTTTTCGAGACTATTTTTTTTTAAATTCGAGATAAACGAATATTTTCATTTTTTTTCATTTTTTAGGGGGGTGGGGATGGGGGTTGCGGTGGAGGTGATATAAAAAGATTTTATTAGTGAAATAGTATAAACAGAATAGAATATGTTCGTGTAATTTATTTTTATTTTCACTTAAGTGTCACCCAAAAGCTTTATCTGTCCCAATATACAGGATTAGTGTGCTTCACCAGGAGGCAATAAAACTCCCGTGGCGCTTGGCGCATGCCGGATTATTAGGTGTGACAACCTTTATTCAGGAGACGAGACTTTAATTCGGTTTATAAATTACTTTCGGCGGCATCATTGGCTCGAGCAGAATGTGCACTTGCGCGGTCTGTCCAAAATCTCATTGTTTTGTATTTTTATGATTTTCGACGACGTATTGTTTGATGCCATATTAACAATTGCTATCGAATATTGTTTCCCTATGCCCCCAGAAGAACGCAATGACCATGACCAGATTGAGCATATGCTCACACTGATCCTAGCCAAAGATGTCGGATGATCCTGGCCATTGATTTCTCTCAATATCTCGCGCCCCCCGCCCCCCCCCCCCCCCCAAAAAAAAAAGTCCTTGTGAACATGATTGTTTTGCATGTTACATGTATGTACTACACTATCTTTTGTCTTAAAAATATATTATGTTGTATCCTCATTGGCTTTTATTGTCTATTGGAATATCTGATTATAAGTACTTTCGAGGTTAATTCAACACATTGTGGCAAACAGTTTGATCCAGAGGCACAAACTGTTTGCAAAGGTTATCAAAGATGACACAAGCAGGTACTCAATATGCTGACGTGCGCACTGCCTGGTATTAAATTTGAAAAAAAACCCTTGTTTACACAGCTTTCATGGGTGTTTCTCATGCTTTACAATATCTGAATGAGCTACAAGTTTTAAAGGTGGAAGATGGAAAATAACCTTGAAAGATGGAAAATGCGGACCGAGTTTCCCGCCATAGTTTCGCCATGTCCAACAGTGAAATTTTCTAAAAGGTAGAATATTTGTACACTTCACCCGTCTAAATCTAGTGAATTTCCGAAGACTTCGAGAGGCGGTGATATTCGATGGTTAGGTGTGAAAATAAACCCTGGGGCTTTTTGTCTTATCTTAATCCTCATAAAGCACTGGAGCCACTAACTCGTAGACATCTTAAGCCTTAAGATCACCTTAAGTTCAACTTACGTTCACCTTAACGGTTATGGCCACTAACTCGTACGCACCTTAATTTACGGAGACAACTTAAGATCATCGTAAAGTTATGGTCACGATAGAGTCACCTTAGCGGCGTCTTAGTGGTTACGAGAGGTACTTCCAAGAACGAACGTAATAAATAAAATATAATTTTGGCGACAACTTTTTTTTATTATTATTCTAAACGCCTATGCCTTTGAAGAACTTACTGCATGCTTCGTTTTTGTGACTTTAAAATGCCACAAACATAGACACGTGCACATAGGCAATACGCGAATCCAGAGGGGGTACAGGGAGTCCGGAACCCCCTAGAAAACAACAAGTTCTATAGAAAAAAGCAATGGGCCCCATCACCTTGGAAAAGGTTGGACCTCCTAACATTTTGACCCCCCCCCCCCCTGCTTAAACTCTGGAAAAATTATAGTTTCTTTGAAATAAACATTGGGCCCCCACTGTAGAATAAGTTGAGGACTAAAAAAATGTCAGGGCTCTTTTCTACCAGTTGGGCTTGGACCGCCCACCACCCTGGCGAAAATTCCTGGATCCATGCATGTACACATGTAACAGATAAACAAGCACGTGTATTTGCTTTATGTATATTTGTATTTGGTAATTATAGGTCATCTTATGTCATGGTCAAAATGATTAGGGGATGGAAGACCATGGAAACAAGGGTATTGTTCTAAGGGAAACAAGGGTACATTTGTACATACATGTATATCATGTATCTAAACACATCTGAGGAAAATACGAGCTGATGAACATATCACGTTGATATTGCAGTTCACCCAGAGAACATGCATCAACGTTAGCCCCATAAGTAGGACCAAAGGAACATACAATACCTATGAAGAATAATTAAACGCCATTGGGAAGGTCAGTTATGATGCCCTCACAGGGAATACTTGTTCCATTGTTGGCTTGATCCCAGAAGTAGAACTAATTGTCATTTTTCCCTGTTCCCAGAACCGTTGGGTGGGGGGGGGGGGCTCGGTAATAAAATGTCCGTTTCCTTTGTTCTAAAACCGTTGGGGTGGCCCTCGGTAGTGTTCGTTTTAATGCATATGAGCGGGAAGACTACAGAGATGCCTAACACTTTGCAGCCTGATCAGAGTTTTCGACGAACTTATGGGTTGTAACTCTTGGCTCTCAACGTCCCCTGCTTGCGTAATCCGACTGCTACTTTTTATACGGAATTAATTTTGGACGTTTTGCTATTAATTTTTGGACTAGAGGTTGCTCAATTTGTCGCATAGACTGAGGTCTATTTTTGTAAGCTTTTGCTTAAAATTTCTAATTTTTTTTATTCAGTAAGCTATGACAATAATGATGAATACTTTTTAGTGGGCTGTTGAAATTAACTAATCCAGCATGCAGACTCCAGACAAACCCACCGCACCGCGAGGAAGAGACACAAAACACAGGCAACAAAACTTGCAACACGATTTTTCAATATTCTAGCTATTCTCTGCAGCTGAGTATGCTGATTTCAGCCTACCGGAAGCGTCGCTACCCATATATTTATCTTTTCTACTGAGTCGGCTCTAAATACTCAGACAACACGCTTTGCACGAGAGAATAGATATAACACAGGTAAATCTTAAAAGATAAGGTGACCTTAAGTTAAGAATACGCTAAGACGGCTTTATGTTATCGGAATAGCGCCATCTTAAATGTTACGATCGTCAACTTAACTTCAATTTAAGACCATCGTAAGTTGGTCAACTTAAGATGTGTACGAGCTAGTGGCCCCTGGTCTTTATGATTTTAATTGAAAAACGACTTACTATAAAGAGAGTAGAGTTTTAAAATAAGATTTAATGCAAAACACACCGGGTAGGCGGCTATCGAAAACGCTCTTAACAATTGACGAACGGGGATCAAAACTCGATAGAATCAGTGTTTTCGATTGTCATTTGTCAACAGCCAGGCGCTAAATGGCAATCGAAAACTGTTTCTAACGAATGTTATCTACATTCCTCGACAATATTAGAGTTTTCGATTGTCGCCTATCCAGTGTGTTATTATGCGGCGTGCCAACCGGGTCAGCACTGTTTGTAGATGTGCTTTTTATTTGACGCTCTACTCAAAGGGGTACGTGCATTAAGTGGCTATTTGGGCCCCCTCTAGAGCAAAAAACTAAAAAATTGCTTTTCACCAATTTCCTTTCATTGGTTTATTGGAAAAATAACTGACGCGGGCCGATAGTGGCCCCCGATGGGATGTTGGCTCGATGTAGCTGTAATCTGGTAGTATGCTGGAAAAAATCAGCATGCAAAACGTTAATAGAGTTTTTCTGGAAGCATTTTAAAATGAAAATGTCTGAGATTGATCATACAAACAGTTTAGACCCAGATCAGGCTCAGCAAAACGTCTGGCAGGACCCAAAGGAGAAAGGTCCGTCTTCAATGGTGGCACATTCGCTACATTGACAAACCTCTGACCATATCTATTCAGGCGTTCAAGTGCGGTCAGTGTAATTAACGATTAATGTGTTGTATATGTGTTGTTTGTTTTCGTATTGCATAGCCTATTGTGTTCCCATGGGCCGACCGGATATGCTGAAGTTACTCAAAGAAACCGTCTAATCGAGACGTTCCATTATTCAGCCACAGCATAGTTTTATTAGTACAGTTGGTCGTTCTATCACTTTTGCTTACCGAATCGTCACCTCTCATTAAAGCTTAAGGGTTTCGGCGAGAAGACGGCAGCAAAAAGCATATGTTGTGGTTACTTAAATGAAACGTATCACTGAGATGTTCTCTTAAGTAACCACAGCATATAACTAGAAACTGATTAGAGAAACTCCGAGGGCTGTTTCGGTGGTAAATTTCAAGGCGTTGAATTAACTGAGCTATATAAATGGGCACAATGGTTAAAATGTCCATACATGTAACGTACGCGGCCCTAAAGTCGTCATAGTCCTAAGGTCGTCAGTTTTCTTTTGGCCTCGCTCTTTTCCGTCCAAATCAACAAAACTTCTTAGAGGGGGCATCATTTGAAAGGAAATTATCTTCCCTATAGATTGATATATAAAGTACAGCCTCCCTATAAAAGGTGTCCGAGTGGTAGGCATTGAAATGGGGGTACCCAATTGCATGCAAGATTTGGAGTCTGTCGAGAGTTGAAGGCGATATTGATATCGATCCGGCGAAACAAAATAACTAAACTGTACATCTGTCCCACATAAACACATGCGTTTTTTACATGTACAGAAGATATCGAATTAGCAATAATTACGCCCTTTTGGCCGATATGACAACTTCTAACAGAAATAATAGGCTGAAAAGTGAGATGACGACTTTAGGTCAGGCCTGGCGACTTTTGGGCTTCAAGAAAATGAGTGATTTTTCTGCCTGTTTACTCACTTCGTCTCTTCTAAAACAATGATTTTTAACTCGTTTTATGCAACAGTCATTTGTATCTCCGACCCCTTAGGGGTCATGGATACCGGGGACATAGTGGGGCTTAAGTGCCGGGGCTTAACCTCTGATGCATCTGGGCAGTGCCGTAGATGTGCCAGGGTTTTCATTTTCCGCTATAATAGCCTGTATGGTCTGGTCAGCTCTTGTTTCCGTTGTCTAAATAGTATATTAAATGCTCATAATTGTCAATTCCTAAATTTCAAGTCTCTGTAGCTGAGCAGGCCAGTTTGAATCAGTATAGGTTGCAAACCCCCAAGACATGGTTACTTATAAAGTGGCTCATGTAGAGCAACGACATTCAATGCGCCTACGGGACTATTAACACCTGAATTAAGACATTCAATTTTCTACATGTACCCGACCAACACTTTCTCTCAGATATTCAGTTGTAGCATACGCCGAACTATATATAAATGTACGCTCATGTATGTTTATAGGATCATCGCCCCCCAAGTATACATCAAAACCACCACCACCATTTAGAGCTTCATTACACACCAAGGACTGCCAATTTCGATACTGAGGGCAACAAAATACCCAACGACCAGCAGCATACCCACTAAGACCTTTAATATGTCTTGTAAGCCCACCAATCTTCAATACTTTCCTTGGACTACCAATAAGGCACTTAGAACTTTAATACGTCCCTTCGACCACCTACACCGTCACTCAATTAAACAACACGCCTACGATCGCGAGCATTCCCACTCATACCTTCAGTTCGTCCATAGGACCACCAACACCACCACTGAGACCTTCAGTACGTTCCTGGGACCATCAACACTGACTCTCAGACCACCAGTGTATCCCTAAGACGACCTCCACCACCACTTAAACATATAGTACACGCCTACGACTACCAACGCTATCACTCATCCCTAGAACGCCCATACACCATAACACCAGCGCTCAGACCACCAGGACGTCTCAGGGACCAAACACACAGCCAGTTCGATAAATAAGCGCCACCACTCAGACATATACTGCGCTTATAGGACCACAAAAACACCACACTTCATTGACGACCTTAGGGCCAAGTCACTGACGACTTTAGGTCTTGGTGGTCCTAAAGTCGTCAGACAGACCCCTCTTGACAAAATCGGTCTTTTAAAGATATTTTCGGGTGGTTTCAAACCATTTTCTTTAGTTTATCGACTAGCTGGATGATTAAACTACCATCTGCTAAAGTCTTTTCTTTGCCAGTGAGTGTCTCTAATCCGGGGCAATCGCTTAAATGCGTCAAAGTGACGACTTTAGGGCCGCGTACGTTACTGTTAGTTGATATACATGAATCTCTTTTATTTAGAAAACGTGAATCGGATTTCATTAATAAAATAATAAAATCATTTTCAAATGCGTTGCTTATTTCAGACATAATCAGACCTCGTACATGTACGTGTAACTCCGAGGAACAAAAGCAACTTGTGCTATAAACAAGTCAAAGTAGCTATATATACATCCATGGGATATAGACAAACAGTCTAGATCCAGATCAGATTTCGCAGAATGTGGTGTCTGATCAGGAAACCTTGGAATATATGTTACACGTAAGAAGTCTGAGCTCTATAATCTTGACCAGGAAATGTCACAATCACAGAATAATTGCTTTTCACCTGACTGCAAATCCATACGTGTACATTTTTTTAGATGTTTGGCTCTTCTATGAATCATTTTCTACTTATGCGTAGGAACAGCGATGACAATGGAGTAGATGCGCAAGCTTGCGTGTTTCTTAACTTTTTGCATGCGTCAAATACCCAAAACTCACATGCCAGCCTCAAATACGATATACAGCATGCACTAATTAGGGAAGAAACACATTTATTTGACTTTAATATTCATCTGTTCTTGAAATTGTCCACCAGATGTTCGAATATAAAGTTAACATCAATGAAAATATCTGATTTATCTGTAGCCAAAAAACGTTAAAATGGCTATTTACAGTTGACTGTCAATAGCCATTTCAACGTTTTTTGGCTAATGACAGTTGACTGTAAATAGCCACTTTAACGTTTTTTGGCTATTGACAGTCAACTGTAAATAGCCATTTTAACGTTTTTTGGCTATTGACAGTCAACTGTAAATTAATCCATAAATTAATGAATTATTATTAAGATAGTGGAGCAATGCTTATTATTTAGAAGCCCTGTTTCATCGACAGGTTGGTCTTTGCAAAAGTGAATGATGCTGCAGTAATCATGCTTGGCAACTGATCAGCTGCACTCTTGTTTTGATTGATATTTATTTTTTAAGAACAAATAATCAATTTTGCTTAAACCGGTGCTAGGGGCGTGAGAATTGTTGCACTTTTCATTAGTTCTCATGAACAGACTCAATAAAACCGAGTCTGCTGTTTTCTGATATTGTAGGTTCACTCTACTTTTGAAGGATCCGTCGTTATTCCAGATTATTTAGAAGTCGCAACAGCTGTCGTTGTTTCTGTGTGGTTGGTAAAACTTCTTCCCGTGCATTGATATAGAATTGATGTTTTCATATTTTGGTCTTTCGGGAATATTGGATTCTGGCGGAAAACAGAATACCGCTTAAGCCGGTGCTAGGGGCGTGAGAATTGTTGCACTTTCCATTAGTTCTCATGAACAGACTCAATAATACCTAGTCTAATGTTTTCTAATATAATAGGTTCTCTCTATTTCTGAAGGTCACGTTTTTTTCCAGATTATTGTGAAATAAAAGAGGAAGTCATAGCTTTAACCTGTGATTAGAGTTATTACTAGCTATGCAGACTGTCGCATAATATCAACGTTATATCCAACTTAATTATACCGTTTGATTATCTTTTTGAATCGCCCAGCAAAATTAAGCTTTCCAACGATTCTTTGAATTTATAAACTAAATTACCATACAATACTATTTATGATATTAATATCCTTGTTTTAGAAACAGTATTATGATGATATTTTCATGTAACTTTGGGGGCCAATTGTTTATATATTTTTGGTAATTAATAAAGTAAATTCGAAATTGTTAAGATAAAGTTCACACAAAAGAAGAAACTAGTGTATAATAGCCAGTCATTCGAATGTTATGAAATGCAGCGAAAACACAAGTATTTTCCCTATTCGACAAATTTGATAGAAATTTTAGTTTCAAAGTCAAGATTTTAAAAGTACATTATTAGAAGTTTTGACAATATGCATATCAACTTTTAGCCCGAAGAGAGAAAATGATTAATAAGTAAATAATATTTTTGTAAAATTTTGCATTTTGACTTTATTTGTGATTTTTGGTATAAAAATTTACAAATGTCAATTTCGATACAAACGGTCAAAATTTGTCAAATTTAGTATCAAAATGAAGCTGAAATTGAGAAATAGCTGAAGCAGGTGACTATTTTCAGATATTAGTTTGGCATAAAACTTTATTTTGAAAAGTCAAATTCATAAATTCAGAAAAAGTCAAAATTGGTTTTCGTTAATAATATTACTAGGGACGCTATCAAGTAATCTTGGTGGCAAACATTAATTTCCGCTTCTTTTGTCTGCCTATATTGCATTGCGTCTTTGAGTCGTTAAAATCTCCTTAGGCTATATGTTGAGAACATTTTGACCAATTTTGGAACAAAGGCCTGGTCACGTATCAATTACCTGTCAAAACATATCCCCTAGCCGACTTGTAGTCCATTGCGCATGCGTGACTCGCAGAGCGGCTAAACTAAGGTGCGAAAACTTTGGTCACCTGATGTAAATGCTCTTACCTGATTGGTTTAACTTTCACAAGAGGGCGCAGGGCCGAAATCGAGTTCGAGCGGTCATCTCATTCCTGATTTGACTGCTAGGCATTAAACTCATACCTTGGTTAAATCGTCTTTTGTGATTTTTACAGGTAAGAGCTTTACTTAAGTTTTCTTATACGATCATTCTTTGAGTTTTTGCTCTGCTGTTTTATATTTTATATTTATTTTTTTTTGTCTTAAAAAGTCAGATTAATAGTCAATTGTCTGCTACCGCATACTCAAATTTCTTTTTTTTCTTCTGTCTTTTGGAAAACCATAATGACTTTGGAGATTTTTATTTTTTCTAACAAAGAGCCTAACTCTGTAAGCTCAGTGAGATTTAATTCAACCGAGCCGTTCTGCTCTTGTTTAGCTCTTTTTCTCATTTATGTTTTTATTTGTATGCAGCTGGGCATTTCAATTAATTTTTTTTAGATCAAGTTTATGGGAAATAATTATTTAACCAAACCTAAAATTTAAGAATTAGATAGGCAGTGTTTTGAAAGATTTCACTTCAACAGCAGGACCCCAAAGAATGTCATTTTTGTCAATTTATATTGATTTGTGTTTAATAATTCTAATGTTTGTTCATTTGGTCCCTTATTATAATTTTGGTTTGTTGAAATTACATGGGTTAAAGCTCTTCGATATCCCTGCATTATATGTGGCTGTGCGCCTTAACAGAAGGTAAATAATCTAGTTCATGCGGTTTCTCTGGACGTTGCGGTTTGTTCAGAGGCAGTTTGCTTCTTCTTTCTTGTACGCATGCGCCATTCAACGCAGTTGTCAAGATCGTAGAAGTAAACATGAAAATTGGTTTTTATTGCCAAATTATGTCAAATTTCTCATATTTTAGACCGGCAAGGCACAAAAGGTATTATATTTGGTATGTTGATGTGTCCCATCTAGCCGATAGTGGTCTCGGAGAGCTTTTCGCCTGGCTTTCAACAAACTGTTTGATTGTCATGTTCAAGACAGAAACACGCCTGTTCAACTTATATAATTGGTCCGGTTTAAAGTTAAATTGTTGGCCTATCAGGCTATAAACATTTCATATTGGATCCCACCTAGCCAGACTAAATAAGATTTGCTGTCTTGAATGTGGAAATCATTGTTTGTTTGCAAATGTAAATAAGTGTATGAAAATCTTGTCAAGCTCATGAGTTCTTTCCCTTGTCAGTGACATGCCAGAAAATTTCTCTTTAATTAGTATAATTCTGTGAGTAAGGGGTTTGGATATTGGTATTCTACACAGGGTATCCATTATTCCACTCCGGCTCCTTTCAAGATTTTGTTCTGAGACTGGCTGGAAAGTTCTCTTGAGTTTTTGGAGTATTGACCTTTAACACGATGAAAAGTAATTAAGCTTCATGACCGAAAATGCACTAATAGTCAAACAAACTGACCCCATGTATATACCATGTCCCCTTGTGTGTTGTCATTGAAAATACTGAACGGCTATTTTCAAGCGAGAATTAGTTTCCTGAACTCATACCTAGGAATGTATAAGCTTGCATGTTCCCGCAAAATATTGACCGTCTTGGTCTTGGGCAAAAAGGACTGCCAGAAATGAGTATTCTCATAATCAGTCTATGTATATGTGCGGCTAATATTCTTAAGTTTGACAAATCAAAAATAAGACATTAGCCTTGTCCTAGTTTTATTTCTCTCTGTTGAAAATAGCCATTCAAAGAAAAAAATAGCAAAACAATTACAGCCAAATCTGTCATAATAAATCCATGTTACTTTGTAAATTGTCCGTCTGATCAAGCCGGCATGGCATGGTCATAACTAGGACAGTTTTGTCCCATTTTGCCCATGGTAACCCAATGGTTGGATCCAAAATCATAATATCAAGCTGTCATTGCATAGACATAACTTGGGCAGTTCTGCCCTGTTTTATCTGATTTAAGCCAGTCCCCGCTACCAACCATGTGTGTGTGTTTATTCCCTGCATAGTACTGGTTCAACCCAGGAAGAAGTCTCCCGATATGACAAAAATGTTTGACAGTGATATAAAGAATCACCGCTAACACACCCACAAAAAAAAAAAAAAAAAAAAAAAAATGACTATGAGTGTCAATCGCTAAAATACTTATTTAAGACAGGTTTGGCTGTATGTAATTAAAACCAAGGTTTAGAAGAAAACCCATACCATTTAGACATGTCTAAGGTGCTCAAAAGAACCGTCTCATTGAGACAGTCCCCTTGAGCACCCACAACATATGTTTTGATCGAGAACTAAGAAAACAATTTTTTTTTTGTTACACTTTTCCGAGTCTATGACATTTAATATACCTTAGATACTCAAAAGAACCGTCTCATTGACGAAGTCTGTTGAGCGAGATTTTATCTGTCAGTTTTCTAGGTTCTAGTGGGTAAATAGGTTTTGTAACTGCTGTGGCAGAGTAAATTTTGGCCTTCCTTACAATGGAATGAGATAGCTTGCATTAAGTATAATTTTGTGTATTTACATACATTTAGACCTGCATTAAGAAACAACTTGTATTAAACAACACTATGTCTAAGTGACCAATTTTCAAAGCCAGAAGTCCATAGTCTGTTGCTAACTTTTGAGCAATAAGCAACCCTTTAAACTGTATTTGTTTTGATGGTGTTTGTACAATTGATCCTATCCTGAAGGGACAGGTTCACTGTATGCACACTTTGAGCCAGAAAATGTTAGCTTAAAAGAAAATTAGAAATTTTAGATTCAAGTCTTACGCAAGCCCTTTCTAACAAATAGTAGTTGTGCCCAAGCCGACGGTTAGTTACCGCCGTCCTGGACACCTAATTTATTTGTTGACGACAGCTTAGTCACATTGCAGCATTGTATAAATAAGTCTCTCCTCTGCAGCAGTTCAAGGGTATGAATTGTAAGGAATAAAATATTGTCAACACTAAGTAAATAAATAAGTAAAATAAACCCAACAGAAAAGTTTGCATGAGTGCACCAGTCCAAACCATGCAAAAGTAATTGTTTGTAGTTTCAAAAAAAAAAAAAATTAATATTATAAGGGGAAGGCCCCAATATTAGTTCATTTATATCAATGATGAGTGTATGTGACACATAAGATTACCCACAACCCCTATTAATTGTCTTTTGTAAAAGAAAAAGGCCAAGTAGCAATGGGCCTTGGCCAAAGCCCTTATAAATAAATATTTGTAACATATATGGGTTTGTGTATATACGCGTGAACAAGCATACACCGGTATGAGCACGCGTATAAGCATGAACAGTTAAGTTCGACTATCCTAGACAGTTTAGCTATACGCACCCTTTTCAATAACCGGCCCGGTCTCTTCCAAAGTTATTGTTCAAACAAAATTATTGTTCAGCCAAATATAGCTAAAATGATCTTTATGTGTCACATACAAGCTAGGTACATGTCCATTATTCTTTTTATGTTGAGTATAGAACAAACATTCATTGAGGAGGTACATTTCGTCCGCTTTATAATATTTCAGGTATAGGTTGTTTTATATGTGATCAAGCAGTGTATATTCCGGTTTCATCCACATTCCCCTTTGCAATGAATTAAGACATTTTGTGTCAGATCAAACCATCATTTTGATGAAAGAAAGCTCCCCTTTTCAATCCTTTTCTTTTGACCAGCTAATTCCCCCAAACAAGATTGCACTTGACCATCCCATAGGGGATTCGGTCAGGGCACTCCTGTTTGAACATATTCCGCTCTACCCAGCCCCGCTCTAGCATGCCGCACAGTGTCGATATATTTTATGTTAAGGCCCAAACTTATGAGTTAAAGAACTGTAAACCAAAGCAACTCATTTATGGCTTGGCTAGCTGTTAAATGAATTGTGGTCGTTTATAGTAAGAATCAGGCTGTAGTCCCGTAGGTCCAAATGCTTGTCACACATAGAATTTAAAATTTAAGTAATACTGTTTGTCATGAATTACAGTTTGAACTCCTCCAATGATGTATTGTTCTATCTACATAAATGTTTAATTTGTATTGATGAGAAGAGAAAAATAATATTTATTCTCATTCCTGATTTGACTGCTAGGCATTAAACTCATACCTTGGTTAAATCGTCTTTTGTGATTTTTACAGCTGGTCCAGTCTGTCGTTTAGCCAACGACAACAAATCGATCCAACGTGCTGACGAACAACACATTTACACAATAAATTCAGCACATTACAAGTGGCGGAGAACGACGGTTCGATCCCGATCCTTCACTACATTAATTCATCGATTCATGTCAAACCCACGTAACTACAGCCTGAGAAGCCACCAGCCTGACGCTATCATAGAGCAGCCGCAGTCTCCAGCCCGTCACCCAGATACACCCAGACCCAAGTCACCATCCAGTCACTTGGTTTCAGAAGACCAGTCTCCCGTCCATCAACTCCCGATAGAAGATTCCGAAGAACAAGAAATCGGTATTATGAATTCACATATACAATTGGACTCATTTAAAGGTCAGGGTGAAGACCCTGCCAAATGGTTCTCATATTTTGAGAAATATGCTATGTTTAACAATTTAAAGGATGAGCGTGCAGCCCTTGCTATGCCTTTTCACTTAAAGGGCATAGCAAAGACCTGGTATGACTCTTTGTCTGGTCACACTCAGCAGTCTATGAACTTGCTCAAGGCTGCATTTTTGAATAGGTTCAAGACAACAAATAATGTAGACATTTCTGTTTTGACTATTAGTCAAAAACAGGAGGAGTCTGCAGAAGAATACTTTTCTCGGTTTATCGAGTCAAGCCATTCGAGAGAGATTCCCGAACAACTTCAAATTTCAATACTGATGAAAGGCCTTAAGCCTTCACTTTTGACTTTAGTTATGCCAAAGAACCCAGGTACACTAGAGGACATGCGGCAAGCAATGGTATTGGCGGAACAGACCACCAATGCCAGTGCTGCAAAAGCAGTCAACAGTATTGATTCTTCCTTGCAAAAGGAAATACAATGTTTGAGGAATCAGCTCTCGGAAGTCTTGGCTCTTCAAAGCAGCAAAGAAAATATATCTAGTCCTCAAGCATATGCTGAGCCCAGGAGAGGACCACAATCATATCCGTCTCCTTGTCCACCGACACAGCTGCCTGAAAACACCTACCCGCATAACTATAATGATTGGCATCACCCTGCATATTCAGGTGCACAGCCACCCAGGCAACATTGGTCCAATAGACCCCTGGTTGGACGACAAACATTTGAAAACAGGAGTTTCCAGAACAGAAACTCCTACCAATCCAGACCACAGTACCAGGCACAGCATATGGGTTGGAAATGTGAATATTGTGGTAGCCATAGGTATCACATAAGAGATCGCTGTCCAGCTTCGGGTCAAAAATGTTATAAATGTGGTAAGATAGGACATTTTAAATATGAATGTACAGGGGGTATAAGGTCAAACTCCAGATAGGAATTTGCGCCTGTCCGCAGGTCTCAAGTACTAGTGGATGGGCACAAGGGCAAACCGCCTCAATGTAACAATAACAGCAACAAAGTGCCAGTTAATAAGAATCATATTCCCTCATTGCTTGATTTAGACCTTTCTTTTGTGCCAAAGCAACAACCCATGAATAATAGTGCTAAACGATCTGTTAATGTAGTTTCCCCAATGCAGGAAAACACCATTCTAGTAACAATAGGTGGAAAGAAAACCCGTGGTCTAATTGATACCGGGGCTCAGATATCTATTGCTTCACTAGAATTTTTGAAGTAAACAGACATTAAGATATCATCTTTGAAACCGGCTGATGTTAATGAAATTGTTGGTGTTGGAAATGAGCACCACAAAGTTTTAGGAACTTTAGAAATTCCCATTTCGATATCAGGGATCAAAATTGACTTTAATTTTTATATTTTAGAACAATTGAGACACACTGTCATTTTGGGAATGGACTTTCTAGAGCATCATAAGGTCCAAATTGACCTTAATTCAAAAACTGTTTACATAAAAGAAAAATTAGTCAGTGCATGCTTCATTAGAAGTAAGACAGGCTTAGCACGCACTGACAAAGGTGTAACAATACCAGCAGGTTCAGAAGTTGATGTGAACGTGAGAATATCACGCCGTAAGAAAGGGGAATTAGTTTTATTGGAGCCTCTCCCATGTTTACACGAACGTAATGTAGCTGGTGCCAAGTGTTTAGTTCAAATAAGGAAGGGACGGGCTCCAATCAGACTGTTAAACCCCACATCCAATGACATTTATATACCAGGTCACAGGGTTGTTGCTATGGTCAGTGATGTTGATGCTGATAGTATTCACACTTTAGATATGAAAGATGGTAAGACTGTCCCTACAAATTCATGTGCTAATGTTAATGCTGCTTCTCAAAAATGTGCTACTGAAAAAGATAATGAAACTGAAATTAATTTTGATGTTTCCAGTGCTAATCTCTCAGATTCGGAGAAGTCAGAACTTCTTCAGTTCCTTGAGAAAAACAGAGATGTTTTCTCTACTTCCCTTCAGGATCTTGGCAAAACAGATCTATTTCAACATACAATTGAAACTGATCCCAGTTCCCCGCCAGTGCACCTGCCCTTTTATCGGCAGTCACCAGATGTTCGGGCCGAGACTCAACGAATGGTTGAGGAGATGCTTGATGATGGCATCATTGAGCCTTCCAACTCGGTCTGGAACAGCCCCGTTGTCCTTGTGAAAAAGAAAGATGGTACTTACAGATTTGCTGTAGACTATCGAAAACTGAACAAAATAACTCAGTCTATTTCACACCCTTTGCCCCGTCTTGAGTGCGTATTTGACACAATTGGTCAAGCGCAAGCCAAAATCTTTTCAACTCTCGATTTGGCCTCAGGATTTTGGCAGATCCCTATGGACCCCTCCACACGACACAAAGCGGCATTTATCACTCATAATGGTGTATATGAGTGGTCTCGCATGCCATTTGGTTTGAAAAATGCGCCAATGACATTTCAAATGGTCATGGGTCAAGTGCTGAGAGAATTGAACTGGAAACATGTGCTATGTTACATAGATGACATTTTGGTCTTCAGCAGTAACTTTCAGGAACATTTAGTTCATTTAGACATTGTTTTTCAAAAGCTCAGAGAAGCAGGTTTGACATTGAAAAGTGAGAAATGCCATTTCGCTGTTGAGAAGGTCTTATACCTTGGTCATATCATCACTACTGATGGGGTCAAGGTGGACGCTTCTAAAACAGATGCTGTAAGGAATTACGCTAAACCTAAAACTCAGAAAGACGTTCGTAGTTTTCTGGGCCTGTGCAATTATTATAGGAGGTTTATACAAAATTTTGCAAAAATAGCCACACCTCTGAATCAATTATTGCAAAAGGATGTCCCGTTTAAATGGTCTGAAAAATGTGAGGAAGCATTTCAAAAGTTAAAAGACATGCTTATAACTGCACCAATGCTTAGGTATCCAAACATGAATGCCCCTTTTATTCTTTCTACTGATGCTAGTGGCACAGCAATAGGTTATATTCTGGGCCAGAAAGCATCAGATGGAAAAGAAATGGTTGTAGCATATGGTGGTAGGTCTCTAAGGCCTGATGAGCGCAAATACACTGTCTCCGAACAGGAATGTCTTGCTGTAGTTGAGGGAATCAAAGCGTATAAGGAATATTTGTCCCATCAAAAATTTACAGTGTATACAGATCATCAAGCCTTAAAATGGTTAAATTCAATCAAAGATCCATCCACTAGGCTTGGCAGATGGGCAATTCTTTTGCAAGAGTACCAATATGAGATAGTCCACAAACAAGGCAAAGTACACCAAAATGCAGATGCTTTATCTAGGCAGTCATATGAAACTGAGGCTAATGATGCGTCTGAAAATAAGGAAATAAGTTCAATTCATTTAGGGCAAGCATCTGAAAACAAACAATATATGCAAGTGGAATTCACTTACAAATCAGAAAACAATGTGGCTATAGTAGAAACAAATAATAAGGAGGTTGATGAGGATCAACCAATTCAATTGCAGGGTGAATCGGTGGCTGAACTGCAAAAACAATGCAAAGATTTTTGTCATATATTTAACTATCTAGAAAATAATACATTACCAGATGACAAGAAATTAGCACACAAAACTGTAATTGAATCAGATCAGTATGCTTTGCTTGATGGTGTTTTATACCATTTGTACCAGCCCAGGGTCAAAAACTTGAATGGTCCACAAAGGCTTATTGGACAACTAGCCTTACCCGGTCCCTCCCGTCCCGATGTTTTAAGGTCATTTCATGATAGCCATGCAGGAGGTGGTCATTTAGGGGTACAGAAAACCTTTGCTGCTATCAGGGAAAGATATTTCTTTCCTGGTATGTACCAAATAATACATGACTATGTCACAACATGTGACTTATGTCAAAGGATGAAAGTAGATAGGAAGAAAAGACCCCCTCCAATGACCCCCATGCCTATTGCTGATGATGTTTTCTCGCGATGGCATATGGATATTTTAGGCCCCCTTCCCAAAGCTAAGGGCTACCAGTATGTTCTTTTATTGGTAGATAGTTTTTCAAGGTGGTGTGAAGCTTTCCCACTTGAATCACAGGATGCCAAGCATGTTGCATCGATTCTGTACAATGAAATTATATGTAGGTACGGTGCACCACGGGTCCTTATTAGTGATCGAGGGAGAAACTTTATGTCCAAACTTGTGAGAGCCCTGTGTGAATTGTTTGACATCACAAGACATCATACCAGTAGTTATCACCCTCAGACCAATTCAGTCTGTGAAAGGCTTAACAGTACACTTGCTCAAACACTGCGCATGTACTGTGAAAAGGACCAATCAAACTGGCCAGATCTGCTGCCCAGTGTCATGATGTCTTTCCGCGTCTCGCCGGCCACTGAATCCATCTCCCTTTCCCCGTTTCATATGGTTTTTGGAAAGGAAATGACCCTCCCTGTTGATACTGCCCTGGTACCAAAGCATACTATGACTCAAGATTCAAAACAGTATTTTGAAGAGCTTTTGGAAAGATTGAAAATAGCCAAAAATATTGCCGTTTCAAACATGCAGACAGCCCAAGCAAAGGCCAAACACTATCATGACCAGAAAGCAAAGGAGCCTGATTTTGCACTTCATGACAGAGTTCTTTTAAAAGTTTCAAATACTCCAACAGGTCTTTCACCAAAGCTCTTCCAAAAGCATGAAGGCCCATATTATATTGTTGAGGTTGGTCCAAATTTCACGTATAAGCTACGCCGCTGTTCAGACCACAAACTAGTAAAGTCACCAATGAATGCAACAAGGCTAACTCCCTATAAGGACCCTTTTATCATGAGAGATGTTCAGGATGATATAGAAAATGACAGACAGGATCATCCAGATCCCGAAACGATGCCAAATCACCCCCAAGTTGATGAACCCAGACCAAATCAGCCACAAGTAAATGTACGACCTGAAGATCCAAGGCCCATGCCAATTCAGCACCAAGTTGAGCCCATTGAACAACCCGAAAATCCAGTTCCCAACCCCCAACCCGACCAGACCCAGCCTGACCCCCCAGCCAATCAGCCAATGCAACAGAACCCAGTCAATGAAAACCAGTCCAACAGTGAACCCAGACCCAATAAGACGGCCATTGATAAGGAAAGTACACAACCAATAAAGCTGCCTGAGGATATATACTTTGAGGTTGAAAAACTCCTTAAGATGCGCCGTGTCCGAGGCCAGAAACAGTATTTAGTTAAGTGGAAAGGGGATTACCCAAACTCATGGGAGCCAGAGACCAATATAACAGATAGGCCCAAAAGAGAGTACCATATCAGAAAACAGCAGAGGGATAGAAAACATAGGAAACACAGATCTCAGTTTTGGCATAAATAATCCCTTCAAATAAAAATACCATTAAGACATCAATTTGAACAACTTGCATCTATCGGCATATATCTTTGTTTTAAAGAAAATAAGAGGCATTTCTACTAACTGCTTGAATAGCTCAGTTACCAGTACTTTTAGATTCTTTTTGGTAATGAGATCCAATTGCAATTATAAAATTTCCAAAGACTTTCTTATGTAGTTGGCCAAACCCTAACAAAATAAGATTGATATTTTATTTTGTTGTCTTTTAGTGCTAGACGAGAGGCCTCTTGTCATCCGGCATAGCTACATAATTGTTTTTTTTTCTCTCATATTTTAGTGACACCTGGACAACTGACCGCTTCAAGAATGTTTTTGGTCTGCCTCGTCCTGATAGTGTGCCAGCTCAATCAAATTGATGCAAATGGTATAGAGCAACGGTTGAATTATGGAGTTGTCTTCACCAAAGATAAACCATTACATGTTGCAGCAGAGATGTGGTTGCACACCTTTGAGATACCCATGCCGAAGTACATTAATGTGCCAAATATAGGCACTTGCCATAAAGACAATGCTACATGTTTAATTACTGGACATCTCCTCTCTCAAATTAACACGTTAAGGTCTGAAACTTCACATCGTTTGGAAAATACAATTCAAACAATACACCGCATAATCCCAAAAGCAGATATTCAAAGGTCAAGAAGTGAAAGATCTCTTCTTCCATTTATTGGACAGTTTTCTAAAACACTCTTTGGAACGGCAACATCAGATGATGTAAATACCCTTTCTAAACACATAAATGCTCTGTCCAAAAGAACCAATGAATTAGGCATGGCCCTTACCCAACATGGAGCACATTTTAGTTCATACATTAGGTCAGCAAATAAGCGTATGGATAATTTAATTAAGGGTGTTGAGGACAATGAAATGGCAATTAAATATATACAAACGCAAATACAAACAGTTACAACAGACATACAAAGCACTTTTACACACATGAATGACCTTCTCATGAAACAAGTAAAGAATTCTAATCATTTGAATCATGAATTAGATGAGTTTAAATTAGGAATTATTGACTTAGTTAAAGGTAGAATTTCTCCACTTCTTATTACACCATTAGTACTTAAGGCAGCCCTTAAAGATGTCCATAGATTATTAGAAAAGAACTATCCTGGTTTTGGTCTCATTTTACAGGATATTCAAGAAATATATTCGTCAGGTGACCTTTTGTTTGCACGAAATCATAGCAATATTTATGTGACCTTAAAACTACCTATAGCATTTAGACCAAAACCATTCATACTTTATAAAATAACATCCCATCCAGTTCCTATCAATGAGACTGCTTCTCATGCCACCACATTACTAGATTTGCCAAGTTATTTTCTTATGTCTGATGACAATGAATTTTATGCCACTTTATCTAACATGGAACTTTCAAAGTGTTATGGTTCCAATCAACTGTATTGCCCCTTCAATCTTGCTTTCCGGCCTGCAACTTACCATTCTTGTGAACTCGGTCTGTTTTTGAATAACAAACATATGGTACATTCACTTTGCAACTTTAGATTTGTAGAAAATACTTTACAACCAAAAATTATAGAGCTGAATCCAACAACCATTTTGATTTATAAGATTTCACTTTTGTCCTTGGAATGTGGTCAAAACCAAAAGATGATCACAGGCTGTGACTTCTGCATCATGCAAATACCATGTCTTTGCTCAATTACCACATCACAATTTTATCTGAAACCACGTTTAACGGCATGTCAAAATAAAACTAGGAACATAACAAAACTTCATCCAATTAATCTGGCTCTCTTGCAAGAATTTTTCGATGCATCAAAGACACAACATATATATGCTGATACAACATTTTTAAAGCCGATAAATATTTCAACACCAGCTTTCAAAATTTATAATCATAAAATGAATCAAGTCTTAGCTGATGACACAAAAGCACATCTTAGCCTCAGTAAAATGGCTGACAAAGCCAAAAATGACGAAGTAATATTCAAATCATTGTCTGAACCAATGCTTGATGGTTACCTTGCTATTAATGAAAATTGGCCTGATTTTAATGCATTACTTATTTTCATATGTGGTGGTCTTGCAATTGGAGCTCTTGTAGCTTTCATGTGGATGTTTTTCAAAATTAGGACTCTTTCAGCTGCCATATTGGTTTTGCAACAGACCAAATCCGCGAACGCATTTTCTACTCGCTTACCATCTTTCATATATAATAAAGAGCAAGATAGTTCTCAAGATATTAATTCATTCAGTATTGACATCGCTTTGGAATGGGATCAAGCAATATTTATTGTAAATTTGATAATATTGACAATTCTTTTTGTTATATTAGTAAAAGTATACAGAAATTTGAATTCACATGTACCAATGTTATGTGTTGAGATTACAACTATGAACGATTGCTTGATAATACCAATTATGCGTCTACCCTTGTGTCCTACCCATTGTTTTATTCAGGTGCCATCATCGGTTACCAATCTTAAGATTGATGGCTCATATTTTTCACCAATTTTACATATTTGCTGGCCTGACTTTTATGTTGTAAGTGAGATATCTGGACAGAAAATCAAAGTGCCTGGAAAGATAAGACTTTCATGTTTCAGTTATTTTAAACTAAGGAAATTATTAGGCAAGTCATTTTTCGTGCATATTTACATATCTCATAATGGCCTTTTACATTATGTCAACCCCTCAGAAAATAAGAGAATGCTGGACAGTGATTTCAAATGTAGCATGTATGGTTAGATTAATTATGTTTCATACATATTATTGAGTATTGTACCACCATAAAAGGCAAGTGCCTTGATTTATTGTATGTGGTGAAACTCATTTTACTTTGTATGTATTTGAAAGCATATATGTTAGGTTATTAGTCATGTTTTTGCTTTATGTACTATCAGATGTATGTAAGAATCTTTGTATGATATTTTCTTTTTGTAACTTTGGGGTCCAAAGTTAGTGAACAGTAGGGGTATTATTATGATGATATTTTCATGTAACTTTGGGGGCCAATTGTTTATATATTTTTGGTAATTAATAAAGTAAATTCGAAATTGTTAAGATAAAGTTCACACAAAAGAAGAAACTAGTGTATAATAGCCAGTCATTCGAATGTTATGAAATGCAGCGAAAACACAAGTATTTTCCCTATTCGACAAATTTGATAGAAATTTTAGTTTCAAAGTCAAGATTTTAAAAGTACATTATTAGAAGTTTTGACAATATGCATATCAACTTTTAGCCCGAAGAGAGAAAATGATTAATAAGTAAATAATATTTTTGTAAAATTTTGCATTTTGACTTTATTTGTGATTTTTGGTATAAAAATTTACAAATGTCAATTTCGATACAAACGGTCAAAATTTGTCAAATTTAGTATCAAAATGAAGCTGAAATTGAGAAATAGCTGAAGCAGGTGACTATTTTCAGATATTAGTTTGGCATAAAACTTTATTTTGAAAAGTCAAATTCATAAATTCAGAAAAAGTCAAAATTGGTTTTCGTTAATAATATTACTAGGGACGCTATCAAGTAATCTTGGTGGCAAACATTAATTTCCGCTTCTTTTGTCTGCCTATATTGCATTGCGTCTTTGAGTCGTTAAAATCTCCTTAGGCTATATGTTGAGAACATTTTGACCAATTTTGGAACAAAGGCCTGGTCACGTATCAATTACCTGTCAAAACATATCCCCTAGCCGACTTGTAGTCCATTGCGCATGCGTGACTCGCAGAGCGGCTAAACTAAGGTGCGAAAACTTTGGTCACCTGATGTAAATGCTCTTACCTGATTGGTTTAACTTTCACAAGAGGGCGCAGGGCCGAAATCGAGTTCGAGCGGTCATCTCATTCCTGATTTGACTGCTAGGCATTAAACTCATACCTTGGTTAAATCGTCTTTTGTGATTTTTACAGGTAAGAGCTTTACTTAAGTTTTCTTATACGATCATTCTTTGAGTTTTTGCTCTGCTGTTTTATATTTTATATTTATTTTTTTTTGTCTTAAAAAGTCAGATTAATAGTCAATTGTCTGCTACCGCATACTCAAATTTCTTTTTTTTCTTCTGTCTTTTGGAAAACCATAATGACTTTGGAGATTTTTATTTTTTCTAACAAAGAGCCTAACTCTGTAAGCTCAGTGAGATTTAATTCAACCGAGCCGTTCTGCTCTTGTTTAGCTCTTTTTCTCATTTATGTTTTTATTTGTATGCAGCTGGGCATTTCAATTAATTTTTTTTAGATCAAGTTTATGGGAAATAATTATTTAACCAAACCTAAAATTTAAGAATTAGATAGGCAGTGTTTTGAAAGATTTCACTTCAACAGCAGGACCCCAAAGAATGTCATTTTTGTCAATTTATATTGATTTGTGTTTAATAATTCTAATGTTTGTTCATTTGGTCCCTTATTATAATTTTGGTTTGTTGAAATTACATGGGTTAAAGCTCTTCGATATCCCTGCATTATATGTGGCTGTGCGCCTTAACAGAAGGTAAATAATCTAGTTCATGCGGTTTCTCTGGACGTTGCGGTTTGTTCAGAGGCAGTTTGCTTCTTCTTTCTTGTACGCATGCGCCATTCAACGCAGTTGTCAAGATCGTAGAAGTAAACATGAAAATTGGTTTTTATTGCCAAATTATGTCAAATTTCTCATATTTTAGACCGGCAAGGCACAAAAGGTATTATATTTGGTATGTTGATGTGTCCCATCTAGCCGATAGTGGTCTCGGAGAGCTTTTCGCCTGGCTTTCAACAAACTGTTTGATTGTCATGTTCAAGACAGAAACACGCCTGTTCAACTTATATAATTGGTCCGGTTTAAAGTTAAATTGTTGGCCTATCAGGCTATAAACATTTCATATTGGATCCCACCTAGCCAGACTAAATAAGATTTGCTGTCTTGAATGTGGAAATCATTGTTTGTTTGCAAATGTAAATAAGTGTATGAAAATCTTGTCAAGCTCATGAGTTCTTTCCCTTGTCAGTGACATGCCAGAAAATTTCTCTTTAATTAGTATAATTCTGTGAGTAAGGGGTTTGGATATTGGTATTCTACACAGGGTATCCATTATTCCACTCCGGCTCCTTTCAAGATTTTGTTCTGAGACTGGCTGGAAAGTTCTCTTGAGTTTTTGGAGTATTGACCTTTAACACGATGAAAAGTAATTAAGCTTCATGACCGAAAATGCACTAATAGTCAAACAAACTGACCCCATGTATATACCATGTCCCCTTGTGTGTTGTCATTGAAAATACTGAACGGCTATTTTCAAGCGAGAATTAGTTTCCTGAACTCATACCTAGGAATGTATAAGCTTGCATGTTCCCGCAAAATATTGACCGTCTTGGTCTTGGGCAAAAAGGACTGCCAGAAATGAGTATTCTCATAATCAGTCTATGTATATGTGCGGCTAATATTCTTAAGTTTGACAAATCAAAAATAAGACATTAGCCTTGTCCTAGTTTTATTTCTCTCTGTTGAAAATAGCCATTCAAAGAAAAAAATAGCAAAACAATTACAGCCAAATCTGTCATAATAAATCCATGTTACTTTGTAAATTGTCCGTCTGATCAAGCCGGCATGGCATGGTCATAACTAGGACAGTTTTGTCCCATTTTGCCCATGGTAACCCAATGGTTGGATCCAAAATCATAATATCAAGCTGTCATTGCATAGACATAACTTGGGCAGTTCTGCCCTGTTTTATCTGATTTAAGCCAGTCCCCGCTACCAACCATGTGTGTGTGTTTATTCCCTGCATAGTACTGGTTCAACCCAGGAAGAAGTCTCCCGATATGACAAAAATGTTTGACAGTGATATAAAGAATCACCGCTAACACACCCACAAAAAAAAAAAAAAAAAAAAAAAAAAATGACTATGAGTGTCAATCGCTAAAATACTTATTTAAGACAGGTTTGGCTGTATGTAATTAAAACCAAGGTTTAGAAGAAAACCCATACCATTTAGACATGTCTAAGGTGCTCAAAAGAACCGTCTCATTGAGACAGTCCCCTTGAGCACCCACAACATATGTTTTGATCGAGAACTAAGAAAACAATTTTTTTTTTGTTACACTTTTCCGAGTCTATGACATTTAATATACCTTAGATACTCAAAAGAACCGTCTCATTGACGAAGTCTGTTGAGCGAGATTTTATCTGTCAGTTTTCTAGGTTCTAGTGGGTAAATAGGTTTTGTAACTGCTGTGGCAGAGTAAATTTTGGCCTTCCTTACAATGGAATGAGATAGCTTGCATTAAGTATAATTTTGTGTATTTACATACATTTAGACCTGCATTAAGAGACAACTTGTATTAAACAACACTATGTCTAAGTGACCAATTTTCAAAGCCAGAAGTCCATAGTCTGTTGCTAACTTTTGAGCAATAAGCAACCCTTTAAACTGTATTTGTTTTGATGGTGTTTGTACAATTGATCCTATCCTGAAGGGACAGGTTCACTGTATGCACACTTTGAGCCAGAAAATGTTAGCTTAAAAGAAAATTAGAAATTTTAGATTCAAGTCTTACGCAAGCCCTTTCTAACAAATAGTAGTTGTGCCCAAGCCGACGGTTAGTTACCGCCGTCCTGGACACCTAATTTATTTGTTGACGACAGCTTAGTCACATTGCAGCATTGTATAAATAAGTCTCTCCTCTGCAGCAGTTCAAGGGTATGAATTGTAAGGAATAAAATATTGTCAACACTAAGTAAATAAATAAGTAAAATAAACCCAACAGAAAAGTTTGCATGAGTGCACCAGTCCAAACCATGCAAAAGTAATTGTTTGTAGTTTCAAAAAAAAAAAAAATTAATATTATAAGGGGAAGGCCCCAATATTAGTTCATTTATATCAATGATGAGTGTATGTGACACATAAGATTACCCACAACCCCTATTAATTGTCTTTTGTAAAAGAAAAAGGCCAAGTAGCAATGGGCCTTGGCCAAAGCCCTTATAAATAAATATTTGTAACATATATGGGTTTGTGTATATACGCGTGAACAAGCATACACCGGTATGAGCACGCGTATAAGCATGAACAGTTAAGTTCGACTATCCTAGACAGTTTAGCTATACGCACCCTTTTCAATAACCGGCCCGGTCTCTTCCAAAGTTATTGTTCAAACAAAATTATTGTTCAGCCAAATATAGCTAAAATGATCTTTATGTGTCACATACAAGCTAGGTACATGTCCATTATTCTTTTTATGTTGAGTATAGAACAAACATTCATTGAGGAGGTACATTTCGTCCGCTTTATAATATTTCAGGTATAGGTTGTTTTATATGTGATCAAGCAGTGTATATTCCGGTTTCATCCACATTCCCCTTTGCAATGAATTAAGACATTTTGTGTCAGATCAAACCATCATTTTGATGAAAGAAAGCTCCCCTTTTCAATCCTTTTCTTTTGACCAGCTAATTCCCCCAAACAAGATTGCACTTGACCATCCCATAGGGGATTCGGTCAGGGCACTCCTGTTTGAACATATTCCGCTCTACCCAGCCCCGCTCTAGCATGCCGCACAGTGTCGATATATTTTATGTTAAGGCCCAAACTTATGAGTTAAAGAACTGTAAACCAAAGCAACTCATTTATGGCTTGGCTAGCTGTTAAATGAATTGTGGTCGTTTATAGTAAGAATCAGGCTGTAGTCCCGTAGGTCCAAATGCTTGTCACACATAGAATTTAAAATTTAAGTAATACTGTTTGTCATGAATTACAGTTTGAACTCCTCCAATGATGTATTGTTCTATCTACATAAATGTTTAATTTGTATTGATGAGAAGAGAAAAATAATATTTATTCTCATTCCTGATTTGACTGCTAGGCATTAAACTCATACCTTGGTTAAATCGTCTTTTGTGATTTTTACAGCTGGTCCAGTCTGTCGTTTAGCCAACGACAACAAATCGATCCAACGTGCTGACGAACAACACATTTACACAATAAATTCAGCACATTACAACAGCAGTCAAAAATGCCAGCAGAGAATGAGAAATTCGAAGGGGGCTTCAGTACTAAAATGATTTGTCTTTTTTAACCAAAGCTCAGTGGGATATATTTGACTTACCAATTGTTCAAAATAAAAGTTATCAACATCAACTAAGTCATCTAGATGTTTAAGTAGAGTTAAAAGTTTGACAAATGACATACATGTACATACAACTAGACTAAGGGGGGTACACAACTCATAAGTATCAAATTCAAGCATGGTGCCCTAAATATACCAACCTATCCAGTATTCATGCTCTATATCACCAAACCCAAATTCATAGTACGCCCATCTTTTGTAAAAGTTAACCGAGCCATCGATACGCCGTTGAATTACCTGTAGAAATAAGTAATACTCATAAAAACATTTATGTCATTATCATTTTATTTGCAATATAATTGCTTCAAATATTATATGTATATATGTGTAATTATTTAAGATGTCTACTAGGTTGGGTGTTTTATAAAGAGATATGAGCCGCGACATTAGATTTCAAACAATGTGGCATGTGCGATCAGCAAAGCCTCAGATCAGCCTGCGCATACGCGCAGTCTGATCAGAGCATTTGCTAGTCGCTTGAATATTATATGAGTGTTAAGCAACATCATTTTGAGTTTCTAAGTTTAAAAGGTAACAGCACAGGCTCGTCTAAGTCGACACTTGTGAAAATGCCACATTGTTGGAAATCACATGTCGGGGCTGATTTGTTATTTGTAATTAGCCCATTCGTGATAGATAAACGATGGCGGTAAAGTAAAGTAAAGTAAAGTGTCAATACGAAATGCTTATGAAATACCCCCGCGCTATAAGTGTCAGTGAAAAAAACAGTTTCGGTAAAAGTATCGGATGCCTATAGCAAAAGCAGTTGAACTCCCTACGTAAGCATTATCTGAGAACACAAAACCCTTATTAAGGATAGATTCAAAATGCTGTCATTTTGTCTAAAATTATTTCCTCAGTATTAAATATCTTCATGCAAATTGTCAATGTTCCTCCAATGTGTATATAAAGTATTAGAAAATTCCTGAAAAAAATATTGAAAGAGTTGAGTTAGGACTCATATGGAGACAAAGAAGTGACAAAAACCTAAGCTCTGATGGAATCTGCCAGTTTGTCAAGACATCAAACTTCTTTATGCAAATGGTCACTGTGTCTATATTGTTTATACAAGGTATCAGATGCCAACAGCAAAATATCTTGTACACGTTGAATTTAACAGTATATGCACTATATATTAGAACTCAAAGTCCTTATGGGGGAGAAAGTGAAAAATTAGCTTAGTTCAAACTGTTGTCATTTTGACAAAATATGTTCTTTGTATTCAAGTTTTATGCAAATGTTCAATATCTCTCCATTGTGTATACAAAGTAAAAATGAAAGGAGTTGAATTCCTCATACAAGCACAATATAAGAAGTATGTAGTATTTAGAAAGGGCAGTTACTATAAAATATGTTCTTAAAAGGGTATCCTTTGGAAGCAAAGACTGCACCAAAAAACTGAAACTAGAGTGTGCATATTTCCTGGGCCAGACTAGCTAGTTTCTGCCATGTAGGCTTCATCAGTGACCCTCTAATAGTTTCAAAGTTCCGCAATGAAACCAATGATCCCAAAGGACAAGAAAATAAAATCTACACTATAGTGAAGTGGAGGGAGACGTTCTACCGCCGCCACACAGTCCCAGTCACCAGCTGTAGTGAAGTCAAATATGTTCTTAAAAGGGTATCCTTTGGAAGCAAAGACTGCACCAAAAACTGAAACTAGAATGTGCATATTTCCTGGACCAGACTAGCTAGTTTCTGCCATTTAGGCTTCATCAGTGACCCTCTAATAGTTCCAAAGTTCCACAATGAAACTCATGATCCCAAAGGACAAGAAAATAAAATCTACACTATAGTAAAGGGCAGGGAGACGTTCTACCGCCGCCACACAGTCCCAGTCACCAGCTGTAGTGAAGTCAAATATGTTCTTAAAAGGGTATCCTTTGGAAGCAAAGACTGCACCAAAAAACTGAAACTAGAGTGTGCATATTTCCTGGGCCAGACTAACTGAACAATAGTCCTTATTTTTAATACAAAAGAATACATCTTATCAATGTGTATACAACATTTGATGAGTTTACATCTCCAACTTTTAAGATATTAAAGAAAACCCAAAACATTTTGGCCATACGGAAAGGCGCCATCATGTCCTTGAAGTCGAAGCTCAAGGTCAATGTAGAATCTCTGAATGAATTTACGCAGTTCTGTGAAAAGCCAATGCATTTAGACTTTAACGTTCTGTAGAGGATTTCTTGCTGGCCACATATTTTTTACGAAAATTATATAAAATTGGAAGAAAAAAACTTACGATTTCATAATGTCTATAATGCTTTGAAGGTGGCAATAACATGGACTATTTTCACAGCCATGGCGTCAGTTGAATTGAGATGGCTTACGATAACTCAGGAGATAAAACATACAGTGAGCCACTTAAGTTACGCACCATTTTTTCAGGGCCCACATTTTTGGACAAAAATGCTGGAATTGAACATTCTCTATGATAATTTACTTATTGACATTTTATCTGTTTGATGACATCGAAAAAAAATATCGGAATCACTCATGCGAATCATTCTGCTACGTCAAAGACAATTTTGACAAAAATGCAAAAATGCACGTGCAACCTGAACGTCTATATTTTCTATTTGCGTTTTGCGCTACGCATTATCCATGGTGTTCGTTGTGACAGAAAAACACCACAAACAATGATTTTATACAGGCAAAACCCCTTTTTTTGGTCGTTGAATTTAGTAACACCGTTACTTTTTGAAGAAATGCTCGTTTTGGCGTCATATTAACGTCAGTTACAATAATCAGACAGGTTTTCCTTCGCAAATTGTTTTGTTATGAGTCACTTGTTGACATAGAAGTATCAAAACACTAAAACAGCGTTTCATTGACACGTCTTATAGCATTGGTAGTAGTGACGTCATCACTAACGTCAACACCATGACGCCAATAAATCCACTATTCTTTTTACGAAAATAAACGGCGGATGCATGGTTGTTTAAAATGAAATTATAAAAGAAGTGTTTTGATAACTAGTTTAATCAGAATCATACGAAATTTTAACTAACTTTAAAAAAAGTAATAAAACCAACTGTTTTCAAACCTTGGCCAGCTGGGAACCAGACTAGCAAAACGTTTAAAAAATGATGAAGTTAACAAACACATTCCAGTCTGAGATATTGCCAAGAATAGATTGGCTCTTATCACTGGCATAGCAGAAATTCGACCCGGAAAAAGTGCAATGTGATCTGAGTTTCACTCGAAACAATGCAATGTGAAATGGTGTTTTGAGGGTAGTGCCCTTCAAGATCCATTTTCTCAGTCGTTTCTAATTTGATCACAATGACATTTCAATGGCTAATGCAAATATAGATGCGCTTTAAGCTGCTATTCTTAGACTTTCAATATCACATTTCTTTTCCGGTTAATTTTACAGTTTATAAGTGGTGCGTAACTAAAGTGGCTCACTGTACTTGACAACAAGGGAGTAAATATACTTGCAACAGTTCATAACAGCTGACACAATCTGAAGCTACTAGCTGTGATAGTTTTTCGAGATAGCTTTATTACAAGTTTTCTATGTCAAAATTTGCAAAGGGCAATTAATCCAAAAATGCAAAGGGCAATAACTCCAAAAAAACTTTTTTTTTTGTAATTTTCACCAGGTAATCTACTTATTATCCTCTATCAGCTGTCAAAGTTTTAAGCTCTTAGCTGTTATCGTTTTTGAGATATCAAGTTTCCTATGTCCAAATTTGTAAATGGCAATTACTAAAAAAATATAACTTTTTTTAAATTTTTACCAGGTAATGTACTCATTATCCTCTATCAGCAGACCAAGTTTAAAGCTCCTAACTTTAATAGTTTTTGAGATATCTTGATTACACAATTTCATTAAGACCCTTTAAAAGGGGCATTACTCCACAAAGGGATATAATGCAGAATTTTAATAAATACAGGTCAGTTATTTTTTTATGAGGATTCCATCTATGAAATTTCAAAACCCTGTCTTAAAATTTGTTTGGACAGACGGACGGACAAGCCCAAAGCATAATGCCCCTTCAACTTTTCCAAAGTTGGTGGCATAAAAATTGACATTCACAGTTTAGATCAATGTACAAAAATAAATTCACACTTTATATTTATGCACAAAAATGAATACATGAAAATAAGGCGAGGTCTGCTGACATCTGGTTGTCACCAGCAAAATGTCTGGTGATTGTTGTCACCAGCAAAAAGCTGTATTTTTCGAAAACCCACTGTATACCCTATATCACAAATTTTGGCATTTAATGAGCTACCCTGCTATTTTTGCTTATCTCATGCTTATACATGTTTGAAAAGATTTTAAATAAAAACAAATATCAATTGGTATGCTACAGTGTGGGACATAAACTTCTCTTTAAATTTTTCTAAATTGAATCTTCCAATTGATTATCTTGACTAATCCACCCTGGTTATCATTTTGCAGAAAACAGTTAACACAAAGTCACTGAGGCCATTCTTAAAAATGCTTGTTGTTTGCTGTCACGCGCGCGACTGACCTACTCAAATGCCACCTACACCAAAAAAATCAAGACCCTATTGGAGAAAAATTGTTTTATTCTAATTTGAGACATTTTTTTTATTATTAATGTCATTTTAACAAATCAGTGATAAAAAATACCTATCTACCTACTTACAAAGTACAAACCTTAAAAAGTATGAGTCGGTTGACAGCAAACAAACTTTTGTTTAAGGATGGCCTGATCAGTCTGATCTGTGAATTATTTTCTTGCGAAAACTTTTCTTCTTTCCAGTAATTTGATTCTGGTGCTTAAAGAGTCACTTTTATTTTTAAAGTATGATATTTTCGATATGAAGTGACTCTGGAGAGGTTGTCTACATTATTTAACATGTATATGCATAATTATAAACTCATAGACTGCTCCTTTAGGGACAGTTGATTTTCTGGACAAATCCAATGTGGTCATGAACGATGAAACTATCAGATGCAAGTTAAATCATCTTTGAAGCAATCACTTATCAGACTGCTTCTCTAGGGCCAGTCTAATAAGTGACTAATTTACATTCACAAAAAAATACTTTTTAAGTCATTCATTCTGGCTCAAAAAATTAATGAATGCTAAAATGTCACTTTAATTTTGACCTTATTTCCTTTGTAGTATGTTGTGACTTTGTCTAGAGTGGGTGTCTACATTTAACACATATGCTTAGTTGTAAAATCTTACCGGCCTAGACTTCTTAGTCTAACTAGCGATTAGTGCTACATGTTGCTGCATAGATCCAGATAAGGAAATTTTATTCGCGTAAAATCTTAATTATTTTCTTACCCATTAATTTAAACATGTGTTTTGTGTGCTCAAAAGAACCGTCTCATTGAGACGGTTCTTTTGAGTACCCACAACATATGTTTAGGATTAGAAATAAAGAAAATAATTTTCCAATACGCACTCTTATCTGGAGGCCTGTTGCTGGACAAGTAAGTTGAACCTGATCAGTATCAGTACCAGCAAAAACGTTTTCCATTTGCTTTGGTTTTGAACCAAATATACTATGCACAATAAATTTAGCATTTGTTATGTATGGGTGAGCCCATCTACATCAGATATCGAGTTTCATTTGCTGTCATGAAGATACAAGTGCCGATCATCTGACAAGATTTTCCATTAAAAAATACAGAATAACCAAACGCAGCGGCCGTGCTGAAGTGACGTTAAATTTTAAGACTAGCGGATAACGTGGGTATTTCTGATCATTGGGGGGGGGGGGGGGGGGGGAGCCAAAACCATTTTCAAGCGATTGCTAGGTCACTGAAAACAAAAAAGCATAGCAAATGCTGCAATTTTCTGAACTTTCTCAGAGAAATAAAAAACCAAGTTTTCACAATTTTACGTTTTTACTAATTCGTTTACGTTATCGACTTTAAACGGTGTTTCTAGTCCGGTTTTCTTGAACCACATTAACAAAAAAACTGCTTGATGCCTTCCAACACATTCAGACAAATACTGTTGATTGAAACATCTTCACGGCTACAGAGCACGAGCCGAAAGTTAAAATATAACGTCATCGTACCATTTTTCAGTAACCTAAGGTTTTAATCAATCATAACATGAGTTACATTGTAAGCCTATGATATCTTTGTAAACTGATTCTCTGTTGAATTGAAACGGCAATTAACATTAGAAGTTTAATCAAATGATGACTACGTTTTGACGTCATTTATGGCAGCTGATTTTTTTCAGCATGAAATCTCTATCACATCTGTCACATAGCCAATAGTTTTAGGCGTATGATGCAAAAGGAAGATGAAAGACTACAAAACGAAAATCACATGCTCATCATTTTAACAGTACTTACAACGTATGTGATTTTGCTTACTGACCCCTCCTGCAATTCTTGCTCTCTCCAAATGCCTATTTAAAGGATGGCGTCTGTAAATTCGTAGTTTCATTTCCCTAAGATTCTGTTTTCGTCATTGCAATTGAAATTGTTCGATATTGCACACAGATGAGCACAAAAAGATGCGAAACATCAGAAATTGCTTAACTTATTGTGCATAGTTTATATTGATTTTCCTTGTAGTTCTTGTATACTATTTGGACAATTCACAAAGTTCTCTTTGATGTGAATGTGGGGCAGAAAACACACACAAAAACAGTACATACGGATGTGCTGTACTTTTTTACAAATGCTGATGCTCAAGGTCCCAGTCAGCAATTTTTCAGTCATGTAGGGACGTTTTCCGTTCTTCCTGGGCTGAACCAGTACTAAGCAGGGATTAAAGTGTCTTGCTCAAGGACACAACACAGAGCCGCTAGATACCTTTTGATCTCAAATCTAACTCTACAAACTGAGCTATTAAGCTCCTTGTACTGTACATGCATACAGGCACATGTGGGCCTTTAGCTGGTCGTAACTAGCAGTTTCCTAGAAAATGTGTACTGATACTGAAGGAACAGCATTTTTCTACGCTGGTTTTGTTCAGAGGAATACAATACTAGAAGAATGCGATTTTGTTGTAATAGTAGGGATCAGTAGGCATGTTTTGTCGCTGCTTCAACTCCAATTTACATAGCAAATCATAATTTATCAATAGAAACTCGTATAGATTTTAAGATTGGTCCATTATTTATGACCTTTTATACAGGGGATTGAGCTGAAATTTACTTCCACCCAACAAACTTCAACCTGATATAAAGAAATAATATAATATTTGCTTCCTGAAACATTTATATGTTCCCTAAAAGTTGCTAATGTTAACAAAATGATAGAAACTATATGGAAATTAAAATACAATTTATTTTTCTTCAGTATTTGTCTTTGAAAAAGTTACTTTTTACACTGATTTATCTGTTTTAAATCAGTATTTTTTCCAGTTTTCCACCTTCTTATTAGAAAATGTAGCTGATTACCAGTATCACTTAAGCTAGATATCCAAGAAAACATGCCTATGACATGTACACAATCGGTATTGGAAAAATTCAGCTGGTTGTCGGCATACTTTTTGCTAGTGAAAACCAGCTGTCAGCAGGTTTTTTGCTGGCGACAACTTGTTGTCAGCAGACACTTTCTAAAAATAATGTTCTGAAACGCTGACATTATCGCGTATATTCATGAAAGAAAGCCATAGGTTTTTGATACCTCATTCATAAGGTTTTCTGACGACACCCTCTTATTAGCATTTGAACTAATTATTTTGCAGTCATTTTTGTGTTTATTTCTTTGGTATGTGAAAGCGATGTCTAAATTCAGCAATCATTTAACCAAGATTCCACAGCCTTTTCAGATCATATTTCGATATAAATACTGGCGAACTAATTTGATCATGACTTTAATAATTTACTTTGAGGTATACCAAATCTACTGATGAAGACATGGATCAACTAAAATAAAGATAAAATTATTAATAAAATATTTACAATCCATCCTCCACCGTCTTCAACTTGATCACAATATACGTCCATCTCACTAAACATCCCTAGAGGGACCACCTTGTATACAGTCGATATGTTGTGACCAAGGTCCCGATAGTCCTGACAGTCAGATAAGCTATATCTACAGCACTCTGTCAGACATCCTATAATTATATAATAAATCCGTGTACATGTATACCTAATAAATCTTCCAAACATTTATTTTCATGTCGGCATGGCTGGTATTTTTATGCCACATTAACGGTAATTCTAATGCACATGCTTTTATAACGCGACCGTCTGATTGAATAACGTCAAACATTGCGACACTATAATCCTGCGATACACTGTCAGAAATAGTTTGACATCATTAATTATGTATCATTTCGTAGGTTGACATATGGCTTTATGCGGCTTTAAGTCATTCTGTGATATTTTTGCTTGACCGTTCCAAAGCGGTGCTTCCTTTGTGGATCATTTTGTTATTTTGATTCATCTTTATCTTTGTTATGCTGTCTGTTCCCTGCAGCCTGGGAAACGGCTGACCACTTGGCTTTCGTGTGTGTTGTCCTTTCTTGTGTTTTTGTCACATTTCCATATGGTGTTCCTGGTCAGGTATGGAACATGATTGTATATATTCCTGATTTTTGCTTTCCTCTCTACTTAGCAACGCTCCAATGTGAGACCAAAGTGCATTAGAATTGGGATAGCTATATCAAGGCAAATTATTTTGGGAGGTATGTCGATGACATATGGTCGGGAATTTAGTTTTACTGCAAAACTAAATTTTCGACCGAATATTGGACAATAAACCTCCACAAATGAACATTTAAAATACAGCTATCCCCGAAATATTTTCAGTTCTCCTCTAAGGGACCATATTGGCAATATACAGGTCGAAATCCTATTTGTTCTAGATACTAAGGGCCAATATTATCAGCCAGTGCCAGTATGACTAACCAGTAGAGCAGCTTCTCTGCCATATTCATTGGCGAAACACCCATTACGCAGATTACGCATAAAAAATAAGAACATTCAAGGGAGGTCACTTAATGTGAAATAAGTGATTTCCCATACTATAAGAAACTGGTCATAAAGGAAGAGTGTTGGCTCTGATAATTTTTCAGCGCAGTTCATTAAAATAATTTCCCATTATAAAAAGATTGGCTATAACATTAATGTATTGCAGCAGACTGCATCCTTGGTGGTCAACCCAATCACGGTTGGCAACTTTGCTTTCCTCTTCAATTGCACGCCGGTGGGTCGGACTTCAGACTCTATGACGGTTCAGACTTAAATACTTATCAATTGATAAGATGGTAGGGGCCTGATGCTTTGGCTGTCGTCAGGACCACTGGGGTTTACCTGTTCGATTTCTTTTGCTCTGGTAATCAGTTTTATTTACTGTTGAGTCCTTATCTTTGCTTTATCTCCTTTTTATATCTTGATTTATATGTTATAGGAGATGATGCTTTGATAAGTTAGGGGTATTTCATGTTGTGGTCGTTTGAAAAATGTACTACATTAACACCCAAAAGCAAGAACTTAGCCTGCTAAAACCACGAGCTTAATTTGCCTGATGAGAGATATGTTATTGATAGGCATTGGTGCCATATGACTGCTAAGTTTTGTGCGTTTGTTGATGAGGATCATTGCAAGCTTCCTACGTTACCTAAACTTCATATACGCCCCATTACGTCGCGGTTTTATTTCTAATTCTAATTATATTGCTAATTACTCTTTCATTGCACGCCTGTGGGTCAGGCCTCATGACATAGAGCTTTAATCTGTTGGTTGGTTGCTGAGGCTCGCCCTTGGCTTGACACACCATAGCTCAACGTGAGGTTTTCTTTAGCTCTGAATGTCTAAGAGTCATGAGCCATTTTCTTTGTCTCTTCATGGTGTGTTAATTTGGTTAGATTGTTTCTCTGCGATGATGCATTGCATTAGTTAGGAAGCATCCATGCCAGCTAAACAATTTTTGTGTATTAACATTAACATAATGTAGAGCGAAGATTTGCCTCCGGTAAAATGCATTTAAGCTCCCGGTAGCTTAGGCTGCTGTCCGTTCTAAGGCGGTGGTTCTATTGTTGTTGATTTATTGTTTTAAGCACTTCCCATTGTTTATGAGGGTTCTGTGTTGGTCTTTGTTTTGGTATGCAGAACTTTATGTCCTTTCTAGTTTTGCAATTACCTTGACGCGGAAGAAAGAACTGGTTACTTTGCTTTTATTGTTTTTTAGATGATGTCTTATTTCTGTAAATGTAATGTAGCTCTTCCTCACGGTGACGTGGGTTGGTCTGCAGTTTGTGATTGTGGTATTTCCTGATCATACTCACTTACTTTTTATAGTTCATGTAATACGACTGAAGTGTCTATTCTTTTGACTTTTTGCCTCACTGCGATTAAAAACCATGTTATAGAATATTGTACAACAGTTTATAAGAGGAATGGTGAAACTCTATTTTGGTCTATTAAAAACTCAACTGAGAATCTTAATAAATTAAAAATCTGAAGGTTTTCTAGCATATAGTGTGTCTACATATGCTTTCTCTACTAGCTATACTACATTGCCTCAAAATCTAATCGAAGAAAAATTAACCAAATTAATAGAACAAACTTTTAATAGAGAGGGTTCATTATATTTGGCTTTTAATGAGAAAATGGCACAACCTAAAAGATACAGTTTGTTATCATGTCATAAAATGTGTGATGCTCTCCATTATGTTTTGGACAATATATTTATAAGATTTGGCTCAAAATTATATAGACAAATTGTAGTATTCCAATGGGTACGAATCTTGCTCCGCTTGTTGCGGATTTGTTCTGTTTTTGGTTATGAGAGAGATTTCATGTTGTCTCTTTCTGTCAAAAATCAAGCTAATGTTATTGAAGCTTTTAACTCTACCTCAAGATATCTAGATGACGTGCTTATTATTGATAATCCTTATTTCAAACAAATGGTAGGTCAGATATAACTCAATTAACTACAGTTAAATAAGACAAATTCTTTGATACTGTAGCCCCCTTTTTGGACTGGACTTGGCCATAACAAATCGCATAGTTTCATCTAAAATTTATGATAAACAGGATGATTTTAATTTTGAAATAGTAAATTTCCAATGTTTTGATGGAAATGCTCCTCTCTCCCCTTCCTATGGTATATATATTTCGCAGCTTATTCATTTTACGATAGTATGTTCAAATGTTGATGACTTCAACAAGAGAAACCTATGTTCGACTGCTAAGTTATTAAAACAAGGTTATCAATGTCAAATAATTCGTAAAGCATTTTCTAAATTCTGCCACAGACACTCATATATGATTGTTAAATATAATAGTGGTTTAAACTCTTCTGTGACAAGGCATATCCAAGCCAGTGTTTCATGGTGATTAAGCTTATAAATTCGAAGTAATTGTTGGAAACAATAATTTTAGTAATCAGTTCAAAAAGATAGTCAAACTTTATAAAAAAAAGTTGGATATTACGTGGATATCATGCGACAGTCTGAATGCCTGGTTGTAAACTATCATGGTTTATAGCAATGGTTTCCTCTTTAAATGCACGACAGGTCAGGCCTCAGACTCAATGACGGCTCTGGTGTAAAGCTTTAATCAGTCGGTTGGTGCCTGATGCTTGGCCCAGCGTAGCTCAACTTGAAGCTTTTTTAGCATTTACATATTTTTACTATATCCGGTTTCAATGGCGCGCAAGTGTTTTTTCACGAGCAGTAAATATTTTAGAAAAACTCAATGTGGAGGACAATTTTGCTAGTTTTTGTTGTCATGGAAGGCGCAGGAGATATTGTTGGTGCTGTTGGTGGTAGCGGCGAGGCCGAGGAGATGCAGGGAGCATCGCAAGATGACATTTTTCACTCTCAATTTTGTAGTGACAATAGATTTCAAGCTTTTGCAGAAGGGGTGGGGTACCCCACTAATGTCAGTGACAGTGATATGGAATAGAGAAAGCAGTCGAGGAAGAGGAAGCGCAATGAGACTGGTAGTGTAGATCTTGATGCATTCACTAAAATGTCCCCTGATGAAAAACTTATCGCCTTGTTCACAAAATTAATGACGGTGGAAGATAAACAAAACATCCTTAGTTCAGTTATGTCCCCTGTTCATGAGAAAGTTGACATTCTTGAGGACTGTGTGAATGTACATGAGCGTAAAATTAAAATGCTGTCATATAGATCTTTAGATTTAGAAGCTAGGAGTAGGAGGAATAACCTTATTTTCCGGGGCCTTGCAGAATTGTACTGACATTATAGTAGATTTTCTGTCGGAGGAGATGGCAATGGAAATTAGCCCAATTGTGATCGCAAGGGCTCATAGATTAGGGTCGTTACAGCGCTTCAGGTCAAGGCAACATGTTTCTAGACGTCCTATTATAGTTGGATTTAAAGTAAGTAAGGGTGCAAAGATCAGAAATCGATACAATCAAGTACCACACCTGACCCAGGATACCAATGGGAAAGTGACAAACTCACAGTAGACACCACAAACGAAAGCCAAGAGGTCAGCCCTTTCCCAGCAGGTGACCACAAAGCACATATAAACAGACGCGCACAAAGACATAGCAAACACAAAACAGAACAAAAACATAAAAGATCCACAAAAGAAGTACCGCCTTGGAACGGTCAGTAAAATATTTTACTGGAGGGCTTAAACCGGTTTAACGGCGCCAACCTCACCCTTAATTCAGATGTGGATCAAGACACATAGATATTTGGTTTGCATGAAAGACCCCTAACTTATCAATGCATCATCTCCTAAAACATATAAATCAAGATATAACAAGGAGATAAAGCAAGGATAAGGACTCAACAGTAAATTAAACTGAATACCGGAGCAAAAGAAATCCAACAGGTAAAACCCAGTGGGCCCGACAAACAGCCAAAGCATCAGGCCCCTACCATCTCATCAATAGATAAGTCTTCAAGTCGGAACCATCATAGAGTCTGAAGTCAGACCCACTGGCGTGCAATTAAAGAGGAAAGCAAAGTTGCCAACCATGATTGGGTTGACTACCAAGCATGAAGTCTGCTGCAATACATTAATGTTATAGCCAATATTTTTATAACGGGACTTTATTTTAATAAACTGCGCTGAAAAATTATTAGAGCCAACAATCTTCTTCAATTTATACACCAAGTCACCATAGAAATCAGGTTCCGAAAGTCCTTGGCGCAAAAGAGATTTAAGTCCAACTTGAAATTTAGAAATCAAATCATAGTATCATCTATAAAATTTTGAAAATGTTTTGCGAAGTTTATGATACCGATAGCCTAATTAAGAAGTTTCTGAGTTAACAATTTATTGCGAGTGTTGAAGTTAAAGACTATTCACTAACTGAGCAAATAATGACAAATGCCAGGCGTTAAAGGGGGACAAACTTCCGAGTAGAAAAGGATTTCCAAGCCGAAATTGCCGAGGCGAGGAAAAATCTCTGGCCAAAATTAAAAGCAGAAAAATCAAAAGACCCCACCTGTAGAGTGACAATTGCATATCCAGCTAAATTAATTAGAAATAACAGAGTTATCGCTGATGAATTCCCTGATGGGTATCAGGTATTACGTTTGAGTCGTGTACAGGGCTTCGAACTGGCCGGCCCCGGGGTTGATAAGGAGTATGAGAACAGCAGGGGTCGGGATAAGCATCTTTTCGCCCATGGCAGCGTAGAGAAGATCCGGGGGTGGGCACTTAGATCCAGGTAGACTCGGACAGTGAAAGTGGTGAATCTGTCATAGGTCCAACATAGCCAGTGTTAAGTTGTTTACAAAACAAAACATGAATGAAAATTTCTAATGAGCCGAGAACAACTGAACCGATGAAACTGGTGAAAGACAATAAATTCGAGAATAAAATAGCTTTCAAGAACTCCACGCATAAAGAGGTTATTCCGCCTAAATCCAATTTGAAAAGCAATCTCCAAAACGAAAGTAGAAGCAGGTCACATTCGCTTCCCGAAACGTCACGCGGAAGGTCGGTCAGTAGGTCAAACACAGTGAGAGGTGCAGCGAAGGGAATCCGTGATGAACCAATGAGCAACGCGAATTCAGCACACATGACATATGACGTAGCAGTGGAGGGAAATTGTAATTAAAACGCGTCTACGTCACAGGACACTACACAGAGCCCAACACGGGCATAGGAACACGGGGAGACAACACATATAAACTGTGCCTTACTAAACATACAAGGACTCGTGTCTAAAAATGTAAACAAACTTCAGTCGGATGAACTAAAACAGGTATTTAAAAACAATAGCATTGTATTACTTACTGATTCACGGCTAGGTGAAGGGGCAAATGTATCAGTAATGGGATATCAACATTTTAAATTGAATAGAACATTGAAAAAACGAGGAACTGAACGTGATTTGGGTGGCATAACTGCATATGTTCGCAATGAACTAGTGCCGACACAACGTTATTTTTGCAAGACAGTGATGATATTTTGTGGCTTAAACGCGAAGGTAGATTATTTAACTTGACTGATGATGTGTTTATTTGTCTGGCATATAATGTACCAGAGGGCTCAAGCCGACAGGGGTTATTAGACAATGTAAATCTTTTTGACAGATTGTCAGATCACATGATTCATATAAAAAAATTAACTGATAACCGCTGCCAGTTTTTGCTCTGTGGCGATTTAAATGCCAGGACTTCGGACTTCCCAGATTTTGTGCAAGATGACACCGCAGCCCACATACATGCACTCCCTGATGATTATTCTACAGATGTACCCTTAAAGTGGGTGTCTGAAGACAGGGGGTTTAACAGGTGTTTGGGTCAGAGTTACTAGATTTTTGCAAGCAAACTGGCATAAGGATACTAAATGGCAGGGCTGGAGTCGATGGGGATATTGGGAAGTGTACGTATGTGGGTGGCGCTGGACGTAGTTTGGTTGATTATGTTATCGCTAGTCCACATATATTTTCGTTAGTTGATACTTTTAATGTTGATGACCCAAATATTTTGAGTGACCACTGTATTGTAAATTTTTCTTTGTGTCTACATGGAAACAATGCGAGTAGTGATTCTGACCCCGGCATAACATCATCCCTCCCATATAAATATGTGTGGAATAATGAGTATGTCGAGGCATTTCAAAACGCTTTAGATTCTGAAAGTGTGCGTTCTGACCTCGAAAACTTAAAAATGATTTGTTGACTGAAAATGTAGACATAAATGAAAATGTGGGACTGTTCCAGGATACAATTGAAACTATTTGTGCACCATTGTTCAAGAAAAACATTTCTAGTAAAAACAATAATGATTTTTTAGTTGTTGAGAGCAACCAGCCATGGTATAATGAAGATTGTTAGTTTAAAAGAAATGTATTTTATAAATCTTTAAGTGTGTATCGCGCATATAAACAAAATGACGTATGTAGGGAAAATATGGTACAAGCCAGATCAGATTATAAAAAGGTATTAAGAAAAAGCAGGTATGATTTCAGGAAAACAGAAACTCAAAAATTAGAAAAGGCTCGATATGAAAATGCAAAAAATTATCGGAAATTGCTGAAGAATCTTTGTCCGTCAAATTCACCCAAGAAATTAACATCACAGTATTTTGCTGATTATTTTAGGGCAATTAACAACCCTGACAGCACTTTTTTTCAAGCAGATGATGATATTTTGTTTTACAATGAGAGATATGTAAATGGTGAATTAGATATAATGTTTTAGGAGTTAGATGTTGAAATTAAGGAATACAGTCTTCGAAGTGTGGTAAAAGTTCCGGCCCTGATCTGCTTTTAAATGAATTTCTTAAATAAGGTATAAACGCTTTAATTGAATATATACATGTACTTTTTAATGAAATATTTTATTCAGGTATTTTCACGGATGCATGGGGTGAGGGATTCATTGTCCCTATACACAAAAAGGGAAGTGTTGAGAATGTTAAGAATTACAGGGGCATCACTCTACTTAGTGTAATAGGTAAACTTTTTAATAATATTCTTAACACCAGATTAAATGACTGGACCGAAACTTATCATGTTTATGTTGAGGCACAAGCTGGCTTCAGAAAAGGCATGGGAACCTTGGATAATATATTTGTATTGCATAGTCTAATTACACACTGTTTAAATAACAATAAAAAGTTATACTCAGCATTTGATTTTGTTGTTAGGGATGTTCTTTGGTTTAAGTTGATAGAAAGTGGGATTAGAGGTAAGATTCTGAATATAATTCAATCAATGTATTAAAAGTAGAGTTAAGTTTAACAATAATCTTAGTTGTGAGTTTGTCAGTCATATAGGGGTAAGGCAAGGGAGTGCTTATCTCCCTTTTTATTTAGCATGTACATTAATGACTTAGAAAAAGAATTGATCCAAAAAGGTGCTGAAGGTATTGATATAGGCATGCTAAAACTGTATCTACTTTTGTATGCAGACGATATTGTTAAATTTTCAAATACTAGTGAGGGTTTGCAGAAAGGTTTAGATATACTAAGTGATTACTTTCAAAAATGGAAATTAACTGTAAATATTGATAAAACAAAGGTAATAGTTTTTCGAAAAGGGGGTATTTTACAAAGAAACTTATCTTTTACTTTTCAAGGGAATATGATAGAAATTGTAAATAAGTTTGTCTATCTAGGCATTTTTTTTGACTGGTGGTTCTTTTACTGAAACTTACAAAACCTTATCAGGACAAGCTCTTGAAGCAATCTTTAAATTAAACCAGTATCTATATAAATTTACTGACATCTCTCCTAAGCATACTTTGGAGCTTTTTGACAAATTAATTACTCCCATTTTGACTTATGGTGGAGAAATTTGGGGATTTTCAAAACCTGTACAACAGGAGAGAGTGCACCTGCAGTCTTGTAAGAAGCTTTTAGGGATGAAAAGGTCAAGTCAGAATGATTTTGTGTATGGAGAGCTGGGTAGGGCACCATTACAAAATAAGGTATTTTTTTTTCAGTTGTAAATTTTTGGTTTAAAATATTAGAAGCAGAGGAAAACAAATATATAAAACTAGCTTACCAACTAATGATGAATGATATTGAAAATAAGCCAAATTGTCTAAATTGGGCATCTAGAGTTAAGCAATTACTATCAACACTGGGGTTTAATGAAGTTTGGGCGAACCAGGGGCTTGGAAATAAGAATGTGTTTTTATGTGTTTTAAAACAAAGGTTATTAGATAATTTTTCCCAAGGATGGACCAGCAGACTTGCAGAATCAAGCAGAGCTAACTTTTATTGATTATTTTCTTCTTTTGAACATCAGTTTTATTTGGATTTTGTTAAGGTTAAAAAATTTAGAGTTGCTATGACAAAATTAAGAACTTCATCACATAGATTAGAAATTGAGGTAGGGAGATGGGCTAGGCCAAATAGAATACCTATAAATGAAATAAAATGTATAACATGTAACAAACTTGAGGATGAATTTCATTTTTTGTTAGAGTGTAGCTTGTATAACGATTTAAGGAATCAGTATATAAAAAAGTATTATTGGAAAAGACCTAATATATTAAAACTTAAGGAATTAATATCAACTACAAATAAGAGAATATTAAGTAATCTTTCATTATATATTTTCAAGGCTTTTAAGATTAGATATGGTCAATAGGCACAACATTTATATATTCTATGTTTTCATGTTTTTTGTCACATGTGTATCTCCCACTTACTGTTTTTCTGAATTGTTGGAGGCGATGTAGCCCTTTGAACCCACTAAATTGTAGACGGCATCATATGCATGGCCATGGATATTATGTTGTACATCATAACTATATTGGGAAACATTTGCTTTTCTGCCCAGTGGAAAATCTCATAGAGATGGTTGCACTGAGTACGAACAGCTGGTGTGTTCGCACATAGGTTTGGATGAACAAGGATTTCAGAGTAAAATTGTAAATATTTTTTTCCCATCAGTTTTAACTTGTGTTTTGGGTGCTCAAAGGAACCGTCTCATTGAGACGGTTCTTTTGAGTACCCACAGCATATGTTTTGGTTGAGAAATAGGAAAATTAAATTTCTGTTACGAACTCTTAACTGGAGTCCTGTCGCATATCAAATGTCAATCCTCATCATGCCAATACTATTTTTGTACTAAAAGTGTCATTTGCTACTGTAGAAATGACAGATATGTATTGGATATATACATGTTTGAAGGCACTTTACTAAATTTGATAATCGAAGCAAACAGTGTTGTCCCTGATCGGACTGATCCTAAGTGAGCTTCTAGATTAGGGTTCATGTTGTTTTGCAATACAGGCTTAACCTTTTTGTGATTGGCAATTTGGGGGTTAGCACACCAATGACCTTCGGCTGTGCCTATGAATTATGTATTGATATATATACTACACATGACCATGTTATGGTTAAAGTAGAAATAAACTTACTTACTTACATCTGAGAGTCGTGAGTCTTATTCATTGTTTAACCATAGTAGTAATATATAAGTGTGCAAACAAATGTGGATTTCCCTCATTAGCATATTTGCCACCCGCTGTCATTTTGTCCTTCACCACTTACCACCCGCTGTTCTTTTGTCTTTCAGATGGACTCATAAGCATATTTTAGATTTTAGGACCAACCACCCGCCGGGATTTTTGCATTAGATTAATACCCAGCTGAGAAAATTTCTGCCTCAGTAGATCTTACACCACCGTGGCTCAACTTGAGGTTTTCTTTAGCTCTGACTATCTGTGAGTCGTGAGCCCTTTTTTTTGTTTCATCATAGTGTGTTAATTTGATTAGAGTGTTTCTCCATGATGATACATTGCAATAGTTAGAGGGCTTCCATGCGAGCTGAACATTTTTTGTACTTCAACAACAGCAGAATCAAGGGCGAAGATTTGGTACCAGTAAATGCATTGAAGCCCCCCGGTGGCTAAGGCTGATGTCCGTTCTGTTGTTGTTGACTTGTTGTTTATTGTTACTCCCATTTTGGGAGTAGGTAATTGTTCTATGTATTGTTGTACGTTACTTTATGTCCCTTCTAGCTTTCCAATCATCTTTATGGGGAAGAGAGAAGAGGCTGCTTTGCTTAGTTTGTCTTCCTGGTGCCTCATGATTGTTGTGTGGCTCTTCCTCGCGGTACAGTGAATTTGTCTGCAGTTTGTGATTTTGGTATTTCCTGATCATACTTACTTACTATTTTTCATTCGGTTTTTCGTTTGTTCTTCAGATATTCTCATTAGCATATCTTAAAATTCTCCGATCATAAGTATGCGAACGAGATGTGGATTCCACCCGCTTTTCTTTTGTCCTTCAGATGGACTCATTAGCATATTTTAAATTTTAGGACTCCTCTTTGACTCTTCACTTCCTCGTTGATTCCTCTTTGACTCATTTCACCCTCTAATGGACTCCTCTGACTCATTTCACCTCCTCAACGTATACTTGTTTTTGAGCCATGATATGAAGAAGAATGACAACGAGATGCTTTCTGCTTTAAATTTATATCGCGGAAGAGTAATTTGATAATATAATCGTGAAGTAAAAAAGCTGCTATCAATACAGGCATAGCTAAGATAATGACAAAAGTTTAAGAAAAAAATAAAACATTTATTGTCAGTGTTATTTAAAGTATTTCTAGTCACTGCAAAACATTGGTAAAAAGCTAATTACTTACATAGTCCAACTATGCCAACGTATTTCAAATAAAGCAACATCAGAATATGCTACCCAAAGCAAGAAACCACTTGTGAAGGGTTTAAAGTTGAAGGCTTTCTATATATTATTTTATAATAATAGCAGTGAACTCGTCAATTCCCATCTTGAACAACTAAGAAGACCTCGCAATTTTTCCGTTCAATCTTTATGCTACCGAATGCACTGAAATCGCATTTTGATTAGATTGTTAGTGGTATCATAATTAACGATAGCCTAGCGGCTTCTAAAGCTTCTGCTTTTAGTTTATATCCCATCAGAAATAGTTTGAAAATATACTTATGGGGTAAATAAACAAATAGCAAAACGGACACACTTAGGGAAATAACAGAACCTGAAGAAAATTCACGCATTATACCGTTGTTTTGAAAGCATGCCAAAAATGTAGACTAGCTTGATTTATTTTATACTTAGCTTTAATATCAAATTCACTCAAGTAGAAATATTCGCAGCAGTATAGTTAGATACCCGGCTGTCATTAGCAGACACATTATAAAGAAATCAACTGAAAGTTGAAATTCCACTGTTGTTAAAATATTTTCATCTATAGCGCACAGCGGGACGCACTCATGTCTCAGGTTGTAGTAAGGCACCCTGCTGCTGTAATTGCAAAATATGTTAAAAAAGAAATCAAGTAAATGTTGCAGTGGGTAGTATGAAGCCCTGGCGTCGAGATATTCAAAGAAAATACATATTGTCTACTGATGTGTAAATTTTCTCAGCAGGGGTGGCAGGTCTGGGGATCATATATGCTAATGAAATGCGAAAAGCGCGGCGGGCGGGTGATCCAAGAATTTTGAAATATGCTAATGAGAGTATTTGAAGGACAAAAGAAAACGATAAGATCTACTGAAGCGGAAATTTTCTCGGCGGGGTGTTAATGAAATGAGAAAAGCGTGGCGGGTGGTTGGTCCTAAAATCTAAAATATGCTAATGAAACCATCTGAAGTATAAAAGAACAGCAGGGGGTAAGTGGTGAAGGACAAAAGAACACCGGGTGGCAAATATGCTAATGAGGGAAATCCACATTCTTTCGAACACTTATGATCCGAGAATTTTAAAATATGCTAATGAGAATATCTGGAGGACAAAATAAACACTGATAAGATCTACTGAAGCGACAATTTTCTCAGCGGGGTATTAATGAAATCTGAAAAGCGTAGCAGGTGGTCCGTCCTAAAAATTAAAATATGCTCATGAGTCCATGGGTATTAATCTAATGCAAAAATCCCGGCGGGTGGTTGGTCCTAAAATCTAAAATATGCTAATGAGTCCATCTGAAAGACAAAAGAACAGCGGGTGGTAAGTGGTGAAGGACAAAATAACAGCGGGTGGCAAATATGCTAATGAGGGAAATCCACATTCGTTCGCACACTTATATACTACTTATAATGTGTTAATTTGATTAGATTGCTCTGTGATGATGCATTGCAATAGTTAGGAAGCCTCAATGCGAGCTTAATGATGTTTGTGTTTTAAAAACAACAGAATCTAGGGCGAAGATTTGGTACCAGTAGAATGCATTAAAGTCCCCCAGTGGCTTAGGCTTATGTTTGCTCTAAGACGGTGGTTCAGTTGTTGTTGATTCCTTGTTGATTGTTGCTCCCAATGTATTTGTTTCATGTTCTGTTGTGAATCGCTTCGTGTCCTTCTAGTTTTGCAGCCATCTTGATGGGAAAGAGAGAGCTGATTGCTTTATTTTGTTTGTCTTCCTGATGTCTTGTGACTGTTTTTGCTCACGGTGTCGTGGGTTGGCCTGTAGTGTGTGGTTGTGGTATTTCCTGATCAAACTTACTTGCTTTTTTGTATGCGCCTTTGTTTTTTTCGCATGAAACTAAATCAGGCTTTCCAATGACGAGGCCCATTTATGTTCCATTCAGCTAGTTTAAAGGTGTTCAATCAACCTTTGTTTTTCAACTGTAATGCAGCAAACATAGGAACGATGTTCTACTTAAGTTAGTTATCAATCTACCAGTAACATTTATGAGGTCTACTTTTTATTTGTCATTCTTGATTACAGAATGACTTCACACTGGTAAATGTATACGTCGATTTGGTGGTATTTACGCGTATTGCCGGTACTTGGTAGACCGGAAGTGGTAGATATTAGTGTTAATACTTTACAGAAAAACATGCCATATGCCTAAAGGACTATAGAATTAGATCATTTTTAAGTATTCGGCATGCACATGGCGATTTATGTAAGCATTTAGGAATAGATTCGAGTACCGATCTCGATGCTTACATAAATCGCCATGCACATACTGAATATTTAAAAATGATCTAATTCTATAGTCCTTTAGGCATATGGCATATTTTTCTATATAGTATTTACACCAATTATTACCACATCCGGTCTATGAAGTACCGGCAATACGCGTAAATACCACCAAACCGACGTATACATTTACCAGTGTGGGAGTGTAGACCGATGGAATTATTTTATACCTATAAATGATACAACTTTTGAACTGTCTATTTTCTGACCATCTGATAAACGAGCTGAGGTTTTCCGTTTCCATATCACTACCTTACAAATCGAGGCTAACGTCGGCTACCTGTTTTGGCGAAAGAGTCACACAACAATCACGAGACCCCAGGAAGTCTGACAAAAAGCATAAAAATCGTTTAAGTTGGTGCTATGTTCCATTATCTGACAAGAACCGAGGTTTCATCGTTCATTTGTGTAGTGAAGATCACTTGAATGCCAAAGTTTATGTTTTTTTTCTTCATTATTTAAAAAAAAAGATAGTTTATGTAATCAACGCATTTTCAAATAAAAAATTTACAACTTTTAATTAGGCTAAGCGAGCGTGAATTTGTACAAAAATAGATTTCCGATTTAGGTGTATTAATTTGCAAGAAAAAGCTTTTCCAAATGTGACTTACCTGATAGCAAGCATAATGTTGTAAGCAATATAAAACAAACTTGTATATGCCGTATCGCCATTATTCAGCACACACATTAAATTCATGGAAAGGAAACGTTTTATTCAAACCGTTCTCAACGCGACTATGATTTTAGTGTGATATATTAATTCGTTAGAAGTAGCTAATATTGGCAGACAGGTATCACGTGAACAATGTTTATAATAAGATAAATCTGGACTATAGGGATATTAATAATGTAACTAAACATAGTTAGGGGTGCAACATAAAATTTTAAGTTATTTTGTGCCTTTGCCAACCTACAGCTCAAAAGGATGGATAATGCTATTAAAATGTAAGGTATGGACATTTCACGACCATACGAAAGGCCAGTTTCTTACACGCACATGTAACTACTGATTGCACAAAGACTCTGATAACACCAGACAGTAGCTCAGGCTGATCTGAGACATAGCTGGGCGCAGTCAAATTGTATGTTATGTCATGTGCTGGCTCATACTTATTTCATCATTTTAAAGAGTGAAGTGTATCAAGAGCAGACAAGTTAAATAACGATTCTATATACGTATGTTAAGTTGGTACAGGCCAGTGTATTCATGTTTTCGAAAGTTTGTTTCAATATATCTATCACAATGCATCAACTACCAAATATCTCTGGAAATGATACAATAGAAAGAGAAACATAAAGACATAGCTTGTTGTATCTATACATCAAACGCATGACACCAAAAGCTGAAATATACTTAAACAGAATGTAAAAATAACCCTTTGCATGTTACTGTTTGCTGATAACAGTTGCAAACAGTTTGGACCTAGCTCAGACCCGACAAAACGTTAGGCCTGATCTTGGTCCAAACGGACTGACACATTAATGATATTCCTGAAATAATGTTTGAACCAGTAAATGTCGATGAATAAAGTCAACAGACGCCAAAACAAGATGAATACTTACCCTTCATGCAAAGAGCAATAAAGGAGCCAATAAAGAAAGAAACAGTTTATTGACTGAATATCTAAACAAGACCAAGGAAGGGTAGACGGTATTTCTGTCAACAATAGTTTCATCAAATTCAGAACAGAAAATGATTTGAACCACGTCATCTGAAAATCTGTTTTTGTACCATGCAAACAACATGGTGGGAGCAGACCAGCAAGTGCATCTGCATAATCTGACAATCACATGTTTATCTACTTCTGTAAGGTATAACAGTAGATACCAATGTGTGCAAGCTCATGTGGCAATATAACTAATCGCAGATCCGTTTGGCCCACGACCCAAGTTTGGTGTTTTCCATAAAACACGCTGGAAGATGTCTACTACGCTACATACTCTTTCTAACATTTTTGTATGTGACATGTAAAACTATTGTACTTTCCAAACAATAAACATTAAGGGCGCTGGTCAGCCTGCTTGAATATGTGCAGCCATTTTTTCTCACAGCGTGCTCTTAACCTTCATTTACTTTCATTTCTTGTGTGAACATACAGAACATACTTAGAATAGGTTGGTGTTTTGCTGGTTTGTACCTTTTGGATAAGAGCTGGAATAAAGTATAATTATACACTTAGCAAAATTTATAATTGGTCACCAAACATTTTTGCGCTAGTTTTGAAAGTAAGACTCGGTTATGCAAAATTCATCCTTCTATAAATCAACCAAGTCATGCTGTCCCTGACAATATCATAACGTCATTTATATTTACTGGGTTCCATATTGGGCCCGTTATTGTTTAATATTTTTATAAATGATATATTTTACTTTTTAAAACATGGAACCTTGTACAACTATGCGGATGACAATAAAGTGTCCTTCAGTACACTTGATTTTGATGAACTTATACAAGTGCTTTAGTCTGAAAGCCAAATTTTATTAGACTGGTTTCATGATAACTCTATGCAGGCAAACCCTGGTAAATTCAAAGGCCATTGCAGTGGGGAAAAGGATTTTTGGTAAAAATTCAGTTCGAAAATTCTCTGATTCTGAAATCAAATGTGAAGAAGTGGCGAAACTCCTTAGGGTGGATATAGATTATCAGCTAAATTTTGATCAGCATCTTAGTTCTTTATGCAGAAAGGCAGGTCAGCAGTTAATTGTCTTGAAGAGGCTCAGTCCTTTTTTATCTAAGCTAAATAGACTCACTGTATTTTACACTTTTATTCTATTTAATTTCAACAACTGTCCACTAGCTTGCATTTTAGCAATGAAAATAACTCAAGGAAACTCGACAAAATTCAAGAACGTGTTTTAAGATTTGTTTATGATGATTTTAACTCAACTTATGTGGACTTATGTCCCATCTTTACACATAAGGAGACTTAAAACCATGGCAATTGAAACTTTTTTGTTTATTGTAACTCCCATTCTGGGAGTCTGTAATTGTTGTATGTTTTGTCGTACGTTACTTTATGTCCATTATAGTATTGCAATCATCTTCATGGGAAAGAGAGAGCTGGTTGCTTTGCTTAATTTGTCTTCCTGGTGTCTCGTGATGGTTGAGTGGCTCTTCCTCACGGTGCCATGGGTTTGTCTCCGGTTTGTGATTGTGGTATTTCCTGATCATACTCACTTACTATTTTTAAAATTCTTAATAACATGTCACCTCCTGTTTTATCTGATTTAATTAATCTCAGAGAAAATTCAACATACAATTTTAGATATAATAATATTTTACAGGTACATCAAGTTAGAACAAGTAATTTTTGCAAAAAAAAGTTTTAGGGTTGCTGCAGCAGTTCTATGGAACAGCTTCCCAGATAAGTTTAGAATGGTAAATAATTTCGGGCAATTTTAATCATTGATTGCTAATTGGAATGGGGAAGACTGCAAATGTAATGTATGCAGATAGCTGTTCTGTGGATCTGTCTGCTGCTATGCTTGTGCTTTGCTTTTATTATGATGTTTATATTAGCAGTTACTCAGAGCTTATTTGCTTTTATTCACCAGATAAGATGTGTTTTGAGTTTTAAATCAATCTATCTATTTAAAAGCTCTCATTTTGTTGTTAGCAAGTTGTGCTAGTCTTATATTATTTATCTGTGTGTTTTATGCCTTCCTACTTTTGCATGCTTGTTAATATAATCCAAGTGCTGTTTTATATGTTTTCTGCCTACAGTATAAGTAATGTAATCTATTATTTGTAATTTTTTCAGCCATTTTGTTTAAATATCTGTCTTAACTATATATGTCTGCTAATACATACACGTAATAGCAGACAAATAGTTTGTGCAATCAAAAGTTGTTGGTTTTTCCTCAGTGGGAGCTGGGCTTTTTGTGGATGGGGCCAGCTCCCAATCACACGCACCGATCGCTCGGTTGGTAGAGCGTCCGCTTTCAGAGCGGGAGGTCGTTAGTTCGAATCCCAGCCGCACCATACCAAAGGTGTAAAAATGGTACTAGCAGCTCCCTTGCTGACGCTCGCATACAAGGGGTTGTGCTAGGAAGATACAGTAAGGCAGGTAAGTATCTGTTAAAATATATTGTCATGTCGCAATAAAAGCTATACAGAGCTTATGTTGTTTGTTTCAAATAAGCGACGTTAAATAAAGCTTATTTATCTTTATCTTTATCTTTCTTTATCTATATCTTTAGGCTAAGTCTCAATTGAGAAGTCCCATTTTGCTTTCTTGATAAATGATGAAATGATAAATATATATTTTATATCTCAACTTTATAATTATGTTTGTTTGGTTTATTCCTGTTTCTCCAACTTTCAGAAATTCGTAATTCTGTTATTCCAACTTTGTAAAATTTAGGACAACTTACCTGTATAGTATAGATTGTTTCAGAATTGCACAACTAAACCTCGCCTTTAATTCAATAAATAGAACAATACATTAAAGTGAAAACTGATCACTTAGAGCATATATACTCTGAAGGATTTTATTATCATCCAAAGTTCGAAAATATGGCAAATGTACAAGTTCAAGTAGATTTTGTGAGGAACAAGCTCGATGGCCAGAGTCTGGTGCTAGGGGGCTATATGTATATGGTAAGTACATTAATTATCTTGGCGACTTTTGTCAACTGTTAACATTTGCAAACAGTTTGGACCCATATTAGGCCCAACAGAAAGTCAGTCGTGATCAGTATTCAAACCGTTTGACACTCTGGGTCCGTGGTTTAAATCTCTATCTTTGTATCGGGGCAAACAGTGCAGACTTGAAAAGGTGTTCTGATTGTGTGTTTCCAATAACAACCTTTTTCAGAAAATAAGTTATTATTTCCCTAGCCTTTTATTGATATTCCAATGTTTTATCTGAAATATCTCGCAATGCACGGTTATCGCATTTTCAAGCAAAGAAGGCTCAGTTTAGCTTATGCCAAGGCACAGTCTCGCCTGAGCTTTCGCTGCTTTCTTGAAGCCTGACAAAGCACCAGGTCCCGACCAAATCCGACCACTACTGCTGCTACAAAAACTCTGCCTTGAAATTGCCCCGATCTTTCAGGTCATTTTCTCCAAGTCCCTGGAGAATGGGTCCTTACCATCTGAATGGCTCAAAGCAAGTGGTTCAACCATTTACAAAAGGGAGACAAATCCAGCTCTGCAAATTACAGGCCCATATCACTCACATGCATACTTTGTAAAATGTTAGAACATATAATTGCATCCAATCTTGTGAAACATCTTGATTCAAACCAGATCCTGTATGATCTCCAGCAAGGTAGAACCTTATCATGGATCAATGCATTCCTTAATGGTATGTCGCAGACTGTGATCCTGGTAGGGGAATGCTCCGAGGAAGTACCAGTAACATCAGGTGTCCCAGAGAGATCTGTCCTCGGGCAAATCCTCTTCTTGATCTGCATAAACGACCTGCCGGACAAGGTTAAATCACAGGTAAGACTTTTTGCTGATGATACGGCAACCTACCTAGCCATAACTAAATTAGCTGACTCCAAGCAATTACAGGCCGACCTAGACATCGTCCAAGTATGGGAAATCACATGGGGTATGCAATTCAACCCCAGCAAATGCCAGGTAATACACATAACCAGGTCACGTTCTCCCCTCTCTACAAAATACACTATACATGGTGAAACTCTTGAGGAGGTAGCTAGTGCCAGATACCTGGGTGTTGACATTGCAAATGATCTATCTTGGAAGACCCATATCAGCAGAATTACCAAACACTGCAAACAAATCACTAGGCTTCCTAAGAAGGAACCTTAGAAAACAAAACACCTCACTAAGGGAAAATGCATTCAAGCCCATTGTCAGACCCCAGCTTGAGTATGCTGCTCCAATATGGGACACCCACACTAAGGATGACATACATAGAATTGAGAGTGTTCAGGGACGAGCAGCCCGATGGGTCCTTGGGGATTATTCCCCTACTCACAGACATGATAGGGAAACTTTGATGACGTTACCTCGAGCAGTGGCGTTCTGATGCATGACTTGTCCCTTTTATAAGATTGCCTATGGCTGCGTAGCTGTATATATATATATATATATATATATATATATATACTCTCGGATCACCTGGTTTCTGGGAACAGAAAGTAGTTTTTTCACCTTGGTTTTGGGAACGTCTTCTGAAATCTTGGAACCTTGCATGTTCCAAGATAACGGTTTGCCTTTTTTCTGACTCTAGACTGTTTTAAACACGGTAACAAACGAAAAGAAACTGCGTTCCAAAAAACCAATTTGTATTTTTTGAGTTGTCTCCCTTCACTCGTCTGTCACGTTATTCAACTCGACTATACAGTTTTTTTCACGATATCCCACAATGCACCGCGCTCTGGACTATTTCCGGTTTCATTCAACAATGGCGACGATGCGTGAAGATGTAAACACGGTTGTACAATCAGCGATAATAAGGTCCCCGCGAGATCATTTTAGAGGAGGTAAGAAAACATTTTTATAGTTAACTTACGAAAGAAAGTAAGAGGAATACAATGCATGAATGATTTATTTCCAGTTACATCTTGGTTAAAATTCGCAACCACCATCGTTCGTACTTAAAGCTACCCAGCTGATCAAGGTGCAGATATCTTACCAGTCGCATAAGCAAAAAGCCAAAAGCAGCCGAATTTAGTGTTGTTCATTTTACAGTTTGTATGTGTTTGAATGTTTTACTAGTTTAAGAGCTTTGACAAGTTTTCAATTTGGAAGGGCTTACTGAAGCTGCCAAGTCACCAAAATATCTTGGTATAACCATCACTGATAACATAGATTGAGCCAACACATTCACCTTTCCCAAGCCTCTAGGACACTCTTTTCTTTTCAAAACTGTCTCACTATCAATAATCTGATCGCTTACTTGGTTCCCATTTGCAGGAACTTATGCTTTGGGCCTAGGTGTACTAAAGACATTGCATACTTTGGTCGGTTTCTAGTCAACTCGTACCTTAGTCAACTCGTACCTAAGTCAACTTGTACCCATTTTTGGTCAACTCGTACCTAACCTTTGGTCAACTCGTACCTACCCCAAGTCAACTCGTACCTGAGTCAAAAAACGGGGCAGGGTAGAGCATGATAGACGGAGAGTTTGGTAAGTCTATAGGAGGTTTTATCGTGACGTACTTCCGGTTCTATAAATAGACTTGGGATATACTGGCCGTCAACTGTGTATTGTCTAGATAGGGAAAGCAGTAGAACTTTCAACATTTTCCACCGATTTTAAGTTCCCTTGTTACAATTTGCTTTTTAATTTATATAAAAATGTGAATTGTAAATGCATCTTTAATGCATCTAGAAATACTTCGTCAAATAATATTAACATTTATTGAGATAATTTGTCTGTCGTTGCGTTTGAAATGAATAAATCGGGAACCGTTAAACTTTTCAATTCAATTTAACACAACAAAAATTACCCATTTTAAGGCAACTATTTTGATAATAAACGAACTTTTGTCAATGACACACTTCATTTATTTTCTTTAAAAAGTGTTTGCTAACAATAAACAAGGCGGTTGTTTTTTTTTTATTTATTTATTTTATGTAACTAGACTCTGAAACCGAATGTAGATATTTTCAACTATTATTGTAAAGAACTTACAAATGGAACACATTTTGAAATATATGAACATTGCATTATTTAATTGCAAGGACGAAATTTCACCATGTCGCATCGTGTAGGAATTCATCTTAGGTGCAGGGCAACTCGACCCAAAATATATAAAAAAATCCTCTCAAGCAGCGAAGGCTCATGTGTGCATTCTCGCAAGAACACACACTGCTAAAACAGCTATTTCAACAAAACTGAATAGATGATTGTAGAAAGAAAGGAACTAACAAAAACAGATTTGTGCACTTAAAAAATAAAAAAAAACTTTCCTCTCCAGCAGCGAAGGCTCATGCGGGACTTCACATGCGCGCCGTTTTCGCAAGAAAGTTTTCCGGGTCTACCCTGGGTCCAAGCTGTTTGAAAAGGTTATCAGCGGACGACACTAGTAGCAGATGATTAAGGACACAAATGGGCGCTGAAAAAGAAACAGAACATTTTTTCTCGAGCAGCGAAGGCTGATACGAGTCTGCACATGCAGGCATTTTCGCGAGAACATTTTGTCGGGCCTGAACTGTTTTCAAAGGTTATCAGCAGTCGACACTTGTACATTTGATTGTGGACATAAACTAGGGGCTGAAAATAGAAAAATATAATGTTGACTTTCTTCTCGAGTAGCGAATGCGCACACGATGGCGCTAAAACATAATTACATTTTCCTCTCGAACAGCGAAGGCTCATTCGAGACTGCACAATGTCAACTTGTTGCATTGCCTTAGGTGAGCCTGCGCAGATTCGCGGGAGCATAAGCAAGATGAAGATGGATATTCAGAAGAAGTGGACAGTTATACGACAAAACATGCACATGTACCCGTCTGTCTGTCTGAACATGCACATGTATGTTCCTTTCCATGTGCATGTTCAGACAGACAGACGGATAGAAACATAAATACACATGTCCTGACAGACAGACAGACATTATATATTAGCTAGTGCTTTAAAAAAAACAGGCAATGAATTAAAATGAAACTGGCCCGTCTGACAGACAGACAGACAGACAGACAATATATATTAGCTAGTGTTTATACAAAAACACGACCACGAATTAGAATGTAACTGATAGAGAACGAATTCAGTGTCGTTGCATTATGTCAGACTTGTTAAAATGTGTTATAATCTCGGACCCAGTAATTTTGGGTCCAGCATGTCGGCATCCTTTAAAGATCTTTTATGACCCCCTCTTTTATTACACCAATGACAATCACTTATGAAAACACTCTGATTCCGCCAGTCCGCGGGGCGTGTCGTTCAATTATTCAACAGAGTGTGATAAAACGGATCTGTTAGAACGCTGTCAAATGTGAAAATCAAATATTTAACTTGGAATTTTAGATTTTTCTTTGGGACAAATTAATCGTAAGTTAACTGTTTTTAATTAGCCTAATTAAGCTACTTTTGGACTGTCAATAATCACTGGTTTTGAGATGATATTACGGATGCGTAAGAGAGAGAGAGAGAGAGAGAGAGAGAGAGAGAGAGAGTAAGAACTGGCAAACAAGCAGGTGGATTCACTCTGTTCATCATAAAAGTGCATGAACAAACCAAAATTTTACATGTTTAAAGATTTTATGGGTTATATTGGAAGAAAATATCAGCGTTCTGCTCGACACTTCTGGACTTCCCGCAGCCTCATATTTTGCCTTTTAAATGGATAAACGTTTGTTATTCGGAACCATTATTTATCGGTAAGATGTATTTTGAATGTATATCAAAGAAAACAAACAAGTTTTGATATGACATTGGCTATAAAAGCCCATTTTCTCAAAATATAAACCCTCATTTAACACAGATTCCATAGAGCTGGACGAACCGTTGACGGCCACGGATATGCGCATGCGTGAAAATGACGTCACTTTGGGAATTCCTAAAACCTCCTATGTCCTAACAAGCATTTCCATACACTAAAACATCAAAATTAACTATCTGTGCCGAGGTTAGGTTCGGGCCAGCCTGTTCAAAGATCCCAACTGTTATGCCCATGGGGCGGCGTTCTGGGAGCTTGTTCAATCATACATATTCATCACAATTTAGTATTTGCGATCGGACGAGGTTCAAGCCAGCTGTGGCAAGTACCCTTTCCTTTTCCCTATGGGTCGATGTTCGGAATAGCCTGCTTAAACGACCAAATCAACGCAGTTTTGCCATCTGCAATAAGGAGAAATTCAGGCCAGCCTGTTCAAATATTTAAAAAAAAAACACTATAAATTACGACCTGTGAAGCTGCGATTAGGGGAGTTTCGGATCTGCCTGTTCCAATATCCTAGCCCTTTATATAATGACGGCTCCGCAGGGTCTTCGCTGCTCGTGTACACACAGGTTTGAATTTCGGACATAGATCTGTTATGATAGCATGCAGTGTTTTTTCAACTAGCACTAAAATATTAGAAGATATTTTGAATTACTCATTTCAAAATAAGTCAGCAGACGACAAAACAAAAAGCAAATTTGGAGTCATTTAAGTGGCAAGTAGCGAAGGCTCAGATGAGACTGCATGATGAGAGACTCACTTGGACTTTCTAGAACCAAACCCTCTGGCGTGAGCTGGGTTTATTTTTAAAATGTTTTAATCATTTATAAACCAAAAAGATTTCATGTTTTTACATTGCAATTCCGAATTTTCTTTAATAAGATTGTACTATTTTTTTTATTATTCAAGTTTTACAATGTCAGACAATGTTAATTTCTAGTTACAATTTAATTAATACAATCACATACAATCATTGTACTGTTTTTCACACCCTACCAATCACCAGCACGTGTCTGTAAAGCGGCTTTATGTACACAAAACCCGCGCCACGAGAAAACATATATTCAGGGGTTAGCTACCCTATAAGGACACATCCAGCATGCTAAGTTACAAAGGCTAGGTTCAATTTGAATAATGCGCATAGCAAGTTCAGCTATTAAAGTTTTTGGGATTGAATAACAAATGCGCTGATCAGACTGCTTGGATGCTCTGATCGGTCTATCTCATCGAGGTTGTACCTTTATTGTTTGCAGGCAACAAAACCAGATTTTATGATTTCGATGGGACCAGTGCTATTTGCAATGATAAGTGTGCAATGTGCTATCCTTGTAAATTAACACTAAAATAGGTGGCTGCATAGTTGCCACCCATTTTTGATGTCCATTTAGCTACACTTTCATACTAAGACGACGCTACCAGAGGCTAACATTTAACCAGTGATAGTTGTTTAACAGTTATCCCTGATATTACAAAACAGCTCATACGTTAAATTCGTCAAGACCAGTGGCAGTCCAGCTGCCACCAAAATGAGTGTTTAGTGACTTATTTCTTTTACAATGTAGAGCCTAGCTATTTCTTCATCTACTGTAATTTGTAAGAGTGAGGAAAACACATGGGCAGTATACTGTATTACCCATTTGTAATTGAACGCTCCTTTTGAGTGTAGAATTCGCCTAAATCGTAACAAAACTTATCATTTTGCTTTTGTCATGAGTAATGTAGATCTACTTAGACAACGGCATAAAACTCTTTCATATTCTATAGATAAATAAACTAAGGTACGAGTTGACTTAGGTACGAGTTAACTAAGGTACGAGTTGACCAAAAATGGGTACGAGTTGACTAAGGTACGAGTTGACTTAGGTACGAGTTGACCAGTACCCCTTTGGTCTGGCCTTATCTAGAATATGCAGCACTGCACCCATAATGAGCATGTACTCGGAAAAAAGTATGCCCACAAAATGCCACAATCATACTAGGACTAATAGCTTTTTGAGGAAGAGACAGAGAGAATTTTTAAGCCATAGGACAGCAAGACAAAGATTAATTAATGATTGAATAATGGAAGCTCAGCTAACTGCAGCCAGCTGGGCCCTGCAGAAGATGGGGGGGGGGGGGGGGCACAATTAAAAAGTAATATAATTGGGCTGAGACGTGAGAAAACCTATCTTTCTGTGGTTTGCGACCAACAAAGGCACAGACCATCCTGCACATCCGTGCAGTCTGATCAGGGCCTTTGTTATTCGCTTATTGTAGTAAAGTGTCATATCAAAACTTGCAACGAGCAATATTTCAATTTTCTAGCTTGTCTCTGTATCTGAGCAGGCTGTTTTGAATCTCGAAAACCATGAAGACAGGTTTTCTCGCATTTACTGGGCTCAAAGCATAGATTAGGAGGTACTCCCATAGATTGCGGGTACTTGTTGGAACGGCCTTAAAAAGAGGCTGTTTCAACAAGCTGCAAACAGTTCAAACGGACTAAGAGCAGGCCCGACCTGGATTCAAAAAAGGTTTGACATTCTGAAGCTGTTCATAAAATTTTTTGAATTTCATTTTTCATAAAAATCTGCATTTAATTTATTTGCTTAAAATTTCATAAAAATTAGTGTAAGTAAAGCCATTATAACTTTAGAAATTTTATAAGTTTGTACCCAGTTGATGATCAGGCTTGACATTTTGTCGGGCTTGATCTGGATCCAAACAGTCAATGACTGTTTTACCTTGATGGAATTAATGATTTTACAGACAAAATTAAAGTTTAACACTTCTTTTTTTTTTAGATAATTTATTTGTACAATATATGACAAGCACATGTATACAAAGCAAAATAGAATACAATTACAATACAACCACTATACAAACTTCTTGAAAAAAGTCAACTTATTTTTTTAGCTGTTGGCATGATGTTTCAATTTTTAATACTGTTGCCAATTCTGAAATTTTCACCTGTACAATGGAAGTAAACAAACTCTTGATTTGTTTTGTCCATTGCAAACAGTTTGGACCCCTATCAGATCCAACATTTTGTCAAGCCAGATCTGGATCCAACCTGTTCAACTCTAATGGAATTAATGATTTTTTAAATAAAAATTCATATTAATAGATTTATACAAAAAAGGGTAAATCTACATGAAAACATTAATTTTGAATAAGTATGGATCCAAATCAGGTCCAACATTTTGTTGGGTCTGATCTGGATCCAAACTGTTTGACACTGTGTAAGATGAGTTTGTTTTCTGAAAATCTGCATCAGTCTGAAATTTTATAAAAATGAGACAGTTCTAATAAGTAAATGTACATTCTTTGTTTTTGAGTGAATATATTTATTTTACAGGTAAAAAGGGCCACCATCCTTCTCATCCTGGCTATGTACCAACCTTGTTCCCCTGGCAGAAAAAAACTACACCAAGACGAAGCCGAACATCAAGTGAGGAGGTTGTCTCACCACTTAAGGAGTCAACCGGAAAAGCATCTCAAAAGAAACGAGTTCCACTGACCAATCCGGAAGCAGATAAAGCCCGACGAAGACACCTGAGTTTTTCGGAAAAGCAAATTAGCACACCAAATCCTGAGGGGCATGATTATATTCAGACTAAAGATATTGAGTGTCCAGAAATTAACAAGTATCTGCCAGATATCATGGACAGAATAAAAGAGCTACAAGAAAAAGCGGAAATGTGTCAGACATATAAAAACCAGGTATTGGATTTAAATGAAATGAAGAGCAACCCAAAACAGATTCAATTCTGGACAGGTTTTCCAAATTATGAAACCATGTATTCACTGTTTGTGTTTTTGGAACCAAGAGCTAGAAACTTGAAATATTGGAGAGGAAGTAGCACTTCTAATAGTGAACATTTTTCCAAAACATTTACAAGCAAGCCTGGACCAGAAAGGAAATTATCCCTACTTGACGAATTTTTCATGACAATGATCAGACTTAAAGTGGGACTCCTGACTGAAGACATTGCTCAAAGATTCAGTGTTAGTGTAGGAACTGTTTCCTCTATTGTTACTTCATGGGTAAATCTTATGTATACAGACCTTAAGTTGCTTTGTGAGTTGCCACCTAGGGACGTTACATCTGACAATCAATCTAAGGCCATGGGACAGTTCACAGATGTGCAAGTGATCCTTGACTGTACAGAACTGTTTGTACAAAATCCTAGTAAACTTGATGCAAGGAAACAACTATATTGCAAGCATCACATTACATACAAGTTTCTGATTGGTATCAGTCCACAGATGGGTGTGACATATGTCAGTAGGATGTATGGTGGTAGGGCGTCAGACAAGTTTATAACTACTGATAGTGCTGACTTATTGATGAACTTGGAACAGGGAAAAGGGGGTGTAATGGCTGACAGAGGATTTCTGATTGAAGGAGTATTGAACGATATGGGTGTTAAGCTTCATATGCCATCATTCAAAGGCAGTGACAGACCTCAGCTAAGTGCTAGAGAAGTGTTTAGTTCTGAAAAGATATCAAGTGTCAGAATTCACATTGAACGAGCCATTCAAAGGATTAAAACTTTCCATATCCTGGACGGTGAATTAAAACTCTCAATGAAGGAGGTAGCGGAACAAGTCTTCACTGTTTGTGCCTATCTAGTGAATTTCCAAACCCCTATAGTACAATGTTAGTATCAAACAATGAACATGTGACTTCCTTAGGCCGGTGTCTGATTTAGTCTTGTGGAATTTTACCACAAAGATCTTCAAAATATATGAAGTAAACTTGTGAATATTTTCATCCATTCACAAGTGTAAACATGGTTTTGGGTACTTAAAAGATATGTCTCATTGATACGGTTCTAAAAACTGCCTCTTTGAGATGGGTTTTATGAGTACTTACAGCATATGCTTTGTTTGAGAAATAAGAAAATTAATTTTTGATAACACATAGTACATGCACACTGTACAGACTAGATAAGATAGCAAATAAAGTCCCTGATGGAAAAAATCAGTCAACCCTACTTTGCGCTGGGAATATTGAAAATCTCTAACATAACCTTTTGAAGACCAGAAACCACTTTAAAAGGTACTTTTGCTAACAGTGAAGACCCAGATGAAATACATGTAACACAGCATTTCATCAGAGTATGCACTGTTTGCAAAGTCAAATTCAATCTTTAGATATACAATATCTTTTGAAAGTATTACTTGTAACCCCCAAAATATATACAAAAGACCTCCTGAGACACTGTATTCAACTTTATGGAAAATCACATTGGTCTTAAAAGAGTTATGTGTAGGCCATAATATGGCTAATTCTTAATTTGCTACAGTTTTTTAAATAGTTTATTTTCATAGTTGTACATTTTTACAATCACATTTGGCTTTTGTATAATATATATATACATGTATTAACCCTAACCATGCTGAACCAGGATATAGTCTTAGTCTGTTTTGAAAACAGTGTAGATCCAGATCAGCTGGCTTCTAAGAAGCCAGCTGATCAGGATCCACAGTTTTCCATTCTACTTGTAACCTCATGTTTGTAAATTGAATCCTGCAACTTAATTTCGATCAAATGTGAAGAGGAGTGTAGTACATAAATATACATGTATACAGCATGATAAGGGTTAATATTTTTTTTTAATATGTGTACATGTATGTAGATCTATTCCTTTTTTGTTTCTTTTTTTTTAATGTATTGTTTTTTTCTAATACACTTGAACACATGTACATATTCTAAGACAGACATGTACATGTACAGTTAGTAATATAAATTCTGTACATGCTTGGGGACCCTCAAAGGAACCGTCCCATTGAGACGGTTCTTTTGAGTACTTACAACATATGTTTTGGTTGAGAAATAAGAAAAGTAATTTTCACATTCACACTCTTATCTGGAGGCCTAAACATGCATGGTAACATTTGCTATAAGTTTAAATCCAGATAGAGGTTATAAAACTCTTTTCATGTTCAACGCAACTGAGCATGAACTTTCAACGACCCATAAACTAAATAAACAGCACAAAAATAAATTACATTTATTGCTTTCAAATTCTTTTAAGGTGTATTTATATCATTTTACTAAAATGTTGGCATTTTAACATTTTATTAGCATGATAAAAATTTAAGTTATGCTCGTTCGAATTGAGCAAGAAAACAGTTTTATAACCCTTGAACTTGATTTACAGTGAAATGTTAAAATTTCAACAAATGTTGGCATTTTAACATTTATTAGCATGATAAATTCTATATTCAGTTGAGCTGAGAATGAAAAAGGTTTTATAACCTCGATCTTGATTCAACATTTTTAACCATGCACATGTAAAAAAATACTTTCACAAGGAAAAAAACACATTTGTAAAAAAGTGATAAAATTTTGAGCAAAAAAGTGATAAAATTTTGAGCAAGAAAGACCACAGCATATGCTAACCTTTGCAATAAGTTTGGACACAGATCAGGCCTTATTTGTCGGCCCTTATTTGGATCCAACCTATTGAAAATCTGATTTATTTCATGATTTTTTAGACCAACTCCATATTAAATTAATAAAAGTGTGCATCTCATTCTGTCTGTAATTTTTTTTAAATATTATGCTAAGTCATTTACACTAAGCCCATATTTATATGTAAAACAAACATTTGCCGTAAGTTCAAACCCAGGTTAGACCTAATAACTATAAAACTTTTTATAATGCTCAACTGAGCATGAAATTTTGACTCCTAAAAACTAACATGTTGAAGAAAGAAAAGAATTCTTGCTTCAAATTAATTCTATGATGGTTTATCAGGCTAATAATGTTAAAATTAAAACAAATGTTGGCATTTTAACATTTATAAGCATGATAAAGTTTGTGGTCAGTTGAGTTGAGCATACAACCACGACCTGGATTTAATTAAACTGCATTAGCCGATCTAGAAAATTTGGGTAAGAAAGTCACAGCAAATGCTAACCTTTGCAGTAAATTTGGACCCAGACCAGGCCTTACATGTCGGGCCTGATTTGGATCCAGACTGTTTGGCAATCAGTTTAATTTCATGATTTTTAAGACCAAGTCAATATTAAATTAACAAAAAAAAGCATCTTTCTGTAATTTTTTTTTATTTTTATGGTACATGTAAGTTACACTAAACCCATATAACAAAACATTTGCTGAATGTTCGAACCCAGGTCAGGCCTTATGACTATAGAACTTTTTTATGCTCAACTCGAGCATGAATTTTGACTCCTAAAATCTAGTATGTCGAAGAAGAAAAAATATATGATCATTACTTGTTTTCAAATTCTCTGATGGCTGATCATGCTAATAAATGTTAAAATTTCAACAAATGTTGACATTTTAACATTTAAAAGCACAATAAAGTTTTTGGTCAGTTGAGTTGAGCATACAAAAAGTTTTATAACCTTGATGTTGTTCAACCTGGATTTAAACAGCATGAGCCAATCCAGAAAATTTTGTCAGGGTCCTGACAAGGTGTGTTTTTTGTCATCAATGTATTTCACAGATGGCTGTATGGGCCTCCCTCGATAAGCAATTGGACCCGAGGGATCTAACTGCTTCTCAAGGGGGTCCGTACCAGTATGTATAAGGAAAGCTATAGCCACATGTGATTTCCTCTTTGTTCTTGGCTCTCAGATTGTGTTCATGACTTTTTGAAAGGTCATTGAAAATACTTGACTAGTTAGTAGTTACAGCAAAATTGAAATATTAACATGATTTGAGATAAGTTTGGATCCAGATCAGGCCCAACATTATGTCAGGCCTGATCAAAAACCAAATGGTTTGACAATCTGGAGGGATTCATGTCTTTTTTTGCTCATGTCGTGGCATATTTTCATGAATGTTCTTTATATAGTTGTGATTGTGGTTAAAAAAATGTACTAAATGGTCATGGCTTATGAAATAAAATGTAAAGGCCAAAAAATAAGCATGTCTTACTTCTTTTTTTTACAAACTTGTGCACCCCTCAGTCAAAGTTAAACCAATATTAACATAGGTCCAGTTCAGCAAAAATTTTAGCGCAAAAAATTCATTATTTTCTTACCCATCAATTAATACATATACTTCAGGTGCTCAGAAGATCAGTTTCATTGAGACAGTTCCTTTGAGTTCACACAACATATGTTTTGGTTGAGAATTTAGAAATTTCAAATTATGCGATGCCGATTAGCCGTTTGTATACTAATGGATTCTTCATTCTGGTTTGATATAAACTTGGGATAGTCCATTGTACATATCTTAATTTAGGGGTGTCAGGTTATAATTTTTTTAAAAATATTGTATTCTTTTGTCTGAGGTTTTTTTACCTTTACAAACAGTGTAGACCCTGACGAAATGCCACATAATGCTGCATTTCATCTGGGTCCTCCTTATTTGCAAAATTACTCATTTAGAGTTTTTCCGAATACAAAGGATTACACGTTCTTTGGGCATCGTCGAGAGAAAATCTGTCTTCAGGGTTTCCGACAAAGCAAGTTTCAAAACAGATTCCTCAGCTATAGAGACTAGCTAGAAAATAGAAATTTCATCTGTAGCAAGTCTACATATGTTTTTTTCCTGAAAGCGAATAACAAAGGCGCTGATCAGACTGCGCATATGCGCAGGCTGGTCTGCACCTGTTATGTTCCCAAACCCCTGAAGACAGGTTTTCTGGCGTCGAGGCCCATTTGTTACATTTCTTTGCCTACTCGTACTGTGTAATTTTTCATGTTTTTTTTGTGTCGCCGGCTGATTTTTTTTCAAAATCAACTCTCGCAAGAAAAATTCAGGAACACAATCAAAGTGTAAAACAATGTGCATCCAGAAAAGGCCATGCATATTGTTGTGCCTGATCTGGTTCCAAACTGTTTGCCAAAGGGTTATCAGCAGACGACACTTGTAGGCAAAGATTTAAGTGTAAACTCAACAGCCTGGACACATGCGCAATCTACTCAAGACTCTTCATTGTATGAAAGCAGAAACAATATGTCTAAAGCACCATATAAGACTCTAAGAGTGCAAAGAGAAACTTTTTAGACACTGATCAGGCAGTGTCACACTTCATATTCATGTAAGATTTCACAGTCTACTGGTAAAATCCATTATTAACAGAAATATTCTCTTTCTCTGGGTGAATTGCTCTACATTTAGAGCAGGCGTAGTACGGCAAATAATCTTGCTCCTTTGGCAAACGTCTGAAACCTTCACAAAAATAGTGATATCCAGTATTTGGAGGACAGATTAAATTTGAGTCACACATTATAATCTGACCTTTCACTTTAGAAAAGTTAGGAGCACGATGATCTTTGCAGTAAGTTGTACATCCAAGGACTGGCTCTGAGCCAGCAGTGTCTGTGTCTGCTACACAAGGTACTAAGTCTTCACTACATGTACTTGCAGACTTTTGACTGCATGCCGTTTCATCACTACATGTATTTGAAAATTGTTCAGCCTCTAATTCAAGTTCACTGTGTGATTCATCATCATCTGAATTTGAATGACTAGATCCTTTAGAGGTAGTGTCTGTCTCACTGTCACAAATTGGAAGAATTGTTGTTGTTGTACATGTATGTTTCGCTTCCTTTTCTGATTTGATTCTTCCAGTCAAAATTTCTGGCACAATGTAATCTTCAAAAAATGTCTTTAACAGCGCATAAATATATTCCCAATATTCCTGATCAAATCTCATGGACACTGTTATGTAGCCTTTTTTCCCCGAAATAAGTAGTTGTGCATCATTTTCTCCTGAAAGAGCTTGCTGCAAGGTAATTTGTTCATAATAGCCCCTACTTTCACCTTTCTTCACCTTAAGCTGACCTTCCTTGTTCTGAATATATGGCAGTTTTCCTTTCAAAGCAAGTTCTTGTAAATTGTCATTTTTATGTGAAATTGGACATTTCACTTCAACAAGCATACTACCATGACATGCACATGTTATGATACTGTCCGGACTAACACGAATAAATGGAGAGTCAGAATGAACGAGGAGTCCTGGTCGAATCAATTCAACATCTTTGTGATTTTTTTTTAAGTCTTTGACATACATGTTCAATGCTTTAAGTTAATGTTTCTTTCCCCAGGCAAGTGCAGGAATAGATTTTGACAGGTCCTTGTTTAAATCATACATCATCACTTCTCCTACAATTGTGTCTGCTTTAGCCCTTCCATTTTCAACAAATGATACAATTCTATTCACCTTACTACCAGTTATACAACCTTTTCTTTGTTCATACCATTCTTCATTGTCACTCTGACCCTTTGTTATGTCTTCTATTCTCAGTCTGTCTGTCTCACTAAAATGGAGGGAAGAGAGAAACCTATTCTTCTCTTGCTCATATCCATTATCATCCACTGAACTAAACACAGTTGTCGCTAGCTTTGGTATTGGCAAGGGGAGTGTTGTAACATCAAGTTGGTAAGAATATGGAATGTCAAACTCCTGACATTTATCTGGCAGTATTTCACATGACGACACAGGTGGAATAGGATTGGGTCTGAATCGGTTTAAATCCACAATGTTCACTACTGGGGGCATTGCTGATTTGGAATTAGCATTCCTCACATCAAACAACAGCTTCAGAACCCTCTGATAGTCCTCTTCTTGAGAAAGTCTGGGTGCTACTTGTGGGGCATAATGCGAAACGGAAGGTTTACTCACTGGAGTGCCTGAAAAACACAACAAAAAAAAACATAAAGGAAATTCTAAGCCTGGAGGATGTAAGTTCTGCATAATAAATATTTGCTATAGATGTACCACAACCTCTGAGTAATGAACCTTTGGATCATTCTATTTCAAAAGGCGGATGCATAATGCATAAAATGAGCCAGTTGGGCTGGAACATTGATGTGTCAAAATATTTAAGTAAATTTTGAGAAATAGCACAAGCTTAATCTGAGTTATTCTAAAATTCTAGGGAGAAGACCTACATGTAGCCCCTCATCAAATAAAATAAAATTGGAACAAATATATTCAAACCTGTTATTTTTTTTTTATTCAGCTAAACTGGTAGAAACTAACTCTTCAGCTGCTAATCTCAACTAATATGTTTGATATGTATGTCCCAGTCACCAATTTTTCAGTCATATCGACTCATATGTGTATTGAGACGGGTATTCCTGGGTTGAATCGGTACTAAGCACCGCTTAAAGTGTCTTACTCAAGGACAAAACAGGATAGAAACTCTTCAGTCCCCAGTCTAAGGTTCTATCAACAGAGCCACTGTGCTCCGTATCAATCCAGACCAAATTTTGCTTGTTTGATTTGATTCTTTACGTTTCATCAACAATCTTTCAGTTAAACAAGAATGTGTCTTCCTGGGTTGGACCAGTACTATTAAAGCTAGGATAAATGTGTCTTGTTCAATGACCACATCGCAGTGACGCCGGTGAGACTCGAACCCACAGCCCCTCGGTCTGGACTCGGGAATCAAGCACTGTGCCACTGCGCTCCCTAATCCAGACCAAATTTCATCTGGTGGGATATGTCTGCTGGGTCTTTTAAAACGTATCTGTGGTAAACAGTGTGGACCCAAATCAGACTGCTCCTCCAGGAGCAGTATGAATTGAGTCACACTTTTTGAATGTATGCCAAAATATGAAGCATTTACATGTAGCAGAGTACTTCTGACAACACATAGGTCCATATAAAGATCGTTTGTGCACCTAAAGTTGCATTTAATTACTTACTCATCGATTTAAACATGTGTTTTGGGTGCTCAAAAGAACCATCTCATTGAGACGGTTCTTTTGAGTACCCACAATGTATGTTTTGGATAGGATATAAGAAAAATAACTTTTCATTACGCACTCTTATCTGGAGGCCTGACAACAGATACCATTTTAAAATGCATTTTTCATAGCTAAGTGTGTTCTTTACCTTCTTTGATTGTAATATCCTCCAACAGTTTAGGTGTAACACTAGCATTCTTGGTCTCTGACCACTGACACAATATATCTGTACAGGACAAATCTTCAGGTAATTCTTAAACAGCTCCCTGTAGTCTGATTTATTTTACATTCAAAGGGGTATTTTCAATCTACGCTTATCGAGACCACGTTTTAGCTAGATCCATATCAAAATGTCTTGACACCAAACTTACTGTACAAAAAAGTATAATAACATGTACAATGTATACATATTTCTGTATTAATTTGTCTCTGGGAACATAAAAATTCCCACATACGAGAGTACCAAATATAAGTGGGTATAGGAACAATTGATTAAATATCTTTATATAATTATATATCTCTCTTGAGACGCAGATGTTCCCAGACACCAAGCTACCGACTTTTAACAGAATATTGGAACCATTGTGTTCCTGTATATCTTAAAATATATTTATATATGCGCCAGTTTATAAAAAAGGGCCCTTATCGCATTTTCGACCAGTGTAGTCCCAGATCAGCCTGCGCATCCGCGCAGTCTGATAAATCTGATTTACACTGTTCGCTAGAAGCATCGTCAATGCTTGTTTAACAAATCAGAAAACATTTAAGACCCTAAACTGATCATTTGTATGTGCAGGCTGATCTGGATCTACACTTATCGGAAATGCGATAAGGGACCTTTTCTCATAAAACGGCCCATATATACATATATCTCGTGAGACGCATATGTTCCTGTATACCAAGCTACCGACTTTAAACTAATATTGGAACCATTGTGTTCCTAAATATCACTCGGTAAATATGTCTCGTGGAACACAGAAGTTCCAAAATACCAGAGTACCAAATAGACTGGGGCACTGGAACATATATGTTCTAATATATTCCTAGCAAAGTATGGGAACGACAATGTCCACGATAATTTTATATATATATATGTTTATTTATTTTTTCTTTCTATATTTATTACCTATGGCATGTGAGATGAAAAATAATGAAGTCCAAACTTTTCTACCGGGCCCAGAAGTGGTAGTTCCAAGATACCGGTTTGGTGACGAAGATCCAAAAAACCATGGCATATGTGTATATATATATATATATATATATATATATATATATATATATATATATATATATATATATATATATATATATATATATATATATATATATATATATATATATATAAAAGGATATATGTATATATATATATATATATATATATATGTCATACATCTCCCTCGTGCTTCCCGTACCTCCCACCCACTGGCTTACAGGCAAATATCCCCCAGGACTGATTATTATAAATACTCATTCTATCCTCTTACAGTCGTTCAGTGGAACAGTCTTCCAGCATCTATCGCAACCCTGACTGATCTTACCAGCTTCAAACGAGCTGTCTGTCAGGTGTGCCACCTGCAATACTGCTGTTTTTATCACCACTTTATCTTCTTTCTGTATAATACACTAACACTATGCACTTTTAATTAATTCCTACTGTCAGCTACTGTCTTCCTACTGTTGTTTTTTTAACTCCTTTACTTTTAATGCATGTCGCGGGAACCCGGCACGTAATACTCATTTGAGGGTGTATGCCGTATAAAGTGATAGATAGTTAAACGAGAGAGAAAAATCGGAAAAAAATCGAGAAATTTGGTATTTGGTGCATTTTAAGACAACGAAGGCAGCATTTTATTTTGGTTTTCACTGTTTGTCTAAATTTGATTATTATAACAAAACCTGCGCTCAGATTATTATTATTATCACCTGTATGTGCTTTATACCTGTTTTATCTTTACATGTACTGAAATAAACTATATGTCCTCAGGTTATGGATTAACCACAAATCCTGTTCTTCCCACCCCAAATTTACCTAAAGATCAAAAAGTGGGAGAAACAGGAATACACCGTATGTTTCCACAGACGGTCATAAGCTCATCAGAGCTTATGTTTACTGTTATGTACTGTCATGCCGTCTTTAAATAAGTGTGTGTGTGTGTGTGTGTGTGTGTGTGTGTGTGTGTGTGTGTGTTAATTAGGTTACCAGCCTATGAAAGGCTTAGCTCCCATATAACCTGGGAGAGGCCCACCACTGCAAGCATCTGCCACCCCGAGACCATTGCACGGTCAAAAACTCCCCAAAAACTAGTGGGGTTTAATCGGGGGTTTAATGTGAGTTTCCGAACCGTACACTGGACACGAAGATACATGCCTACGAATTGTTGAGGCCCTCCCAGGGGGGTACCTGTTCCCTTGTTCCCCTGAAATAAATTGGCTTGTTCCCCTGTTCCCCAAACATCGAAAATTTGTTTTCTTATGTTCCCTGTTCCCCCAATATTGTCTTTGTTCCCCTGTTCCCTCAAGATTTGGCCTTTGTTCCCCTGTTCCTCTGAAATAAGTACCCTTTTCCCCTGTTTCCCAAAACCCGGAATTGTTATCTGGCAGTCCCGGATTTTACCTTTTTCTATCGATTCGGTTTTTTCAATGTACTTCGGACCAATTGTTATTTCCGGTGCACATGTTTTTTTTAAATTTGTAAACAAAGTTGCTGAGAAAGCAAAATTACAAAACATTTACAGGGTTTCCTGTCAATGCAAAGATGAAGTACGTTTCCTTTACAATCTTCTGTCCACTTCTTGTTTTAAAATGCAGAGTTCGAGTGTCAAGAACAGTAGTACACGGAGGTAGCGGGTCAAGTCGGCCTGAAGGTGTTAGTACACAATTACAGTCTTCCGGTTTGGTAGCCCACGAAAATAGTACCTTTAGAAATTTAGCACTTGCCGTTTCTGGGCCCTTTATGGCGTAAATGGGTGCTTTATTCGACTTTAAATGTACATGTGATTCAACATTGGTCTATGTTTGTCAGGCTGATGCAGAAAAATGCATCTTTGTGTGGACTATTTTGTCACAGACTCCCCGGCGCACTCCCCAGGTAACGTCTGACGCGGGTCGGATTTCAGCCCGGATTTTTTGACTGTTCCCCAAAGAACGGAGAATGCTGAGAAAACGAGATTATCAAGGTAGGTTGTCTTTTCACTTTTTTGATAGGTGAATGACAGATCTTGCCACTCACAGACAGAAAAAAGTCCAAGCAATGTCCTGGAAAAATTTGCAGATGCTCGAATTCTGCCTTTTTACATGGAGTTGAATGGGACCGATTAATTGTGCACCGAACCCTATAAGAGAGAAGGTGAAAAAAACGAAAATCTTTGTAAAACAGTCATTTTTCAATGAATTCAGATGAAATTTCGCATACAGATCAGGAATTAAAAAAGAAATAATTTGAAATTATTTTTGGAAGAAATTTAAATTTAAATTTTAAAATTTTAATGAATTTTAGTTTAAATTTTAATTTTTTCTTAAAATCATTTTTAAAGCCTGGTTCTCTCGAGGAAAGACTCAAATTGCATTATATACCAGAAAATGCAATTAAATGGCCATACACAAACAGTTTTGACCAGGATTTGACTAATCAATCCGAGCAGGCTGACCGTGATACTCCGTTTTTGCAGACTGGCTAGCACTGCTGTGCAAGTTGATTTTTGTGATTGTATTCCCTTTTCTACTGAAGTGTGCTATGAGTGCTTACTCACTTTAACTGTACCAGTATGGTGACTTAGCATATGGGTATTTATTAAAACACTCTTAGGATACTTACACTCATTAGAACCGCCTCATAGAGATGGCACTTAAAGGCATAATGATAAGGATCCGCACGGACTGGTGGGACCATTCCCCCAAGCAGGTTCCCTGGCCTCATTGCTTAGACCAATAAAATTCAATTGTATTTGGCTGTCCATCTCACGGGGTCGAGGCTGTACTAATTTGAACACAAACTTAAACTTTTTCAGCTAAACAAATCAACTGCAGCCCCCCCCCCCCCCCCCCAGGTTCACCCGAGATCAAATTTTGTTCTTATTTCGACCACGCAAGCAGTAGTATTGTTTGGTACTCATTAGAGTCGCCTCACACTCAAAATTGCTTTTGAAGCTACTCATTAGAGCCGCCTCACATAGATAATTATATAACACAGTTATTAAAGCTCATTTAGTTACCTAACCCCCAATGAAGCACTTATACACAGATACTCGTATTATGTGCTTAAGCGGGTTGTGATATTTCTCGTTCGACGAGGACGTTCTAATGAGTAATCTTTACTTACAGTCTTTTCAGAAATTTCAAATTTGGGATATAGTTTCATCAAAAAAAGAGGATGAGCAATTTCGATTATGATATGGGCATTAAATCTAGACCTAGGTCTCAAATCTTTCCCACTCTGGCCATTTTGGTAGCATGTAAATTACGGAATATTTCACATTCAGAACTAGCAGTGTAGATCATGATTAGAATGAAATGTTGTGTTTCGTCCAGCATCAGGCACTCATCAGTGAAGCTGCTCTACTTCAGTCACAAAGTAAGTGGTATAAATTGCTGTTTTCAGCATGCTTGGGCGCAACGTAGCTTGGTTTTGGGGGCAAAATTGAAAGTGATTCAAAACTGTTCGCGATTTTGCTTAAAATCACTTTAAAATTTGAATTTTTAGCTTCAGTTTTTAAATTTTGTAACTAAAGTTTATGTGAGATTATCCTTTAATGACTCTTACAGATGCCTAAACTTTCTTTTTTGCTTTTGGGTTATTGAGATTCATTGAAATAATTAAAACTATGAACTTTTTCATCAGACTAGTTTGAATAATTGAACTTTTGCTTGTGTCAGCTTGTGAGGGGGGTCACATATGAAATCCTGGATTTATATCGCTTTTTGGTGACTGAGTTAGTCTTTTTGAACGATTATTTGCTTAACTATATGAGTTTGATATGTCACAGAGACAAAATTTAAAAATTCGAAAATTTGCAGATTCTTGAAGGTGTTAGTACACAATTACAGTCTTCCGGTTTGGTAGCCCACGAAAATAGTACCTTTAGAAATTTAGCACTTGCCGTTTCTGGGCCCTTTATGGCGTAAATGGGTGCTTTATTCGACTTTAAATGTACATGTGATTCAACATTGGTCTATGTTTGTCAGGCTGATGCAGAAAAATGCATCTTTGTGTGGACTATTTTGTCACAGACTCCCCGGCGCACTCCCCAGGTAACGTCTGACGCGGGTCGGATTTCAGCCCGGATTTTTTGACTGTTCCCCAAAGAACGGAGAATGCTGAGAAAACGAGATTATCAAGGTAGGTTGTCTTTTCACTTTTTTGATAGGTGAATGACAGATCTTGCCACTCACAGACAGAAAAAAGTCCAAGCAATGTCCTGGAAAAATTTGCAGATGCTCGAATTCTGCCTTTTTACATGGAGTTGAATGGGACCGATTAATTGTGCACCGAACCCTATAAGAGAGAAGGTGAAAAAAACGAAAATCTTTGTAAAACAGTCATTTTTCAATGAATTCAGATGAAATTTCGCATACAGATCAGGAATTAAAAAAGAAATAATTTGAAATTATTTTTGGAAGAAATTTAAATTTAAATTTTAAAATTTTAATGAATTTTAGTTTAAATTTTAATTTTTTCTTAAAATCATTTTTAAAGCCTGGTTCTCTCGAGGAAAGACTCAAATTGCATTATATACCAGAAAATGCAATTAAATGGCCATACACAAACAGTTTTGACCAGGATTTGACTAATCAATCCGAGCAGGCTGACCGTGATACTCCGTTTTTGCAGACTGGCTAGCACTGCTGTGCAAGTTGATTTTTGTGATTGTATTCCCTTTTCTACTGAAGTGTGCTATGAGTGCTTACTCACTTTAACTGTACCAGTATGGTGACTTAGCATATGGGTATTTATTAAAACACTCTTAGGATACTTACACTCATTAGAACCGCCTCATAGAGATGGCACTTAAAGGCATAATGATAAGGATCCGCACGGACTGGTGGGACCATTCCCCCAAGCAGGTTCCCTGGCCTCATTGCTTAGACCAATAAAATTCAATTGTATTTGGCTGTCCATCTCACGGGGTCGAGGCTGTACTAATTTGAACACAAACTTAAACTTTTTCAGCTAAACAAATCAACTGCAGCCCCCCCCCCCCCCCCAGGTTCACCCGAGATCAAATTTTGTTCTTATTTCGACCACGCAAGCAGTAGTATTGTTTGGTACTCATTAGAGTCGCCTCACACTCAAAATTGCTTTTGAAGCTACTCATTAGAGCCGCCTCACATAGATAATTATATAACACAGTTATTAAAGCTCATTTAGTTACCTAACCCCCAATGAAGCACTTATACACAGATACTCGTATTATGTGCTTAAGCGGGTTGTGATATTTCTCGTTCGACGAGGACGTTCTAATGAGTAATCTTTACTTACAGTCTTTTCAGAAATTTCAAATTTGGGATATAGTTTCATCAAAAAAAGAGGATGAGCAATTTCGATTATGATATGGGCATTAAATCTAGACCTAGGTCTCAAATCTTTCCCACTCTGGCCATTTTGGTAGCATGTAAATTACGGAATATTTCACATTCAGAACTAGCAGTGTAGATCATGATTAGAATGAAATGTTGTGTTTCGTCCAGCATCAGGCACTCATCAGTGAAGCTGCTCTACTTCAGTCACAAAGTAAGTGGTATAAATTGCTGTTTTCAGCATGCTTGGGCGCAACGTAGCTTGGTTTTGGGGGCAAAATTGAAAGTGATTCAAAACTGTTCGCGATTTTGCTTAAAATCACTTTAAAATTTGAATTTTTAGCTTCAGTTTTTAAATTTTGTAACTAAAGTTTATGTGAGATTATCCTTTAATGACTCTTACAGATGCCTAAACTTTCTTTTTTGCTTTTGGGTTATTGAGATTCATTGAAATAATTAAAACTATGAACTTTTTCATCAGACTAGTTTGAATAATTGAACTTTTGCTTGTGTCAGCTTGTGAGGGGGGTCACATATGAAATCCTGGATTTATATCGCTTTTTGGTGACTGAGTTAGTCTTTTTGAACGATTATTTGCTTAACTATATGAGTTTGATATGTCACAGAGACAAAATTTAAAAATTCGAAAATTTGCAGATTCTTGAAGGTGTTAGTACACAATTACAGTCTTCCGGTTTGGTAGCCCACGAAAATAGTACCTTTAGAAATTTAGCACTTGCCGTTTCTGGGCCCTTTATGGCGTAAATGGGTGCTTTATTCGACTTTAAATGTACATGTGATTCAACATTGGTCTATGTTTGTCAGGCTGATGCAGAAAAATGCATCTTTGTGTGGACTATTTTGTCACAGACTCCCCGGCGCACTCCCCAGGTAACGTCTGACGCGGGTCGGATTTCAGCCCGGATTTTTTGACTGTTCCCCAAAGAACGGAGAATGCTGAGAAAACGAGATTATCAAGGTAGGTTGTCTTTTCACTTTTTTGATAGGTGAATGACAGATCTTGCCACTCACAGACAGAAAAAAGTCCAAGCAATGTCCTGGAAAAATTTGCAGATGCTCGAATTCTGCCTTTTTACATGGAGTTGAATGGGACCGATTAATTGTGCACCGAACCCTATAAGAGAGAAGGTGAAAAAAACGAAAATCTTTGTAAAACAGTCATTTTTCAATGAATTCAGATGAAATTTCGCATACAGATCAGGAATTAAAAAAGAAATAATTTGAAATTATTTTTGGAAGAAATTTAAATTTAAATTTTAAAATTTTAATGAATTTTAGTTTAAATTTTAATTTTTTCTTAAAATCATTTTTAAAGCCTGGTTCTCTCGAGGAAAGACTCAAATTGCATTATATACCAGAAAATGCAATTAAATGGCCATACACAAACAGTTTTGACCAGGATTTGACTAATCAATCCGAGCAGGCTGACCGTGATACTCCGTTTTTGCAGACTGGCTAGCACTGCTGTGCAAGTTGATTTTTGTGATTGTATTCCCTTTTCTACTGAAGTGTGCTATGAGTGCTTACTCACTTTAACTGTACCAGTATGGTGACTTAGCATATGGGTATTTATTAAAACACTCTTAGGATACTTACACTCATTAGAACCGCCTCATAGAGATGGCACTTAAAGGCATAATGATAAGGATCCGCACGGACTGGTGGGACCATTCCCCCAAGCAGGTTCCCTGGCCTCATTGCTTAGACCAATAAAATTCAATTGTATTTGGCTGTCCATCTCACGGGGTCGAGGCTGTACTAATTTGAACACAAACTTAAACTTTTTCAGCTAAACAAATCAACTGCAGCCCCCCCCCCCCCCCCCAGGTTCACCCGAGATCAAATTTTGTTCTTATTTCGACCACGCAAGCAGTAGTATTGTTTGGTACTCATTAGAGTCGCCTCACACTCAAAATTGCTTTTGAAGCTACTCATTAGAGCCGCCTCACATAGATAATTATATAACACAGTTATTAAAGCTCATTTAGTTACCTAACCCCCAATGAAGCACTTATACACAGATACTCGTATTATGTGCTTAAGCGGGTTGTGATATTTCTCGTTCGACGAGGACGTTCTAATGAGTAATCTTTACTTACAGTCTTTTCAGAAATTTCAAATTTGGGATATAGTTTCATCAAAAAAAGAGGATGAGCAATTTCGATTATGATATGGGCATTAAATCTAGACCTAGGTCTCAAATCTTTCCCACTCTGGCCATTTTGGTAGCATGTAAATTACGGAATATTTCACATTCAGAACTAGCAGTGTAGATCATGATTAGAATGAAATGTTGTGTTTCGTCCAGCATCAGGCACTCATCAGTGAAGCTGCTCTACTTCAGTCACAAAGTAAGTGGTATAAATTGCTGTTTTCAGCATGCTTGGGCGCAACGTAGCTTGGTTTTGGGGGCAAAATTGAAAGTGATTCAAAACTGTTCGCGATTTTGCTTAAAATCACTTTAAAATTTGAATTTTTAGCTTCAGTTTTTAAATTTTGTAACTAAAGTTTATGTGAGATTATCCTTTAATGACTCTTACAGATGCCTAAACTTTCTTTTTTGCTTTTGGGTTATTGAGATTCATTGAAATAATTAAAACTATGAACTTTTTCATCAGACTAGTTTGAATAATTGAACTTTTGCTTGTGTCAGCTTGTGAGGGGGGTCACATATGAAATCCTGGATTTATATCGCTTTTTGGTGACTGAGTTAGTCTTTTTGAACGATTATTTGCTTAACTATATGAGTTTGATATGTCACAGAGACAAAATTTAAAAATTCGAAAATTTGCAGATTCTTGAAGGTGTTAGTACACAATTACAGTCTTCCGGTTTGGTAGCCCACGAAAATAGTACCTTTAGAAATTTAGCACTTGCCGTTTCTGGGCCCTTTATGGCGTAAATGGGTGCTTTATTCGACTTTAAATGTACATGTGATTCAACATTGGTCTATGTTTGTCAGGCTGATGCAGAAAAATGCATCTTTGTGTGGACTATTTTGTCACAGACTCCCCGGCGCACTCCCCAGGTAACGTCTGACGCGGGTCGGATTTCAGCCCGGATTTTTTGACTGTTCCCCAAAGAACGGAGAATGCTGAGAAAACGAGATTATCAAGGTAGGTTGTCTTTTCACTTTTTTGATAGGTGAATGACAGATCTTGCCACTCACAGACAGAAAAAAGTCCAAGCAATGTCCTGGAAAAATTTGCAGATGCTCGAATTCTGCCTTTTTACATGGAGTTGAATGGGACCGATTAATTGTGCACCGAACCCTATAAGAGAGAAGGTGAAAAAAACGAAAATCTTTGTAAAACAGTCATTTTTCAATGAATTCAGATGAAATTTCGCATACAGATCAGGAATTAAAAAAGAAATAATTTGAAATTATTTTTGGAAGAAATTTAAATTTAAATTTTAAAATTTTAATGAATTTTAGTTTAAATTTTAATTTTTTCTTAAAATCATTTTTAAAGCCTGGTTCTCTCGAGGAAAGACTCAAATTGCATTATATACCAGAAAATGCAATTAAATGGCCATACACAAACAGTTTTGACCAGGATTTGACTAATCAATCCGAGCAGGCTGACCGTGATACTCCGTTTTTGCAGACTGGCTAGCACTGCTGTGCAAGTTGATTTTTGTGATTGTATTCCCTTTTCTACTGAAGTGTGCTATGAGTGCTTACTCACTTTAACTGTACCAGTATGGTGACTTAGCATATGGGTATTTATTAAAACACTCTTAGGATACTTACACTCATTAGAACCGCCTCATAGAGATGGCACTTAAAGGCATAATGATAAGGATCCGCACGGACTGGTGGGACCATTCCCCCAAGCAGGTTCCCTGGCCTCATTGCTTAGACCAATAAAATTCAATTGTATTTGGCTGTCCATCTCACGGGGTCGAGGCTGTACTAATTTGAACACAAACTTAAACTTTTTCAGCTAAACAAATCAACTGCAGCCCCCCCCCCCCCCCCAGGTTCACCCGAGATCAAATTTTGTTCTTATTTCGACCACGCAAGCAGTAGTATTGTTTGGTACTCATTAGAGTCGCCTCACACTCAAAATTGCTTTTGAAGCTACTCATTAGAGCCGCCTCACATAGATAATTATATAACACAGTTATTAAAGCTCATTTAGTTACCTAACCCCCAATGAAGCACTTATACACAGATACTCGTATTATGTGCTTAAGCGGGTTGTGATATTTCTCGTTCGACGAGGACGTTCTAATGAGTAATCTTTACTTACAGTCTTTTCAGAAATTTCAAATTTGGGATATAGTTTCATCAAAAAAAGAGGATGAGCAATTTCGATTATGATATGGGCATTAAATCTAGACCTAGGTCTCAAATCTTTCCCACTCTGGCCATTTTGGTAGCATGTAAATTACGGAATATTTCACATTCAGAACTAGCAGTGTAGATCATGATTAGAATGAAATGTTGTGTTTCGTCCAGCATCAGGCACTCATCAGTGAAGCTGCTCTACTTCAGTCACAAAGTAAGTGGTATAAATTGCTGTTTTCAGCATGCTTGGGCGCAACGTAGCTTGGTTTTGGGGGCAAAATTGAAAGTGATTCAAAACTGTTCGCGATTTTGCTTAAAATCACTTTAAAATTTGAATTTTTAGCTTCAGTTTTTAAATTTTGTAACTAAAGTTTATGTGAGATTATCCTTTAATGACTCTTACAGATGCCTAAACTTTCTTTTTTGCTTTTGGGTTATTGAGATTCATTGAAATAATTAAAACTATGAACTTTTTCATCAGACTAGTTTGAATAATTGAACTTTTGCTTGTGTCAGCTTGTGAGGGGGGTCACATATGAAATCCTGGATTTATATCGCTTTTTGGTGACTGAGTTAGTCTTTTTGAACGATTATTTGCTTAACTATATGAGTTTGATATGTCACAGAGACAAAATTTAAAAATTCGAAAATTTGCAGATTCTTGAAGGTGTTAGTACACAATTACAGTCTTCCGGTTTGGTAGCCCACGAAAATAGTACCTTTAGAAATTTAGCACTTGCCGTTTCTGGGCCCTTTATGGCGTAAATGGGTGCTTTATTCGACTTTAAATGTACATGTGATTCAACATTGGTCTATGTTTGTCAGGCTGATGCAGAAAAATGCATCTTTGTGTGGACTATTTTGTCACAGACTCCCCGGCGCACTCCCCAGGTAACGTCTGACGCGGGTCGGATTTCAGCCCGGATTTTTTGACTGTTCCCCAAAGAACGGAGAATGCTGAGAAAACGAGATTATCAAGGTAGGTTGTCTTTTCACTTTTTTGATAGGTGAATGACAGATCTTGCCACTCACAGACAGAAAAAAGTCCAAGCAATGTCCTGGAAAAATTTGCAGATGCTCGAATTCTGCCTTTTTACATGGAGTTGAATGGGACCGATTAATTGTGCACCGAACCCTGAAGTCAACTCGGCCCCTGAGTCAAGTCGGCCTCGGGTCAACTCGGCCCGGGTCAACTCGGCCTGGTAAATTTATGTTGTCCCGTTATGATCCTTATCATGAGAGCGTTTAGTTACATATGGATTGGATGTTGCGTGCAATTCCGGACTAAATCATAAGTATAAATTGCATATACTTTTGATTTAATCCCGTAATCAAAAAGATAGACGCAGATACGATCCAGATGCATCCAGGCCACACCCGCAGAGTGAATGCCGCTTATGTTGGGTCCACTCTGCTACGAGGAGGCGTCTCTTCATGGCCCAAAATTTTTGTTTTTGTTTTTTTGTTTGGTATCACGTTTCGAATCACTTACACAGTTAAATACACTACGGAAGACTCCAAATACAATAATTTCACACTGTTTACGTCCATAAATATCCACATTTTTATCCCCCGACCCGAAAAGGATCGGGGGATATAGCGATCAGCCTGGCGTCCGACTGTCTGTCCGTCCGTAGACAAAAGCTTGTGCGCTCAATAACTTTTATACCCTTTGAGATATTTTGATAATATTTGGTAGGCATGTATATCGGGTCAAGACGGTGTGTCACGTGCAAGAATGGTTGCTCTCCCTTGCTGGCCTTTTGAGTTATCTCTCTTGAATGAACTTTATAAGGGGAAGCTTGTGCGCTCAATAACTTTTATACCCTTTGAGATATTTTGATAATATTTGGTAGGCATGTATATCGGGTCAAGACGGTGTGTCGCGTGCAAGAATGGTTGCTCTCCCTTGCTGGCCTTTTGAGTTATCTCTCTTGAATGAACTTTATAAGGGGAAGCTTGTGCGCTCAATAACTTTCATACCCTTTGAGATATTTTGATAATATTTGGTAGGCATGTATATCGGGTCAAGACGGTGTGTCGCTCGCAAGAATGGTTACTCTCCTTTAATTAATGGACTTTTGAGCTATCTCCCTTGAGTGAAATTTAAATTTTATAGGGGGAAGCATGTGCACTTTATAACTTTAATACCCTTTGAGATATTTTGATAATATTTGGCATGCATGTATATCAGGTGAAGACGGTGTGTTGCGTGCAAGAATGGTTGCTCTCCTTTAATGTTTTTTGAGTTATCTCCCTTGAATGAACTTTATAGGGGGAAGCTTGTGCGCTCAATAACTTTAATATCCTTTGAGATATTTTGATAATATATGGTATATATGTATAATAGGTCAAGGGGGTGTCTTGCATTCAAGAATTGTTGTTCTCCCTTGCTGGACTTATAAGTTATCTCCCTTGAATGAACTTTATAGGAGGAAGCTTGTGCACTCAATAACTTTAATACCCTTTGAGATATTTTTATAATCTTTGGTAGACATATATATAAGGTGAAAACGGTGTGTCACATGCAAGAATGGTTGTTCTCCCTTACAGCCCTTTGAGTTATCTCCCTTGAATGAACTTTTGTGCTCAATGACTCGTATCATTTGAGATATTTTGATGATATTTAGTATACATATATATCAGGTCAAGACAGCTCCCGCTTGTTATCCTTTAGAGTTACTTCTCTTGAATGAACTTTATAGGGAAAGCTTGTGCACTCAATATCTCTTATACACTTAGAGATATTTTAATGATATTTGGTATACATAAATATCAGGTGAAGACAGTGTATCTTGTGCAATAATGGTTGCTCCCCTAACTGTCCTTTTGAATTTTCTCCCTTGGTGTATCACCTGCAGGCATGATTGCTTTTAAATTACAATTTAAATAAAATTGGTTATGTCTGGTCAGGAAGGTGTGTTACATGCAATTATGGTTGTCCCAGTCATATAGCTTTGAGATATTCTGGTTTGATAAAATTTGATATAGATACAGAGTGACTCAAGATGTATTACATATACCAATGACAACTTAACTATTCTACTTAGCTATTATGTATGTAGTTACTTAGAAATTATTCCTTGCTTTCAGTTTTAGGTATTCTCTTTATCATTTCATTATTCTCGTTAATTTTTACTGGCACCTTCAAAGCATCCACAATACAACATTATTATATGTTGGTCATACACACTTGTTCACACCTTCTGCTCTGAACACCAAACATTCCAGGTGTTTCAAAATGAAACATTTCATATGAAACAGCAAATAATATGCTGGCCAAGTTGTGGATGGTTTGAAAATGACCTGCGTCTCCGCCGCGGTGCTAGAAACATGATTCACTCATCATAAACCTATATTTGTTTTTCCATTTCACCATAACGTTATATTCATTTCCCATTTGCTTCTCTTGTATTATGTTTCATATAAAATAGTGAATTTAAAGGTAAAAATGAAGTCTCTACAGTCAGTCTTCCACTTTTGTTCGCAGTGACACTCAGTATTATCACATCAAATATATATACTAGGTTGGCTGCTTGTAACTGCATATCAATTGCTTTTTGGTCGGGGGATTTGCCATCTCCTCTGATGGCTATTTTTTTACACTAGCACGACTCCAAATTCACTTAGATATAATCCAAAATCACGTTTATGAAAGACTAATAAAACCAATTCGCGCGAATAATCCACAAATCACTCATATCAATCGTCGGATTCTCTAGCTTCTGAAGATGAGGTGGTCAGGCGAACTTCCGTACAAAGAACCGCAGGCACGCAAGAAGGCTGTGGTAGACATCTCGTGGTCCAGGTACTTGGTCCAGAAGTCTTGCAGTTTTGTTTCCAGTCGTCTGTAGGTCTGTCTGGAGTTCCTCTGTAAATCTCCTGCCCGAATAGCCATCTCCATCAGCGTAGCCTCTCTTCGTAATAAGGGGACGAGACGGTAGAACCCGGGTCCGCACATACCGGCCTTGCTGTTCAGGCGATGATGCCACCCTGAAAAGAACAAAAGAAGAAAAGGTTAAATATACATGTATATAAAGATACGAGTTTGCTTTGTGAAGTGTTAGATCTATGTGCACCTTTAACAGTAATTGATAAATTATCTATTCCCGTCGATTGTGACTCTTGAAATTTAAGCATTTCAACTCTTTCAGCAAGTTGTCAGCTATTTTATTTTATGTTTGCGGCAGTTCTATTATTAGAATTTATCAGCATTAAGCATATAGATATTTAAATGTCATTTTATACACAGTGATACAACCACAGTAAGCATGTAAAGTCGGGCCAATATCGGCCTGCTAGCGAAACGTTACCCGAATGGCGTTTCGCCGGCGCCGATAATGGCCCGAAATTGAATGATGGCTGGGAAATAGCTCTTAATGTAATAATAAATAAATGTTACTTAGTTACCTTCGACGTCGTTATTTGTGCGTACTGTCTGCTGGAACACACACCAGGATGGCACGTCAAACACTGGATGGTTGAACCACTGTCTGTCAATGTAGTTCACCAGGCGCTGTAGCGGTTCTGTGTTGGCCTTGGACTTCAGGTGGTCGAACGTCTGCTGAATGTGTCTTGCCGGAAGAAACGGTAGTGCCATCAACTGTCTGATGTAATCATAGACGCCCTCCCGCTGCTGGTATGTCGCTGACAGGCTGAACTGTTGCACATGTCGCCACACCGCCTGGTTCCAATGGAACACACACCCCTTGATCGGCTTCCCCGGAAAGGACTCTAGAAGTGCCCACCAAGCAGCTGCAATGGAAATGAAAATCAAATGAAGCATGTCACAGAGTTAATTGATTTTTGTGCAAATGGAGCATTTACAAATAGCGTCAACCCAGATGACAGTTGGTAGCGTCTCATCAGGGTCTGCGCTATTTGTCAAGTTCCGCACGCTGTGATCAGATTGTAAGTAAACACAGTAGCAATGGCAGTGACGATGGTTTAATTGACGCAGATCTTTTAATTACGATAACGGCTTTAAAGTTATTAAATTATGCTCTTCTAAAATGGACTTTTGACGCCGATTAGGTCCAGAAAAAAACGCCGGGCCTGATCTGGACCCAAATGTCTTTTTTGAAAATGTGTCAACACAACTTACCGTGTTCCATTGTTTATGCCCACTGCCTGCTTCCCGGAAGGGCCTTCGCACATGTCCCCGATCAAGAAATCTTCACACCGAAGATAGTCTTGATTAACCTGAAATGTAAAACAAAACACATGAGCAAGAACATAATACTTATTCCATATGCGCATATAATTATGTACTCTATGTAGATGAGCAGTGAGAGCTATGGTGACACTGGTCTGAGCCTTTGCTGGTCGCACATACCACATTGTTGGAAATCTCATGTCACGGCTCAATTATGTTCTTCCAAATAATTTAAATCTATATGTTTTCACACTTACCTCAAACTCAAAGCTAGTGGGTTCTTGTAGTCTCTTGTTTGCCCGGAACCTGTTGGCGACCCTCTTTATCAGCGCCTTCTTTGGTAGAACCACGTCGCTGTCGCTAACCTTTTCCAACATCGCATCGTCGACAATGTCCATGGCAGGCCGAAACACGTTCTCTACGGCGTCCTGTTTCACCTGTTAAGAATAAAAAATAATACATAGACAAGGGGTGGGGGGCTCGCTCGTGATAGTTTTCATTTTCTGGTAACAGTTTGTTTTTTTTTTCTTTTTTTGTCTATTTTTCGTTTGTATAATTTATGAACTTGTAACCTAAACACATTTCTTATATCTGGGAAAATTAGAATTATCATATAAATACAATAACACTGTCTTAAGTGGTCACTCAAAAAGACCAAAAAAATGACGTGCAAGACTGACTATCGCTTAATGCAGGTTAAAAGTAATCATTCTGAAATACTTTCGACCTTCATTAGGCAACCGTTTGTCGATAAGACCATTGGCTTGTCTTTTTCTGAGTGGCTGGTTTAGACAGGTTTTAATGTAGGTCTAACTTGCACTGACTTGTAGAGATGGCTGTTCTTCTACATACGCTAACGTGGATTCTGCTACCGGGTCACCAACAATAGATGGCATGGACTCGTCCATAGGTTCCTGAATAAATGACAAAAAGTAAAAAAAATATGGGCCAGCACATGACAAAAGCATAATGCATCTGCATAAATCATTACTTTTTACGCAGTGTACACAGCTATCTACTGAGACTAGCGGTCTAAATATTTGCTCATAGGAGGCTTCTATGTGCACATATACGCTAAGTATCTTAACCTCATGTGTTTCATTGGCGACGATGCCGTTATAAAATTAATGCATTTTATGAATTATGACGATGTTCCCAAACTAAAGTACGTAAAATCATTATTCTAAGAAGTGTAGACGGCTATCTAGTGGGACTAGAGGTCTAAATATTTGCTCATTGGATCGCTTCAACGGCCACGTCAAAGTTTACAGAAATTAATGCACTTCTTAAGTATCATTATCATCATCATCATCGTCATCATCATCATCATCATCATCATCATCATCATCATCATCATCATCATCATGTATTACAATTAAAAAGTGGTGGTTAATTTGAGAAACGCCTGATTGTATATAGCTGAGTGGGGCCGATGCAAACATATATCAACTATTATCGTTACGGTGTGGGCAGATTTCTGGGGAAAGAAACTTACTTCATCATCTTCTGACTCTGGCGTCGGGATGCTGATGCAGCAGGCTCTGCAAAGAAAATGGAGTTCCCTCTCTCCCTTCGTCGCAGCTCGATAATCTGCCAGCGATATACCTGAAAGTAGAAATAAAAAATCGTTGCCTGGAAAGAAAATTATAATAAGCGCAGATAACAGTGTTTATCATTTTAATGTTATGAGCATTTATATACCTAAAATTTGTTGTTTCTGATACAGACAGACGGACAGGAGGACGGACAGGAAGACGGACAGACAGACAGACATGCAGCATTATTATTTCGTTTTCTGATACTAAACTGGTAGACGAACAAACGGACGGACGGACAGACAGACAAGCATACGGACAGAGATCGAAACAAAACACAATTTGAGTCGAGATGGATAGCGGGAACTCAATAAGACGTTATTGAGTGCCTACCATCCAGGTTAAAGTCTAAAATAAAATAAAAATTCTCAATTTGAAAAATAAAATAACAGAAGACAGAATTTAATATCAATAATAAGTATTCTTACCTGTGTTGCACAAACGATGTTGCCAACGTTCACAAGCGTCACATGTAACTGCATGCTTACGACCGGACACAGATACCCCACACTCAATACATTAGTCAGACATACTTGCAACAATATAGCACCAATATCAAAATTGGAAATGATACCATGATCTAAATTCTGTACTATTTATACAGATTCTAGCGGTACAAAAAAGAAAACTGAATACAAGGGATGCTCTTCATTCCGACTTTGAAAAATAAATGTTTGGTCATTAATTAAGGCAAACAAACGATCTAATTGACAAACATTGCAATTAAGTTTTTTGATGAATTTAATTAAAGGTGTACGTGCTACTTGATTAAAGGTAGTGCCCGCCTTTAATCTAATGCAAGTTTTCGCACGTTTCATGCGCGCGTTCCATTATCTTACAAACAGGGCAATTATAATTTTAGTTAACTAAGTGTTTGTAATCAAAAGTCTAATCGCAGTGATTAGCATAAAAGAGGCCGATTGTTTATAATTAGCGCGGTATAAATGAATGGAATGGACTGAGCGGCGCATGACAAATATGTTTCATCGTTTCAGACATCCTTCCATCATCTTTTCTTGAACAAACCAACAAACACACACACATACACACGCACACATTCATACCAGCGGTAAAAATATGCTTATTTACAATACGACCAGGCCGAGATCTTAACAGGCCGAGTTGACCGGGGCCGAGTTGACCCGGGCCGACTTGACTTAGGGCCGAGTTGACCCGCATTCTACACGGACAACTCGGCCCAAGAACCAACTACTCGGCCCTCATAAAACTCGGCCGAAGTCAATCACTCGGCCCAAGTTTATAAGACAACTCGGCCCAAATTCAATAGACAAGTGTGGTAGCTCAGTGGTTAGCACTCTTGCCTCTGGTGCTAGAGGTCCCAGGTTCGATCCCTGCTTGCTGCGAGGAAAATTTCGGAGTCGGAACTCACTTTCTCTAGTGTCATTTGCAGGGATGACACTGGATAAGTGCATCGTACTTCAATTGGGGTCCATGTATTCACCAAATGGGGCCTAATCACCGGATCGGGCCCGAAATTGGCCTATTCCTTTGCTTAACTGAATCTTTTTCTTTACAAGAATGATGTATATAAAAGAATAATGTATTTAGTGCAATTTGTATGCATTTGACTATATTGATATTGATAAAAACGGCAAAAAAAAACATACTCAACGGTCCCTTTTTGCAATCGTCAGCTATCAATTCACACCTGTTGTGTTTTACATAAAATGACATGCGCAGGTCTATCCTTTGTTCAGTATAAAGAAACCAATGTTCATCAAATTAAAACAAGTTTTTTTTGGTACAGACGTCATTGATTTGATCCTATAAATACTTAACAAACACAAGATAATTATATCACAACTTTATTTGACCATTTTTGGGCCCGATCCGGTCAGATAGTAGCTATCATCTCCGACCTTGATGATCCAGACATCATTATTATGATCATATACATACTTTACAAACATAATAATAATAATAATAAATGTTTTAAAAATGAGCTAAATAGCCAATTTCGGGTCCGATCCTGTCAGATCCGGTGATTAGGCCCGATCTGGTGAATACACGGACCGTTCAATTGGGACATTAACTGGATGTCCCCTGTGCAGGGAAAGTCACCCCTTGTGCAGGTTAAAGAACCCAACTGTAATTGAGATATGGTTACTTGTAGGCTTTCCTCCTGCAACTTGGAGTGTACAATGTACACCTGCCGATAATGCTCGAAAGCGAGCGTCAGGCAGTATATAGAGAAAGAAAGAAATAAAGAAAGACAACTCGGCCCATATATTTAATTTATAAGGAAGTACAGAAACTAGCGCCTAGATTATTTGTGCTTCTATCAGTCTGTCTGTATATGCGCAATTTTGCGCATGTATGTTTGTCTTATCAGTCTTTCCCATATGCAAACTCATGTTTCTATCAGTTTTTCTGCCTCTCTGCTTATGCCTATGTATGCGCAAAAGCCTCCTTTAACGCCCATTTTGACGTATCTATACAGAGGTCCATATCTTCATCCAAATTTTCATCATACTACAAATGTGTATGTGAGAAGGAAAGGCTCTTTCGAATCTGTGCCTGCTCACCTGAGCCTTCTTTGCTTGAAAATGCAACAAGTATTAAAATCCTATGACATTGTGCAGTCTCTAATGAGCCTTCGCTGTTTGAGAGGAAAGTCTTATTACATTTTCTGCACACATTTCTGTCCAAGCATGTGCTCGTTTTTGTTGGTTATTTTATAGCAGTGGGTGTTATTGCCAGAATGGGCTCATAAGCCCTTGTTCCTCGAGAAGAAAGTGTTATGTTTCTTTTTTTCAGCTCCCACATATGTCCACAATCATTTGTACTAGTGTCGTCTGCTGATATTCTTTCCGAAAGGCTTTGCAAACAGTTTGAACCCAGATCAGATCCGACAAGACTTAATTGCAAGAATGCGCACATGTGCAGTCTCGTATCAGCCTTCACTGCTTGAGAGGAAAATGTTATTTCTTTTTTCAGTGCCAATTTCTGTCCTAATCATCTGGTACTAGTGTTGTCCGCTGATAACCTTTTCAAACAGCTTTGAACCAGATCAGGCCTGATAATCTTGTATGAGCCTTCGCTGCTGGAGAGGAAAGTGTTATATTTTTAAGCGCATATTTCTGTCTAATCATCTGCCCGTTTTTGTTGGTTATTTTATGAGCCTGGCTGCCCGAGAGGAAAAATCACAATCATCTGCTACTAGTGTTGTCTGCTAATAATAGTTGCAAACAGTTTGGAACCAAATCAACAACACTTCCGGCCTGATCTGTATCCAAACTATTTGACACCCAGATGGTATTTTTAAAAGAATTGTTCGAAAAAGTTGATTTTGACAAAAAACACCATCAGACAGCAAGAAAGCATGCAAAATTTCCAAAGAGGGACAAACAGTTAAGCGGATTGGAATATTTCACTCTTTCAATTAGACTAGTCCTTTATAGTGTTAGGGGCCATGTTTATTGTCAAGTGTGTCAAAGAATTTGATAGCTATTTTAATTGGTTTATTCTGATTAATTGCTCAATATTTTGGGAAAATGATCGGGCCCAGAACAGGGTCCTGGGGGACTCCGGATGTGACTGGGACAGTCCGATTCCTTGCCCCCAACAACGACCTTCTGTTGACAGCTACCAAGGAAAGCTTGTATCCAGCACAAGGTGTGGGCAGATTAGTGGAATATTTTTATGATGTAGAAGGTTGTAAATTATATGCTGTCACACTTGTTTCAGTGCTCCAGATAGCGTCCATACAGGTGTAAATTACGGTTCCGTTTTCCCCAAATACGGATAGAGTTGAAATTTAGTATGTACTGAATACGGGTGTGGTTTTGCCTGTATGGTATGTTTTTGCCGGTAACCTGTAGTTTTTATCCATTTCTAATCAGAAGACACTTCATGTTTTAACTGATTTGTAAATCTGCCAAAATTTATGCCTTTCAGAATTCCAGAATTAACCTGCTGGACTGCTTATCATATTTTTGCCTCAATACAAACTCCCCAACAGTTGCATTCCTTACCATGTCACATGTTTTCAGAATAATATGTGTGCAGAGACCACTCTCTGGGAGTTTGCTATCAGTTTGGTCACTGTAATTTCGTGTGAACCAGTCAATGTTGAAACTGGAAGAAGAATTTCTCAGCTTTAGAAGCGCAGCGTGTTTACTCATGGCAATAAAACATTCATCCCTGTTCCAATATTCTTGCCTACATGCATAGGGACATCGCTGTTTTGATTGATATGTGATCAAACTGTACAATGTGACCCATTTTAAATACAAGGATACAATACATGGAAGAAACTGACGAAGAAAGACTGCCATGAGAAGAAGCTCACGCCAGTTTACCCTCAAGAAAGGAGCTGTGAGATCTGCTATGCATGCAGCTAGCCAATTACCTGGAAGGGAGGGGCTCACTGATGTGGATGATGCACCTGCACGTTAAGCAAAACTCCGATTATGATATGATATATGAATAGTGTTCCAAGGAGAATGATATTTTTAATTTTTTTTTTGTTGAAATAATTTGCTTTTGTATTTCTATTCAGGTTGAATGTGGATGGTCTGATTGTCTATTTTCCCTATGACTATATCTACCCTGAACAGTATATGTACATGCTGGAGCTGAAACGCACATTAGATGCTAAGGTAGGAATATCATAGGTCCTGATAAGGATCGTTTGTGCACCTAAAACTGCATTTATTTCCGTACCCATCAGTTTAAACATGTGTTTTTGGTGCTCAAAAGAACCGTCTCATTGAGACGATTCTTTTAAGTACCCACAACAAACTTTTTGGTTTAGAAATAAGAAAAATAATTTTCAAATGCCCAATCTTATCTTGAGACCTGGAATATTTAACAACATTGTATGATGCATTCCTTTTATAATGCTATGTTTGTAGTCCATATGAATGGACAGTGTTATACTTGATTGGTGTTACAAAGGGACAATTTTACAAAGAAGACCAGTTCCTTTGTAAAATTCAATGGTAAAAAAATGAGAGCAACATGACCATGTTTTATCCTAATCTGTGTTATAACAAGGTGTTTTATAAAGACACTTCACTGTATTTGCCTTATGCCCAAAACAATTTTCTTATTTAAACAGTTCCTTTGTAAAATTCCAAGGTATCAACTATTAGAAGAAACATGACCATGTTACAATGAATGTCACAGGTTTAGATCAACAAAAAAATTTCAGCATAAAATTGTAAATATTTTCTTACCCATGATTTTAGCATATATTTTGGGTGCTCAGAAGAACCGTCTCATTAAGACGGTTCTTTTGAGTACCCACAACATATGTTTTGTTTTAGAAATAATAAATTATTTTTCTGTTATAAATGCACTCTTAACTAAAGGCCTGAATATATATCCAAACCCATGATTTTAGCATATATTTTGGGTGCTCAGAAGAACCGTCTCATTGAAACGGTTCTTTTGAGTACCCACAACATATGTTTTGTTTGAGAAATAATAAATTATTTTTCTGTTATGCACTCTTAACTAAAGGCCTGAACATATATCCAAATCTGTCATTATCTATCATTATCAGGGAAGACTGTGTCTCTATTATCATTGATTGTAGCTTCAATACTGTTCTATTCTAGGGTCACTGTGTGTTGGAGATGTCCTCTGGTACTGGGAAGACTGTCTCTATTATCATTGATTGAAGCTTCAATACTGTTCTATTCTAGGGTCACTGTGTGTTGGAGATGCCCTCGGGTAGAAGGAAGACTGTGTCTCTATTATCATTGATTGTAGCTTCAATACTAATCTATTCTAGGGTCACTGTGTGTTGGAGATGCCCTCTGGTACAGGGAAGACTGTGTCTCTATTATCATTGATTGTAGCTTCAATACTAATCTATTCTAGGGTCACTGTGTGTTGGAGATGCCCTCTGGTACAGGGAAGACTGTGTCTCTATTATCATTTATTGTAGCTTCAATACAGTTCTATTCTAGGGTCACTGTGTGTTGGAGATGCCCTCTGGTACAGGGAAGACTGTGTCTCTATTATCATTGATTGTAGCTTCAATACTGTTCTATTCTAGGGTCACTGTGTGTTGGAGATGCCCTCGGGTAGAAGGAAGACTGTGTCTCTATTATCATTGATTGTAGCTTCAATACTAATCTATTCTAGGGTCACTGTGTGTTGGAGATGCCCTCTGGTACAGGGAAGACTGTGTCTCTATTATCATTGATTGTAGCTTCAATACTGTTCTATTCTAGGGTCACTGTGTGTTGGAGATGCCCTCTGGTACAGGGAAGACTGTGTCTCTATTATTATTGATTGTAGCTTCAATACTGTTCTATTCTAGGGTCACTGTGTGTTGGAGATGCCCTCTGGTACAGGGAAGACTGTGTCTCTATTATCATTGATTGTAGCGGCCTAGGGTCACTGTGTGTTGGAGATGCCCTCTGGTACAGGGAAGACTGTGTCACTATTATCATTGATTGTAGCTTCAATACTGTTCTATTCTAGGGTCACTGTGTGTTGGAGATGTCCTCTGGTACAGGGAAGACTGTGTCTCTATTATCATTGATTGTAGCTTCAATACTGTTCTATTCTAGGGTCACTGTGTGTTGGAGATGCCCTCTGGTACAGGGAAGACTGTGTCTCTATTATTATTGATTGTAGCTTCAATACTGTTCTATTCTAGGGTCACTGTGTGTTGGAGATGCCCTCAGGTACAGGGAAGACTGTGTCTCTATTATCATTGATTGTAGCTTCAATACTGTTCTATTCTAGGGTCACTGTGTGTTGGAGATGCCCTCAGGTACAGGGAAGACTGTGTCTCTATTATCATTGATTGTAGCTTCAATACTATTCTATTCTAGGGTCACTGTGTGTTGGAGATGCCCTCATGTACAGGGAAGACTGTGTCTCTATTATCATTGATTGTAGCTTTAAAACTGTTCTATTCTAGGGTCACTGTGTGTTGGAGATGCCCTCAGGTACAGGGAAGACTGTGTCTCTATTATCATTGATTGTAGCTTCAATACTGTTCTATTCTAGGGTCACTGTGTGTTGGAGATGCCCTCTGGTACAGGGAAGACTGTGTCTCTATTATCATTGATTGTAGCTTCAATACTGTTCTATTCTAGGGTCACTGTGTGTTGGAGATGCCCTCTGGTACAGGGAAGACTGTGTCTCTATTATCATTGATTGTAGCTTCAATACTGTTCTATTCTAGGGTCACTGTGTGTTGGAGATGCCCTCATGTACAGGGAAGACTGTGTCTCTATTATCATTGATTGTAGCTTCAATACTGTTCTATTCTAGGGTCACTGTGTGTTGGAGATGCCCTCGGGTACAGGGAAGACTGTGTCTCTATTATCATTGATTGTAGCGGCCTAGGGTCACTGTGTGTTGGAGATGCCCTCAGGTACAGGGAAGACTGTGTCTCTATTATCAGTGATTGTAGCTTCAATACTGTTCTATTCTAGGGTCACTGTGTGTTGGAGATGCCCTCTGGTACAGGGAAGACTGTGTCTCTATTATCATTGATTGTAGCGGCCTAGGGTCACTGTGTGTTGGAGATGCCCTCAGGTACAGGGAAGACTGTGTCTCTTTTATCAGTGATTGTAGCTTCAATACTGTTCTATTCTAGGGTCACTGTGTGTTGGAGATGCCCTCTGAAACAGGGAAGACAGTGTCTATATTATCATTGATTGTAGCTTCAATACTGTTCTATTCTAGGGTCACTGTGTGTTGGAGATGCCCACAGGTACAGGGAAGACTGTGTCTCTATTATCATTGATTGTTGCTTCAATTCTATTCTAGTCTAGGGTCACTGTGTGTTGGAGATGCCCTCAGGTACAGGGAAGACTGTGTCTCTATTATCATTGATTGTTGCTTCAATTCTATTCTAGTCTAGGGTCACTGTGTGTTGGAGATGCCCTCTGGTACAGGGAAGACTGTGTCTCTATTATCATTGATTGTAGCTTCAATACTGTTCTATTCTAGGGTCACTGTGTGTTGGAGATGCCCTCAGGTACAGGGAAGACTGTGTCTCTATTATCATTGATTGTAGCTTCAATACTGTTCTATTCTAGGGTCACTGTGTGTTGGAGATGCCCTCTGGTACAAGGAAGACTGTGTCTCTATTATTATTGATTGTAGCTTCAATACTGTTCTTTTCTAGGGTCACTGTGTGTTGGAGATGCCCTCATGTACAGGGAAGACTGTGTCTCTATTATCATTGATTGTAGCTTCAATACTGTTCTATTCTAGGGTCACTGTGTGTTGGAGATGCCCTCTGGTACAGGGAAGACTGTGTCTCTATTATCATTGATTGTAGCTTCAATACTGTTCTATTCTAGGGTCACTGTGTGTTGGAGATGCCCTCTGTTACAGGGAAGACTGTGTCTCTATTATCATTGATTGTAGCTTCAATACTGTTCTATTCTAGGGTCACTGTGTGTTGGAGATGCCCTCTGGTACAGGGAAGACTGTGTCTCTATTATCATTGATTGTAGCTTCAATACTGTTCTATTCTAGGGTCACTGTGTGTTGGAGATGCCCTCTGGTACAGGGAAGACTGTGTCACTATTATCATTGATTGTAGCTTCAATACTGTTCTATTCTAGGGTCACTGTGTGTTGGAGATGCCCTCTGGTACAGGGAAGACTGTGTCTCTATTATCATTGATTGTAGCTTCAATACTGTTCTATTCTAGGGTCACTGTGTGTTGGAGATGCCCTCTGGTACAGGGAAGACTGTGTCTCTATTATCATTGATTGTAGCTTCAATACTGTTCTATTCTAGGGTCACTGCGTGTTGGAGATGCCCTCTGGTACAGGGAAGACTGTGTCTCTATTATCATTGATTGTAGCTTCAATACTGTTCTATTCTAGGGTCACTGTGTGTTGGAGATGCCCTCTGGTACAGGGAAGACTGTGTCTCTATTATCATTGATTGTAGCTTCAATACTGTTCTATTCTAGGGTCACTGTGTGTTGGAGATGCCCTCAGGTACAGGGAAGACTGTGTCTCTATTATCATTGATTGTAGCTTCAATACTGTTCTATTCTAGGGTCACTGTGTGTTGGAGATGCCCTCAGGTACAGGGAAGACTGTGTCTCTATTATCATTGATTGTAGCTTCAATACTATTCTATTCTAGGGTCACTGTGTGTTGGAGATGCCCTCATGTACAGGGAAGACTGTGTCTCTATTATCATTGATTGTAGCTTTAAAACTGTTCTATTCTAGGGTCACTGTGTGTTGGAGATGCCCTCAGGTACAGGGAAGACTGTGTCTCTATTATCATTGATTGTAGCTTCAATACTGTTCTATTCTAGGGTCACTGTGTGTTGGAGATGCCCTCTGGTACAGGGAAGACTGTGTCTCTATTATCATTGATTGTAGCTTCAATACTGTTCTATTCTAGGGTCACTGTGTGTTGGAGATGCCCTCTGGTACAGGGAAGACTGTGTCTCTATTATCATTGATTGTAGCTTCAATACTGTTCTATTCTAGGGTCACTGTGTGTTGGAGATGCCCTCATGTACAGGGAAGACTGTGTCTCTATTATCAGTGATTGTAGCTTCAATACTGTTCTATTCTAGGGTCACTGTGTGTTGGAGATGCCCTCTGGTACAGGGAAGACTGTGTCTCTATTATCATTGATTGTAGCGGCCTAGGGTCACTGTGTGTTGGAGATGCCCTCAGGTACAGGGAAGACTGTGTCTCTATTATCAGTGATTGTAGCTTCAATACTGTTCTATTCTAGGGTCACTGTGTGTTGGAGATGCCCTCTGAAACAGGGAAGACAGTGTCTATATTATCATTGATTGTAGCTTCAATACTGTTCTATTCTAGGGTCACTGTGTGTTGGAGATGCCCACAGGTACAGGGAAGACTGTGTCTCTATTATCATTGATTGTTGCTTCAATTCTATTCTAGTCTAGGGTCACTGTGTGTTGGAGATGCCCTCAGGTACAGGGAAGACTGTGTCTCTATTATCATTGATTGTTGCTTCAATTCTATTCTAGTCTAGGGTCACTGTGTGTTGGAGATGCCCTCAGGTACAGGGAAGACTGTGTCTCTATTATCATTGATTGTAGCTTCAATACTGTTCTATTCTAGGGTCACTGTGTGTTGGAGATGCCCTCTGGTACAAGGAAGACTGTGTCTCTATTATTATTGATTGTAGCTTCAATACTGTTCTTTTCTAGGGTCACTGTGTGTTGGAGATGCCCTCATGTACAGGGAAGACTGTGTCTCTATTATCATTGATTGTAGCTTCAATACTGTTCTATTCTAGGGTCACTGTGTGTTGGAGATGCCCTCTGGTACAGGGAAGACTGTGTCTCTATTATCATTGATTGTAGCTTCAATACTGTTCTATTCTAGGGTCACTGTGTGTTGGAGATGCCCTCTGTTACAGGGAAGACTGTGTCTCTATTATCATTGATTGTAGCTTCAATACTGTTCTATTCTAGGGTCACTGTGTGTTGGAGATGCCCTCTGGTACAGGGAAGACTGTGTCTCTATTATCATTGATTGTAGCTTCAATACTGTTCTATTCTAGGGTCACTGTGTGTTGGAGATGCCCTCTGGTACAGGGAAGACTGTGTCACTATTATCATTGATTGTAGCTTCAATACTGTTCTATTCTAGGGTCACTGTGTGTTGGAGATGCCCTCTGGTACAGGGAAGACTGTGTCTCTATTATCATTGATTGTAGCTTCAATACTGTTCTATTCTAGGGTCACTGTGTGTTGGAGATGCCCTCTGGTACAGGGAAGACTGTGTCTCTATTATCATTGATTGTAGCTTCAATACTGTTCTTTTCTAGGGTCACTGCGTGTTGGAGATGCCCTCTGGTACAGGGAAGACTGTGTCTCTATTATCATTGATTATAGCTTCAATACTGTTCTATTCTAGGGTCACTGTGTGTTGGAGATGCCCTCTGGTACAGGGAAGACTGTGTCTCTATTATCATTGATTGTAGCTTCAATACTGTTCTATTCTAGGGTCACTGTGTGTTGGAGATGCCCTCTGGTACAGGGAAGACTGTGTCTCTATTATCATTGATTGTAGCTTCAATACTGCTCTATTCTAGGGTCACTGTGTAGGAGATGCCCTCTGGTACAGGGAAGACTGTGTCTCTATTATCATTGATTGTAGCTTCAATACTGTTCTATTCTAGGGTCACTGTGTTTGAGATGCCCTCTGGTACAGGGAAGACTGTGTCTCTATTATCATTGATTGTAGCTTCAATACTGTTCTATTCTAGGGTCACTGTGTGTTGGAGATGTCCTCTGGTACAGGGAAGACTGTGTCTCTATTATCATTGATTGTAGCTTCAATACTGTTCTATTCTAGGGTCACTGTGTGTTGGAGATGCCCTCGGGTACAGGAAAGACTGTGTCTCTATTATCATTGATTGAAGCTTCAATACTGATCTTTTCTAGGGTCACTGTGTGTTGGAGATGCCCTCTGGTACAGGGAAGACTGTGTCTCTATTATCATTGATTGTAGCTTCAATACAGTTCTATTCTAGGGTCACTGTGTGTTGGAGATGCCCTCAGGTACAGGAAAGACTGTGTCTCTATTATCATTGATTATAGTTTCAATACTGTTCTATTCTAGGGTCACTGTGTGTTGGAGATGCCCTCTGGTACAGGGAAGACTGTGTCTCTATTATCATTGATTGTAGCTTAAATACTGTTCTATTCTAGGGTCACTGTGTGTTGGAGATGCCCTCTGGTACAGGGAAGACTGTGTCTCTATTATCATTGATTATAGTTTCAATATTGTTCTATTCTAGGGTCACTGTGTGATGGAGATGCCCTCTGGTACAGGGAAGACTGTCTCTATTATCATTGATTGTAGCTTCAATACTGTTCTATTCTAGGGTCACTGTGTGTTGGAGATGCCCTCTGGTACAGGGAAGACTGTGTCTCTATTATCATTGATTATAGCTTCAATACAGTTCTATTCTAGGGTCACTGTGTGTTGGAGATGCCCTCAGGTACAGGGAAGACTGTGTCTCTATTATCATTGATTGTAGCTTCAATACTGTTCTTTTCTAGGGTCACTGTGTGTTGGAGATGCCCTCTGGAACAGGGAAGACTGTGTCTCTATTATCATTGATTGTAGCTTCAATACTGTTCTTTTCTAGGGTCACTGTGTGTTGGAGATGCCCTCAGGTACAGGGAAGACTGTGTCTCTATTATCAGTGATTGTAGCTTCAATACTGTTCTATTCTAGGGTCACTGTGTGTTGGAGATGCCCTCTGGTACAGGGAAGACTGTGTCTCTATTATCATTGATTGTAGCGGCCTAGGGTCACTGTGTGTTGGAGATGCCCTCTGGTACAGGGAAGACTGTCTCTATTATCATTGATTGTAGCTTCAATACAGTTCTATTCTAGGGTCACTGTGTGTTGGAGATGCCCTCTGGTACAGGGAAGACTGTGTCTCTATTATCATTGATTGTAGCTTCAATACTGTTCTATTTTAGGGTCACTGTGTGTTGGAGATGCCCTGGGGTACAGGGAAGACTGTGTCTCTATTATCATTGATTGTAGCTTCAATACTGTTCTATTCTAGGGTCACTGTGTGTTGGAGATGCCCTCTGGTACAGGAAAGACTTTGTCTCTATTATCATTGATTGTAGCTTCAATACTGTTCTATTCTAGGGTCACTGTGTGTTGGAGATGCCCTCTGGTACAGGGAAGACTGTGTCTCTATTACCATTTATTGTAGCTTCAATACTGTTCTATTCTAGGGTCACTGTGTGTTGGAGATGCCCTCTGGTACAGGGAAGACTGTGTCATTATTATCATTGATTGTAGCTTCAATACTGTTCTATTCTAGGGTCACTGTGTGTTGGAGATGCCCTCTGGTACAGGGAAGACTGTGTCTCTATTATCATTGATTGTAGCTTCAATACTGTTCTATTCTAGGGTCGCTGTGTGTTGGAGATGCCCTCTGGTACAGGGAAGACTGTGTCTCTATTATCATTGATTGTAGCTTCAATACTGTTCTATTCTAGGGTCACTGTGTGTTGGAGATGCCCTCGGGTACAGGAAAGACTGTGTCTCTATTATCATTGATTGTAGCTTCAATACTGATCTTTTCTAGGGTCACTGTGTGTTGGAGATGCCCTCTGGTACAGGGAAGACTGTGTCTCTATTATCATTGATTGTAGCTTCAAAACAGTTCTATTCTAGGGTCACTGTGTGTTGGAGATGCCCTCAGGTACAGGAAAGACTGTGTCTCTATTATCATTGATTATAGTTTCAATACTGTTCTATTCTAGGGTCACTGTGTGTTGGAGATGCCCTCTGGTACAGGGAAGACTGTGTCTCTATTATCATTGATTATAGCTTCAATACAGTTCTATTCTAGGGTCACTGTGTGTTGGAGATGCCCTCAGGTACAGGGAAGACTGTGTCTCTATTAACATTGATTGTAGCTTCAATACTGTTCTTTTCTAGGGTCACTGTGTGTTGGAGATGCCCTTTGGTACAGGGAAGACTGTGTCTCTATTATCATTGATTGTAGCTTCAATACTGTTCTATTCTAGGGTCACTGTGTGTTGGAGATGCCCTCAGGTACAGGGAAGACTGTGTCTCTATTATCAGTGATTGTAGCTTCAATACTGTTCTATTCTAGGGTCACTGTGTGTTGGAGATGCCCTCTGGTACAGGGAAGACTGTGTCTCTATTATCATTGATTGTAGCGGCCTAGGGTCACTGTGTGTTGGAGATGCCCTCTGGTACAGGGAAGACTGTGTCACTATTATCATTGATTGTAGCTTCAATACTGTTCTATTCTAGGGTCACTGCGTGTTGGAGATGCCCTCTGGTACAGGGAAGACTGTGTCTCTATTATTATTGATTGTAGCTTCAATACTGTTCTATTCTAGGGTCACTGTGTGTTGGAGATGCCCTCAGGTACAGGGAAGACTGTGTCTCTATTATCATTGATTGTAGCTTCAATACTGTTCTATTCTAGGGTCACTGTGTGTTGGAGATGCCCTCAGGTACAGGGAAGACTGTGTCTCTATTATCATTGATTGTAGCTTCAATACTGTTCTATTCTACGGTCACTGTGTGTTGGAGATGCCCTCTGGTACAGGGAAGACTGTGTCTATATTATTATTGATTGTAGCTTCAATACTGTTCTATTCTAGGGTCACTGTGTGTTGGAGATGCCCTCAGGTACAGGGAAGACTGTGTCTCTATTATCATTGATTGTAGCTTCAATACTGTTCTATTCTAGGGTCACTGTGTGTTGGAGATGCCCTCTGGTACAGGGAAGACTGTGTCTCTATTATCATTGATTGTAGCTTCAATACTGTTCTATTCTAGGGTCACTGTGTGTTGGAGATGCCCTCTGGTACAGGGAAGACTGTCTCTATTATCATTGATTGTAGCTTCAATACTGTTCTATTCTAGGGTCACTGTGTGTTGGAGATGCCCTCTGGTACAGGGAAGACTGTGTCACTATTATCATTGATTGTAGCTTCAATACTGTTCTATTCTAGGGTCACTGTGTATTGGAGATGCCCTCAGGTACAGGGAAGACTGTCTCTATTATCATTGATTGTAGCTTCAATACAGTTCTATTCTAGGGTCACTGTGTGTTGGAGATGCCCTCTGGTACAGGGAAGACTGTGTCTCTATTTTCATTGATTATAGCTTCAATACTGTTCTATTCTAGGGTCACTGTGTGTTGGAGATGCCCTCTGGTACAGGGAAGACTGTGTCTCTATTATCATTGATTATAGCTTCAATACTGTTCTATTCTAGGGTCACTGTGTGTTGGAGATGCCCTCGGGTACAGGGAAGACTGTGTCTCTATTATCATTGATTGTAGCTTCAATACTGTTTTATTCTAGGGTCACTGTGTGTTGGAGATGCCCTCGGGTACAGGGAAGACTGTGTCTCTATTATCATTAATTGTAGCTTCAATACTGTTCTATTCTAGGGTCACTGTGTTTGAGATGCCCTCTGGTACAGGGAAGACTGTGTCTCTATTATCATTGAGTGTAGCTTCAATACTGTTCTATTCTAGGGTCACTGTGTGTTAGAGATGCCCTCTGGTACAGGGAAGATTGTATCTCTATTATCATTGATTGTAGCTTCAATACTGTTCTATTCTAGGGTCACTGTGTGTTGGAGATGCCCTCTGGTACAGGGAAGACTGTGTCTCTATTATCATTGATTGTAGCTTCAATACTGTTCTATTCTAGGGTCACTGTGTTTGAGATGCCCTCTGGTACAGGGAAGACTGTGTCTCTATTATCATTGATTGTAGCTTCAATACTGTTCTATTCTAGGGTCACTGTGTGTTGGAGATACCCTCTGGTACAGGGAAGACTGTCTCTATTATCATTGATTGTAGCTTCAATACTGTTCTATTCTAGGGTCACTGTGTGTTGGAGATGCCCTCTGGTACAGGGAAGACTGTGTCTCTATTATCATTGATTGTAGCTTCAATACTGTTCTATTCTAGGGTCACTGTGTGTTGGAGATTCCCTCTGGTACAGGGAAGACTGTGTCTCTATTATCATTGATTGTAGCTTCAATACTGTTCTATTCTAGGGTCGCTGTGTGTTGGAGATGCCTTCTGGTACAGGGAAGACTGTGTCTCTATTATCATTGATTGTAGCTTCAATACTGTTCTATTCTAGGGTCACTGTGTGTTGGAGATTCCCTCTGGTACAGGGAAGACTGTGTCTCTATTATCATTGATTGTAGCTTCAATACTGTTCTATTCTAGGGTCGCTGTGTGTTGGAGATGCCTTCTGGTACAGGGAAGACTGTGTCTCTATTATCATTGATTGTAGCTTCAATACTGTTCTATTCTAGGGTCACTGTGTGTTGGAGATGCCGTCTGGTACAGGGAAGACTGTGTCTCTATTATCAGTGATTGTAGCTTCAATACTGTTCTATTCTAGGGTCACTGTGTGTTGGAGATGCCCTCTGGTACAGGGAAGACTGTGTCTCTATTATCATTGATTGTAGCGGCCTAGGGTCACTGTGTGTTGGAGATGCCCTCTGGTACAGGGAAGACTGTGTCACTATTATCATTGATTGTAGCTTCAATACTGTTCTATTCTAGGGTCACTGCGTGTTGGAGATGCCCTCTGGTACAGGGAAGACTGTGTCTCTATTATTATTGATTGTAGCTTCAATACTGTTCTATTCTAGGGTCACTGTGTGTTGGAGATGCCCTCAGGTACAGGGAAGACTGTGTCTCTATTATCATTGATTGTAGCTTCAATACTGTTCTATTCTAGGGTCACTGTGTGTTGGAGATGCCCTCAGGTACAGGGAAGACTGTGTCTCTATTATCATTGATTGTAGCTTCAATACTGTTCTATTCTACGGTCACTGTGTGTTGGAGATGCCCTCTGGTACAGGGAAGACTGTGTCTATATTATTATTGATTGTAGCTTCAATACTGTTCTATTCTAGGGTCACTGTGTGTTGGAGATGCCCTCAGGTACAGGGAAGACTGTGTCTCTATTATCATTGATTGTAGCTTCAATACTGTTCTATTCTAGGGTCACTGTGTGTTGGAGATGCCCTCTGGTACAGGGAAGACTGTGTCTCTATTATCATTGATTGTAGCTTCAATACTGTTCTATTCTAGGGTCACTGTGTGTTGGAGATGCCCTCTGGTACAGGGAAGACTGTCTCTATTATCATTGATTGTAGCTTCAATACTGTTCTATTCTAGGGTCACTGTGTGTTGGAGATGCCCTCTGGTACAGGGAAGACTGTGTCACTATTATCATTGATTGTAGCTTCAATACTGTTCTATTCTAGGGTCACTGTGTATTGGAGATGCCCTCAGGTACAGGGAAGACTGTCTCTATTATCATTGATTGTAGCTTCAATACAGTTCTATTCTAGGGTCACTGTGTGTTGGAGATGCCCTCTGGTACAGGGAAGACTGTGTCTCTATTTTCATTGATTATAGCTTCAATACTGTTCTATTCTAGGGTCACTGTGTGTTGGAGATGCCCTCTGGTACAGGGAAGACTGTGTCTCTATTATCATTGATTATAGCTTCAATACTGTTCTATTCTAGGGTCACTGTGTGTTGGAGATGCCCTCGGGTACAGGGAAGACTGTGTCTCTATTATCATTGATTGTAGCTTCAATACTGTTTTATTCTAGGGTCACTGTGTGTTGGAGATGCCCTCGGGTACAGGGAAGACTGTGTCTCTATTATCATTAATTGTAGCTTCAATACTGTTCTATTCTAGGGTCACTGTGTTTGAGATGCCCTCTGGTACAGGGAAGACTGTGTCTCTATTATCATTGAGTGTAGCTTCAATACTGTTCTATTCTAGGGTCACTGTGTGTTAGAGATGCCCTCTGGTACAGGGAAGATTGTATCTCTATTATCATTGATTGTAGCTTCAATACTGTTCTATTCTAGGGTCACTGTGTGTTGGAGATGCCCTCTGGTACAGGGAAGACTGTGTCTCTATTATCATTGATTGTAGCTTCAATACTGTTCTATTCTAGGGTCACTGTGTTTGAGATGCCCTCTGGTACAGGGAAGACTGTGTCTCTATTATCATTGATTGTAGCTTCAATACTGTTCTATTCTAGGGTCACTGTGTGTTGGAGATACCCTCTGGTACAGGGAAGACTGTCTCTATTATCATTGATTGTAGCTTCAATACTGTTCTATTCTAGGGTCACTGTGTGTTGGAGATGCCCTCTGGTACAGGGAAGACTGTGTCTCTATTATCATTGATTGTAGCTTCAATACTGTTCTATTCTAGGGTCACTGTGTGTTGGAGATTCCCTCTGGTACAGGGAAGACTGTGTCTCTATTATCATTGATTGTAGCTTCAATACTGTTCTATTCTAGGGTCGCTGTGTGTTGGAGATGCCTTCTGGTACAGGGAAGACTGTGTCTCTATTATCATTGATTGTAGCTTCAATACTGTTCTATTCTAGGGTCACTGTGTGTTGGAGATTCCCTCTGGTACAGGGAAGACTGTGTCTCTATTATCATTGATTGTAGCTTCAATACTGTTCTATTCTAGGGTCGCTGTGTGTTGGAGATGCCTTCTGGTACAGGGAAGACTGTGTCTCTATTATCATTGATTGTAGCTTCAATACTGTTCTATTCTAGGGTCACTGTGTGTTGGAGATGCCGTCTGGTACAGGGAAGACTGTGTCTCTATTATCATTGATTGTAGCTTCAATACTGTTCTATTCTAGGGTCACTGTGTGTTGGACACGGTTCCCACGGTCAGGGAAAAGTCAGTGAAAAATGAAAAAATTTCAAGGTCAGGGAAAAGTCAGGGAATTTTAAGTTGAGTCAGGGAAATTTGAAATTTTGGAGAAAGTCAGGGAAAAGTCAGGGAATTTTATAACAACTTTTCATATTTTTTAATGATGATATTTATTGTTTTGAAGTAGATCAATGTCTTCAAAATTCTAGGGTTGTCTAAAGTTTCACACAAAATATGATATAGAATACTGGATGGATATTTGGAATATGAAAATGTAAAACCAAAATTTTATAATAGTAAGTACATGTACTCCTAAAATGGAAAAAAGTAATCATATGCTGATTAGAAGAAGGTGATAAACATTGGCAGATAGGGAAGAACCCTCCCCTGAAAACTGTTTTCTGTAGGGAAATATTGTTTTTCATTTTCTGTCTTTCCTATTGTCTATCTGTGACATAATGTTTTCTTAATATCTTTAGAGCTGAATTAAATGATATTATAAAAGCAAATGTCTTATTCATATGTTCAAGTCAGACACTCATAAATACAACAGTAATGGGTAGGGCCCAATTGTATTAGAGTAAATTTTCTTTGTAAATCTTATTGGACTATGTTTATGCAAAGACAGTGCAGATCAACACCTACCATAGTTTTTGCTGTAAGACTATCATAGACACTTTGCCTTCATCATATAGACACATTTAATATTTAGTTACAAAAATTGAAAGTTATGTGAAGTAGGGGCCCCCGGGATACACTGAAGGAGCTAAACATAAATTGCATGCATGGTGATCAGTTCCTTCTACAGTTTTTAGTGAAATTATATAGTACATTCCTTAACACTATGGTTGCAGTTAACATTTGTATGAGGAAATTCTGCTGAAAAAATATGATTGACAGATTGGCAGCTTTGAAAACTTGGAAAGCTTTTCCTGCTTGCTTTTAATGGTAGTTATGCTTATTCTACACACCCAATGTTCAGTACACACTATTGACTCAATGAACATTTATTTGAAGAATGTTGGTGTCAAAATCTTTGTCTTTATGTTTCATAAAGCTGTGTTAAAATTTTCATTTTTTTCCTGCTCACTTTCAGACAAAAAGTATGTTTGCTCATTCACAGATTCAGCAACAATGAGTCCTGCCACAGTTTAGATGAAACTTCATGAAACTAATGGCAAAATAAAACATTTGAAAATTCTGTTACTTGTTACTCTGTGTTTTTCCCCTTTTGATGCATGGGATAGGTTGCATCATCTGATTGTGGCACTCCCTGAGCCTTCTATATAACTATTTGGGTACCAAATTAATTGACAGCCTCATTGAGTTGGCCTCTTGAAATATGTGGTTATGCTTGTGGACACAGGCAAGCATCTACTACTTGGTTCAAAGGTATGAAGAATTCTGGTGATCAAAATATTAATCAGTGGTAAAATGGCAGTTTTATATACCTAGCCAGTTTTGTTCTGTTTGCTTTTAAGTTATGGTTACAAGGTATGTATAAGAAGTCTTATAATTCACTAATGGGCCAATCTCATCATTATGTTGAATTGGAATATTTTGAACTTTACTCAACAGATTGCTTTGTGATAGTAGTGCTAGGCATTTTAGCACTACTGTAAGTAAAAAATTACCTTAAGTCTAAGAACATTTCCAAGGGTTTGGTGAATTGCCATACATTTCACCTACACTATACAGGCACATGGAAAATTTGCTTGAAATTCATCTTTGTTTCACTAATCTTACTCATAGATTACCCACAAAGCTTGACCAATGCCGATAATTTTGGGTCAGGGAAATTTGGATTTGGTCAGGGAAAAGTCAGGGAAATGTCAGGGAATTTTGCTTTCTATAATTTGTGGGAACCCTGTTGGAGATGCCCTCTGGTACAGGGAAGACTGTCTCTATTATCATTGAATATATAGCTTCAATACTGTTCTATTCTAGGGTCACTGTGTGTTGGAGATGCCCTCTGGTACAGGGAAGACTGTCTCTATTATCATTGATTGTAGCTTCAATACTGTTCTATTCTAGGGTCACTGTGTGTTGGAGATGCCCTCGGGTACAGGGAAGACTGTGTCTCTATTATCATTGATTGTAGCTTCAATACTGTTCTATTCTAGGGTCACTGTGTGTTGGAGATGCCCTCTGGTACAGGGAAGACTGTGTCTCTATTATCATTGATTATAGCTTCAATACTGTTCTATTCTAGGGTCACTGTGTGTTGGAGATTCCCTCTGGTACAGGGAAGACTGTGTCTCTATTATCATTGATTGTAGCTTCAATACTGTTCTATTCTAGGGTCACTGTGTGTTGGAGATGCCCTCTGGTACAGGGAAGACTGTGTCTCTATTATCATTGATTGTAGCTTCAATACTGTTCTATTCTAGGGTCACTGTGTGTTGGAGATACCCTCTGGTACAGGGAAGACTGTCTCTATTATCATTGATTGTAGCTTCAATACTGTTCTATTCTAGGGTCACTGTGTGTTGGAGATGCCCTCTGGTACAGGGAAGACTGTGTCTCTATTATCGTTGATTGTAGCTTATATTAGGGTAAGTTCTAGACATTCAATGTGACAATCACTGCCCGAAGAGATGTCAAGGTTATAATTTTTTTCATGCTCAACTGAGCATGAAATTTATCATGCTCTTAAATCTATATTTCATGAACATGTATTAGCAGGATAAATATAACATCTGAGAGTTTGAGCCTTAATAACATTTTTTTTCTTGGAGTATTTATATTTCTTGGAGAACATCTTTTCTTATTTTTTTTTCTTTGAAAAAAAAGGTTACACATTTAAACAAGTCAAGAAATAAAATTTTATTTGAACAAATTTATTAAGCTAAATGGTAGATTTATTTCAAATAATATTACAAACTTGAAAATTTTATTCTCCTGAATTTTTTTTCTTTTTTCAAACAGCTGTTCAGGACTTTAGTTAAGAATGTGTAACGGAAAAATAATTTTCTAATTTCTCAACAAAAACATATGTTGTGGGTACTCAAAAGAACCGTCTCAATGAGATGGTTCTTTTGAGCACCCAAAACATATGTTAAAACTGATGGTTAAGAAAATATTAACAGTTTTACTCTAAAATTTTTTGTTTATCTTAACCTGTGTTTTCTCTTCAGGCTAATCCAGATGACCTTCAGAAACTCATCTATTGTTCTAGAACAGTTCCTGAACTAGAAAAGGTAGGTTCTTACTTCATTTAGACACATTATGCAGATTCTATCTTGAACAGAAATTGGGAAAACTAAGGTTTTGTGTTCATTTAGACCTTCTTGAATACAAAATTGAAAATACTTAACATAGGGCCAGTTAAGCAAATTTTTTAAGCATAAAATTGTGATTTCTTACCCATCAATTTAAACATATGTTTTGGGTGCTAGAAAGAACTGTCTCAATAAGGGGTTCTTTTGAGCACCCAAAACATATGTTAAAATTGATGGGTAAGAAAATATTTACAATTTTACGCTGAAGATTTTTGGTTATCTAAGCCTGTGCACCTTGAACAGAAATTGGGAAAACTTAGGTTTTGTGTTCATTTAGATCTTGAATACTTACATAGGGCCAGTTAAGCAAATTTTTTTTAGCGTAAAATTATGGTTATTTTCTTACCCATCAATTTAAACATTTGTTTAAGGTGCTCAAAAGAACCTTCTCATCGAGACAGATCTTTTGAGTACCCACAACATATGTTTTGTTTGAGAAATAAAAAAATTAAATTTTCGTAACACACTCTTAACTAAAGTCTTGAGGTAGAATCTGCACAATGTGTCACACAACATATGTTTTGGTTGAGAAATAAGAAAACTAATTTTCTGGTAATCACTCTTATCTGGAGGCCTTTAATTAGCCAGGCATGCTCACACAGGCCTAAAAAGTACATGAATAAAGAGAGCTTTCTTGACAAGTCCTTGAAATTAATGAGTTGAAAAGTACTTGAGAATCACTTTACAACAGTAGAATCTAGGGCAAAGAGTTCTCAGATTTGGCCAGTAAATTTAATTTACCCCCACCACAGTGGCTTTGGCTGCGGCCTGTTCTAAGGTGGTGGTTCTGTTTTTGTTGATTCACTGTTTACCTTTGCTCCAATTGTTTATGGGTTTATTGTGTTAAGTCCCTGTTTTGTTATGCAGTACTTTGTGTTCTTTCTAATTTTGCAAGCATCATGCTACAAAGAAGAGAGAGCTGGTTGCTCCAGGGTTCGCACAGGCTTGAAAAGTACTTGAATTTGGAGGGCTTTCTTGAAAAGTCCTTGAAAATTCAATCTGCCTTGAAAAGTACTGGAAAATCACTCAAAAGCCTTGAAAATTCCTTGAATTCTACTATTTTCTGTAGGACTTAGCACTGTTGATAAAGACCTAAATCAGTATAAATTTGTTGTGCCTTTATTTGGTGCAGCATATGCTGCACCAAATATAGGCACAACAATTTTATACTTATTTTCTAATACTAATTTCTCCATTATCTCAGTAAAGCATTTCTGAAGTAGAATTTTAACACTTAAATCAGGATTTTTCATAAACTTTTAGTCCTTGAAAACTGTAGGATAGTCTTGAGAAGTCCTTGAAAAGTCCTTGAATTTTACTCAAACTTGCCTGTATGAACCCTGATGTCCAATGTTTCCAGGTAGTGGAAGAGTTGAAGAATCTGATGTTATTCTATGAGAAACAGCTTGGAGAATCTATAAATATACTAGGACTGGCTCTTACATCAAGAAAAAATCTCTGTATCCACCCTGAGGTAAGGAATTATTCATAGCTTAAGGTAAGATGTTTTTTCTTCAACAAAAATGAAAAAAAAATCAACTTCTGTGGCAGTGGTCTAGATAAGGATTTGTACCAATGGGTATTTCACCCCCTACTTTTTAATTTAATGAGTATTTTACTCCCTACTTAAAATATCAAATTGCAGAAACTTGGTCCTAAAAGCATCAGTTCTGTTGCAAAGCCTTGTTGAAAGACCCATTTCATTTGCTTAAAAAGTTGATTGTATTTATTTATTAAATACATGTTACATTTTTAGGAAAACTTTCAAGATTTATACAATTGGTGTATATTACTAGGTGTTTTTCCTAACTAAGGATAAAATACGTCACCACATAAATTGAATGTCAGAGCTGAAACCTCAAACTGCAAAGGGTACTTTTACCCATCAATTTAATTTTCAATGCTGATTTAAAAAAAAATAATGCTGAAATACCCTTTACCCCCTCTTATCTGGAGCCCGTGGGGGTTGAACCCATGAATGCAGCGTGCACATTCGTGGGTTCAAACCCCACAGAAGTCAAAATAATAAATGGATTATGTCTCCACTGCTGTCAAAAAGACAAGTGTCATTGCTACAGACAGAAAAATATCATAATTCTGTGCATAAAGCAAGTAAAAATTTCAAGTTTTACTCTAAATTTTGAATTCTAATTTCTAAGTGGAGGAAGGTTTAGACTCACCGGCTTATCAGGGCAGTTTGGCCAGAGCCATCACTGAATATACAGAGAGTGGAAATTGATTATGTTTCATAAAAAAGCAAAAACAACATTTGAAACCCATGCTTTTAGATATAGAGGATCTTACATGAGTGCTCATGTTTTACTTAAATTTTTTAATTTTTTAAACGAGTTGAGGAAGAGATAAAATGTGAGACTTGCTGAGCATTTTATCTCTTTTTTGCAACATGTTTAATAAATTAAATAATACTGGAGCACGAATGTTAGATTCTATTTATCATATGACATTAAAGTTAATTAAAAATCCTATTTTTGGTGTGAAAACATCAAGATTTTGTCTTCTTTTATGCAACTTTATAATGGACATCATTACATAACCTTATGAAATCCGTAAGCCACTAGTGGTTTACCAATTTTATTGCGTGCAATATATCACTGACTCCCAGACTTGATGTCATGTGATAAAATAGTGTAAAATTGAAACTGATTTTCTGATTTCTCAATGTTATGGGTCCTAATAAGACAGTGCTTTTGAGCACCACAAATAGACGTCTAAAGCCATGAATAAAAAAATCATCACAATTTTACACTAAATGTTTGTGTATCTAGAACTATGGAACCACAGGAAAGCTTCTCATTTGGGCTGCAAAGTGACAAAACTTGTTTTTTTCGGGGGTTCCTACAAAGTGTGACTCAAACCAGTCTCCTCAGCTACTGAGACAAGCTAGTAAATTGAAATTTCGCTTGTAGCAAGTTTAAATATGATACGTTCCAAATAATGAATAAAAAAGAAGCTGATCAGACTGCACCTTTCTTGTTCGCAAATCCTGGAAGCCCGCATTTTTTCCCCATTGAGGCCCATATAAGTTTACAGATATACTTTTTTGTATGATTAATAAGTATCATTACCACATGGGTTTGCTTGTACAGTAAAACCTGTCTTAAGCAAGCACTCAAAAAGAAGACCAATTTTTTTTCCAGATCGATTATTGCTTAATGCAGGTCAAAAGTATTGCAGAATGCTCCAATGGGAGCATTCTGAAATACTTTTGACCTTCATTAAGCTATCATTTGTCAATAAGATCTTTGTTGTGCCTTTTTTGAGTGGCCGCTTAAGACAGGTTTTACTGTATCTTTATTTGCAGGTGTCAATGTCAAGAGAGGGTACCACTGTAGATGGTGAATGTCACAAAAGAACAGCATCTCATATCAGAACAAAACATAAATATGATCCGGAAATCCCTATATGTGACTTCTATGAGGTAAATATGTCACAAAAGAACAGCATCTCATATCAGAACAAAACATAAATATGATCCCGAAATCCCTATATGTGACTTCTATGAGGTAAATATGTCACAAAAGAACAGCATCTCATATCAGAACACAACATAAATATGATCTGGAAATCCCTATATGTGACTTCTATGAGGTAAATATGTCACAAAAGAACAGCATCTCATATCAGAACAAAACATAAATATGATCCAGACATCTCTATATGTGACTTCTATGAGGTAAATATGTCACAAAAGAACAGCATCTCATATCAGAACAAAACATAAATATGATCCGGAAATCCCTATATGTGACTTCTATGAGGTAAATATGTCACAAAAGAACAGCATCTCATATCAGAACACAACATAAATATGATCCGGAAATCCCTATATGTGACTTCTATGAGGTAAATATGTAACAAAAGAACGGCATCTCATATCAGAACAAAACATAAATATGATCCCGAAATCCCTTTATGTGACTTCTATGAGGTAAATATGTCACAAAAGAACAGCATCTCATATCAGAGTAAAACAAATATGATCCGGAAATCCCGATATGTGACTTCTATGAGGTAAATATGCCACAAAAGAACAGCATCTCATATCAGAACAAAACATAAATATGATCCAGACATCCCTATATGTGACTTCTATGAGGTAAATATGTCACAAAAGAACAGCATCTCATATCAGAACAAAACATAAATATGATCCGGAAATCCCTATATGTGACTTCTATGAGGTAAATATGTCACAAAAGAACAGCATCTCATATCAGAGTAAAACAAATATGATCCGGAAATCCCGATATGTGACTTCTATGAGGTAAATATGCCACAAAAGAACAGCATCTCATATCAGAACAAAACATAAATATGATCCAGACATCTCTATATGTGACTTCTATGAGGTAAATATGTCACAAAAGAACAGCATCTCATATCAGAACAAAACATAAATATGCTTTTGAAATCCCTATATGTGACTTCTATGAGGTAAATATGTCACAAAAGAACAGCATCTCATATCAGAACACAACATAAATATGATCCAGACATCCCTATATGTGACTTCTATGAGGTAAATATGTCACAAAAGAACAGCATCTCATATCAGAACAAAACATAAATATGATCCAGAAATCCCTATATGTGACTTCTATGAGGTAAATATGTCACAAAAGAACAGCATCTCATATCAGAACAAAACATAAATATGATCCGGAAATCCCTATATGTGACTTCTATGAGGTAAATATGTCACAAAAGAACAGCATCTCATATCAGAGTAAAACAAATATGATCCGGAAATCCCGATATGTGACTTCTATGAGGTAAATATGCCACAAAAGAACAGCATCTCATATCAGAACAAAACATAAATATGCTTTTGAAATCCCTATATGTGACTTCTATGAGGTAAATATGTCACAAAAGAACAGCATCTCATATCAGAACACAACATAAATATGATCCAGACATCCCTATATGTGACTTCTATGAGGTAAATATGTCACAAAAGAACAGCATCTCATATCAGAACAAAACATAAATATGATCCAGAAATCCCTATATGTGACTTCTATGAGGTAAATATGTCACAAAAGAACAGCATCTCATATCAGAACAAAACATAAATATGATCCGGAAATCCCTATATGTGACTTCTATGAGGTAAATATGTCACAAAAGAACAGCATCTCATATCAGAACACAACATAAATATGATCCGGAAATCCCTATATGTGACTTCTATGAGGTAAATATGTCACAAAAGAACAGCATCTCATATCAGAACAAAACATAAATATGATCCAGACATCTCTATATGTGACTTCTATGAGGTAAATATGTCACAAAAGAACAGCATCTCATATCAGAACAAAACATAAATATGATCCAGACATCTCTATATGTGACTTCTATGAGGTAAATATGCCACAAAAGAACAGCATCTCATATCAGAACAAAACATAAATATGCTTTTGAAATCCCTATATGTGACTTCTATGAGGTAAATATGTCACAAAAGAACAGCATCTCATATCAGAACACAACATAAATATGATACGGACATCCTGATATGTGACTTCTATGAGGTAAATATGACACAAAAGAACAGCATCTCATATCAGAACAAAACATAAATATGATCCGGAAATCCCTATATGTGACTTCTATGAGGTATATATGTCACAAAAGATCAGCATCTCATATCAGAACAAAACATAAATATGATCCAGAAATCCCTATATGTGACTTCTATGAGGTAAATATGTCACAAAAGAACAGCATCTCATATCAGAACAAAACATAAATATGATCTGGAAATCCCTATATGTGACTTCTATGAGGTAAATATGTCACAAAAGAACAGCATCTCATATCAGAACAAAACATAAATATGATCCTGACATCCCTATATGTGACTTCTATGAGGTAAATATGTCACAAAAGAACAGCATCTCATATCAGAACAAAACATAAATATGATCCGGAAATCCCTATATGTGACTTCTATGAGGTAAATATGTCACAAAAGAACAGCATCTCATATCAGAACAAAACATAAATATGATCTGGAAATCCCTATATGTGACTTCTATGAGGTAAATATGTCACAAAAGAACAGCATCTCATATCAGAACAAAACACAAATATGATCCGGAAATCCCTATATGTGACTTCTATGAGGTAAATATGTCACAAAAGAACAGCATCTCATATCAGAACACAACATAAATATGATCCGGAAATCCCTATATGTGACTTCTATGAGGTAAATATGTCACAAAAGAACAGCATCTCATATCAGAACAAAACATAAATATGATCCGGAAATCCCTATATGTGACTTCTATGAGGTAAATATGTCACAAAAGAACAGCATCTCATATCAGAACAAAACATAAATATGATCCGGAAATCCCTATATGTGACTTCTATGAGGTAAATATGTCACAAAAGAACAGCATCTCATATCAGAACAAAACATAAGTATGATCCGGTAATCCCTGTATGTGACTTCTATGAGGTAAATTTGTCTCAAAAGAACAGCATCTCATATCAGAACAAAACATAAATATGATCAGGAAATCCCAATATGTGACTTCTATGAGGTAAATATGTCACAAAAGAACAGCATCTCATATCAGAACAAAACATAATATGATCCGGAAATCCCTATATGTGACTTCTATGAGGTAAATATGTCACAAAAGAACAGCATCTCATATCAGAACAAAACGTAAATATGATCCGGAAATCCCTATATGTGACTTCTATGAGGTAAATATGTCACAAAAGAACAGCATCTCACATCAGAACAAAACATAAATATGATCCCGAAATCCCTATATGTGACTTCTATGAGGTAAATAAAAATCCTATTTGGCCTAATTAGCATACATTAATGCTCATAAGATATTATACACTTAGTAATTTATGGGTTGCTTACTCCATTATGAACTTCAGATTTCCAGTCAATCTTGTAGTGCAATTTTATTTGTTATACCCCGCCACTTTATAAAGTGCAGGGTATTATGTTATACCCTCCATTCAAAAAATTGCGTTCGAGTGTCCGTCGGTATGTCTGTCTGTACTTTCATCCATCAGCCTATCGTTTTCACTCTCTGCTGGGAGCATTTTTTAACCAATTTTCTTCAAACTTGCTATGAGAGTTGATATTGTAACATGTATGGTGTTTATCTATTTCATATTTTGTTTACTTAGTTTCTGTTGACCCAGATATTGGAGACATTGATGGTAAATAAGTTGTTGTAAACAAGGTATTTATTGGTTATGAGATTTTTCTAGAAGGATGACTAATCATCTAGATGGTTCTTGAACCTTGGAGAAAAGTCCAGATCTTTCTGGAATTTTCTTTTCCATGTCAATAGAAGCTTTGAGTAGGTTCTTGAATTCAGTAGAAGTTTGTGGAATTTTCCAGAATAAGTAAATATAGCATATGATATAATAGTCTTTCTTGACCGTTCTAGAACTTTCTTAAAGGGTATATATAAGAGTAAATTTTTCATAAGGGCATCTTTGAAATAATTTCACCTTTTAAAAGTCTAAACCTTTTGTGCTGGAATTCTATATTGGAATACACAGTGCTTAACTTATTCATTCTGGATTACTTTGGATTATTCAGTTTTGGATTCAGACTTCATGTTCATTTGGATTTATCTTCAAAATCTGGGATCAGAAACTGCTGAAAGACTTGTGTTGAAAAATATTCTGAGGGACAGTTCGGACATACAAGGTATTGTAAATTAGACTTTCTTTGATTGTATAACTATTTTCCATTGCTTATTGTAAATGATAATTTTTGTTTTTAATAAATTTTGTTAAATTTTAAAAGTGCTTTTTGCTGACTTTCCAAATAGCTAAATTTTGGTTTCCTGAATTTGTTTCTAGTTACGCCTGGCACATAACAGAAATTGGGGGCTCAGAGTCCGGGATTGAAATTACTTTTGCACCAAATTAGTTTGAAATTCTAAAGAAATTTTACTGTTTGCTGTTTTACTAGCTGAAGCCAGCAGAAAGCAAATATGTCATTTAAACTTAGTGATTTTACTGTGTCACCTTCTCAGGAGCTGTTAGACTTAGCAAAAAAGTCTGATCTTTTGGATATTGCTGACCATTATGGCCTACCCAATATCAAAAAGACCATGCTAAAACATGAAATTAAGAATGTTCTCATTCAGTTCTTTGTAGACGAGGAAATATTTGATTCCTCAGCTACATCTCAGATTCTGGTTACCCAAACTGATTTGCAGCTGAGAGAATTAGAGATTAAAAGACAAGTTGAGATGGAGAAATTAAGGCTAGAACATGAAGAGAGATTGAGGCGTGAGAAAGAAGAGCGAGAGGAAAGAATAAGGGTAGAAAATGCAGAGCGTGAAGAGAGATTGAGACGTGAGAAAGAAGAGCGAGAGGACAGAATTAGGCTGGAAACATTAGAACGAGAAGATAGGTTGTTAAGACAAAAACTAGAAATGGAAGAACGAGAGAAGGAAAAACAAAGAGAAATAGAAAGAGAAAAATTAGAACATGAGAAATTAAGGCTAGAGATTGAAGAAAATGAAAGGAAATTAAGGCTAGAAATTGAAGAAAAAGAAAGAGAAAGACAAGAACGCATTGAAATTGAAAAAGAAAAATTACAATTTGAGTTAAAAATGAAAGAACTTGAGTTAGAAGGAAAATCTAAATCAAAACCTTTGCCTTTAGACTCTGGCAAATCTTTTGATGTGACAAAACACATCCGTCTCGTTCCTCCATTTCAAGAAAAAGAAGTTGACAAATATTTTTTACATTTTGAGAAAGTGGCAGAAAACCTGAAATGGCCAAGAGAGCACTGGACCTTACTTTTGCAGAGCGTTGTAATGGGCAAAGCTCGAGAAATTTACACTCAGCTTTCACTAGAACAAAGCTCAGATTATGACAAAGTAAAAGAACTTATTCTTAAGGCTTATGAGTTGGTCCCTGAAGCTTACAGGCAGAAATTTAGAGATTGTAGGAAAGAACCTAACCAGACTCATGTAGAATTTGCTAGAACAAAAGAACAATTATTTGATAGGTGGTGCTCTTCAAAGAAAGTAGGCTCTGATCATGAAAAACTAAGACAGCTCATGCTTGTTGAAGAATTTAAATGGTGTATAAATTCTGACGTCAGGGCTTTCTTAAATGAAAAAGAAGTTGAAAATTTGGATGTAGCAGCTAGACTAGCTGATGATTATTCTTTGACTCATAAAACTTCTTTTGTCAACAAGCCATTTCCTAGGAAACCATTTAACCCTCAATTGAAGTTTACACCTCAATCAAGACCATTTACCCCTCAGTCAAAACCATATTCCCCTCAGTCAGGTCCAAAATCCAACCCCAGTAATCCATCTGATAATTCCAGTCATTCATTTACTCCAAAACCTAGATTTTCTGGTGAAAACAAAGGTCAAAGTCCTTTATCCCAGCCAATTTGCAATTATTGTAAACAAACAGGCCATATCATTTCTGAATGTATAGCTTTGAAAAGAAAGAGAGAGAAAGAAAGACAGGAGAGTCCTAAACCCACAGGTCTCACCTCTTTAAGGCTAAACCCACAGTCTTCTTCTATTCAGGATGAGAATCCTATTTTGGCCAAAACTTCTGAGACTGATGCCGTTATGGAGATTTATGAACCATTCTTATCAGATGGTTCCGTGTCACTAAATAGTGACTTTGCCCAGTCTACCCCTATTAAAATCTTACGAGATACTGGTGCTTCTCAATCCCTTATTTTGGCAGATACCCTGCCTTTTTCTGAGAAGACTTCTTCTGGGACAAGTGTCCTTATCCAGGGTGTGGAGTGTGGATTTATTAATGTACCGCTCCATAACGTTTATTTGTCCTCAGACTTAGTTACTGGTCTCGTGGCTGTGGGTATTAGACCTTCTTTACCTTTTAAAGGTGTTCACTTGCTTTTAGGCAATGATTTGGCTGGAGATAAGGTTGTGGTAGACCCACTTTTGACCAGCACACCTTGTGTTGATCAACTGCCTGATCCTATTGAGCAGGAAATTCCTGACCTTTACCCTTCTTGTGCTGTCACTAGGGCAATGGCAAAGCAAGCCAAACAGAATAATGGGATTCAGGATATTAATTTAGCTGACACTTTGATAGGCCAGTCCATTAATGATGAGATTTCAAATTCTCTTTCTCCCAGCCAGTCTGACATGCAGACTGACTTTGACACTTCAAGGTCAAACACTGACCTTTCACCTTTAATTTCAAATGACCAAGGTCATGACCAGCTGTCAAGGTCACAGCTTTGTAAGGAACAACACAGTGATCCTGAGATATCACCTTTATTTGAAAGAGTTTTAGATGAAAATGAAATGTCACAAGTCCCTGTTTGCTATTATGTAAAAAATGACATTTTGATGAGAAAATGGCGTCCTCCTGATGTCTCAGCAGATGATGAGTGGACTGTTAACCACCAGATTGTGGTCCCTAGAGCTTATCGCTCTGAAATTTTAAATTTAGCTCATGAAACTCCTATGTCAGGCCATTTAGGTGTAAATAAGACCTATCACAAGATTCTTAATCATTTCTTCTGGCCAGGATTAAAATCTGATGTTTCTCAGCACTGCAAAATCTGTCACACTTGTCAAATGGTAGGAAAACCCAATCAGACCATTCCAAAAGCTTCTTTACAGCCCATTCCTGCCTTTGATGAACCTTTTAGCAGAATCATTATTGACTGTGTAGGTCCCCTACCCAAAACAAAGTCAGGTTGTCAATATCTTTTGACTATTATGTGTGCTTCAACACGCTTCCCTGAAGCCATTCCTCTCAGAAATATCAAGACTAAGACAATTGTTAAGGCACTTGTGAAGTTTTTCACCTTTGTGGGACTTCCAAGGTCTGTACAATCTGATCAAGGCTCAAATTTTATGTCAGGAATTTTTCAACAAGTCATGCATGAACTTGGCATTAAACAATACAAGTCATCAGCTTATCATCCTGAAAGTCAGGGTGCGTTAGAAAGATTTCATCAAACTTTGAAAAACATGATCAGATTTTACTGCTTTGACACTGAAAAGGATTGGGATGAAGGCATACATTTGCTTTTATTTGCTGTAAGAGAATCTGTACAGGAGTCTCTTGGGTTCAGCCCATTTGAACTTGTGTTTGGGCATACTGAGCGCGGCCCCTTGAAACTTCTGAAAGAAAAATTTCTCTCAGATGATGACAGTTCTTTGAACTTACTTCAGTATGTGTCTGATTTCAAAAATAGACTATCAAAAGCCTGTGAAGCTGCTCGGTCCAATCTCAAATCAGCTCAAAGCAAAATGAAATTGCGCTATGATGAAAATGCTCAGGATAGAAATTTTGAACCTGGAGACAAGGTACTTGCTCTTTTGCCCATTCCTGGTAAGCCATTGCAAGCTAGATATTATGGTCCGTATACTGTTGACAAAAAGTTAAGTGATGTTAATTACACTGTCAACACTCCTGGGAGGCGCAAACAAAAACAGTTATGTCATATCAATATGCTTAAAAAGTACATTGATAGGGATAGTTCTGTTATTTCATCAGTAAACATAGTTAATACTGTCCCTCCAGAACAAAATCAAATGAACTCTGAAGATATGAACTTTGTGAAATCTGATCCCGCGTCATCAAAACTCAAGAACTCTGATATCTTAAAGGATCTTGACCAGAAATTGTTTCATCTTAGTTCAGACAAGAGACTTGAACTGAAGCAGTTGATTCTTGAATATGAACACTTATTTCCAGATATTCCATCCAAAACTGACAAAATTTATCATGATGTTGAACTTATTGATGGTTCAAAACCTGTGAAACAACATCCATACAGAATGAACCCTGTAAAACAACAAATTCTCAGAGATGAAGTTCAATATTTGCTGGATAATGACTTTATAGAACCTAGTCAAAGTGAATGGAGTTCTCCTTGTATTCTTGTTCCAAAACCTGATGGGACATTTCGCATGTGTACAGACTACCGTAAAGTAAATTCTGTCACCAAAACAGACACTTTTCCCATCCCACGAATCGATGACTGCATCGATAACATTGGACAAGCCAAATATGTTACAAAATTCGACCTGCTTAAAGGATTTTGGCAAATACCTCTGACAGACAGAGCAAAGGAGATCTCAGCATTTGTTACTCCAGACGGATTGTATCAGTATAAAGTTATGCCATTTGGAATGAAGAACTCTCCAGCAACATTTCAACGCTTGGTTAACAGCTTGATATTTAATCTGGTTGGCTGTAAAGCCTATATCGACGACGCTATCATCTTCAGCGAAGAATGGGAACGACACTTACAAACTATCAGAGATTTCTTCGACAGACTTAGTGAAGCTAAATTAACAGTTAACTTAACAAAGAGTGAATTTTGCCATGCAAATTTGACATTTTTGGGTCATCTGGTGGGACAAGGTCTGGTAAAACCTGTAGAGGCTAAAGTTGAGGCTATCTCAGATTTTCCCGTACCTTCTGGCAAAAGACAACTGATGCGCTTTCTCGGTATGGCTGGATATTACAGGAAATTCTGTAATAACTTCTCTGTCATAGCAGAGCCTTTGACAAACTTACTTGGCAAAAGGGTCAAGTTTATTTGGACTGATAATTGTCAGAAGTCTTTTGAAAAACTTAAAGCAATACTTAAAAGTGCTCCAGTTCTCTTAGCACCAAGATTTGACAAAGAATTTAAGTTGGCCGTAGATGCCAGTGATGTTGGTGCGGGCAGTGTATTGTTACAGGAAGATGACAATGGTGTTGATCACCCTGTTTGTTACTATTCTAAAAAGTTTAACAAACATCAGAGAAATTACTCTACTGTAGAGAAAGAATGCTTATCTCTCATTCTTGCTCTTCAGCACTTCGAAGTTTACCTAGCCTCTTCAGTTGCACCTATTGTCATTTTCACTGATCACGATCCATTGACTTTCATTCATAAAATGAAAAACAAGAACCAGCGTTTACTCAGATGGAGTCTTATGTTGCAAGAGCACAATCTAGATATCAGACATATTAAGGGAAAAGATAATATCATTCCGGATGCACTCTCTAGGGCTTAGATGCCTCAGCATTATTGATATTAAGTTTTGTGCTATTGCTCTTTATTGATCTGATGGGATTTTACATTATTAGTTGTTATACAATTGTTCATTAATGCAAAAGAAAGCTTTACTCCATAAAACTTTCTTTTCTTTGAGGAGGGGAAGTGTAACATGTATGGTGTTTATCTATTTCATATTTTGTTTACTTAGTTTCTGTTGACCCAGATATTGGAGACATTGATGGTAAATAAGTTGTTGTAAACAAGGTATTTATTGGTTATGAGATTTTTCTAGAAGGATGACTAATCATCTAGATGGTTCTTGAACCTTGGAGAAAAGTCCAGATCTTTCTGGAATTTTCTTTTCCATGTCAATAGAAGCTTTGAGTAGGTTCTTGAATTCAGTAGAAGTTTGTGGAATTTTCCAGAATAAGTAAATATAGCATATGATATAATAGTCTTTCTTGACCGTTCTAGAACTTTCTTAAAGGGTATATATAAGAGTAAATTTTTCATAAGGGCATCTTTGAAATAATTTCACCTTTTAAAAGTCTAAACCTTTTGTGCTGGAATTCTATATTGGAATACACAGTGCTTAACTTATTCATTCTGGATTACTTTGGATTATTCAGTTTTGGATTCAGACTTCATGTTCATTTGGATTTATCTTCAAAATCTGGGATCAGAAACTGCTGAAAGACTTGTGTTGAAAAATATTCTGAGGGACAGTTCGGACATACAAGGTATTGTAAATTAGACTTTCTTTGATTGTATAACTATTTTCCATTGCTTATTGTAAATGATAATTTTTGTTTTTAATAAATTTTGTTAAATTTTAAAAGTGCTTTTTGCTGACTTTCCAAATAGCTAAATTTTGGTTTCCTGAATTTGTTTCTAGTTACGCCTGGCACATAACAATATTGTGAATAAGTGTTCTGGAATTGCAGATGGGTGAATTTTGACAAATAAGTACAGAGTTAAAGCCCTTGATTGACATTAGTTTGTTTTCACTCTCTATGTTTGGCATTTTTTTACCGATTTTCTTCAAACTGGGTATAAGAGTTTATATTGAAAAGTAGTGTCTTGGTATTGCAGATGGATAAATTTTGACAAATAAGTACAGAGTTATGGCCCTTGATTGACGTTATAGATTGGTATTTCACTCTCTATCTTTGGCATTTCTTTACCGATTTTCTTCAAACTTTGCATGAAAAGGTCTAGTTTCAAAATGATTTTCTTTGCCTGGCGGGGTATGTTCCTTGCCTGCAGCGCTTTTATTTATACATGTATCAAGGTGCAGGGAATTTTCGGCCCCATTCCCAATCGAAAATAGCCACCTTTTTTCCCAATACCATGTCTGTTTTTCCCAAATTAAGAAAAGTAAAAAAAAAAAATCCTCTTTTAGAGACCGCTACTATTTATGAGAAACAATGACCCATATCAGAATGATACTTAAACACATGTGCTTAAGTGGTATGGTTGGCATTATACAATCTAAAATAACTTGATTTTGAAGATATATTTTGCTACCCTTGTTATGTTCTATGTCGTTAATTTCTCCCAATTTTGCTGTTAAGTCGATCATTATTTCCCAATTTTGGCCAGGGGTATTTTCCCAAAATTGCTGGAAAAAGCCCTTGGGTGTCCACTGATCAGGGAAAATGTCTTCGGATAGATTCACTGTTTCTGTATTTTCTACTCTTTATTGTTAATACATGTATCAGGGTGTCCACTGATTAGGGAAATGTCTTCGGATATATTCACTGTTTCTGTATTTTCTACTCTTTATTGTTAATACATGTATCAGGGTGTCCACTGATTAGGGAAATGTCTTCGGATATATTCACTGTTTCTGTATTTTCAACTCTTTATTGTTAATACATGTATCAGGGTGTCCACTGATTAGGGAAATGTCTTCGGATATATTCACTGTTTCTGTATTTTCAACTCTTTATTGTTAATACATGTATCAGGGTGTCCACTGATTAGGGAAATGTCTTCGGATAGATTCACTGTTTCTGTATTTTCAACTCTTTATTGTTAATACATGTATCAGGGTGTCTACTGATCAGGGAAATGTCTTCGGATATATTCACTGTTTCCATATTTTCTACTCTGTGGTTGCTATAGCACATTGGACAGACTTCAAATGGTTTTCTCTATTTTTTTTCCTCTGAGGAAGTTTTAGATGATTTGCCTTTTGAAAAATTGTCAAATCTTCAACAGACAGAAGGAAAAAACCTTTCTATGTAGCCACATTTTAGCAACAATTACTGGTTCCATGCTTTCACCGGAGACACTGTGTTGTGTCCTTGAGCAAGACACTTTAACCTCTGCTTAGTACTGATTCACCTCAGGAAGACCCATCCCGACATACAGAACAATTGTTCACTGCAATACTTAACACCGAAACTTCTTGCTTAAGTTCTAAAATGATCATATTATCCCATGGCTGCGAGAGTTATTGCCCTTTATTCATAAAAAATTGCCATGTTTTAGCTTTCCTTGTGAGAATATGCGTTTTTTGCACAGCGAGGACATGTTTGTCCTCTGGACATATTTCTAGTTTAACTCATGCCAAAGCTAAATGATATGAACTGTGCTCCAAACAAAGGCTCACAGTCTCCATTTACCTGAATCAGGCAAGTTTTGGTGATCACACTTTTTTTGTCTTGCTTAGACTCATTTGTGCTTAAACCATGTATTCTACTCATAAGTAAATTTTTGAGGACTAGCATTTGAGTTGAAGATGATCAAATGTGATGAAGATTTTAATAATGGTTGACAACTTTACATCACTTTATTACAGAGTTGTTTTCCCTGATTCATGCTCACCTTGTTATCATATGGGCCTCATTGCGACAAAACCTGTCTTTGGTGTTTCCGACAAAGTGAATTTCAAACCAGTCTCCTCAGCTTCAGAGACTAGCTAGAAAATTGAAATTTCACCTGTAGCAAGTTAACATATGCTACTTTCCAAAAAGCGAACAACAAAGGCGCTGATCAGACTGCGCAGATGCGCAGGCTTGTCTGCACCTTTGTTGTTCACAAACCACAGAAGACAGGTTTTCTCATGTGGAGGCCCATATCATTATCAGGATGCTTACAAAAATGATGAGAGGATTACCTCATTATCTTTAGAGGTTTTCTGAAGAACATTATCAGAGTCAAACAAGATAACCACCCTCTTGAACAAGCATATGGTTGGGGGCCCACTGTTTCACAAACACACTTTCTAATCACTGTTTATTTCTTTTTTTTCAGAACTTTGACAAGAAAGGTAAAGAAATCCCTCTCCCAGCTGGGATATATGGACTGGTAGGTATATATATTATTCCCTTTGTGTATGTTTGTTCATCTGTACATCTGGAGTCATATACCAGTCAGGCAAAACATATGCTGTGGCAGGTCTTTAGTTAAGAGTGTGTAACAAAAAAATAATTTTCTTATTTCTCAACCAAAACATATGTTATGGGTACTCACAAGAACCGTCTCAATGAGACTGTTCTTTTGAGCACCCAAAACATATGTTAAAACTGATGGGTAAGAAATTATTTACAATTTTATGCTGAAAAATTTTGTTTATCTAAACCCAGGACTGTGGGTTCTGATAGATAAGAGAGTAATCAATTTATGCTCAAAATTTGCTTATCTGAATCTAGCATACATTAGGTGCATGATTATAGATTTTATCATATTAGAATTGACTTATTTACCTTGTAAAAGTGTATTGTTAAACATGTCCATGCAGGTCCATGCATTTGAAATCACTGTTGATACTTAAAACCCAAAATGGACCATCCCATACTTACTGTATCAGTATGCTAGGAAAAATCAATTAGAATGAAAAGCGTTAGTATACTGTATATAGAGGATCTTACATGAGTGTTCATGTTTTATTGAATTTATTAAACGAGTTGAGAAAAAGCGATAAAATGCAAGGCTTGCAAGTAGTTTAATTAATTCAATAATGCAGAAGCACGAATGATAGATTCTATTTATCATATGACTTAAAGGTTAATTTGAAATCTCATTTCTTGTGCAAAAATGTGATTATTTTGTCCTTTCATATGCAATGTTGTTATGGACGTCGTAACCTTTCCCGAAAATCAGTAAACCACTACTGGTTTATCGATTTTATTGCATGATGTTATTTTTACTCTAAGACCTGACGTCATGTGATATAGGTGTTTTTTTCAGGATGAACTAAAAGAGTATGGGAGAAAGAAAGGATGGTGTCCATATTTCGTAGCCAGACATGCTGTAAGTATATATAAATGAGCCGCGACATCAGATTTCCAACAATGTGGCATTTTGACATGAATAGACTCTGAGGGGCCTGTGCAGCATCATTTTTTATTTAGAATGTATGCTGTTCCGTCAGTAGCTTAACAGTCATAGACTATTCTAGCGCAGGCTGATCTGAGACTTTGCTGGTCGCACAAACCACATTGTTGGAAATATTATGTCACAGCTCATATTGGATTTGGTTTTAATTAGACTTAGAAATTGTTTCTCAACATTCATCCCAACAAAAGATTTTGCATGCATATGATTATGAGAGTGAGTCATTTGCTCTTTCATAGGATCTTTGCTATTTTTTTTTTACAAAATCTTCAGTTAATTCAAGTTTTAACAGGACATTTAGTTATTTATGTGGTAAAACAATGCCAGTGACTTGTGTCTTTACATTTAAATTATTTTTTTAAAAAATCAATAAAAATTTTGCTGAATTCTAACAGTCTGGTATCTGATAATTTAATCAATAATACAAATTCATTGGCTATTCAAGAGATGTCCACTGTGAGTGCATGATCAGAAAAGCTTATGAACACTAGTAAGTCATTGAAGGAAAACTTGCAATAAGATTTCCACTGAAATAACTATTATGTTTAATTGAAAACCAACACATTTTGCGATTGCAAAAAGATACTATAGACATTTTGTTGTTAACTTTACAGAAAATTCCTAGTATATACCTCACATAATGTAACCTTAAGTTCCAAACTTAACTAATCATAAAGCTACTGAGACCTATCAAATTTAATTGAATATTTAACATTTTGATCTGGACACAATTTTAGACATTGCTTTATGATTTTTGTTTGCACAAAACAAAATAAAAAAAAAGCAAAACAAAAAACAAATGTCAAAAGTATAGTTGATTTATCTTTGAATAGAATGATGTATTTGATTGTTTCACTAGCCAACAACAAAAAAGGTGTATCAATAAACACTATGTAGTTAATATAAGCTTAAGTATATCAAGCATGTCTTGTGAGAGTTGTGGAAGCTTGAGGTGGCTGCTTTGGCTGGTAACCATGGTAAATGTCTGGTGATTGTTTCAGATAATGCATGCCCATGTGGTGGTGTACAGCTACTACTACCTGTTAGATCCCAAGGTAGCTGAGATGGTGTCTAAGGAACTCAACAAGAAATCTGTGGTAGTATTTGATGAAGCTCACAATATAGGTTAGTTTATAGGTGTATCATGTGACCCATGTGGTCGTGTACAGCTACTACTACCTGTTAGATCCCAAGGTAGCTGAGAAGGTGTCTAAGGAACTCAACAAGAAATCTGTGGTAGTATTTGATGAAGCTCATAATATAGGTTAGTTTATAGGTGTATCATGTGACCCATGTGGTCGTGTACAGCTACTACTACCTGTTAGATCCCAAGGTAGCTGAATTTGTGTCTTAGGAACTTAACAAGAAACCTGTAGTAGTATTTGAAGCTCACAATATAGGTAGGTTTATAGGTGTATCATGTGACCCAGTGACCCATGTGGTCGTGTACAGCTACTACTACCTGTTAGATCCCAAGGTAGCTGAGATGGTGTCTTAGGAACTTAACAAGAAATCTGTGGTAGTATTTGAAGAAGCTCACAATATAGGTAGGTTTATAGGTGTATACAAAATGCAATGTGCCCCCAGCAAAGGCTCCATTTAGACTAGGCATCTGCCTAGTTTGTAGGTATCTGCCTAGTTTGTGATCGAAATCTTAGCTGTTTACATGAAAAAACCATGAGCTATCCAATAAGCCTGACTGAAGACTGATCAGACCTTGAGGTTATAAAACTTATGTTATGCTCAACTCAACTGAGCATGAAATTTATCCTGTTCATAAATGTTATAATTCCAACAATTGTTGGCATTTTAAAATTTATCAGAAGGATATATACAACATCTGAGAGTTCTAAAAAATAATTTTTACTTTTTGGAATTTTAGTTTTTATAAGGAAATGAAATTTCATATTCCACTGAGTTGAGCAGGAAAAGTCTGATCTGAGTGTTTAATGGCACAAATGCCACTATGTTGGTTTTGTCATGCGGTGACTTGTTGGTTTTGTTTCAGACAATGTATGTACAGAATCATTTAGTTTGAAGATAACTAAGAGAACCTTAGAGAAATGTCAACAGAATATGGACAGTCTCACGAGGCATATAAATAGGTAAGTTCAGAGGTATACATCATGATATAGGGGTTTGTGGGAATGAACTTTGGGTAGGATTGGGGCCATATCATTGAAAATGCCATCAAGTACATATCATACACCTTATATATAATTATTGTTAATATTGAGCTTTTGATAAATACACAAATTGAATGATTTGAAAATTTGTTTAAAAAATGAAATCTTGTTATACATTGACATGAATAGAAAAAACAAGCCCCAATTGATACCCAAAATAAGTGAGGTTGTTTTCCTCTGTATAGTGTATACCTCATGAAATTCTTTCTATACATGTCAATTGACATTTTCTGTAAACTATCTGTTTGAATATGTAGAAGGCCTCCAGATAAGAGTGCAAAATGGAATAATTGAATTTTATTTTAATTTCTTAATAAAAAAACATATGGTGTGAGTACTCAAAAGGACTGTCTCAATGAGACGGTCCTTTTGAGCACCCAAAACACATGTTTAAATTGATGGATAAGAAAATAATTGCTTATTTTCTGCTAAAAACTTGGCTTATCTTGACCTATGTGTATGGTAATTATAATACTTTCTTTGGGCCTCGGCGAGAGAAAAACTGTCTTCAGGGGGTTGCGAATAACAAAGGCGCAGACCAGCCTGCCCATTTGCGCAGAGCAATCAGGGCCTTTGTTATTCGCCTTTTAGGATCTATCGTAGCTAAACTTGCTACCAGCCAAATTTCAATTTTCTAGCTTATCTCTGTAGCTGAGGTTTGTCGCGTGTGGTAATTATAGTTCTTTCTTTCGTTATGACTATTTTGCTAGAATCAAAGAGACAGATGAGCAGAAGTTAAAAGAAGAGTATCAGAGATTAGTGGAGGGGTTAAGAGAAGCTCATATCAACAGAGAGACTGATGTTATACTAGCTAATCCAGGTAATATTGTCAAACATAGAGGGAGGGTCCTGTCTTCCTGTCAGAAGAGTATCAGAGATTAGTGGAGGGGTTAAGAGAAGCTCTTATCAACAGAGAAACAGATGTTATACTAGCTAATCCAGATAATATTGTCAAACATAGAGGGGAGGGTCCTGTCTTCCTGTCAGAAGAGTATCAGAGATTAGTGGAGGGGTTAAGAGAAGCTCATATCAACAGAGAGCCTGATGTTTTTCTAGCTAATCCAGATAATATTGTCAAACATAGAGGGGGGGGGGTCCTGTCTTCCTGTCAGAAGAGTATCAGAGATTAGTGGAGGGGTTAAGAGAAGCTCTTATCAACAGAGAGACTGATGTTATACTAGCTAATCCAGATAATAATGTCAAACATAGAGGGGGGGGTCCTGTCTTCCTGTCAGAAGAGTATCAGAGATTAGTGGAGGGGTTAAGAGAAGCTCTTATCAACAGAGAAACAGATGTTATACTAGCTAATCCAGATAATGTTGTCAAACATAGAGGAGCGAGGTGGGGGGGGTGGTCCTGTCTTCCTGTTAGAAGAATACCAGAGATTAGTGGAGGGATTAAGAGAAGCTCATATCAACAGAGAAACAGATGTTATACTAGCTAGTCCAGGTAATATTGTCAAACATAGAGGGAGGGGTCCTGTCTTCCTGTCAGAAGAATACCAGAGATTAGTGGAGGGGTTAAGAGAAGCTCATATCAACAGGGAGACTGATGTTATTCTAGCAAATCCAGGTACAGTAAACCCTGTCTTAAGCGGCCACTCAAAAAGAAGACCAAAATTGGTTTTCAAGACCAATTATCGCTTAATGCAGGTCAAAAGTATTGCAGAATGCTCCAGGGGGACCATTCAGCAATACTTTCGACCTTCATTAAGTTACCATTTGTCTTTAACACCTTTGTTTTGTCTACTTTTAAGTGGCCTCTTAAGACAGGTTTTACTGTAATAACATCAGTAAAGACAGGCCTCCAGATAAGATTACATAGTTGAAAATTATTTTTCTTATTTCTCAACCAAAACAATTGTTGTGGGTGCTCAAAAGAACCGCCACTTTGAGACGGTTCTTTTGAGCACCCAAACCACATTATTTATTGATGGCTTAAAAAAATCACATTTTTACGTTTCAAAAGTTTGCTTAATTGGACTTTTGGAAGAGCTTATAGAAAGGCCCATGGGATAATGATAACACGAGTGAAGTCAGTCTTAAGGCATGCAGTCACAGCTATCCAGAGGGACAATATATCTGTGTTTCGGTCTGAGCTTTTATCTTACATACTTTGTTGTGCAAACATCCAAGGCTGGCAGGCTTGTGTAAGCCATCAATGCTTGCATATACATTAAATACCCTTATCTCATGTAAATATCTCATGTGGTCGCATGATATTTAACACCTGTTTAAATTATTTTAAAAATAAACATTTCTCTCATTTCAAACCTTATGTCCCCAAATGTTTGATTTTTATGCCCCCAAAGGAACTTTTGGAGATATATAGTATTGGCACTGTCCAGCAGTCCGTCTGTCCGTCAGTCCGCTTTTACCTGAGCAGTGTTGTAGGGTATGCAGTATAGAATATGGTACATTGTGGGGTAATTTTGCATGGCAGGGTACACCCCTCAACACAACATGTTTAAATGAGTGTAAATAAGCAAAAATGGACATATTTAATGAAAGGGGTTTGCACCCCATTTTGGTGTTTGGACAAGTTTGTCTAAGCTTGGACATGTCCAACGGCTGCCATGGACACTTTGGTATGGGTTGCAGCTGACATGGTTCACTATTATTTAACCCATTCGCTACCATTTATGACGTATATTTTCTGCTTTACCATCTGTTAATGTACTATAGTAGCCTATATTGCAAACAATATGTGCGCAGATCAAACTGCTTCCTTAGAAACATGCTGATCAGTGTTTTACTGCTTCCATGCTCACAGTAGACTGAAATGCAATGAAATATACACTACAGACATACTAAACAGATGACATTTTTAAGGAAACTAGAAATACCGGCAGGATAACACCTAACCATAGTAAAGTCTGAAATAAGTAATTTTTGCTCTTCTTTTTCAGTCCTTCCAGATGAAATTTTACAAGGTAAATATTCTTTCAGTTGAACAGTAAAACCTGTGTAAAATGGCTGCTCTGAAAAATACCAAAAGTTGGTTTTTATGACCAATAATCGCTTAATGCAGGTCAAAAGTATTGCAGAATGCTCCAAAGGGAGCATTCTGCAATACTTTCGACTTTCATAAAGCTACCATTTGTCATTAAGATCTTTGATTTGTCTATATTTGAGTGGCCGTTATACACACAGGTTTTACTGTATAGTATTTGCCATATTTGATTGGCAATTATTAGTGAAGATAATAAAACAATCAATAATGAGCTCAAAGGGAAATGTATTTATAGCAAGGAGTGGGCAGCAGCTGGCTCGAGATTATAAAACTTTTTGATAAAATGTAACATGCATATGTGAAAATTTCAACAATTGTTACCCTTATATATCATCATAAATACAGCATCTGAGAGTTTAAAGGAATAAATTTCTTTATTTGAGTTTTAATGAGCATTTGAAATTTCATGCTCAGTCGAGTTGAGCATAGAAAAAGGTGTAAAACTTCGAGGTGTGGTCAAAGTGCATTCTACTTGAAAATTGTGACCCATTATTCCCCCCCCCCCCCCCAAAAAAAAAGAAGAATGGATCATACAAATTGCAGGTGAAAAGCTGTAAGTAGAGAGTAGACCATAGGTCCTGAGAAGGAAACTTTGAGCCTAAAATATGAATAAAATAACTCTTAACTGGGCCTCGGCATGAGAAAACCTGTCCTCGGAGGTTTGCGAACAACAATGGTGCAGACCAGCTTGCGCATCCGCGCAGTCTGATCAGCGCCTTTGTTATTCGCTAATTACTAAGTATCATTTGTAGACTTGCTACTAGCGAAATTTCAATTATCTAGCTAGTCTCTGTAGCTGAGCAGGCCTGCTTGAATCTTATGCTGTCGGAGACCCCGAAGACGGGTTATCTCGCAGTGAGGCTCAACTGGTGGCTGGTTGACAGTTCCAGAATGAGAGAATTAGGTTTGCAGTGTCTTAAGAAAGGGACCAAATATCTGTCTAATGTTTTCCACAAAGAAAGGTTGAATCTTCCAAGATAATAACAGCTATTGCCTCGCTAACTATGGCCCTGGTCCCCTGCTCTAGCCTCAACACTACAAGTTATGTGTCCCCCCCCCACACAAAAAAGCTGATACTTCATTGAAAATAACAGCATCTTTGGCTCCCTTAACTTAAAGTTAAAAGATAAACAAAGTGTGCCCCAGCTGCTGCAGGAGTCTCAACATCACAAACTGTTGTCCATTTTAGTGTTTGTTGAAATATATATTTAGATAAGTAAACTGTACAAATATTGATTCCATTTAAAAGTGAAAACAGTCCTGAAAGCAGGACTTTAGTTAAGAGTGCGTAACAGAAAAATATTCTTATTTCTCAACCAAAACATATGTTGTGGGTACTCAAAAGAACTGTCTCAATGAGACGGTTCTTTTGAGCACCCAAAACATATGCTAAAAATTATGGGGAAGAACATATTTACAATTTTATGCTGAAAACTTTTGTTTATTATACCCCCCGCAAACTTTGTTTGTAGGGGGTATACTGTTTTCGCATGGTCCGTCCGTCCGTAACATTTTGTTTCCTTAATAATTCGAAGAGTCATTGCTGGATTTTCATCAAACCTTGCAAACATGTTCATATATGCAAGACAAATACTTAAGACAAAAAAGTAAGGGCTAGGGGCCAATTCTATCAGAGTTATTTCCCTTTGTAGTTCTAAATGGCTTTTAATATAGTGCTTTATGCTTATGCTATTATAGGCCATACACGGGCCGATCAACTCCTACCACAGCTTTTGATGGAACAATTTGATACTTTTCCTATACAATTTAGACACATTGAACATATGCATGAAAGAGTTTGGTTCAGAAAAAATATTTTTGACAAAATGACAGCTGTGAGAACTTAGACAATTTTTCCTTAATAAGGTGTTTGTATATGCATAGACGGTGCCTTTATGGGCCGATCAACTCCTACCACACCTTTTTATGGAGCAATTTGATACTTTGCCTATACAATGTAAACACATTGAAAATATGCATGAAGGAGTTTTGTTCAGAAAAAATAATTTTTGATGAAATGACAGCTGTGAGAACTTAGACAATTTTCCCATATTAGGCTTTTGTATATGCATAGATGGTGCCTTCAGGGGCCGATCAACTCCTACTACAGCTTTTGATGGAACAATTTGATACTTTGCCGATACAATTTAGACACATTGAACATATGCATGAAGGAGTTTGGTTCACAAAAAATAATTTTGACAAAATGACAGCTGTGAGAACTTAGACAATTATTCCCTTATATGGCTTTTGTATATGCATTGATTGTGCCTTATGGGCCAATCAACTCCTACCACAGCTTTTGATGAAGCAATTTGATACTTTGTCAATACAATGTAGACACTGAACATATGCATGAAGGAGTTTATAATTTTTGTTGAACTTAGACACTTATTCCCTTATATGGCTTTTGTATATGGATGGATAGTGCCTTTATGGGCCGATCAACTCCTACTACAGCTTTTGATGGAGCAATTTTATACTTTGCCGATACATTGTAGACACATGGAACATATGCATGAAGGCGTTTATAATTTTTGTTTGCACAAATTCTACTGAAATCTTCTTTTCAGAACTAAGGTCTTCTTGTTTGAACTATAATTTGTCAAGTTTTTTCACTGACTCTTACTGTGCGGAGGGTATCTAATAAGCATTGCTTATTGACTTTTTTTCATCTAAACCTGTGTGAAAGACCTTCAAACTTCCGGAATCTTGTTTTCAAACTTCTGTATGAACTCTGCATGAAATTTTTCAATATTTTTATCTCTTTGCTTGCTGGGTATTTTTTCTGATTTTTTTTGTCGTCTACAGATATTTTTCTTTATTACTTTTGAAAAAAAAATCTTTTAGGAGTAATATCAGAGTGTCAAATGGTTTGGATCCAGATCAGGAATAACGTTCTGTCTGTCCTGATCTGTGTATAAACAGTTTGCAAAGGTTATCAGCAGACGACAAAAGTTGCTGCTAGCAAGGAAAGAGTTTAAAATGTTTTCTACAGAGGCTGTGCCAGGAAACATCAGAAATGCTGAACATTTTCTCTCCTTTGTGAAAAGATTTTGTGAATATCTGAAGACAAGATTAAGAGTGCAGCATGTAGTGTCAGAGTCCCCGCCATCATTTCTCAAAGATTGTCAACAGAAAGTCTGTATAGAGAGAAAGCCACTCAGGTATGGTATGAACTACCCTCATACAACATGTAGTGTCAGAGACCCCACCATCATTTCTCAAAGATTGTCAACAGAAAGTCTGCATAGAGAGAAAGCCTCTCAGGTATGATATGAACTACCCTCATACAGCATGTAGTGTCAGAGTCCCCACCATCATTTCTCAAAGATTGTCGACAGAAAGTCTGTATAGAGAGAAAGCCACTCAGGTATGGTATGAACTACCCTCATACATGTAGTGTCAGAGACCCCACCATCATTTCTCAAAGATTGTCATCAGAAAGTCTGTATAGAGAGAAAGCCTCTCAGGTATGGTATGAACTACCCTCATACATGTAGTGTCAGAGACCCCACCATCATTTCTCAAAGATTGTCAACAGAAAGTCTGCATAGAGAGAAAGCCACTCAGGTATGGTATGAATTACCCTCATACATGTAGTGTCAGAGACCCCGCCATCATTTCTCAAAGATTGTCAACAGAAAGTCTGCATAGAGAGAAAGCCACTCAGGTATGGTATGAATTACCCTCATACATGTAGTGTCAGAGACCCCGCCATCATTTCTCAAAGATTGTCAACAGAAAGTCTGCATAGAGAGAAAGACACTCAGGTATGGTATGAATTACCCTCATACATGTAGTGTCAGAGAGCCCGCCATCTTTTCTCAAAGATTGTCGACAGAAAGTCTGTATAGAGAGAAAGCCACTCAGGTATGGTATGAACTACCCTCATACATGTAGTGTCAGAGTCCCCACCATCATTTCTCAAAGATTGTCAACAGTAAGTCTGTATAGAGAGAAAGCCTCTCAGGTATGGTATGAACTACCCTCATACAGTTAGTGTCAGAGACCCCACCATCATTTCTCAAAGATTGTCAACAGAAAGTCTGTATAGAGAGAAAACCACTCAGGTATGGTATGAACTACCCTCATACATGTTGTGTCAGAGACCCCGCCATCATTTCTCAAAGATTGTCAACAGAAAGTCTGCATAGAGAGAAAGCCACTCAGGTATGATATGAACTACCCTCATACATGTAGTGTCAGAGAGCCCACCATCATTTCTCAAAGATTGTCAACAGAAAGTCTGTATAGAGAGAAAACCACTCAGGTATGGTATGAACTACCCTTATACATGTAGTGTCAGAGTCCCCGCCATCATTTCTCAAAGATTGTCAACAGAAAGTCTGTATAGAGAGAGAGCCACTCAGGTATGGTATGAACTACCCTCATACAGCATGTAGTGTCAGAGACCCCGCCATCATTTCTCAAAGATTGTCAACAGAAAGTCTGTATAGAGAGAAAGCCACTCAGGTATGGTATGAACTACCCTCATACAGCATGTAGTGTCAGAGACCCCGCCATCATTTCTCAAAGATTGTCAACAGAAAGTCTGTATAGAGAGAAAGCCACTCAGGTATGGTATGAACTACCCTCATACAGCATGTAGTGTCAGAGACCCCGCCATCATTTCTCAAAGATTGTCAACAGAAAGTCTGTATAGAGAGAAAGCCACTCAGGTATGGTATGAACTACCGTCATACATATAGTGTCAGAGTCCCCACCATCATTTCTCAAAGATTGTCAACAGAAAGTCTGTATAGAGAGAAAGCCACTCAGGTATGGTATGAACTACCCTCATACATGTAGTGTCAGAGACCCCGCCATCATTTTTCAAAGATTGTCAACAGAAAGTCTGTATAGAGAGAAAGCCTCTCAGGTATGGTATGAATTATCCTCATACATGTAGTGTCAGAGTCCCCACCATCATTTCTCAAAGCTTGTCAACAGAAAGTCTGTATAGAGAGAAAGCCTCTCAGGTATGGTATGAACTACCCTCATACATGTAGTGTCAGAGAGCCCACCATCATTTCTCAAAGATTGTCAACAGAAAGTCTGTATAGAGAGAAAGCCACTCAGGTATGGTATGAACTACCCTCATACATGAAGTGTCAGAGACCCCACCATCATTTCTCAAAGATTGTCAACAGAAAGTCTGTATAGAGAGAAAGCCACTCAGGTATGGTATGAACTACCCTCATACATGTAGTGTCAGAGACCCCACCATCATTTCTCAAAGATTGTCGACAGAAAGTCTGTATAGAGAGAAAGCCACTCAGGTATGGTATGAACTACCCTCATACATGTAGTGTCAGAGACCCCGTCATCATTTCTCAAAGATTGTCGACAGAAAGTCTGCATAGAGAGAAAGCCACTCAGGTATGGTATGAACTACCCTCATACATGTGGTGTCAGAGACCCCGTCATCATTTCTCAAAGATTGTCGACAGAAAGTCTGTATAGAGAGAAAGCCACTCAGGTATGATATGAACTACCCTCATACAGCATGTAGTGTCAGAGACCCCACCATCATTTCTCAAAGATTGTTGACAGAAAGTCTGCATTGAGAGAAAGCCACTCAGGTATGATATGAACTACCCTTATACATGTAGTGTCAGAGTCCCCTCCATCATTTCTCAAAGATTGTCAACAGAAAGTCTGCATAGAGAGAAAGCCACTCAGGTATGGTATGAACTACCCTCATACAACATGTAGTGTCAGAGACCCCGCCATCATTTCTCAAAGATTGTCAACAGAAAGTCTGTATAGAGAGAAAGCCTCTCAGGTATGGTATGAACTACCCTCATACATGTAGTGTCAGAGAGCCCACCATCATTTCTCAAAGATTGTCAACAGAAAGTCTGTATAGAGAGAAAGCCACTCAGGTATGATATGAACTACCCTCATACAGCATGTAGTGTCAGAGACCCCACCATCATTTCTCAAAGATTGTCAACAGAAAGTCTGTATAGAGAGAGAGCCACTCAGGTATGGTATGAACTACCCTCATACAGCATGTAGTGTCAGAGAGCCCGCCATCATTTCTCAAAGATTGTCAACAGAAAGTCTGTATAGAGAGAAAGCCACTCAGGTATGATATGAACTACCCTCATATATGTAGTGTCAGAGAGCCCACCATCATTTCTCAAAGATTGTCAACAGAAAGTCTGTATAGAGAGAAAGCCACTCAGGTATGATATGAACTACCCTCATACAGCATGTAGTGTCAGAGACCCCACCATCATTTCTCAAAGATTGTCAACAGAAAGTCTGTATAGAGAGAGAGCCACACAGGTATGGTATGAACTACCCTCATACAGCATGTAGTGTCAGAGAGCCCGCCATCATTTCTCAAAGATTGTCAACAGAAAGTCTGTATAGAGAGAGAGCCACTCAGGTATGGTATGAACTACCCTCATACAGCATGTAGTGTCAGAGTCCCCGCCATCATTTCTCAAAGATTGTCAACAGAAAGTCTGTATAGAGAGAAAGCCACTCAGGTATGGTATGAACTACCCTCATACAGCATGTAGTGTCAGAGAGCCCGCCATCATTTCTCAAAGATTGTCAACAGAAAGTCTGTATAGAGAGAGAGCCACTCAGGTATGGTATGAACTACCCTCATACAGCATGTAGTGTCAGAGTCCCCGCCATCATTTCTCAAAGATTGTCAACAGAAAGTCTGTATAGAGAGAAAGCCACTCAGGTATGGTATGAACTACCCTCATACAGCATGTAGTGTCAGAGTCCCCGCCATCATTTCTCAAAGATTGTCAACAGAAAGTCTGTATAGAGAGAAAGCCACTCAGGTATGGTATGAACTACCCTCATACATGTAGTGTCAGAGACCCCACCATCATTTCTCAAAGATTGTCAACAGAAAGTCTGCATAGAGAGAAAGCCACTCAGGTATGGTATGAACTACCCTCATACAGCATGTAGTGTCAGAGTCCCCGCCATCATTTCTCAAAGATTGTCAACAGAAAGTCTGTATAGAGAGAAAGCCACTCAGGTATGGTATGAACTACCCTCATACATGTAGTGTCAGAGACCCCACCATCATTTCTCAAAGATTGTCAACAGAAAGTCTGTATAGAGAGAAAGCCTCTCAGGTATGGTATGAACTACCCTCATACATGTAGTGTCAGAGAGCCCACCATCATTTCTCAAAGATTGTCAACAGAAAGTCTGTATAGAGAGAAAGCCACTCAGGTATGGTATGAACTACCCTCATACATGTAGTGTCAGAGACCCCGTCATCATTTCTCAAAGATTGTCAACAGAAAGTCTGTATAGAGAGAAAGCCTCTCAGGTATGGTATGAACTACCCTCATACAGCATGTAGTGTCAGAGACCCCGCCATCATTTCTCGAAGATTGTCAACAGAAAGTCTGCATAGAGAGAAAGCCACTCAGGTATGGTATGAACTACCCTCATACATGTAGTGTCAGAGAGCCCGCCATCATTTCTCAAAGATTGTCAACAGAAAGTCTGTATAGAGAGAAAGCCTCTCAGGTATGGTATGAACTACCCTCATACATGTAGTGTCAGAGAGCCCGCCATCATTTCTCAAAGATTGTCAACAGAAAGTCTGCATAGAGAGAAAGCCACTCAGGTATGTTATGAACTACCCTCATACAGTCAAACCTGTCTTAAGCAAGCGGTCAAGGGATAATCCAAAATCGCTTGCTTAAGACAGGTGGCTGCTTAATAGAGGTTCAGGTAAAATGGCCATATGATTGAGGATATTCCCAAATGAGTTAAAATTATGAAGAATTAGGTCTACACCGCCAGTGTAGGGTTCAGTTATTGCATCATAGAAATGAAAAAAAAGATAAATAAAAAACAAATATCAAAATATGTACTTTTAAAACAAAAGCAATTCCATAATTTTTTTTTTAACTCAATGTTTGTCAAAAGAGTTAGCCTTTGGACTTAGAGGCTTCATGTCACTGGTATACCCATTTTTTCTAATGCTAAACCTTGATTTTTGATAAGCAAAGGCATGTTTAATGGATATCGTGCTACTGAACTCGAAGAGAAAGTTGTTTGATTTGTAGATTTATTCAGGTGTACGAGACTTGGAAAAAATGATTCTGTTACTCAAAATTTTTTTTTTCTCAAAAGCTATTGCTTGTTTTCTTCCCCCTAGCAAACATTTCATCTTTGTGTAATAAGTATGCCTCCAGCAAAGAGTATTACTACTTGCATTTAGTTTTTCACACATTTACCGCTAAACATCTGCCACAGTATGGATGAATGAACTTTGGCAGCGGTAAACGCTTTGATGTTGACAATTTATCGGTTGACTGGCTTTGCACTGGTACCCGCATACACAAAAACTACAAGTCGTGTTCGTTTAGCGTATTCAGGTTATAGGTTACGGACGGCGCTATTTTTTTAATCCACATGTGCAGGTTTCTTGAAGCATGTCATAGTGTTCGATTAGCATAAACACTCAAACTTTTAAATTTCAGTTTCATTGTGTCTCGAGTGGCACACAAGCACCCCAACTGTTGCATCCCATAGCCTCAACATAGGGCGGCGGCCGTTATAGAATGTTTTAGGAGACACCACTGCTGGGGAGTTTAATTGCTCCAAGCATTTGACCGGTGCAAAAAAAGTAAAAAGATAAAATTTAATCAAACGGCCACATCGAACCATGGTGGCCGTTTACGGATACAATTTCAGCGTTTTGGGGCAAATTTCGCAGACCGCTGGCCGCGTTGGACAGGTGCACGCTTAATAGAGGTGCATTTGCATTCAAAATCGTTCGGGGGACCCTGAAGTGGCCGCTTAAGGGAGGGTCACGCTTAATAGAGGTGACCGCAACAGCAGGTTTGACTGTACATCAGGTTCAGTTGATCATGATTTCTAAGTATATACTTCGATCGAAGTATATACTTAGATCGAAGTATTGAGATTGAATGGGATTGAATAAGGATGATGATTATTTTCGTAAGGATACAGAATTGCAAAATTATACTAAGACAGGGGTGAAGAGGATCATAAACCCTTTTATATTTAAAAATAATTTCCAATTTTCACCCCTGCATTTTTGCATTTTAGGAAAAAAACATGCATTCATGATATTTTTGAGGCTGTCCCCCATGTCACTGTGAGGAGAAAAATCATCAAGCGTGACACGAGTGTGTATTTCTGTTTTATCTGAGGGGGCATCTCAAAAGAAACCCTTAAAACAATAAATTCAAAATAAAGAAAATGCACAGGTAAAACTTGAAAATTATTTTGAAATATAAAAGAGTTTATGATCCTCTTCACCCCTGTCTTAGTATAATTTTGCAATTCTGTATCCTTACGCAAATAATCATCAACCTTATTCAATCCCATTCAAACTCAATACTTCGATCTAAGTATATACTTCGATCGAAGTATATACTTAGAAATCATGATCAACTGAACCTGTACATGTAGTGTCAGAGACCCCACCATCATTTCTCAAAGATTGTCAACAGAAAGTCTGTATAGAGAGAAAGCCACTCAGGTATGGTATGAACTACCCTCATACATGTAGTGTCAGAGACCCCACCATCATTTCTCAAAGATTGTCAACAGAAAGTCTGTATAGAGAGAAAGCCACTCAGGTATGGTATGAACTACCCTCATACATGTAGTGTCAGAGAGCCCGCCATCATTTCTCAAAGATTGTCAACAGAAAGTCTGCATAGAGAGAAAGCCTCTCAGGTATGATATGAACTACCCTCATACATGTAGTGTCAGAGTCCCCACCATCATTTCTCAAAGATTGTCAACAGAAAGACTGCATAGAGAGAAAGCCACTCAGGTATGGTATGAACTACCCTCATACATGTAGTGTCAGAGACCCCACCATCATTTCTCAAAGATTGTCGACAGAAAGTCTGCATAGAGAGAAAGCCACTCAGGTATGGTATGAACTACCCTCATACATGTAGTGTCAGAGACCCCACCATCATTTCTCAAAGATTGTCGACAGAAAGTCTGCATAGAGAGAAAGCCACTCAGGTATGGTATGAACTACCCTCATACATGTAGTGTCAGAGACCCCACCATCATTTCTCAAAGATTGTCGACAGAAAGTCTGCATAGAGAGAAAGCCACTCAGGTATGGTATGAACTACCCTCATACATGTAGTGTCAGAGTCACCACCATCATTTCTCAAAGATTGTCAACAGAAAGTCTGTATAGAGAGAAAGCCACTCAGGTATGATATGAACTACCCTCATACATGTAGTGTCAGAGTCCCCGCCATCCTTTCTCAAAGATTGTCAACAGAAAGTCTGTATAGAGAGAAAACCACTCAGGTATGATATGAACTACCCTCATACATGTAGTGTCAGAGTCCCTGCCATCATTTCTCAAAGATTGTCAACAGAAAGTCTGTATAGAGAGAAAGCCACTCAGGTATGGTATGAACTACCCTCATACATGTAGTGTCAGAGACCCCGCCATCATTTCTCAAAGATTGTCAACAGAAAGTCTGTATAGAGAGAGAGCCACTCAGGTATGGTATGAACTACCCTCATATATGTAGTGTCAGAGAGTCCACCATCATTTCTCAAAGATTGTAGGGAGCGCAGTGGCTCAGTGGTAGAGTGCTTGACTGGAGACCGAGGGGTCGCGGGTTCAAGCCTCACCGGCATTACTTCGTTGTGTCCTTGAGCAAGAACATTAATCATAGCTTAGTACTGGTTCAACCCAGGAAGACCTGTCCCTTTATAACTGAAAGATTGTTGAGGGGATGTAAAGAATCAAATCAAACAAAGGAACAAACAAAAATTGTCAACAGAAAGTCTACATATACTCAGGTATGGTATGAATAATCTTGTTGCCTCTGGAATGTTTGAAACTCTGCAATGATAGGGCCAGTTAAGCAAATATTTTAGCGTAAAATTGTGATTATTTTCTTATCCATCAGTTGAAACATGTGTTTATATTGCTCAAAAGACCCGTCTCATTGAGACGGTTCTTTTGAGTGCCCACAACATATGTTTTGATTGAAAAATGTGAAATAATTTTCAGTGACACACTCTTATCTGGAGGTCTGTACAATTATTATTTATTGGTGAAAGAGTTCAAGTTTATCACTGGCTTTCAGGATTTTGATTCCTGAATTAAGCAGATTTAATAGCTTTTCTGCATTATTTTCAGTTAATGGGACAATTAGCCATTTGAACTTGAAATTGTTAAAACTTTATTGACATACTGCAAGTTTTTAGATTTGAATATTGTTGGTTATGAGATTTATAGTTTGTATCTAGTATCTTCATATACTAATATTTACATTTTCAAAGCAAGCCTCAAATAAATCTTTAGATTTTTGCTACTGTTCATAGCTTCATGAATGACATAAATTTGATTGACAGCTGCCAAGCTCACTTGCGCGTGCAATATGCTTTGAACATCGAACTCATTCGCCAGAAGTGATACTGATGTTGTGATTGACAGCGAGCCACACCTGAGTCGCATGTGTAAAACAAGCCTCGTGTTTGCTCCATTGGCTGTTCGTGTTCAAGCTGGCTGTTCCCCTTATTTACACTCCAATTAGACCGTTAATAAGATTATATTTTAAACTCAAAACTGTTTTAATTCCTAAATTTAAAGTAATTTTTATATTTGAGATATTTATAATAAAATGTAAATAAAGCAATAAATTCAATTTTTGGAATGTTCATGGAATCATGAATACTTTGGGTCTCTTGCAAAGTGAACGTGAAGCCCTTCAGGCTTTCCTTACCTTGCAATAGACCCGAAGTATACGGGCTTTACATTAACTTTGCAAGAGACCCGAAGTATTCATGATTCCATGAAAATTCCAAAAATCAAATTCATTTCTTAATTATTTAACTTTTTGTTTCAGGTTTTCAGCTGAGAGACTGAGTTCACTAATCAGAACACTAGAGCTTGCTGACCTACAAGATTTCTCATCTCTCACACTAATCTCGAACTTTGCTACGCTAGTCAGTACATACACAAAAGGTGAACAGACTTCTTCATTTCTCCACAAATTCATTCTTTAAAAAGAAAAGTACTGCAGATTTCAAATTATTATCATTCTTATGCAGGGTTAGCACAGTCCTTGAAAAGGTCTTGAATTGATCATTGTCCTGGAAGTTGAAAAACTGGCCATTTGTCCTGGCCCCGAGGTTATGAATCTTTTTTCATGCTCAACTCAGCTGACCAAGGAATTTTTCCTGCTCATAAATGTTAAAATGCCAACAATTATTGGCATTTTAACATTTATTAGCATGATAACTACTTCATCTGAGAGACCTAAAGCAAGAAGCTTCTTTATTTGTCAGTATTTCAGTTTTTATGAGCAGTTGAAATTTTGTGCTCAGTTGAGTTGAGCACCGAAAAAGTTTTATAACCTCGAGGCCTGGAAATTGAAAAACTGGCTATTTGTCCTGGAATTGTCTTGAAATTTTGCATAATTTTCCTTTGAAAACGTGAATTGATGCTAAACAAAAGAAAAAAAATAGCAACAAATTCTCTAGATTTATGGGATGTGCAAAAAAAAAGAGTGAGTAAGCTGGATATGTGAGAGTCAGGTGGGACATCCTATTCAGGTACAGTAAAAACTGTTTAAAATGACCACTCTCAAAATGACCACAAATTGTTTTCAAGACCAATTATCGCTAGCATTCTGCAATACTTTTGACCTTCATTAAGCTACCATTTGTCATTAAGACATCTGTTTTGTCTTTTTTTTAGTGTACAATAATGGCCTCGACGCGAGAAAACCTGTCTTTGGCAGTTTGCGAACAACGAAGGTGCATACCAGCCTGCGCATAGCGCATTCTGATCAGTGCCTTTATTATTCGCTTATTGAAAAGTAGCATATCTAAACTTGCTACTGGTGAAATTTCAATTTTCTAGCTAGTCTCTGAAGCTGAGCAGACTGGTTTGAGTGTTGTTTGTAGGAAACCCCGAAGACAGGTTTTCTGGCGACGAGGCCCATATGTCCAGTGGTGCAACTTTGTATTCAGATTTAGTATGTTTGGTAGTCCTGGCCTTATTATGATCATAATCAGAATGAACTGGTGATATGTATCAAGTGCCACTTCTTTCATTTCACGCGTGCAAAAAGGGAAAAGTTTGCAGAAATTTCAAGAAAAGAATAAAAAATAAGCTAGAAGGGGAAATGTATATACAAAATCAAGTGGGAAAGGAATTCTACATATTCAAGATGGATTAGGCCTTGAAAAAGGCCATGAAATTGAATCCTGGAAAAATGAAAAAGTCCTGGAATTGTCCTGGAAAAGTCCTTCAATTCTCTTTTCTTTTTTTGTGTATGAACACTGTTTATAAAATTGAGTTTTATTACACAATTCACTTTAAACCATAACTCATTCCTAAAAAAAGGGATTGCACTGTATTCTTCTATATTTGCAGGTTTTGTGTTAATAATAGAACCATTTGATGATAGAACTCCTACCATCTCTAATCCTATCTTACACTTCAGTTGTCTAGATGCTTCTATAGCTGTTAAACCAGTCTTCAATCGGTTCCAGTCAGTTGTTATTACATCAGGGGTAAGCTGTTTATTATTTAAGCCATGACACATGATTTCCATCAATGTGGTATTTTGACAAGTGTAGACTCAGACGAGCCTTTGCAGCCTCCTGTTAAAGCTGCATAGTCTGTAACTTTGATCTTTTAATTTTAGAACTAATGTTTCTATTTTTCAAGACAACTAAAATTCAGGTATACATTTTACAAATTTCATAAATCTTAACAAATTATCAGTATCAAAACAACATCATTTATGTTAAAATAAACTGTCTATAATTATTGGAGGGACGCAAATAATTACCAACAAGAGAAAAACACACCTGTTTTATAAGATTATTCACTTTTCTGTGCAGTTTTAAGCTATTGTGAACAGATTTATTGTGAAAACATAACTAAATTCTACTTTTGCAAATGATTTAAAACGAAAATAAAAAAAAATCGAAGATTGTTCATAGTTGCAGACTTAGTCTCTTTAAGCTTAGAAACATCAAATGGTGGTCAGTCGGTAGGTTAACACTTATAGAAAATTTAAGCGACAAGCAAAGGCTCTGATCAGACTGCCCGTATGGGCAGGCTGATCTGAGGCTTTGCTGGTCGCACATACCACATTGTTGGGAATCCCATGTCCCAGCTCATTTTATCTCAACATCTTTTAAAGAACTTGTCCATTTTATAATACAGTAAAACCTGTGTAAAAGGGCCATTCAAAAATAGACAAATCAAAGGTCTTAATGAGAACTGGTAGCTTAATGAAGGACAAAAGTATTGCATTCTGCAATAATTTTGACATGCATTAAGCGATAATCGGTCTTGAAAACCATTTTGGTCTTTTTGAGAGTGGCGGTTTTACCGAGGTGTTACTGTATGGATGAAACAATGAAGTATTTGTAATGCTCAAAGAAAGGATTGTGAATTAAGGCAATTCTGATAATTTTACATGGAGTGAGATTGCTCAAGAAATGATATGAGCCCTATTGTGAGTAATTGCCAACAGGTAAGACTTAAATCAGCCTGTTCACAATACAACCTGGAACTGTTACATTGAAATAACGATGAAATAGAGAACAAGAAACTGTGACATTGTTTTTAACATATACACATCAAAAACAGGGTTTCTAACAATGTAGCTTACCTCCTGTTGCTAATTCAATAATGAGTAGTGTTCATTATGTACTGGTAGTAGTAGGGGCCTAAGCTTTTCTAGGATCAATTTAATAGGTTATCGTACCATGCCCAACTTGATTGGAATATTGTAGACTGTGTTGTAAACCATTTTGGAAAACCCATGTGTCATTAGGGCTGCCATGTGTAAACGGCACCATTTCGTGTTTCTGCAATAAACGTTTACAAAATTGACCTACCGTTTACACGAACTTTAGCACGTGACAAGTGTCATGGTTTATAAATAGCATTTCCTTATGAAAAAATATTTTCTTAAACAGCGATATGTCACATCTCGATCTGGATCATCAATCAGATTGTTTGTTTTCTCAGATTCTGCTGTATTTGATAAAGTATCTACCGCAATTAGAAATTATGCCAGACATGGTTAAGGGGCCTTAAAAATGTCCCTAATATTGTCTCACTCAGTCACTGCTTGGAACAATTATATTCCTGCATTTTTAACAGCTATTTATGTAAAGGCAAAGAGGAGACGCACATGAAATGTTTTGTTTACTTCCTGTCGGCGTGTGTATTGATGCGTACGTGACGATTCGCAGTTACATCTTGTGTGTGTCCACTCATTAATTGTACACGCTTGCAACTGAAGAAAATGTCCATATTGTAGGAGTCTGCCAATGTTGCAACCACTTTCCAATGACTTGAAATGAGTTCTGTCACAACAACCATCCAGAAACAATTACGAATATTTGCACAAGGTACATTTTTCAAATGGTTTTTAGAGAAAATATCGGCTAATTTACTGATCTGCATAATGAAAAAAAAAATCTGGAAGTTACGTGTAATTGGAATCGTTTAGGTTACTGGAACTCGTGTAAACGTTTTACCAAATTTTGTAAACGTGGCAGACCTATGTGTCAAAGAGTGAAAATATTTTACCTGTCCCAGCCAGGAATCCAAACCAGGTTGCTGGATTAAGAGGCAAACACTCTGTCACGTCGCTGTAAAAGCAGGCTTCTACTGCAAGGCCGGTAGAAGTGTATTTACCTAGACCCTGTGACACATGTTAATTTTGGAGTTCTGTCTCTTTGAACTATGCAAGTAATTGTACATACTTAGTACATTGTCTCAGTTAATGCTTTAACAGCTTTCAGTGGATCTGTTTTGAAAGTTTACATTTGAGCCGCGACATGTGATTTCCAACAATGTGGCATTTTGACAGGTGTAGACTCAGACGAGCCTGTGCAGCCTCCTTTTAAGTTTAGAAACTCCAAATGATGTTCATTTAGTAGCTTAACAGTCATAGAATATTTCAGCGACTAACAAAGGCTCTGATCAGTCTGCGCGTATGCGCAGGCTGGTCTGAGCCTTTGCTGGTCGCACATACCACATTGTTGGTAATCGCATGTTACGGCTCATTCCTTTTCTTAAAGATCATGTTCACGTTGACTTTGCATGAATGTATATATAGCTACACTTGGTACCAGGTCCATCTACCCCTCTTAGAGATTTTTGAAAATTTGCATATGTTTAATATTAATGACATGAAGTTATTTGTTTTGTTTGATTTGTTTCTTTACGTCCCATCAACAATCTTTCAGTTATATAGGGACGGTTCTTCCTTTGTTGAACCAGTACTAAGCTAGGATAAATGTGTCTTGCTCAAGGACCACAGCGCAGTGACGCCGGTGAGGCTCCAACCCGCGGCTCTTCGGTCTCGAGTCAAGCACTCTACCACTGAGCCACTGCGCTCCCATACACATGAAGTTATGCTTGAAGATTTTGTATGAACATTAATATATTTTGGTGCCGCCATGGTGTTGGGGATAGACCACATGCCTTGTACCCAGGGGTCCCAAGTTCGATCCCCAGCTCTCCCATTCTTTCGGATGAGACTATAAGCCATGGCCCAGTCATCTGCGAGGTTTTAAACCTGAACCACTCCCGATTGAGTCTTCGGGTGCTGGTGGACAAAACCACATAACAATAAACTCACCCGGCCCTGTACTGGCTAATGCCAAGGAACAGAAGTAAACACAATATTCTGGTCACTTTTCCTGATTATTGAACTTCATAGTCATTTTCTGGACATCCTAGTACTGCAAATAGATCCTTGTTTAGATTAGTTTCTAGTGAAACAAGCTATGATTTTTAAAAATAATACTACATAAATAATGATATATTTTTTTCTTTCAGACATTATCTCCCTTGGACATGTATCCGAAGATTCTTGATTTCCGGCCTGTTACTATGGCAATGTTTACTATGACTCTTGCAAGAACATGTATTTGTCCTATGGTAAGGTTTTGCCCGTTGTCTCTTAGCATGCTGGGAAAATTCTCATGCTTTTGTTGTCTTCTGCTGACTTTTTTCAAAATTATTTTTTTCAAAATAATCTTTCAGGAAAACTCTCAGAGTGTCAAATGGTTTAGATTCAGATCAGGACCGATGTTCTGTTGGTCTTGACCTAGGTCCAAACTGTATGCCAAGGTTATCAGCAGATGACAAAATTGGCCACTAGCATGTAAATAGTTAAACCAATCAGCGAAGGTTATTTCTGATTGATCCTGCAACTTTTGAAATTTTTTAATTGTCACAAGTGGATCATATCATAGCTTTATCAATAGTAAATTTAATCAAGCTTACCAATAAGAGAGCATATTTGAAATTCTTTTAAAAAAATGATATTATTCAACCAAAACATATGTTGTAGGTACTCAAAAGAACGGCCTCTTTTTAGCACCCAAAACACATGTTTTAACTGATGGGTAAGAAAACAATCTCACTTTTATCAGTCCCCCAGATAAGAGTGCGTAACTGAAAATAATTTTTCTTATTTCTCAACCAAAACATATGTTGTGGGTACTCAAAAACACATGTTTAAACTGATGGATAAGAAAATAATTGCAATTTTACACTATTTTTTTTGGCTCAACTAGCCTTATGCTTTTATGCTAAAAAATGTTGCTCAACTTGACCTAAGTTTTCTTGTTTAATTGCAGATTGTTAGTAGAGGCAATGACCAAGTGGCAATGAGCTCCAAGTTTGAGAGCAGGGAAGACCCAGGTAGGTAGCTTCGTAACTAACAAGTAACAACGGTCTTGTTTGGTCTTAGTTCATACGTTATCAGAGTATAGTCTATTATCTATAGACAGACCATAGTTCCCTATAGCTTGTCTCTTCATCCATACATGGGTGAAGGGAGCACTGTGGCTCAGTGGTAGAGTGCTTGACTCGCGAACGAGAGGCCGCGGGTTCGAGTCTCACAGCCTTGTGGTCCTTGAGCAAGACACATTTATCCTAGCTAAGTACTGGTTCAACCTCAGCCTCAAAATGCTGAATTTAGCAGGTTATTATAGCATCTCTGATATATTTTCAGTGTCTCTTAAGATAATTCACCATCTAAACTGAAAATTATTGATATTTTGACTAGACTTCTCTGTGGTTTTGGTCATAGTTTACTGGTACTCAAGCTCCAATATTAATTTTGAAATGCCAAATGTCCTGTATGTTTTATATCAGCCCAGTTCCATTAAACTTTCTCTGGTTTTAACCAAGTTAAGTCTTCATGATGTCACTAGTAAGGCTCAAATCGGTACCCGAGTTTCAATATAGAGTTAGAAATGCTGGGAACTTATATGGTTTGTACCAATTGTTTAATTGATAGACTATTCTAATGGGGAAGAAAACTAACAATTCGAATAGCAACTAAGTTCCAATGGTTAGAGCTTGAACTGGGCCATCAATGGCTGTGATTGATAGTTTGTTAGAGAAAGACTGATGGTAGGAAGAACAAATATTGACGAAGATTGATTCCGTGGGAAAGATTTGGTGGGAATCTCTTGTTTGCAGCTTTAAAATTGTATGCATGTGCTCCGTAGGGAAAATTTTCTTGCATTTTTAATTATCTTGAGATACTGACTAGATTTTGGTTGGCTGTCACTCCGTCCAGCCGTCATAATTTTGTTTCTGCTCAAAATCTTGAGAACAATATTTGTAATTGAGTTATGGCCCTTTACTGAATTTAGTTTCCCCTCAATATCTTGAGAACTAATCAATAGAATTTGACCAAATTTGGTATGTGCATTGATATTGTCAAATTCTAGGTTGGAATTATTACCTAGGCCGTCATTTTAGCAAAGGGGGAGTTCCAAATCTGCCCACGCATGGATTTCGATAATATTTTGTATGTTGAATACCTAGGTTATAACAACTACAAAAATAAAATTATTTTATTCCTCGAAGGCTGTTAGGCCACAGGGGGACACCTTGATGTACACTCTCTTTATACTAATATATGACCTACTAAATATCAGTCTCAAATCATTAACACTATTGACTGCTACATTCTTTGAATGGAATATGAAAGAAGATTCCCCAGGGTATACCTTACTACCATTTATGTAAATGAATACATCTAGATAATTTTTTTCTGACCCATCAAAATTTGAATTATCCCCATATTGAACACTAAAGTTAGTGTCTATAGGGGATTCTGTCCTAATATTTACCATGTTCCAGTTTTTGTCAACCCATAATATTTTCAGAAAAGTAGGTCAAATACATTCTCTTTATGCGTGTAAATTTTCATAAAATTTGGACACCGGTAAAAGTGTTATAATTTTCATGAAATGAGATAAGTCAGTTTTGATTCTTAAGTGATTTCAAATAAAATATTCCACTTAGGTCTTACAAACCGCAGTTTTTCCACCAGTATTACTCTTAAAACGCATTGACCATCACTATTTAGTATCTTCATCCAAATTAGGTCCAAAATATTTTTGGTGTCAGAAGTTTTACCTAATTCAATAACAAAAAACTGGCATTTTTGTAAGCAGCACTTGATAAGTAGCACTTGGTCTAGAACTTAGCTGTACGGGTGGATGTCTGTGAATTGATCAGCCACTGGTTTCCAAATTATTCTTGGACTAAAGCCAACAGATGTTTTTAATGTCTTTCAGCCATTGCAAAAATTCAAACACATAAGGATTTATGCTAGGTAATTCATCGTCCCCATCTACATTCTATGTTCCTGTTGCACCTAGAATTGCCTCTATCTTATGTCCCTTCGAATCAAATATTGAGGGTTAATTGGTTCAGGACTATGTGCATGCTTCTCATTAACTCTAAGACTTATAAACTAAGTGAAACCTGGTCAAGTGTTTAAGAAATTGTGTATGTTCTCACTATTTTGGTAGGTGCTTTTTTTTCAGAGAACTTGGATTTCACACCAGCTGTCTTTTTATTGGGTTAAACTTTCCCCCGTTTCCCACATTGATGAAGTTTTGTATTTTCATATTCTGTTCCTTCTGGAATATTTAGTTTCAGCAGAAAGTAGAAGACAATTTAAGCCAGTGGTAGGAGGCATGAGAGCTGCAGCACTTTCCTTTTAGTGTCATGCAGAGACTGAGTGAAACTAAGTCTGAAGTTTTAAAACTTTATAGTTTATTTCTATTATGGAATGATCCGTTTTCCCACATTATTTAAATAGTTTCCTTATTTTGCAGTCCCTTAGTCACTCAATGTCTACATTTTAATGAATGGTTTACAGAATCTTATTTGAATTGCATTGTATCTTAATTGGTATTGATTGTGGTTATTTCTCCTGCATTAATTTCTATCCGCCAAAACATTTCAAAAGCGTATCCAAAATTACTTATCATAAACCCCATTTAAAATCATTAATATTCAATAGAAATGGAGTTGATGAAAATAAAAATGATACTTTTTAAGATTATAAATGGATTTTCAAAAATTAAGAAACGCTTGGCGAATTTTTGAATGTATACATACTGAACATCTGGCATTAGACGAAGTGAAACAGTCTTAGTGCTGTTATTTCCATTGTGGTTATAGAATCATGAGTTTGATTCTCAAATGACCTCATAATCATAATGCTTACATACTAAGCAATTCTGTAAAACTGGGCATAGATATTTATGATGAATTCAATAATATTTATTCATTTTACAAAAGTCTGACTCACCATTCAAACAAAATATATTTCCGGGCTTCAAATCTTGTGAATATTATCCTTATACATATAGTCAAATTATATATAGATGGGAAAGGTTGACAAGAACTGTAACACACCATAATTAAAACCCAAACATTGTTGATATAATTTGTACAGCTTAATTTGAGTAAATATTCTAAAAGAAACATTATTTTAAATAATTTATGTGATAGATACGGTAATGTGTGTTCCACACACATAAGCTAGAACTCACAGATTATTCTAATAATTATCATTTATAGACATTCTGATTTCGGATAGATGCAAATTGGGCTGATTTGCGGGGTACCCCTATAAATACATACTACACAATACCAAATGTTGTAACCAAATGTTGTAACCAACCAATGAAAAGCGATTGAAAACAAAGTACTTATAAGCCAAACAGTCAATTTGCATAATATCACCAAGATCTATGCCTGTGCAGAACAGAACTCTATGTAAATTGAGCATACTGCTGGAAGTTTACATAAAATATTGATTTTTACATTCTGCAAACTTTTGACCATTAAGATTGAAATTCAGAAAACTCAATTTTACCGGTTTTATTTTTTCTTGAGATTTTATGATTATAACAAACACATGTGTGGCCAAATTTGATATAAATTTCATAGGTTGACAAGAACAGCAACTAGGCAAAATTGACAATTTAATTTGTTGAAATATTTTCAAAAACCGTAAATTTAGGGGTACCTTTAAACAAAATTTGATGTGGACTTGTTTATTTTATGCATTGAAATACATGTATGGTACATACATAATTACAAATTATTAGGCATCATGTTGAGAATAAATTAGGATGAAAAATCAAAAATCTTGTCGCCTAGGGCCACTATTAATGAAGGTGTCCATTTTTTTAACTTTAAAATTTAAAATTATTTAAATTTAACAACTGAAATGGATGAATGGGTAAATATCTCACAAATAGAACACACATGTAATAGACAATCTTTCTACAAAATTTTATAAAATTCTGTGCGTGGGCAGAACCCTATGTAAATTCAATATAGGGTGGAACTCCCCCTTTGTAACAGTTATGGCCATTGATGTCAGATTTTCATTTGGCTCAATATCTTGAGAACAAATTCAAAGAATTTCACCAAATTTGATATATGCCTATATATTGACAAGATCAGCATATATAGCTGAAAATGTGGGGCTGTACTGGATTTTGGTTGTCCATCATTCGGTCCGTCATTCAATCCATCCATCATAATTTCATTTCCGCTCAATATCTTGAGAACAAATTTATAGAATTTTACCAAATTTTGCATATGCATTTATATTGACAAGATCTAGATTGGGATTGCTACACAGCATTATTTGCTTATTTGTGACAGAGTTATGACCCTTGACTGATGTCAGAATTTTTTTCAGAATTTCATTTCCCCTCAATATCTTTAGATTTAATAGATAGAATTTGACCAATATTTGTATTTGCATTGATAATGACAAGATCTAGGTTGGGATTGTTACCTGTCATATTTCTTAAATTTGTAACAGATTTATGGCCCTTGAGTGATGTCAGATTTTTGCTCTGCTAAATATCTTGAGAACAAATTGGTAGAATTTCACCAAATTTTATATATGCATTTATATTGACAAGATCTACATTAGTGATTGTTACCTGGCAACTTTCTAGCAGTTATTGCCCTTGATTAAGGTCAAATTTCGTTTTCCGCTCTGACAATATTTTGAAAACAAATGGACAGAATTTCTCCAAATTTTATATATGTGCATTTATATTGACATGTAAAATGTCATATTTGGCTCATTTGAACAGAGTTATGGCCCTTGATTGATGCCAAAACTACGTCTCCAGTCAATATCTTGAAAAAAAATGAACGGAATGTATATTTCAGCTGTGATACGTAACTATGGTAACCTTTTAGTGGAGATGTGTGCTGTAGTACCCGATGGTGTTGTCTGTTTCTTCACAAGTTATGTTTATATGGTAAGAAAAGAAAGAGAGTTTGGTACTTAGGCCTAAATTAAAATTTTATTTATTTCCCCTTACCCGACCGACCGTGAAAAAGGCCCTACTCAAAAATTTTATTTCAATTTTCAGTCAAGAATATTTTTTTTTTAAATTTCATTGCAACCCGAGAGAATTGTCCTATGTAACAGTTTTTTTATTAAAGTAGAATTGTCCAATGCAGCAAATTGTTTGTGTATTTAATTTTATTGCCTATAGTAGGACTATACAGTAAAACCTGCCCAAAACGGCCACTCAAAGATATACACAAAGGTCAAATGGGCACTAAATGCAGGTGGGAAGTATTGCAGAATGCTTCCCGGGAGCATTCTGCAATACTTTTGACCTGCATTATGCAATGTCTTTTTTTGAGAGGCCTCTTAAGACAGGTTTTAATGTATACAATTAAGTTTAATAGATATCCAATTTGAGATTTTTAGTTAACTATAATAGGTTTCCAACCGACCGACCCATACCGGTAAAACAGGGTTGGGTAAGGGGAAACAAAAACATTTTAAGGTTGGCCTTATTGCATGATAGAGCAGGGAAGGCTCAGACATGTCTGCACATACATGCACATAGGTTTAGATAAACAAACATTTTCAGCGTAAAATTGTAAATATTTTCTTACCCATCAATTTTAACATATGTTTTGGGTTCTCAAAAGAACCTTCTCATTGAGGCGGTTCTTTTGAGTACCCACAACATATGTTTTGGTTGAGAAATGAGAAAATTAATTTTTCATTACGCACTCTTAACAAAAGTCCTGATGCAGTCTCATAAGAGCCTTCACTGCTTATGTACATGTAGTAAGTAACATTATCTCATGGTCTGAGTGAGATTTTTGTAAATGTAAACATCACACAAGAGAGCAGGTATGATAGAGCAGGGAAAGCTCAGACATGTCTGTACATACATGCTGTCTGATTAGAGCCTTCATTGCTTATGTACATGTAGTAAGTAGCATAATCTCGTGGGCTGAATGAGATTGTTGTAAATGCACATAGGTTTAGATATTAAACCAAACATTTTCAGCCTAAAATTGTAAATATTTTCTTACCCATCAATTTTAACATATGTTTTGGGTGCTCAAAAGAACCGTCTCAATCGGTTCTTTTGAGTACCCACAACATATGTTTTGGTTGAGAAATAAGAAAATTAAATTTTCGTTACACACTCTTTACTAAAGTCCTGATGCAGTCTCATAAGAACCTTCACTGCTTATGTACATGTAGTAAGTAATATTATCTCATGGTCTGAGTGAGATTTTTGTAAATGTTCATATCACACAAGAGAGCCGGTATGATAAAGCAGGAAAAGTTTGACATATCTGCACTTTCATGCTGTCTGATTAGAGCCTTCACTACTTGTATACATGTAGTAAGTAACATTATCTCATGGTCTGAGTGAGATTTTTGTTAATGTACATGTCACAGAAGTGACTTTTCACTGCTATAGCGATTAAGTTTCGGTTTGTTACACGACTGTCATTCGGCTGGGTACTTGCACTTTGATTATCAGACTTCCTGTTTCAAAGCGAAAGTAGCCTTAGTCGTCTGACCAGTTCAACCGGTTTTTGAAGCTTTTATTGGGTGAGTCTGTGTGAGCTGATGAATGATTGGTCGCTTTTAACCTTTTGCATGTTTTCACCTTTCACGTCACCTCACGTGCACGTACCAAACCCTTGGTTTAGCGCATTTGCCACTTCTCTTCTGAGAGATATACATCGTACTGGTTGAGTTCTTCAGCGTCATCTATTGTCCTTCACGGACAATGTAATTTATTTTTGGACACCAGAGCACCCTTTGTCTTTGACTACGACTTTGACGTTTGTCTTTGTCTTCATATTTTAAACTAATAAATAGATGTAAACATTCACGTCTGCTTTGTTATGACCGACTGAGCACCGGCTACATACATATTACACAAGAGAGCAGATATGATAAAGCAGGGAAAGCTCCGACATGTCTCAACACACATGCTGTCACATTAGAGCCTTCACTACTTATATACATGTAGTAAGTAACATTATCTCGTGGTCTGAGTGAGATTGTTGTTAATGTACATATCACACAAGAGAACAGGTATGATAGAGCAGGGAAAGGTATGACATGACTGTGTATACATGCTGTCTGGTAAGAGCCTTCACTGCCTATGTACATGTAGTAAGTAACATTATCTTGTGGGCTGAGTGAGATTTTTGTAAATGTACATATCACACAAGAGATCAGGTATGATAGAGCAGGGAAGGCTCAGACATGTCTGCCCATACATGCAGTCTCACAAGAGCCTTCACTGCTTATGTACATGTAGTAAGTAACATTATCTCATGAGCTGAGTGAGATTGTTGTAAATGTACATATTACACAAGAGAGCAGGTATGATAGAGCAGGAAAGGCTCAGACATGCTGTCTCATACATGCTGTCTCATTAGAGTCTTAACAGGGAAGCAACAATTGGCGGGATTTCTTCAGTGCAGTGGCAGAAAGTTGGAAGAAGCTGAAGACTTCAAATTTGTTTTCGTCGTTTATTGTGTGTTAGAATTGAAATAGATCAGCTCTAGTGTGTAAATTGTTGAGTAATAATTCACTGTTTGTCGGTCAGTTGAACAAAGAAAAATCACTCCCGCTGCACGCTTGTGATTTGATCTTTACAACTGACCTCCAAACAGTGAATTATAAGAACAATTCACTGCTAGAGCTGATCTATTTCTTAAAAATACACCTTTTCAAAATTCTATACCCTCTCTAGAAACAGTGTAGAACCTGTCAGCTGGCATCTGAATAAAATAACAGCATCATCTTTCTTTTAACCCATATAAGCCTAGCGTCCATTTGTGGGACATAAGCAAGCAGTGCATACCCAGATCAGACGCCCCAGAATACGGCATCTGATCAGGGTCTCCACTGTTTGCATACAGAATGTTATGTTAAAATTGAAAAAAAAATGAAAAATACAACCAATCTACCCTTGAACTGGAAATGAACTGGTCCAATTGATAAAAGCGTGAAAATCCATTTGGCTTATATGGATTAAGCAGATTACAAGGCCAAAGGGTGGCAGATGCTAGTCAGTATAGTCTCAGCTACAAGATACTGGTCAGGAAAAGATCAATATCCATTGTGCAGATGGTATGGAACACAACAGATACTTTTACACAGGTCTAGATGAATAACATTTTGAGGGTAGAATAGTAAATAAGTCCTTACCCTTCAGTTTTAACATAGGTTTTGATTGAGAAATTGAGAAAATTAATTAACTTAAGGCCCGCTTTTATGGATGTTCTGATAATTTCTTGTATGCAAAGATGTTTTTTTAAAGCACCTTAAACATTAACTATGAATTGATAAACCCCCATTATCTGACCTCAATGCATCCAAAATTTAATTGGAATAAGCAGGTATTTAGAAGAATCAGAGATCAAATTATTGAGTTGTTACTGTTTATCTTTACATTTACAGGAATCAACTGTGGCATCCTGGTATGAACAAGTAAGTCTGTTTATTTTGTTATTACACTACAAATCTTTTATAGCACCCCTTGTTATAGCACAGATTTATTTAGTTATTATTACTCTACAGTTCCTTGATAGCTCCCCTCGTTATAACAAAGATTATGTGCCCACAACCCGGAGGGTGGGGGGATATATTGTTTTTGGTGCGGATCCCGTTGGCGTCCACTTTTTCGTTTCCATGCATTATCTTCTGAATCTGTCGATGGATTTTGACCAAACTTACATATATACATTGTTGGGAGGTGGGGGAGATGAGGTGACCTTGACCTTATCTTCAAGGTCACAGGGGCACTTTGAAATGTCCAAAATATGGTTTCAGTGCGTTATCTTCTGAAGAAGTAGATGGATTTTCACCAAACTTGCATAGATACATTGTTGGGAGGAGGGAAGAGTTGATTAATCTTTGGGTTTCAAGGTCATCGCTTCACTTTGAAATGTCCAAAATATGTTTTCTGTGCATTATCAATTGAACTAGTGGATGGATTTTCACCAAACTTGCAAAGGTACATTTTTGGGAGAAGGGGAATAGAAGAACAGATTTTGGTGACCTTGCCCCAATTTTCAAGGTCACACCGGTACTTTGAAATGTCTAAAATATGTTTTTTGTGCGTTATCTTCTGAACCAGTTGATGGATTGTGATCAAACTTGCACAGATATATTGCTGGGAAAAGGAGAATTGTTGAGTAGATTTTGGTGACCTTGACCTTACTTTCAAGGTCACACCAGCACTTTGAAATGTCATATTTTGACCAAAATAGGGTCTTTGTATGATATCTCTTGATTTGAACAATATTCTAGCTAAACTTAATGGATTGTATCATTGTAACAAAATGTAGAGTTGATATGATTTTGGTGACCTTGACTTTACTTTCAAGGTCACCTCATTTCAAGGTTATCATCCTTAAAAAACTGTAAATTCAACCTTTTCTGAGCTCTGTCTTCTGAACCAAAGGGGTTTTTTTCAGTGCCAAACTTGCATAGATACATGTAATTCTTTTTGGAGTTCTCAGTAACCACTGGACGGATTGTTCTGAAATTTTGGGATATGATAGATATGGATGTGAAGTTGTGGAATAGGGTTTCAAAATGTCGGACTCCAAGGCTGGCCCACTGGCGTGCCCAAAACCGCTGAAATTTTGTCCGGTTTATTTCAAATTAACCACTGAAGGGATGGTTCTATTTAAAGGTCAGATTGAAATTGTGTAATCAAGCTATCTCAACAATTCTTACATCTAGGAGTTTCAAACTTGGTCAGACAATAGAAGATAATGAGGAAATTACCGAGTGAATTTTTTTAAAAAAGTCATTTTATTTTTTTTCCAGTAACTGCCCTTCGCAAATTTGGGCATTGAAAACTTGTAATCAAGATATCTCAAAAATTATTGTCGTTAAGAGTCAGCTGATAGAGGATGATGAGTAGTACAACTAGGAGTTTCAATCTTAAGATGACCCATGCCTTCAAAAAAGAGCAGCATCCTTATGGATAAGCATGTTGTTGTGGGGCACAGTATTTTACAAACACACTTTCTGGTTTGTATAAATATTGCTGTGTATGTCCAACTTTGACCTCCACAATTGGATTATTGTCACCGAAATATCATGCTGCACAATTATATCCAGGCAAATTTGTGAAAAATCAGTAAAATGGTACTTAAAAAATGGTATATAGTCACACTAACTTGGCAAGGCCTAACAAATTCCACATCAAAAGTAAATCTCTCTCTCCCAGAAGAAAGGGACATAAGCATGAACTAGATACATTGATCAGTTAAGAAGATAGTTGTAAAGGAAAGCATTTGAGCCATGGCATGAGATTTCCAACAGTTTGGTATGTGCGGCCAGCAAAGGCTCAGACCAGCCTGCGCATACGCGCAGACTGATCAGAGCCTTTGCTGGTCGCTTTAATATTCTATGACTGTTAAACTACTGACCAAACCTCATTTGAGGTTTCTAAGCTTTAAAGGAGGCTGCAGAGGCTCGTCTGAATCTACACTTGTCAAAATACCACATTGTTTGAAATCACTTATCACGGCTCATTTGATTTCTATTGGTGTGTGATCTGATTTGGATATGAGGCGGCATCGTTTTTCACTGAAAACTCAGTTATCCTTTTTCCTGCAAGTCATGACTTATTGTCTGCTCTCTCATCTGCCTTTTTTCTTACTATTCATGGGCGGATCCAGAGGGGGGGACAGGGTCTCCGGACCCCCCACCAGAAAAATCACAAAAATTTAGGGTTTCTTAGCAATACTGGTCTAGATCCCCTGAAAAATCACAAAGCTACCAAGCCAGAATTCAATGTTGGGCCATCATCAAAACGCCAGCGAAGCGCCATTTAAATGGTGTTTTGCTGGCAGGCCAATGATGGCCCACTTTTAGTTGTATTTGGATCATCTCTCCCCTCATGAACTTGACTTGATCCCTGAGTTTATTTTTCAACTGCTGCGGGTGTCCCAGGTGCTGGGGTAGGCAGCAGGTGCCTAGAGTGTCTAACACTCAATCCCCACACCTCTCTGTCGAGTGGATCGATGCTGCCAAGGCTGCCTGTTTTCATGTCAGTCTTAACACACTCAGACCAGGTCTTTTTAGGTCTCCCTCTTCTTCTGGCACTAGGAATTGTCATACTTGTGATGGAGTTTATGCATGAAGAGGAGCGTGCAACATGTCAATACCATCTCAAACCCCTAGTGCGGAAAACTGCTGTCACCTCCTGCACTCCTATCATTGCACAGAGTGTGTCTGCGGTTACTTCGTCATCATCTCTGACTCCGCAGATCCAGCGGCCCATTGATCTGTCGTTCCGGCAAAGCGGCTGCAAGTCTGTCGCAGTAGGTGCCCAGGTTTCACTACCATGCAATAGGGCAGAACGTACACAGGTGTTGAAGAATTTCCCCATGGTCCTGAGGGACACATGCTTGGATGTCGGAATAGGAAGAAGCCTTTTAAACTTTCCCCAGGCAGTACTACATCTGGTGACGATGGCAAGCTTGCATCCTCCGCCAGCACACAGTATGTCTCCAAGGTAGCAAAAGTTGGATTCCACGTCGAGTAGCATTTCATCCACATCTACCTGTGTGACAGGTCTATTGTCAATTGGTAGAGCCTGATCACAGCATCTTGGACAAACATAGTCTGGATCCTCAGCCAATCTTCCTCTAACACCACTGCACTTCTTGTGCATCCAATACATGCACTGAGAGCACTGGATAGAGTTCACACCAACACCACTCTGACAGACTGCACAGGGGAACGCTCCAGAGTCAAGAAGGTCAAGCCCATGAGCTTTGTCTTCTTCATGTTGACTCCCTATCCCTTGCGTTCAATACCTTCATTCCATACCTTCAACCTTGCAATGCATTCTTCAAGTGAGTCTGCCATTACAACAAGGTCGTGGACATACAGAAGCTCTCATGGCACACCAGTACGGAACTGGCGCGACAGAGCTTCCAGCACAAGTATGAAACGCAAGGGGCTGAGAACAGATCCCTGATGCACACTGACTCCAACCCCAAACTCCTCGTTGTACTGACCTTTGACATGGACCCGGCTTCTGACATCCGTATACATGCTCTGGATGACACGTACAGCCCACTCCTCCACTCCCAAACTCCTCAAGGCACACCAAAGAACTTTCCTGGTTACTCGGTCGAAAGCCTTCTCCCTGTCAACAAAGGCGAAGTAAAGTGGCTTTTTTGCAGCGATGTACTTCTCTTGCAATTGGCGGATGAGGAAGATGGCATCAGTGGTGCCACGACCAGGCACAAAGCCAAACTGCATGGCATGGATGTCCACCATCTCTCGAATAAAGGAGTCCAGCACACGCTTAAGCAGCTTCATAACCTGATTAGTTAGTTTCAGGCCGCGATAGTTTCCCCGCTCCAGAGCATCACCTTTACCCTTGTAAAGGTTCAAGATGAAACTCTCTTGCCAGTCCGTAGGAATCACATCATTGCAGAAGACCACCTCCGTTAGCTCTGTCAACAACTCTATGCACACCTCACCAGCAGCTTTCAGCATCTCTGCAATGATACCAGAAGGGCCTGCAGCCTTGCCACACTTCATCTTTCTAAGGGCTTTGCTAATAAGATCCTTTGTGACTGGTCGTGGTAGCAACCTCCGGAAACAGGTCGCTCTCCCACTCAAACTGAACATTCAGTAGTCTAGCGTAGTGTTCAACCCAGGCCTTCATTTTCTCCAAATCGCTGAGAGACAGTTCACCAGTGTCATTTCTAACACATTTCTCGCCAACATCATCTTGATTTGTTTTGTCCAGCTGCTTGGCAAGTTTGAAGATCCCAGTGTCGTTTGGTGTGATATTCGTAAATTTTTCTCTCTCAGCCACAGACTTGACCTGCCAGACCATGCGCTTTGCCAAACGTTTCGCCTGGTTGTAGGCCGCTTTTCGCGTCCTCTGCTTCCCTCGTCTGACAGGCTTTAGCCAGGGCTATGTGCCTCTTGAAACATTCTCGCTTCTTCTTGACTGCTTCTTCAACCTTGTCATCCCACCACCAAGTTTCCCTTTTCCATTGATGCTTCTTTGAGAGACCACACACCTCAGAGGCTGTTTCCAGTAGGGGGGTCTTCAGTTATGACCACACATCTTCCACATCATCAGCTTATTCCACTGGCGTAAGAGCAGCTACTTTGTCCTTGAAGGTGTCGTGAAAATCTTTTGACACAACAGGGTCCCTGAGCTTCCAAGTACAAATACAAGGGGGTGAATTTGCGTTTCTTTGCTGATAGAATAACTAAAAAAAAACGTTTTCTAAGTTGGACACCCTCTGACAAAATTTGCTGGATACTTGCATGCTACTGCAAACACTATGAGCTGTGACATGAGATTTCCAGCAATGTGGCATTTTGACATGAATAGACTCAGAAGAGCCTGTGCACACTCCTTTTAAGCTTAGAAACTTCAAAATGCTGTTCGGTCAGTAGCTTACTGTTCATATCATATTCAAGTGACTAGCAAAGGCTCTGATTAGACTGTGCATATGCGCAGTCTGGTCTAAGCCTTGGCTGGTTGCACATACCACTTTGTTGGAAATCTCATGTCGCGGCTCAATTGTGGTCTGATCAGGGTTCATATTGTTCCAGTTTGCTTCAATGAAAAAATCTAATCAGAAGTGCATTTGAATATATGCAGCAGACATAAAAGCAGACAACATTATTTGGACAAAAATATATTGATGGGATAAGGGTTAAAATTGTTCTATCAGAATACTGGCCTAAAGTTTGGGTTCATACCATTCCCACCTGGGAAAGTGACCACAGGTAATGGTTGTCGCTATAGAATGTTAACCCGTTTCCCGCCATTCACAACTCTCTCATCTGCTTAGGTAGCCTATATTGTAAACAATATGGACCCAGAAAAGGCTGATCCTTTGATCATGGTTCATATTGTTTGCTTGCATGAAAAAATCTAGTCTGAAGTTAACTTGAACATATGCAGCAGACATAAAAAGCAGATGACATTCTCAGGACAAAAAATAATCGCAGGACAAGGATCAAAGTTCTTATATCAAAATACTGGCCTAACGTTTGGATCTTGGTTTATACCATTCCCACGTGGGAAAGTGACCTTATATAAAGGTTGTTGCCATAGAATGTTAATGCTTTGATTCAGGCAAGCTACCCAGTCCTGGCACAGCTCTTAATAAAAGCAGTTATATAACAAAACCAATTGTTATGCCCCCAACTTTGGAAAAGTTGAAGGGGGCATATTGCTTTTGGCTTGTCCGTGTGTACGTCCGTCCGTCCGTTACAAGATTTATTAAGATACAGTTTTGAAATTTCATATATGGATTCCTCATCAAAAAATAATTGACATGTATTTTTTTAAGTCTGGATTATCCCCCTTTGTTGAGTTATGCCCCTTTTAAAGGATCATAATGAAAGTTTGTAATCAAGATATCTCAAAAACTATAACAATTATGAGCGTCAAACTTAGTCGGCTAATAGAGCATAATGAGTAAATAACCTGGTGAAAATTAAAAAAAAAAGTTTTTTTAGTTATTACCCTTTGCAAATTTGGACATAGAAAATTTGATATCTCAAAAACTATAACAGCTGTGAGCTTCAAACTTGGTCAGGTAATAGTGGGTAATGAGTAGATAATCTGGTGAAAATTTAAAAAAAAGTTATTTCTTTTTTTTTGAGTTATTGCCCTCAACATTTTTTTTGCTGAAAACTTGTAATCAAGATGTCTCAAAAACTATAACAGCTATTAGCTTCAAACTTAGTCAGCTAATAGAGCATAATGAGTAAATAACCTGGTGAAAATTTAAAAAAAAGTTATATTTTTGGGGGGTTATTACCCTTTGCAAATTTGGAAATAGAAAATTTGATATCTCAAAAACTATAACAGCTATGAGCTTCAAACTTGGTCAGGAAATAGTGGGTAATGAGTAGATAATCTGGTGAAAATTTAAAAAAAAGTTTGTTTTTTTTTGAGTTATTGCCCTTCGCATATTTTTGGCTGAAAACTTATAATCAAGATATCTCAAAAACTATTACAGCAAAGAGCTTCAAACTTTGTCAGCTGATAGAAGATAATGAGTAGATAATCTGGTGAATATTAAATTATTTTTTTTATTTTTTCTAGTTATTGCCCTTTGCAAATTTTGGCATTTAAAACTTGTATAGTCAAGATATCTCAAAAACTATTACAGTAAGTAGCTTCAAACTTAGTCAGCTAATAGAAGATAATGCGTAGATAACTCAGTGAAAATTAAAAAAAAAATTTTTTTATTTTTTTCGAGCTATTGCCCTTTGCAAATTTTGGCATTGAAAACTTGTAGTCATGTCAGCTGATAGAAGATAATGAGTAGATAACCTGGTGATAATTAAAAAGAAATTATTTTATTTTTTTCGAGTTATTGCCCTTTGCAAATTTTGGCATTGAAAACTTATAGTCAAGATATCTCTAAAACTATTACATCATTACATCATACTCTTTCCTTGCAACTTTTGTCGTCTGCTGATAACCTTTGCAAACAGTTTGGACCCACATCAGGACTGACAGACATTCTGATAGTGCTCCTGAAAGAAATTTTTGAGAAATTATTTTTGAAAAAAAAGTCAGCAGATGACAAGAGCATGGAAAATTACCAACACAGAGTTAAATTGTCTGTTAAGCAGTTCTGAATCTGTCTGTAGGATAACAGTCCTGCTTGGTAATTTTTCATGCTTTTTTATTTTTTGTCTGCTCACTTTCATCAAATAAACTTTTTCAAAAAACTCTTTCAGGAAATCTATCATCGTGTCAAGCGGTTTGGATCCGGATCAGCACTGACATTCTGGGTCCAAACTGTTTCAAAGGTTATCAGCAGACGACAACAAGTCTCCACTAGCAAGAAAAGAGTTTAGGAATTAAAGCAAAGTAATTTTATAAGTTAGCTTTTTTCTATTCTTTAAAGGTAACTCAAATAATGTGATGAGGGTCAAGTTCAAACAGTTTTTTTTTAAAAAGAAATGTTATTTATGGCTTTTGGTGGATCTGCAATTGGCAATATAAAGTTGAAGCCATGGTTGCCATTCTGGGAGTATGACTATTTTTTCTATCAAAAATTTTAAGATTCTGAAACCAAGGTGAGAGCGTATTACAATGGTGTACAAAACAAACCTAATTTTATAATACCAAAGTAAAGTTTTTTGTCATTTTCTTTTTGCTATATATTCCTCTTTGAAAAAATAATAGGGCCAAATAAAAAAAGAAGCGTGTTACGGGTAACGGATCTGAAAATTTTAGGTAGGGTAGGCACACACATTTTTTTTAATTATTTTTTTTTAAAAAAAATTAAAGTGTTTTTTTCAAAGACTGATGTTACAAGAGTGATTAGTGATGTCACTAGAGTGATAAGTGTGAAATGATCTGTTTCAATGTTGATGAGCTATGACAGCTGACCATTGTTACCTTGTCACACTATTAATGACCGGCACAAGCCAACAATTAATTGACCAATTTGCAGTAGGATAGGTAGAATCTCTATGGATGGATGGGTTTGATAACAGGGGCTCAAACTCATAACCACAACCGGAGAGGGGCCCCAAACTCACCATCCAATCTACAAATGGAGCCAGCACATGGGGTCAAAACATTTTTAGTATTAATCTATTAACCGTCTGCTTTTCTCGTCTGCAAAAATGTCTAAGAAGCCTCTATGGCAAACAGTGTGGACCCAGATCAGACTGCTCCTATACGAGCAGTCTGTTCTGGGTCCACACTGTTTGCTTCTATACTTAATTCATCGGTAATGTTCGGCAATTATTTGCAGCAGATTACTTCAGCTGACGACATTTTCAGCTGCATTTTTTTTCTTGGTGCTTTTAGGGTTATAATCAGATTTGAATCAAATCTGATTAATAGGATGCACAGTGTAGGACCGGAAGTGTACGGTATTTGTGCTTGTACATTCTTTTGAGATTGTACATCGACGGATAAGTTATTTGTGCAATGAAGCGAGGGGTAGGTTGACAAGAAGTTTCTCTTTTTTCAAACGCCTTTCATTCTAAGTGGAATTCTGGTGGATGGAAATTAGGTTACACAGGCTGAGCTATCGATTTCCACTATTCGATTTTTTTCATTAAATCCGAAAGTTTCACAAAACAACGAAAATCACGCTATCACCTGGTTTCGTCCGAGTTTCAGTGTCTTTGCAAGCTCGATATCTTCAACCAGACATTTGTTTATTTCAGTTTTTCACTATTTTTCACATTTTTAGTAATCTGTAAACTTAGTTTATAGGCTTGTTTATCGATGCATACAATAAAACTGTCATGGGAGGGGTTTTTGTTTGCACTGTTTAATTCCATATTTGTACGGTTATTTGAACGGCAATTACAAAAATTAGCATTGAAACCGATGACCTACTTAGCATTTTTACCTCATTGTGAGAATAAACTCACATACACTTGATAGTGCCGTTCATTTTTATTGCTTTTTTTTGTTCTTGACATATAAAGTTTCAAAAGGATACTCGATAACATCTCAAAAACGGCGTCTATTTTATGTCAGATGTTTTCACAATTCTTATGTTGACATGATTAAAGTCTTTTCGTTGCGAAACCGTGACTTTGAATAACATGTACATGCACCTGAAATGTCCCCGAGTCATTACGCAAACAATGCCGATACTTTATTTCACAGAAAAATAATCAAAACTGACAAAAACTACAAATCTGCTTACCGTTTCCAAGCGACCGCCTTGCACAAATAACTTATCCGTCGATGTACAATCTCAAAAGAATGTACAAGCACAAATACCGTACACTTCCGGTCCTACACTGTGGGATGTGTCTGTGTGCAAAATATTTGCAACCATGTTGCTGAATGCGTTTTTCCATTTAATTTGATATGCAACATGACCATATTCTGAAAAAAAGTTTGTTATGACCTTTTGACCCTACTCACCTGGTCAAGGGTGTGTCTGAGGGCAAAATATTTGCTACCATGTTGCTACATGCATTGTTCCCTTTAATTGGATATGCAACATGACCATATTCCGAAAAAGATGAATTTTGACCTAGGACCCATCCCCTAAGTTCACCCAGGGGATCGGACCCAGGCCTTCAAACCAAAATCCTGTTTGATTATGTTTCCTGTTATTGTTGGTCTGCCTGCATTCAAAATTTTGGTAAAAAATATTGACAGCTGACTTCGTTATTGTAAAATTTATATATTTGACCAACAGGTCAAGAGGTTGACTTGACTTGATCCTGAGTTTATTTTTCTACTGCGGGCGTCCCAAGTACTGGGGTAGGCAGCAGGTAGCTAGAGTGTCTAACACCCAATTCCCACGCCTCTCTGTTCAGTGGATTGATGCTGCCAGTGCTGCACATTTTCATGTCAGTTGGGGTAAACTTTTTTTACACTACCATTTTTATCTACAGGTACTGGGCAATCATGAAGGTTGTCAGATATAATAGCTTTGGAGAAATGTGAAGTTCATTACACAAAAAAAGCCAATAGAGCTTTTGCATTATAATTGCCTATACTAAGCCAAGGGCAATAACTCCAGTGTTAATGAGTAGATTTTGACGAAAATTATAGAATATCGACTGCCCATGGTACTTATCAATTGAGCCAGTGCATGAGATTTCCAACAATTTGACATTTGACAAGTGTAGACTCGGACGAGCCTCTGCAGCCTCATTTTAAGCTAAGAATCTCTAAATGTTGTTCAGTCGGTAGTTAAACACTCTTAAAATATGCAAACGACTAGCAAAGGCTCTGATCAGACTGCGCATATGCGCAGGCTGATCTGAGGCTTTGCTGGTCGCACATACCACATTGTTGGAAATCTCATGCACTGGCTCAATTATAAGTAAAATGTATCAAATCTGATGAATAGGTACTGAGATATGGTCCCGTACTGGCACGTACGAAGCCCTAACTATCCCTCCGACATTGTTGGGGATAAAAAAACAGCCTTATATCTGAATACTACAAATAATTTTGAAAGACATATACCTGAATTAAGCAAGACTGATTCAGTACATACTTGGAATAATCATGGTAGACACATTCTGTCAAATTGATATCATTTTTAGGATTTGTTTATATTTTGGAAAATATTATTTTTTGTCTACATTGTGCTTAACATTAAAGACTGATGCTACAAGAGTGACTAGTGATGTCACTAGAGTGATAAGTGTGAAATGATCTGTTTCAATGTTGATGAGCTATGACAGCTGACCATTGTTACCTTGTCACTTTGTTAATGTCCGGCACAAGCCAACTATTAATTGACCAATTTGCAGTAGGCATAGGAGTGGGAAGAATCTCTAAGAATGAATTTGATCACAGGAGCTCAAACTCGCAACCCGAGCCAGACATAAGCTCAAATTAACAAACCCACCAGACAGTAGGGCTCAATATCAAAACCCCGACCAGACCACGGCTCTATCTCACACCCCCACTTTGTCTGATGTTCAAATTCAACCCTATCCAGACTAGAACAAGAACTCACAACCCCTTCCAAACTGGGGCTCAATCTCACAACCCCACCCAGACTTGGGCTCAAACTTCCAACCGAGCTCAAACTCATAACCCTATCCAGACTAGAGCTCAAACCAAAAACCCTTTTCAGACTCAGGGGCTCTATCTCACAACCCCACCCAGACTGGGGCTCAAACTCACAACCCTATCCATACTAGAGCTCAAACTCACAACCCAGACTGGGGCTCAAACTCACAACTGAGCTCAAACTCACAACCCTATCCAGACTAGAGCTCATACCAATAACCCCACCCAGACTGCATGGAGCTCTATCTCACATTCCCAACCAGACCGCAGCTCAATCTCACAACCCCACTCAAGGCCTCACTGCGTTGTGGTCCTTGAGCAAGACACATTTATCCTAGCTTAGTACTGGTTCAACCGAAGAAGACCCATCCATGTTTAACTGAAAGATTGTTGATGGGAGGAAAAGAATCAAATCAAACAAAACAAAAACAACCCCACTTAGGCTGGGGTTCAAACCCCTTACCTTATCCAGACTAGAGTTCAAACTCACAACCCCACCCAGACTTGGGCTCAAATTCAAAAAACCCACCCAGACTGGGACTCAAACTCACAACCCCGTCTAAACTCAAAACCCCGCTGGTAGTTAATAGAAATTAGATTACATATTTTACTCAAATCTTATCTACAAAATGAGGCGCAACATGAGATTTCCAATAATATGGTATGTGCGACCAGCAAAGGCCCAGATCAGCATGAGCATATGTGCAGTCTGATCAGAGCCTTTGAAAGACACTTGAATATTATATGACTTACCGAACAACATTTGGAGTTTCTAAGCTAAAAAGGCTCATATGAGTCTACACTTGTCAAAATGCCACATCGTGGAAAATCACATGCCGTGGCTCAAATGTTTTTACTCTTCACCTGCATGTGTCATTTTGCTGACAATCTTTACAGAATATCAGACTTGATCTGGATCAAAAATGTTTGACACTCTGAGGGTATACCTGAAAGAAGTTTATGAAAAATGTTAATTTGAAGAAAAAAATATTCTTGAAAAATTTCCCTGCATGCAAAGAGTGGAATGAAAATAGACCTAATATACCTTATACATGCCTGATTTTCTAGTACACTTATGATTGACTTAATTAATGGCAATAGGTTTACTGCCTGCAGAAGCCAACTGATCTGGATTTATGCCATCCCCCACCCTCCCCCCCCCCCCAAAAAAAAAAAGAAATAAAAGAAATAGCAAGAATAGGTCTTATAATTTGAATGTCTGTTAAGCTGCGTGATGCTTTAACCCCTTTTTGTACCAATGGCTTCTTCCTTCTAGTTTTATACAATACACTTGGGATGGTCCATTCTATATATTGAGGGGTCCCTGGTTATAATTTCCCCCCAATAATATTGTATTTCTTTCTCTAAAGATCAATTTTGGCTTAGCAATCAGTGGAGACCCTGATGTAATGCCACATTATGCAGCATTTCATCTGGGTCTTCACTGTTTGCCAAAGTGCTGAAAACCTGTGAAGACCCAGGTAAACTGCCATATACTGTAAAACTTCATCAGGGTCTGCACTGTTTGCTAAGATAAAAACAATCTTCAGGGACTGAAATACATCTTACATGTACTTTGGAAATTATAGCCATTGATTTTGATTTGTTTGATTTGATTCTTTACTTCCCAACAACAATCTTTCAGTTAAACAGGGATGGGTCTTCCTGGGTTGAACTAGTACTAAGCTAGGATAAATGTGTCTTGCTCAAGGACCACAACGCAGTGATGCCGGTGAGGCTTGAACCCGCTGTCCCTCTGTCTCGAGTCAAGAGCCACTGCGCTCCATCTATAGCCTTTGACCCTTGATATGTATAATGAACCATTCCAACCATTTGCATCAACCCAGATGGAAGAATCCACCAATGTACATTTAGGGTAAAAAATAACTATTTATTTGCTAATTTTGTATGCTGACGACCTTTTCAAACATTTTGGAACATGACCAGACCCAGCAGAAAGTCGGGCCTGGTCTGGATTAAAATTGTATGACACTAGGATGGTATATACCCAGGGTGGGGGGGTCTCTCATTTCCTTTCTTCATACCTAGGCTCGGGCCCACACCAAAAAAATATCAGAAATTTCAAGCACTCCAAAAAAATATTTAAAATTTTAACAACCCAATAAAATATCCCCCATTTTGTACCCTGACCTTAAGAAAAGACCCTTAAATGCATAGAAATGACCCCTATAGTCCAATTTTGTGATGACCCCCCAAAAATATCCACAAAATCTTCATACCCCAAAAAATATTTTTTTTTTTGAAACCCCCCAAAAATATTGAAATTAAAAGTTTTGAATCCAAAAAATGGACCCGAACCTAAGTATGTATGAAAGACCAGATTTGCCTCTGTACTTGAATTGGTCAATAATGTTAACAACTTTTTGCAGCAAAGGACTTCAGCAGATGTCATTTTTGATGGCGCTTTGATGATGTTTTTACAAATTTCGTTTGGAGGCTAATGGTTTTAGAGCTCTGGTTCTACACTCCTTGGCCTAGTACCAAGCGTTTATGTTTCCAGTAACTTGTAGAAGGTGCTAATTTTTTCCTGCCAGTAGCTTATATTGCAAACAATATGGACCCAGATCAGACTGCTCTCAATTGAATATCCTTGGTCGAATTCACCAGCACTAGTATAACCCTTCTGTGCTGAGCCTGGATGTTTTCTATTTTAGAAACAGTGTAGATACGCACTGTTTTAGACACAGCTTGGAAAATACTTTGTTTGATTTGATTCTTTACTTCCCAGTCAAAACAGTTTCAGTTATGTCGGGACTAAACCAGTACTAAGCAAGGAAAAATGTATCTTGCTCAAGGACACAACAAAGTGCCGCCGGTGAGGCTCAAACCCGCAGCCTCTTGGTCTCAAGTCAAGCACTCTACCACTGAGCCACTGTGCTAAAATACATACAAATAACTGGAATACTAAAAGTTAAAGCTGCATACTCTGTAACTATGAATATTTTTCGAAAAAAAAATATTTTCTTTTTAAATCATTTGTAAAAGAAGAATTAAGCTATGTTTTCACAATAAAAATGTTCAGTACAGCTGAAAATTGCATGGAAAAGTGAATTATCTTATCAAATAGGTGTAATTTTCTCTTGTTGGTAATTATTTGCGTCCCTCCAATAATTCTAGACCGTTGAATTTTAACATGAATGCAGTTGTTTTGATAGTGATAACTTGTTAAGATTTACGAAAATGGTAAAATGTTTACCTGAATTTGAGTATCTTTACTGTGTTCTTGAAAAATAAAAACATTATTTTTAAAATTAGAAAATCAAAAGTTACAGACTATGCAGCTTTAATTCGTTAAACATTGAGTAAGATTGTAGTACATAGTATATTCAGCTTGATAATTGTCTTAAGAAGATTGATTTTGCTTTAAACTCAAACAGTATGGATCCAGATCAGCTGGCTTCTAATCCACACTGCTTTAGACTGCTTGTAAATATATACAAAACTGAGAATAAGGCTAAAACAAAAAAGAGGATTGTTTCTCAGGCACCGCCGCATCTGTTTTAAAAGCCCGGCATTACTTTTTTTTATTGCTTTCTAAAAAAGAAAAAAAAACGCTTTTCCAATTTCTTAACATCATTATCGGTAACGACCATGTGGTTTCACTCGGACGTTGTGGTCCATTGCCGGTAATGTTGGCTAGTTTATTTATTCTCGACTCCATTTCCGGTATTTCCCCGATAAAAAAGTTCCCGCACCTGTTTTCTGCTGAATAAAAATTAAATAAAAAGCTGCCTTGCCACATCTGTTTTTTAAAAAAAATGGCCTGGGAAACAATCCTCTTTTTTTTAGCCTAGTACAAGTTAATTTGAAAAAAATTGGAGGTGAGTGTAATACATTTTATTGGGAGCGCAGTGGCTCAGTGGTAAAGTGTTTGATCATCTAGCTGGCTTATATGAAGCTAACTGATCATGATCTACACTGATTTCCACTCTGCTTGTCAATAGATGCGAAAATAAGATGGGGATGAGTGTAGTAAATAACATATCCAGCAGGGTTATGGTTAAAAGAAGATAAAAAATAATGATTTCTAAAAATTGAAACAGTATGGTCCCAGCCAGCTGATTAGGATCCACACTGTTTTACACTTTGCTAGTAAATACATGCAAATAGCTTAATTTGAAAAAAAAATGGGGATGAGTGTAGTAAATAATATATCCAGCAGGGTAATGGTTAAAAGGAGAAAGAAAATAATGATATCTAAAAATTGAAACAGTATGGATCCAGCCAGCTGATCAGGATCCGCGCTGTTTTCCACTTTGCTTGTAAATACATGCAAATAGCTTAATTTGAAAAAAAAGTGGGGATGAGTGTAGTAAATAATATATCCAGCAGGGTAATGGTTAAAAGGAGAAAGAAAATAATGATATCTAAAAATTGAAACAGTATGGATCCAGCCAGCTGATCAGGATCCGCGCTGTTTTCCACTTTGCTTGTAAATACATGCAAATAGCTTAATTTGAAAAAAAAGTGGGGATGAGTGTAGTAAATAATATGGTTAAAAGAAAAAAATAATGATGCATTTTATTTTAAAATGTAAAAAAAAAATTGCTACAAAAAAAACATAGCAGAAATTCTAATCAGTGTAATTAAAATTGTATGTCTTATAAAATATGTTTTATTGATATTTCTCTTGTTATATTATGATTAATTAATTCTAAATTAATTTTCTAAAATGGTATTCTTTATTTTTTTTAATTGGTTGCATGTTCATGAATTTTGTGAAAAAGGTGAAGATTGTCAAGTGTCTGTTTTGGTTGAGTGATTTTTGTCCCAGGACTGGGCTTTGGTCATTGAGAGTGTCACTGTCATGCTTGAGTAAACAATTTCCCATCAGCTTGCATGAAGGAAGTGTGAATGCACATGCATGCATGTTTAGCCACAGGTTAAAAGGTGTGGCTTGCAATGACAGATAGCCAATCAAAACACTTGTTACATTTTTCAAAAGAGATTAGCAGCTGAGCCAACCAATCTATTGTGACTTTAAGAAATTATCTTGGGTATATGAACTTTGACACTGGAGGGCAAATTTACTTCAAATTTTGAGTGCTAAAAGAATTGGACTATTGTGCTTCTTTTAAGAATCTGTTATATTTGGGAAGTGGATCAAAGTGAATGTGACAATATTTCAGTAGATTAAGTGGTTTCCTATATTTCTTGGATAATACAAGATTACAATGAGTGATCTTGTGGTGAATATTGACCCAGCAGAGCTGTTAAAGCTGGAGGATACATTCTCTTATATGGATGAATTGAGTGACAATGATGTGAGTAGACCAGACAGTAATATTAGTTTCTCATCTTGGACATTTTCACCGATTGAGTCGAGTGACGAAACACAGTCAGGGGAGATTATGAAAGAAGATGAAGCGGATGCAGTTGCCCAGAAGTTACCACCCCTGCAGCCAATGAATCAACAACCGTGCTATCAGCCTATATCACCAGACAGTCAACTGATTGGTCAGCCTCAGCCGATGTACTATCATAGTGAACCATATTACCCTAGTGCTGTGTATCATCATCATTCTGTCAACATTCACAATTACAACATGGCGACACCAGCCTGGAACTTCTACAGAGAACGTCCACTTGCTTATTCCATGTACAACTTCAACGCTCCACAGGTGGAGTACAATCCTGAACATCAAGATCCATTAGCCAGCTTCAACAGTGCAGAGACTGAATATGCAAGATGTTCTACACCCGAGTACATCATGGCGTTGAACTCTCTAGAGCAGCCAGACTCTCCTCCCTCACTTCAATCTACAGCCAAGAATCTACAAGACTGTTCTTATGCTCCTAGCCTACAAGCACGAAATGTGCCAGTGCCTAAACATATACAACTAGCTAAACAGGACAGTGGTTATAACTCAGATCTAGACGCCTCTCCCGTGATAGACTACCAGGACAATCAGGTCAAGTTATCTAAAGTGAACCAGATGAGAAAGCCCCCAACGAGTACATCGACCCCAGTGGTGTTTCCTGTGTTTCGTGTCGCTAACATGGTCAACAAGGAGAACGTACCTCCGGTACCTCGCCGCCTACTCTCGCCAATGACAATGCCAGGTTTCATTCCTAAGATATGTGCTAACCAGTCTAGTTACCTTGGAATTAGTCAAACAAATAACCAGTCCAGTTTTAGACAGATCCAGTCTCAGGAAGTCACATCATCAATGATCCAGAACCAGACCAGTGTGAACCCTGCTGCGCTCAGAACAGACAAAACTCAGCGGCCGCTGCCAATGAGTTTTGGCCATTCCGAGAGCAGTGGTGTTAAGTTTACGAGTATGGCCGACTTTCAAGCAGCTAAGAAGAAAGCGACACAAGAGAAGCGTAAAGCAGAGACTGTTGTAAGTGTTAGTCCTATTGATGTTAAGAGACTGAAGTTAGCGGAACGGGAACCAGTTGTTGAAACAGCAGTCGTGAAACCAGTGAGACGACGTCATAATGAACCCCTGAATATTGTAGCTCTTGATGTGATGAACGAGTGGTACATGGATAATCTAAGCAATCCGTATCCTAGTAAAACTGAGAAGGAAGAACTAGCTAGAAAAGGGGGAATAACTGTGTCTCAGGTTAAGTCGTGGTTTGCGAATAAACGTAACCGTAGCAACAACACGCGCCCCAAGAAGCAGAAGAAAGTGATGGAAGAACAACTTATGGACATTTGTCATCAGCTTGCTCGTGACGCAAGGAAACAGAACAAGGATAATGCGTACTACATTCAGCAGTTGTCTTCCCTTATCCATGATGCTACCTCTAGTAAACCTCAACAGGATGATATGTGAATATTAATTTGTTATCTGAGCCGGTATCCAGTTTAAGGTACAATTTGGCATGTGCGTAACAGTGAAGATTCAAATCAGTCTGCGCATCCACACAGTCTGATCAGAGTCTTCGCTGCCCATATGAATAATCATTGTGACTTTGGCTACCCATATAGCGCTAAGTGAAGACTCTGATCAGACTGCGCATCTGCGCAGGCTGGTCTGAGTCTCTGCTAGGCCCACATACCAAGTTGTACCTTTTGCTGTGTCCCGGCTCAATTTGTTATCTATGTTAAACATCAAATGGTGCTATAAAAATGAGTATTCAACAAACAAGTGCACACTTTCCCCTCAAAGAGCACACCAATTGCAAAGTCTTTATTAGTTACTTGACTTCTAATTTCCAGTCAAAGTGGTTCAATTTCATTATCAATAAGATTTGTTGTGTAACTGAAAAATCAGTGTAGATCATGTAGAAGCCAGCTGATCTGGATCCACCCTGTTTAAAAAGAGGGCTTATAATTTTTCAAAAGTTTTGGGCATGGTGCACTTATAAGATCGAATATGGCTATATACCCTAAACTCTTTGCATATGCTGGGAAAATTTTCAGGTGTTTTTGCCGTCTGCTGTGTTTTTTCTAAATTTACTTTTTCAAGCAATTCTTTCAAGAATTACCATTAAAGTGTCAAACAGTTTGGATCCAGGCCAGAGCCACCATTATGTCAGACCTGATCTGGGTCCAAACTGTTTGTAACAAAGTCATCAGCAGACGACATTGGAAAGCTATATAGGCCTGACCAAACAGTATTAACACAGATCAGTCTGCTCTTAAAGGTGCATGAAGCCTGATAAGGATTTACTCTGCATGTGTGGATCCAAAAAAAATTGTCAGAGGGGATCCAATTTTGCCTTTTTTTTTTTTAGTTGATGAGGGGTAGGTGGATCCAAAAAGCACTATGAGCGGGCCATCATCGTGCTGATGATGGTCCAACACTGAATGCTGGCTTGGTAGCTTTGTAATTTTTCAGGGGATCTGGACCAGAATTGCTAAGAAACACAATATTTTTATGATTTTTCATGGGGGGGGGGGACCCCTGGTCCCCCTCTGGATCCGCACATGCTCTGTTTGCCATTCAAATGTTCAAATGGATTTGTTAACCCTTTCCATTAGAGTTTTTACTAATATCAGCTGCAAACAGTTTGAACCCAGATCAGGACCCACATTTTGTCGGTTATGATCTGGATCAAAACTGTTTGACACTCTGATAGTGTTTGTGAAAAAACTTTTTGAAAAAATCATTTTGAAAAAAGTCAGCAGACGACAAAAACATGAAAAATTATGAGCCTCTTATATAAAACTCAAACTCAAATACTTTTTACAGTAGGATTATATAGGTAGATTTGGATTGGCAAACAGTGAAAATCCTGATCAGACTACTTCTTAGATCTGATCTGGATTTAGACTGTTTACCCAGCCTATCCGTTCAAATTTATAGGATACTCCATGGCTTGTGATGCAAGTCAAATTATTATGACCATGTTTGTAATCTTCACTGGAAATAGTTACCTAATTGACAAAACAGTTTAGACCTAGATGAGATTCTCCAGATTTTTGCATTCTGATCAAGGTCTATACTGTTTGCCATGGGAAAAATAGGTAATATCTTCAGGGGCAGATTGAAATAGGATTTGATTTGAAATGCATCATCTAAAGTTTTTTTTTATATTTTATGTATTATATCGAAGTAATTTTGAGCCAAGCTGCTCATATTTAGCTTGTTAATATCAATTAAAATTTAGTAATTGTCAAAATTAGAAAGTGATTATGGTAATTAGGGAGCGCAGTGGCTCAGTGTTAGAGTGCTTGACTCGAAACCGAAGGGCCGCGGGTTCGAGCCTCACCGGCGTCACTGCGTTGTGTCCTTGAGCAAGAACATTAATCCTAGCTTAGTACTGGTTCAACCCAGGAAGACCCGTCCCTTTATAACTGAAAGATTGTTGATGGGACGTAAAGAATCAAATCAAACAAACAAAAATTATGGTAATTTTTGATTGACTTTTCTTCTTTTGAAAATAGTGAAGATCCAGATCAGCTGGCTTCTGAAGAAGATGTCTGATCAGGATCCACACTGTTTTCTATGCAGCTTTTGATATATGGTAATATGCAAATTTAAGCGTTAAATGGCTGGAAACTAGGTGAGGAAATATCAGACTATTCAGTCGGACAAGGGTTAAGAATTTGTCTATGGTCAAACCTGTAGTTTAGAGTGTGAGTTTGATTTTTTTATTTCTTAACCAAAGCATATGTTGTGGGTACTCAAAAGAACCGTCTCCATGAAACAGTTCTTTTGAGCACCCAAAATATATGTTAAAACTGATTGGAAAGAAAATAATGACAATTTTACAATCAAACATTTTGTTGATTTGACCCTAAATGCTACTATGCTATATGTGATTTTATAAACTTGTCTTTCATATATGTGGAGATTTTTTATGGAGGAATTCTTTATTTCTTTGTGCAATAACACATGTTATCACATGACATCGCATCTGCTTAATGTATGGTTGATCACTGCCCTTTGCATTTTGAACAGTGAAACCCACACCGGATGGGCGGCAATCAAAAAGGCTCTTAAGAATCGAGAAATGCGGATCAAAAATCGCTAGAAACAGTGTTTCGATTGCCATTTGTCACCATTTAGGCGACAAAAAAATGACTATTGAAAACTCTGTTTCTATCGATTTTTTATCTACTTAACCGTCGCTGGTATTAACATTTTGGATTGTCGCCTATCTGGTGTGAAACCTACCTTAAAAAGGCCAACACACATTGTGCAAACTCTGATTTGATAGTTCCAAGGCCCAAACCCTGTTATCTTGGGTGAATCGAATAAACCAAACTTTTAGATGAGAAAAGGGGAGAAACTGGTTCTAATTTAACCGGTACCCTGCGAGCGGCAACTTTTGTTGTCTGCTCACAACCTTTGCATTTGGACCAAGATCTGACCCAACAACTTGTTGGGCCTGATCTGACTCCAAACTGTTTAACACATGCACTCTGATGGTATCCCTGAAGGAACATTTTGAAAAAGTTAATTTTTAAAATAATTAGCAGATGACAAAAAAACATTCAAAATTAACCAGCATGCAATTTAAGAGTTAAGAACACAGTTTTAGTCCATAAACCCAGATCAGATGTCACAGATTGTGGTTTCTGATCAGTGTCTGCATTGTTTCATTAATGAAAAAAATCCAATTATGCACTGTGGATGTGCTGAAAGTCCATCAGATCCAAGTCTTGATTGATTCACTTCAAAATTTAAGCCTTACCTTTATATTAATTTTGTTTCTGCAGTAAAACCTTTGTAAAACCGCTACTCTCAAAAAGACAGAAATTGGTTTTCAAGACCAATTAGCGCTTAATGCAGGTCAAAAGTATTGCAGAATGCTCCAAAGGGGAGCATTCTGCAACACTTTCGACCTTCATTTAGCTACCATTTGTCATTAAGACCTTTGTTTTGTCTATTTTGAGTTGCCGTTTTACACAGGTTTTACTGTAATATTAATCGGGCCTCGTCACAAGAAAACCTGTCTTTGTAGTTAACAATTAGATCTTGCTCAAACCGGCCTACTCATGCAGCTACAGAGACTAGCTAGAATCTTGAAATTGTGCATGTGGCAAGTTAATCTATTGTACTTACCAAAGAGTCAATAACAAAGGTTCTGATCAGACTATGGCATGCCCAGGCTGGTCTGCATCTTTGTTGTTCGCGTGCAACAAAATCAGGTTTTCTTGCAACGAGGCCCAATCATGTTGTGCTCTGAGCGATCATTCTGAGTGCAATTAATGTTTTGTGGTGTCTCAATTTCTAATTTCATAAATTTTTAGTTGTATTCATATTGATAAGAGCTGGGATCTATTTAGTCTCTTTATTTTCTATGTTCAGTCATGACCCATGAAAAGATTTTTTTATATACAATAAGTGAAAATTTCAAAATAATGAAAATTTTCATTTGCATTCAAATGCAATGCATAACTTAATTCTGCTCAAAAGATTTTTGTTTGTTTTTCACCAAAAAGGGCTATGACATAGACCTTAGTTCTTTCGAAAATGTATCATTTAAAGATTATTATATACAGTAAAACCTATACAGTATATAATATATACAGTATACAGAAAATGTATCATTTAAAGATTATTATATACAGTAAAACCTGTCTTAAGCGGTCACTCAAAAAAGACAAAACAAAAGACAATTGGTAGCTTAACAAAGGTCTAAAGTATTGCAGAATTGCAATACTTTTGACCATCATTAAGCGATAATTGGTCTTGAAAACCCATTTTTGGTCTTCTTTTTAGTGGCTGCTTAAGACAGTTTTACTGTATGCATTTGCAATATGTGCCATTTTCTCCAGTGTTGATTTGAATATTACTATGAACCATAAAAGGTAAAGTAAAACTGCAGGTTCAGTTTGTAAATGTTTCATTGTTTTTGTTGTCATCAGCTCATTTTCATTCACTTTATGTTTGATAAAGAGTCCTCTATGACTTGCATCAGATAATATTTGAACACTTTTTTTCTTTTCAAGACTAAATAAGAAAAAATCTGAATGTCATGCCTCATTTGCCTCAAAAAAGTACCAAATAGTAAACAACTATAGTCTTAGTTGGGTTTTCAAGGTGTAACAATTTACAAACATGTTAAGTTTGTTACCCATCTGACATGATTTATTTATAGATTTTCCAAGACAAAGTTGTTTCAGTCACCAGAAATGAGCTAATTACAGATATAAAATTGAGCAAACACTGCAGTTACAGCTATAGTATTGAGCTAACAATGCAGTTACAGATGTAGTATTAACCTAACACTGCAGTTACAGATATAGTATTGAGCTTACACTGCAGTTACAGATATAGTATTGAGTTAACAGCGCAGTTACAATTCTAGTGTTGAGCCAACACTGCAGTTACACTTATAGTATTGAGCTAAAACTGCTGTTACAGTGCTAATTTTGAACTACCATGGACTGCAGTTGCAATTGTATTTTGTAACTATTTCCACTCCAATTGCTATTTGAGCTAAAACTGTAACTGCAAAGGTAAAAATAATTGAATATATTGGAAGTTTAAGCTGGTGCTCAAGACCAGCCCCTACATCATTGGTGAAAGTTTTCATGATGATTCCTAAATCCACAGAAAGTCAGCCTCAAAATTCTGAATTAGGGAGATCAAAATAGATTCTCTTATTTATTTTCTGTCTGTTTAAGGACATTTGACCATTTAAACTTTAAATTGTGAATGGTTAGTGTGCATTTTGCAATTTCTAAGATTGGAGTTTAAAATGTTCAGGATTTTGGAAATTTGAACTTTCACCCATGCTACATGCACTATAATGAGTGGCTTTGCTAATGTATCAGGATCTGCAAACTCCAATGAATACATGTCCATTTAAGATAAAATTGTGCTATTTTGTGCTAATAACTGTATATTCTGTATAGTAGATGTATATTATCCTGAAATCTATCAACTACATGTATCTCTTTCCACAGCAAATCTATTTTGAAAACAGTGTATATCTTGATCAGCTGGCTTCTGCAGAAGCCAGCTGATCAGGATTCACACTGTTTTCCAGATAGCTTGTGATACCTGCTTGTAACAAGAGAACTACTTGTGGTGGGAAAAGGAAGTACAGATAATTCTCAAAAATTTAATTAAGCAAAAAAAAAACTCCTAAAATATGCCTAGCTCAGATTAAGGCAAATTTGAACTGATTTCAGTGTAAAATGGAATTTTCTCCCCCAAAACAACCTAAAAAATTCCAGATCCATTTCGAAAAATAGATCTAGATTTTAGAATTGTTTTTGAAGAGAAATGCTTACAGCTGAATGACAGATAGGCAGGTTAGTCTGATCTTTATACTTTTTGCTGTGTATTACGATTTCTTTACCCATCCCATTTTGTACCAAATATGTAAAAATTGTAATAATTTGTAAATGTTTCACTTTCGTTCATTAAAATCACCCATTTTGTAAAGATCACATACTAGTCATGTTAGACATTTAAGAGATTTATTTATATTATTGTTTTATTTCTATGATACAAAGAACAAAACGAAAAACTGTATATGTCTTGTCTTTTCATTTCTTGCTACGGCAACTTTAGTGGTCTTCTGAGAATTACCTTTGCAAACAGTTTGGACCCAGAACAGGACCGACATAATGGCGGTCCTGATCTGGGTCCAAACCATTGGACACTCTGATCTGATTATAGTTTCCCTGAAAGATATTTTTTAGAAAGTTTACAAAATATATTTTGAAAAGAGTCAGCAGATGACAACAAAAGGATGAAAAAAATTACCCAGTATGCAAAGAGTTAATGCTTCACCCAACAGTCCAGGCTCCAAGGTTATAAAACTTTTTTCGCGCTCAACTCAACTGAGCATAAAATATCAACTGCTAATGCGGAAAAAGATAGGTATTTCTTGCTTTTAAGCTCTCATATGATGTATTTATCATGCTTAAAAATTCAAAATGCCAACAATTGTTGGCATTTTAACATTTATGAGCAGGATAAATTTTATGCTCAGCTGAGTTGAGCATGGAAAAAGTTTTATAACCTCAGGGCATTGAAAAGAATTTCAACTGCTCATAAAAACTAAAATACCGACAAATGAAGAAGTTTCTTGCTTCGATACTCTCAGATGTTGTATATATCCTGCTCATAAATGTAAAAATGCCAACAATTATTGTTGGCATTTTTACATTTATTAGCAGGATATTATGTGCTCAGCCGAGTTGAGTATGGAAAAAGTTTTATAACCTCTATGCCAGGGCTGATTTACTCAAAGCCACTTTAACCCTTTTGTACCAAAAAACTTCTTCCAGTTTTGGGCACTGTGAGAAGCAGGGTGGCTCTGTGGTAGAGTGCTTCACTCGAGATCGAGGGGTTGCGGGTTAAAGCCTCAACCGAGGCAGTCTGTGTTGTGTCCTTTAGCAAGACACTTTATCCTCTGCTTAGTACTGGGTCAACCCATCCTGACATGACTGAAAAATGTTGAATGGGACGTAAAAACAAATCAAACAAAAACAAAAGTGACTGTGAGTCAACGGCATTTATGTTCAGATAAATTAAAGATAGTTGCAAAAAATACAAAATACAATATGACCTTAAGATAAGGTGGCTTTAAGAAAGTGGCAGTAGGATTCTGGCAATGTTGCCACTAGAATTTCCTACCTGAAAATGGTTATTTTACCATAAAGCGCCACCAATAATTTGCAGCAGACGACAATTTCAAATTTTGCCGCTTTTTCAAAAATAACAAATAAGGCATGATATTTCATGAGAATCGTCTGCTGGCAGACGATTCTCAAGAAATATCATACTTTATTTTTTTTCAAAAATCAGGAAAGATGTTGCATAATTTGTTGTCTGCTGCTGTCGTGATAGGCGTTTTTAGGGTTTAAAATTCAATAAAATACTGGTGACACAGAAAATGGCCAAACTGCAATAATTTTTTAAGCTCACCCGAGCTAAAGGCTCATATTGATAGATGAGCTAATAGTATACCAATGACTATGGCTTCTGTTTTAGCTCACCTGAGCTAAAGGCTCATAATGATGGATGATCTAATAGTTTACCAAAGACTCTGGCTTCTGTCTTTCTGTCCTTTTATTTCATCTGCCCATCCATCCATCTTCGGTAAGTTTGTCAACATTCGAGCCACTGCATGAGATTTCAAACAATGTGGCATTTTGACATGTGTCTCGGACGAGCCTCTGCAGCCTCCTTTTAAGCTTAGAAACTCTAAATGGTGCTCAGTCAGTAGCTTAACAATCATAGAATACTCAAGCCACTAGCAAAGGCTCTGATCAGACTGCGCATTAGCGCAGGCTGTTCTGAGGCTTTGTTGGTCGCACATACCACATTGTTGGAAATCTCATTCAATGGCTCAAAATTTTTTAAACATCTTCTCTGAAACCACATGATCAGTTGAACTAAGGTTTCATGTACTGGTCTGTAACCCTTGTCCCGCTGAACACAGGTTTAATCCTTTTTTTTTTTAAACACTAGATCCAGATGAGCTGGCTTCTTTCTGATGAAGGCATCTGATCAGGCTAAACACTTGTTTTCTCACTCTGCTTGTAAATTAGGGGATAACTGTATTCAAAATTTTCATTTGGGGAGGTATTATTGTCGGATGTACGGTCGGAAATTGAGTTTTACGGCGACATGCGAGCGGAGCTGTAAAACGTGATTTTGGACCGTATATCCGATGATATACTTCCCCAAATGAAATTTTGAATATGGTTATCCCCATTCTAATGCACTTCTGCAGTTTAGTCTCAAATTGAAGTGTTGCAAGCTTCACAAAGCTGCACGTCATCCAAGGATGTGTGACATAACTAATGACGTCAAATTATTTCCAACAGTATATCGCTAGATATGCTAGATATACTGTCACACATTTTTGACATCCAATCAGAAGTCTTGTTACAAAAGCAAGTGCACTAGAATACATGCTTACAAATGGAGTGCTGCAGGTAAACGGTTTGGGGAGGAGTGTAGAACATAAAAATGTATAGCATGACAAGGCTTAAAGGGGGCAGTGAAACTCAGGTGGGCAAGTTTAGTCCTCTGGGCTCTCCTGTTTGAATCAACAGATACTTTTGAAAATTTTGTACAAAACATTTTAAACATGTACAGCTCCTGTGAAAATATAAAGAATTATAGTTCAAAGAAAAGGTCTTTAATTGTTCAGGAAATGGTCGTAAACTGCATTTAAAGTGATAAAGAACACTTAAAGTACATTTCACAAATATAAATTTGATCTTGAGAAGTTAAAACTAGTCCTTAAACTGTACTAGAACTTGAGCTGCACCATTAGATGTCCAACAATTTGACATTTTGACAAGTGTAAACTCAGGCAAGCCTGTGCAGCCTCCTTTTAAGCTAAGAAACTCGAAATGGTCAGTCAGTAGCTTAACAATCATAGAATATTTAAGCGACTAGAAAAGGCTGTGATCTAAGACTGCGCCTATGCGCAGGCTGATCTGAGGCTTTTTTGGTCGCACATACCACATTGTTGGAAATCTCATGCTACGGCTCACTTAATCTCTTGAACTGTTCTTGAACACGAAAATGGGACTTGCACATGCACAGACTCTTTGCAGGATTTATACCTACAATCCTACTGGCATGCTCCATTGCTTACCCCGACAGTGTCACAGCTTGCAGAGACCTTTATTGTCTGCTGATATTTGGACCAAGATCAGTTTAGATTCAAACCATAGTGAAATTTTTATATTTACATTCGCTGTTCATTTACTGTTATTAAAAGAAAACATTTGGAGTGTTCTGTGTCCTTAAAAAGTCATTGTGTAAAATTCTTTCCAATTTGATCGGACATCAGCAGCACTATGACATATCAGCTGGTGACTTGATGACATACACATCACTGTTCCCTAAAGTTTGAGAAAAACTATTAAACACAATGGGTTTTAAAATTTCAGATAGGGTTTTGAAATTTCATAGATGGATTCCTCAAAAAAAAAATAACTAACCCATATTCTTTAAGTCTGGAAAGTCTGGATTATCTCCCTTTGTGGGGTTATTCCCCTTTGAAAGGTTCATAATGAAACTCTGCAATCAAGATATCTCAAAAACTATTACAGCTAGGAGCTTCAAACTTGAGGATTATTAGTAGATTACCTGGTGAAAGTTTAAAAAGTTATTTTATTTTTTCGAGTTATTGCCCCATAGAAAACTCGATATCTAAAAAACTATTTCAGCTAGATTTACTTCAAGCTTAGACAGCTGAATGAGCAGATTATCTGGTTAAAATTTAAAAAAAAAAAGAGTAATTTTCCTTGCATTTTTAGCTCACCTGAGCCCAAGGCTCTGAGGTGAGCTATTAGTATACCAATGACTCTGGCATCCGTCATCCATCCATCCGGCCGTCAACATTTTCAAACATCTTCTCCTCTGAAACCACTGGGCCAATTGATCTCAAATTTCATATGGAGACTCCTTAGGATGGGAAGGGGCGAAAGTTTTTTCAAATGGCTCTGGTCACATGACCAAGATGGCCGCCATGCCCATATATGGTAAAAACCCTTTAAAAATCTTCTCCAGAACCAGAAGGCCAGTGACCTTGGGACTTGGTATGTAGCATCGGGGATGTGGGGCCTACCAAGTTTGTTCAAATGATGATCCTGGGTTGACCTTGACCTACTTAACGTCAAGGTCAAATTTGCTTCCTAATGCATTTTTGTTTGGGAAATTTTTTAAAGTTGATTTTTTGAAACTATTGAAGCCAAAGTCATTATTCTGTCTATATATGTTCAATCCAATGTGACAATGGCTATAAATAAGTTACAAAGGTCAAGGTTGACCTTTGACCTTTCAGCCAAGGCTGCTCATATTGGAGTCCCATCAATATATTCAAACATAGTTTTCTCAGAAACCATTGAGCCAAATGAACTCAAATTTCATTTGAAGACTCCTGACAATAAGTTAGCCAAGATTTATGCAAATTGTTTTGGTCACCTGACCAAGATGGCCTACATGCCCATATATAGTAAAAACCCTTTAAAAATCTTCTTCTCCAGAACCAGAAGGCTGATGACCTTTGTTTGGACTTGGTATGTAGCATTTGGGATGTGGGGCCTACCAAGTTTGTTCAAATGATGATCCTAGGTTGACTTTGACCTACTTAACATGAAGGTCAAATTTGCTTCCTAATGCATTTAAATTGGACTTTTTTGGAAAAGTTTTTTTTTTTAATACTGTTGAAGCCAAAGTCATTGTTCTCACTTGATATGTTAAGCGGCAATTCCAAAGGTCAAGGTCGACCTTTGACCTTTCAGCCAAGGTCACTCATATTGGAGGCTCATTAATATATTAAAACAGTTTTCTCAGAAACCACTTGGCCAATTGAACTCAAATTTCATATAGAGACTCCTTAAGATGAGTGGAGTAAATTTGAACCAAATATAAATGGTCACATCACCAAGATGGCCACCATGCCCATATAAGGTAACTCTTTAAATATCTTCTTCTCTTGAACCAAAATGCCAATGGCCTTGGGACTTGGTATAGCATTGGGGATGTGGGCCCTACCAGGTTTGCACAAATGATGAATCTGGGTTGACCTTGATCTTTTTTTACGGCAAGGCCAAATTTGATTCCTAATGCATTTATATTGGAAAAATCTTGAACCGTTCATTTTTCTATATAACTGTATAAGCGGAAATCTTAATAGCGAAAAATGTTAAACCTATTGAGACACTGGTTTTATATAAGCACCAAAGGTCAAGCTGACCTTTGACCTTTCAACCAAGGCCAATCATATTGGACTGCCTTATACATATATCTAAGCATCTTTTTCTCAGAATTCACTGAGTTGTTTGAACTCAAATTTCGTATGGAGTATTCAGTAGATAAAGTATGATATTATCTAAGGTCACTTGATGAAAATGGCCACTGCCCATATATGGTGAAACACAGTATGTTTGAATAATAAGCCTAAGTTGACCTTGACCTATTTTAACATTATTAAGGAGATCAGGTGAGCGCTTCAGGACCTTCAGGTCCTCTAGTTTCTAGTTATTGCCCTTTGCAAATTTGGACATCGAAAACTTGCATTAAAGATATCTCGAAAACCATAACAGCTAGTAGCCTAAGATTTGGTCAGCTGATTGAGGATAGTGAGTAGATTTACTGGTGAAAAGGATAATGAGCACATATTTATGGACAAGCTAATGTTTGTGGGCACAGCGTTTCATAAACACAATTTCTAGTTAAAAGCATAAAATTAGGCATTTAATGGTGAGCAAGAAAAAGAATCCATTATTTGTGTGAGGATGGGATAGAAAAGTCTGTCCCTCGCGATCATTTGTCATCACTCGGCAATCATGGCCTAGTGATGCCAAACTGTGATCCTCGGGATGGATATTTATATTCCACCCTCACACACAGGATAGATTCTTATATTCCTGCATGATCTTTCAATAATACCATGATTTTCTTATTTGATATCCTTGTAGTATTGTTGGTTTCACTTCGGCATTACAATGATTTCACATTGGCGTAGCTCCCGTTACGCACATGGGTAATAAAGATAGTGGGTAAAAGTGATTTTCCATACCATAAGGATCTTCTCTTCAAGGAAAGAATTGGCTCCCTCTGGGAGCAAATTCTTTCCTTTAAGAGAAGTTCCCATTTTGAAAAGGGACACAATTGAAGAGAATCACTGCTTGATCCAGTAGTCTCCCTTTGATATGCGTAACCTTTTCATCGTTCTGGCTACGCCATTGTTTCACTTGAGGCCTATCATGAATCACAATGCAACCATTACAGGTACATGTACAGACCATAACGGGAAGCTTGGGGTCAGGTCTGATAACTTAAGGTGTGATTATAAGACTCTATCATGAATGCGAGGATAAGATAGAAAATTCCATCCCAAGGATCCCCTTTTGTCACCACAAGGCTTACCTGGTGATAAAAAACGGCCTAGTAATCACAAACGGTGATTGCAAGGGACAGATATTTCTTTACCATCCGTCACACAAATAATGTACAGTAAAACCTGTGTAAAACAGCCACTCTCAAAAAGCCCGAAAATTGGTTTTCAAGACCAATTATTGCTTAATGCAGGTTAAATGTATTGCAAAATGCTCCAAGGGGGAGCATTCTGCAATACTTTTGACCTTCATTTAGCTACCATTTGTCATTAAGATCTATGTTTTATCTATGTTTGAGGGGCCGCTTAAGACAGGGTTTACTGTATTCTCTTTCTTGCTCACCATTAAATCACATTTTCATTTAAAAAAGGCTGCAAGAAGTTCCTGAATACGAGGAGAGTAGATTTTTATAAAATATTTTTTGAAAAACCCATCAAGATGTCAAACAGTTTGGATTCAGATTAGAACTGAAATTTTGTCTGGCCTGATCTGGGTGGAAACTGTAGCAACTGTTTTTGAACTAGCTGGTAAAAAGTTACTCTTTGCCAGTACTTGTGTTGTCTGCTGATAACCTTTGCAAAATCAAACCACTTGATACTCCCCTGGTATTCCTGAAAGAATTTTTTCAAAAAAGTTTGATTTTGAAAAAAGTCAGCAGATGACAAAAAATTATTCAAAATAATAGTACCCTGTAGGCAAAGAGATTAGTGTACCCTAGAGACACACAACCAGAGTTTAAAATGCGGGGAGGAGCTTCCGAAACCAGTGTTTGTTTTAGTGGTAATAAATCTATCAACATCAATTTAACAGCAAGACTCTCAGTTGTTTATGTAACAAAATTTATCCTGCAATGCGACAAGGATTTTTACAAATATACACCAGAAAGCTTGATTAACTCTAAGCCAGCAATAACCCTTTTCCTTAAATGATGTCTGCGTTAATAGTCTGCTGCATACATTCAAAAGTATTCTACCTGTTATAAGGTGTCAGCTGAACTGCCACCCCTTTTGGTATAAACTTACACCTCTTTCGTACTCAAACAATATGAGGTCAAGCATTCACCAGTGATAAATCCTTAACATTTCTACCTGTTATTAGGTGGCAGTTGAGCTGCCCTCCCTTGTGGTATAAACTTTCATACTAAAACAATATAAAGGTAAAACCTTTTCCAGCGAAAAATCCTTAACATTTCTACCTGTTATTAGGTGGCAGCTGAACTGCCATCCCTTTTGGTATAAACTTGCAGTTATTTTCGTACTAAAACAATATGCGGTAAAACATTTTCTGGCGATAAATCCTTAACATGTCTACCTGTTATTAGGTGGCAGCTGATCTGCCATCCCTTTGGGTATAAACTTACACTTTAATATTTTCATACTAAAAATATGAGGTTAACATTTTCAGGGGATAAATCCTTAACATTTCTACCTGCTATTAGGTAGCTGAACTGCCATCCCTTTTGGTATATTCGTACTAAAGCAATATGAGATAAAAAAAATCCAGTGACTTTCTACGTCAATAGTGCAGTTCTAGAAAGTAGAACTAATTTTATGCGCAGGGGAGTCAGTTCCACCACTGTTTATTAATGTGATAAGTATTATAACTTCCAGTTTCTGTATAAACAATTCATCTTGCAATTTTGAAGAGCGTTGACATTAGAGCTGTAACGATAAACCTTATATGCAGGTATATTGCAATATTAGTCTGAAAAGGTACAATATATTGGTACGAAAAACATATCGCAATATATTGTGGACAACAAGAACAACAAGAAAGTGAGGTATTTGGTTTTATTTGATTTTCCAATCAAAAGTCAGAGAAATGTCTTAAAAACTCATGTAAATAAAGTTAATTGGAAAAGAAAATGAAGCTGTGGTACAAAATTTGCAAATTAAGTTTAAAATTTGCTGGTTGCTAGATGTTTACTGCCTTTATTCTTCTGCCCATTCAATGTGTTCACTAATTTTCAAAGCATGAATGATTGTTAATAAATTGCTTGTATTAATTTCATATCTTAAAACTTAGCATTTTGCATAAATGGAGCATAAATCTAAGTATTTTTAAGACAAGAAGTGCTCGTAATAGTGACTAAATATAATAAACAATATATTGTGGTAAAAAAAAAATAAAAAAAAAAAAAATCGCAATATGTTCTTCGTGTATTGCAATATATCGTGATGCGCTTTTGGCATATCGTTACAGCTCTAGTTGACATAAATAAACAGTTATGCTGCTGGAGAGGTGTTAACTGACTTACTTGAGTCTAGTAAGGTATTTGGTCACTGTCCTATGGGTTAGTGATGCTATATTAGTTTTGTTTTGTCATTACAGGGAATAATAGACCAGATTCAGAAACACAAGTTGCTATTTATAGAAACACAGGACGCTGCTGAAACAACACTGGCATTGCTGAATTATCAAAAGGTACAGTTAATCAGGGCTGTGGAAATACCATGCCCGACTTGTCAGACCTGGTCCCATTTCACTCTGGACAAGTTGAAAATTTCAATTTACTTGTCCTTGGACAAGTACAAAATTTGTATGAAGTTAATAAAATTTTGTATTTCATATTTTGATTAATTATTATGACTTCACATGTTGCATTGAAAACAGTGTGGATCCTGATCAGCTGGCTTCTTCAGAAGCCAGCTGATCTGGATCTACCCTGTTTACAAGAGAGTTGATATCTGCTCGGTTTCATACTGTTTTCTAAAGTGAAAATTGTTTAAGCTCAGAAAGGTATAAGCTAATCTGTAATATCGTACAAGTAAAATTTTCTTTGGACAAGTACATTATGGCCATTTTCTTATCCCTGTACAAGTAGAAAATTTTACTATTTCCACACCCCTGTGGTTAATGTTCTAAAAGTTCAAAACACTTTCCTCTTCCTTTTCTCAAATAATGTGTTGGTTATCTGAAGGCTGGCATTCATAAAAGGTTTATCAGAATAGCATAGGTTTAAATATACAAAAATTTTTAGCTTAAAATTGTAAATATTTTCTTAGTCATAATTTTTAGCATATGTTTTGGGTCTCATTGAGACGGTTCTGTTGAGCACCCACAATATATGTTTTGGTTGAGAAATAAGAAAATTATTTTTCTGGTATTTCTCTTAACTAAAAGCGTGGAATAGCAAACATGGAAGACCCTAATCAGACATTGGCAGATTTTGACCAGATTTTTATGGATGTAACATTTAGACAAGGGCTTCATCTCGAGACAATGTTTTTTTGCATGGGAATTTTGTGATAAATGTACAGTCTGATCAGCCCCTTTGTTATTTATTAAGCTGCAACATGCAAAATATTAAGTTTCTAACAAGTCTGTGTAGTTGAGCAGGTTGTTTTCAACCTTACTTTAATTATTTGTCAAAAACATCAAAAACAGGTTTTCTCACATTGCGACCCACATGAAAAAGATCTGATTGATTTTGGGGACCATGATCTTCAGTGAAACCTGTCTTAACAAGCCCACTCAAAATAGACAAATAGTTTAAAGACAGGTGATAGCTTAGTGCAGGTTGAAAGTATTGCAGAATGCTCCAATAGACGGATGGCTGAGAATGGGTTTGCTCCCCCCCCCCCCCCCCCTAGGGAATTTTGCAGACATATCCTATCTTGTAGAGAATTGAAAGCCGAGTCTTTTAAGAGATGTTTGCACTCTGTGCTCCGGGGGGTTAGTCTGTAAGAGCCTGTAACATACGTTACTTAATCAAACTAAGAAAAAGTAAATTGAAAGTTTGGGCTACAAATTAAAGACATTAAAATATTTATTTTTAAAAATCGTTCTTATAGTCTGCATACTGGATATCTTAACTACGTATGACAGCCATTTGAACAAAATTGCGGCTTCCTAAGGTGTAATATGCGTTACATAAATCAGATAACCCATTAAAATTTGCAAGTGTGGCTAACATCATTTACATTCACAATCTCTCTGTGTGTTTTGCAAAATGTTTTTAACCATGTCTGACTAGCTTATGCTATTGGCTAACAGAAAAATTAAAGTTTGTTTCCCTAGCTTAAATATTTTTTCTGAAATAAGCAATTAAACAACCCTACCCCTACCCAGTTTTAAGGTGAAATGTTTGGTATTAAAACTAAAGTAAAAATAGTTAAAAAATATTTGCAGTTGATGAATGTGTTTCATTGTTTGGGATTTATTTGCTTATATGAAAAGACTCATAAATCTGCAAGTTTGTTGCAAAATTTTTAATATCAGAGGCTGTAACATATGTTACCTGATGTAATAAATGGGCAAGCTCATTGTCTTTACATAAGATATGCCTAAAAATGTTTTAATCTCCTCGAGGGAATTTTGCAGACATATTCCTTCTTATAGTACAACTCAAGCTGCAGCGAATAAGGGATGTTTGCACTCTCTATGTTGGGGCGTTAGTCTGAAACAGTGTGTTACATGCGTAACTATATCAAATAAAGGAAATGTAGTTTGAAAGTTTGAGCTAAAATTGTAAAAAATCTCGCAGCTGTTGGACATCTTACATTGTTTAGGGATTTTAAACTGGCTCCTATGATAAAGACTTATAGATCTGCTAGTTGTCATCAAGTTTTAAAGATCAGAGAGCGTTACATATGTAAGCGTGATAAGTTAAATCAACAAACAGTATTTTGACATCAAGCTGAGTAAGGGCCTGCTCCATCCTAATACCCTTTGGAATTCTGCAGACAAATTACATCTTATGTAACCATTCAAGGTGCAGTTAATAAGAAATGTTTGCACTCTGTAAGTCGGGGCATTAGCCTGTAACAGCTTGTTACATATGTTACTATATCAAATTGAGAATAAGAATTTTAATGTTTGAGCTACCAAAAGAAGACATTAAAATTATCTAATAAATTGACATTCTTATAGTCTTTATACTGGATGTCTTTACTACACATGAAAGCTGTTTAACATTAATAAGGCTTACTGTGGTGTTATGTGCGTTACATGAACCTAATTATAATTTAAAAGCTATAATTGTGGCTATCGTCATGTAGTTAAACAACTACTATGACTTGGTTTCAAACTGTTTTATTAGATTTTACAAACTTATACTCAACTGATGAATAGGAAAAACCAAGTTTGCTTTTCTAACTTAAATATATTGTCTTATAGGAGCTAATACTCAGCCCTACTCCCAGTTTTACAGAGAAGCGAATTTTGTTATTACCGTTTAAGTAAAACATATGAAAGCGATTACAGCGTGTGGATATTTTTCATTTTCTTAGTCTGTCTTGCTCATATATCTACAAGATGTCATTAAGTTAAAGATCAGGACACTTAATGTGTACTTATAAGTCTTTGGTGCCAAAACACTAGAAATTATATTCATTTCTGATTATCAAGCCCATGGACTGGTGTTACAGATGTTATCAATGACCTTTTGGACACATTTCCTAATACTGTGCAATGCTAAATATAGAGCCACAAAAAGAAAAGATAGTTTTACATTTTTACAAGAAAATACAATAAATGAAATGGTCCAAACTATTTCTCATCGATTTAACACTCATGTTAAACGTTTGTCATTGTCTGCTTCTGTGGTAATCATTATTATCACACGCCTCCTTGCAACTAGTAGAATCATCACACAATATTTCAATCATTTACTGTTATTCAATTTTACGACCAGTCCACTCAAAATTGATGAGCCATTATCAACTTTCCAATTTTGCCATTTATGGCTTGGAACATTGGGAAACTGATATGAATTCCTAATAGTTGGCTCTTTGAGTATGTGTTTCAAGTGATACTCTGCAAGTAGGAGACAAGGAGGAAAACTATTCCATTAAGAGCAATGAGAACCTGGACTGATGTACCTTGATATTTCTGTGGTAAAGAATCAAATCTTAGCTGGTTAACTTTTATAAATGTAGCCTTTCCATACATGCAACCAACATATTTTCATCTAATAATGTCTCTGCACTTATTATCTTTCCCCCAGCATTCAAAAACTTCTTTGAAGTCTTAGTACTTCTGAAGTGCTGAAACCGAGGTAACTCTTTCCCTTCAGATAAACGAACTAGATGTATCACAGCAGGTAAAGCAATGAAATGCAGGATGAACAGAGCGCAAATTAGACCCTTTCAATTCAATGATTCACTAAGTTTCTAAGATAAGAGCGCTTATTAAAGGATGTAACATATATAACTCGCCATAATGAGCAAGGGCATTGTTGTGACATCCTTTTTGATTACACAGTCAGAGGCAAGTGTTTTCAATTTCAGTGTTTTCAATGGATCATGAAATGAGGCACCTTATCAACTTGTTTACTCTGTATAAATCTTCCATAGAGCATAATATAGAACTACTGGTTATCCCATTCTACCTATAGTCCACTTTCCTTCTTTTGAATGTAACAGCTAATGATATGGCTGCAAAAACTGAGAAATCAAAGGTTTCACATTATTTTAAGACATGCTTCAATGTACTGACATCAAAAAACAACCAACTGCAAACATAATTGATGGCAATGTCCAACTTCGTATTCTTTCTCTTATACCAGATAACTTTCAAGGTGTAACAGAAATTGTTTCAGACGGTCTGCCAAAACCATCAAGAGTCAACATTGTAACTAAAGAAAACTTATAAAGTTATTTGGGGGCAGCAAAATACTATTGATCTAAGACCTGAGGACTTGAGCATCAAAAGACTGGATAAGTTCCATGGCAAATGATGCAAAAAAGCAGCCTATCAAATTTCTGTTCGACCTTAGTTATATGTCAGAAATCTTAAAGTATTCTTTGAGGTACACGGTAGAGACAAAGATTTTGCAAAACCAGAGCAAAGTTATCATTTGACTAGCACGGATGCAGAGGCAGCTGCAGTTAGATTGCTCTTGCCACTTCACAGGAAGAGATATATACCAGAGTCATACTCCATTGTATGCATATATGTGAAATGGCATTAAACCCATATTTAATCAGGTGTTTGATCCCATGACACTGACATGCTGTTTCTGCTTTTGAAGAATGCTAAAAGGATTCAAGTTTGGCTGAGTCAAGTTGTTTGACGCTGGCACTGGCCAAACATACAAAGAAAATTAAGTCTTTTGATGGCTAAAGAGGAGGATCACATGAAATGCTTATAAGTGATGTTTGTCACAATTACCAATTTTAAAAAGTAATCTTAATTAATGTAACACATATAACACCATAGGAAGCTGTATATTTGTTAAAAAATCTTTTCTTATGTATCAAAGGTATTCAGCATGCAAACTACATGAATAATTCAAATAAATAGATAGTTTTATGTCTTCTTTCTGTTTCTCAGACTTTCAATTCATTTGTTCTTAAATTGATATGGTAACATACGTATCATACCATTACAGGCTAACCCCCTAGTTAATAGAGTGCAAACATCTCTTATTTGATGCAGATTGAATTGTTTTTTAAGGTAGGATATGTCTGCACAATTCCCAAAGGGGTGGAGAGAAACAGGGTTGTACTCAGTTTGCAGTCCTAAAACAATGCCATGATTCTACTGGTTGTGATGAAATGGGTGATTATTTTGCAATAGAAGCAGACACAATGATAGACATTGTGAGGGTGACTTGAATAAAGATTGTTTTTGAATAATTTTATTTAATGGGAATATTTATTAAATTGTGTCATTTAAATGAGAACTATTATTTTCTATCTATATGTCTATATATTTTAATATTATAGGCATTAGGAAATATGTGATTAAAAAGGTTATATATAACATAAGTAACACAATTCCAAGGGCTTGTTATCAGCAATGACTGTAATTACTAAGACTAAGGCACCAGAGGCTAGAGATTAAAAGGAAAACATGTGAAAAACGGTATTTTTCTGAAATATCATCTCTTACTTCCAAGAAAATTTCCTAGCTCATTCATTATGCCATGTAACATACGTTACATACTTATACTTTAATAAGTGCTCTTGCAAATGTATGATTCTTTATTGCATTAGCAAGACAGTGCCAAAAATGTAAGATATCCACAAGAGTCAAATATTTTCATATATTTTTCTTCAATAATAGATACCAAAATTGGATACTTAAAATTGGGGGTAGGGTTGTTTAATAGCTCATATAAAACAATGTATTTGAAATAGAAAAGCAAACTTTGTTTTTTCTATTAGTCAAATGAGTACTTTAGTAAACTACGATTAGAAACACTTGTAAAAATGCACAAATCGTCTGTAAAATGAATGATGTTAGTCACGATTTCAGCTTTGAAAGGGAAATTTAATCTATGTAACACATATAACACCATTGAAGGCTGTAATTTTGTTTAAAATGCTGCTTTTATGTAGCTTAGGCATCCAGCTTGCAAACTAAATAAGAAATTTGAATAATTAGATGGTTTAATGTCCTCTTTCTGTAGCTCAAACTTTCATTTTGATTTTTTCCTTAGTTTGTTACATAACATATGTAACAGGCTGTCAGAGACTAACGCCCCGGAGCACAGAGTGCAAACATCTCTTAAAAGATGCGGCTTGAAATTTTCTTCAAGATAGGATATGTCTGCAAAATTCCCTAGAGGGGGGGAGCAGGACCTTTTTTAGCTCGAAGTCTAAACAGATCATTCTGCAATACTTTTGACCTGCATTAAGTGATTATCTGTCTTTAAAACATATTTTTGGGTCTTCTTTTGAGTGACAGTTAAAGGCAGATTTTACTGTACGAGATTGCAAGGTTGCTGTTTGAAATCAAATATTATTAAAAAATGTGTGCATATTATCTTATAAACTAGTGCTTTTGGCGTGAATTCAAACCTATTGAAATGGGACCTGATTAAAAACTTGTGTGATTGAACTTGCTGAAAATTTTAACTGTTTGTGAGGTGTTGGTATTTTTATTCGTCGGTCAGGAGTCAAAACCTCGTAACTCTGATTTTTACCAAAACGACTTTTTGTCAATGCGGGAATACCAAAGGCATGGCGCACATTCTGTCAAATTCTCGTAGCTCTAGACAAATTAGAACCCCTTAAACAGCATCAATCATGCTTCAAAATATCGTAACTATGAAAGATACCATAATTTTGGTGCTCATTTTACCGAGATACGATATTTAGCCATGAAAAATATGCTCAAAATGTCGTAACTGGTTGGTTTTCCACAAAAATATGCTCAAAATGACGTAACGCAAGTGAAACTCTTCATAATGACCGTGAAATCTTTATTGGAAGTTCAAAACACCAATAACAGTGAATTTAGATGTTACTAAATGTAATCCTGTCTGACTTTCAGCAATATAGGACACTCCTAGCATAAGTTATTCAGTTTTTTGTCTCTCCTGAAAATTGTAAAAATCAAAGATACAAGTTTTTGACTCCTGACCAATAATATGAATGAAATGCATAATCAACATTGATCACTATAAGGATTTGCTCAACACTATGAATGATACTGAAATGTTTGTCTTGCAGGCTTGTGAGAATGGTAGAGGGGCGGTGCTTCTGTCAGTGGCCAGAGGGAAGGTCTCGGAGGGGATTGATTTTGGTAAGACTTTCAGCTCTACATGTTGGTAGCATGCTCTCAACCCTTTCTTTTCTGGTGGGTTCTTCCATCCAGTAAGATAAAATAAAGTCTATTTGAGACAGTTCATAAAACAATTGGTACTTATCAGGCCTCCAGATAAGAGTGTGTATTGCATTTTTTTTCTTTATTTCTCATCCAAAACATATGTTGTGGGTACTCAAAAGAACCGTCTCAATGAGACGGTTCTTTTGAGCACCCGAAACACATGTTTAAATTAATGGGTAAGAAAATAATTAACGCAATTTTACGCAAATAAAATTTCCTTATCTGGACCTATGACCTATCACATGCTAACAGCAAAAGATGAGACAAAGCCTGAACAATCTAGCCAGAGCCAAAGCTGGAATGTGGATGAAAGCTCTTGAGATAAGAGTGCGCAACAAAAAATAATTTTCTTATTTCTCAACCGAAACATGTTGTGGGTACTCAAAAGAACTATCTCAATGAGATGATTCTTTTGAGCACCCAAAACATATGGTAAAACTAGTGGGTAAGAAAATATCCCAATTTTAGGCTAAAAAATGTTTATTTAATGCTGTGCTCTAAATGTTTAAAGAATTATAGTATACATTATGCATATGCCTAAATCTTTTGATCTGGCTTGTATGGACTGTAAAATAGTTTAAGAGCTCACTTATTAGAATTTCAAATGTTTAAGAAATAGATCAGCTCTAGCAGTGAATTGTTGTTTAATAATTCACTGTTTGGAGGTCAGTTGTAAAGAAGATCAAATCATCCAGCGCGCAGCGCGAATGATTTATCTTCAAGCAACTGACTGACAAACAGTTAAATATTATTCAACAATTCACGCACTAGAGCTGATCTATTTTGATTCTAACACGCATTAAACGATTAAAACACATTTGAAGTCTTCAGCTTCTTCCAACTTTTCGCCATTGCACTGAATAATTCCCGCCAAAAAGTTTGACGGTGTCGCATATGCTTACATGTATTTGTAACGTCTTTCAAGGGTAAAAATGACTTTAAACCGTCTAACTTTTTGCAGCAATAAATGACGTCAGCTAGCGCAAGTTTTCCTCGCGCTTTCAACACTGTGAACTATTGTCTGTTATATCACATTTTTAACCATGCGCTCTATAGGCGAGGTGTGTTAGAATAAATTGTATATTTGTTCTTAGGTGTGGAGATTTCTTTTGTCAGCAAACAGTACATGTTGCATGTATGCATTTGTATCTCATTCTGAGTCTACTCCATCTGTTTGGGAGCGCATTGGCTCAGTGGTAGAGTGATTGACTCGAGACCGAGGGGCTGTGGGTTTGAGCCTCATCGGCGTCTCTGTGTTGTGTCCTTGAGCAAAACACATTAGTCCTAGCTTAGTACTGGTTCAACCCAGGAGGATCCATCCCTATATAACTGAAAGATTGTTAATCAGACATCAAGAATCAAATCAATCAAACAAACAAACAAACACCATCTGTTTAGGATGAAACAAGCTTTGCAGAAAGACCCACAGTATAGTCTATGGCACCGCATTTTCATTTTGTATATTTTGAGTAAATTAGTTGTTCTTATTTTAATATCCAACCAAGCTATGATTGCTTTAATTTTTTGGTTTCAAAAAATGTTAAATGAAATGGGTACTTAAAAGAAAAGACTCTCAATAAATCTACTGATAAGAAATCTGAAAAATAATTCAGAAATATATCCTCATTTCTGAAACTAGTGTTCTCCATTTTTACTTTGATTTAAGCAGGTAGTTTGAGTTATAAGGATTAGTCGTTGATGTATATATAGAGGGTCTTACATGAGTGCTCATGTTTAATTGAATTTATTAAACATGTTGAGGAAAAGAGATAAAATGTGAGGCTAGCCGAGCATATTATCTCTTTAGCAACGAGTTTAATAAATTCAATAATACAGAAGCACGACTGTTAGATTCTATTTATCATATGACATTAAAATTATTTTGAATTCATATTTTTAGCATAAAAACATTAGGATTTTGCCATTTGCATGACGTTAAAAGCATCATTTCACACGTTTAAAGCACTAGTGGTTTATAGATTTTAATGCATGGCGCTATTTCACTCCCAGAGGCGACATTATATGATAAATGAAATATTGAGACTGTTCAAGCACCAGCATAATTAGGACTGTTGCTAAGCATTTATCAAATTATTATCAACAGTCTATATTGATGTCTCATTAACCCTTCACATACTAGTGACTGCGAAATGCATACTTATGCAAACAGTGTTGACCCAGATGAAATGCCACTTTATGTGGCATTTCATCAGGGTCTACACTGTTTGCTTAGACAAAAACAATCTTCAGGAAAGCAATTCAATTTTATTTGGAAAATGTAACCTGTGATCCCTTTATATATATACAATGAACCATCCCAAGTATATTGTATCAAATCAAAAGGAAGAGTCCATTAGTACAAAAAGGGTTATTCATTGATATTTCAGATCATCACCTGGGTAGAGCTGTGATTATGTTGGGTGTTCCCTATGTGTATACACAGAGCAGAATACTCAAGGTAACTTCTGTTTTATTTTGAACAACGGAATGTGGTTCCTTAAGTCTTGGTCTGTGGTATTTAGATAATCTGGCTAGTGGGCATATGTTTGTTCAAACTTCTTTAACCAATTGTTAACTGGAAATTCTTAAACGGGCACGTTGGCAAACAGTGAAGACTCAGATGAAAAATGCAGCATCATGCTGCATTTTATCAGAGTCTGCACTGTTTGTTAAGATTAAAGCAATCTTCAGGGACAGATTACTAAAATTCTATCTGTGACCCCTTGAAGTACACCATGGGCAGTCCCATACTTATTGTATCAATATGTGTGGGGAAATTCCATCAGAATACAAAGGGTGGACAGTCTAAATACATTAGTCCCTTGTTTGGGAAAAACAGTATCATCTAACAGGCCTCTACCATGTTTGTTCAAATTATGCCCCTGAGGCCAAAAATGGCCCTGCCCATGGGTCACATGTTTTACACAGGCTTATATAATAGGGAAAACATGAAAACATATTCTTGTCTGGAACCATTATGCCTAGAGCCTTGATATTTGGTTTGTTGCATCACCTAGTGGACCTCTACCAAGTTTGTTCAAACCATTGCCCTGGGTCCAAAATGGCCCCCACCCCAGGAGCCTCCTGTTTTATATAAAAAAGATAATAGTGCAAAAGCTAAATTGGCTTGTTGTGTAAATTACTTCAAATTTCCCCAAAGCTGTTATATAAAAAAATTCTCACTATGAGCCATGTTTGCGCAGTGTCTGTAGATAAGCACAACAGAGTCACAATTTTACATTATGATACAAAGAGTTCTGAAGTTGAATCAGGTGGGTGTTTTATAACATATGCACAGTAATAATAGGGAATTAGGAATATTAGCCAGTTCATTGGATTTTGGTACAGTCCAACCTTTATTAAGTAAGCTGCTAAGGGATAGTCAAAATGTAATTGCTTAATACAGGTGCTTGCCTAATACAGGTACTTTTCAATGGAAAACTATTTGCGTTTTGCAGGAACTGAATACATGCCTGCTTAATACAAGTTGCTTGCTTAATACAGGTAGCCACTAAAGCAGGTTTTAGTATTTGACTTCACTACAGCTAGTGATTGGGACTGTGTGGCAGCGGTAGAACGTCTCCCTGTCCTTCACTATAGTGTAGATTTTAATTTCTTGTCCTTTGGGATCATGGGTTTCATTGTGGAACTTTGAAACTATTAGAGGGTCACTGATGAGGCCTAAATGGCTGAAACTAGCTAGTCTGGCCCAGGAAATATTCACACTCTAGTTACAGTTCTTCAGTGCAGTCTTTGCTTCCAAATGATAACCTTTTTAAGAACATATTTTTCTGTATTTATCACATATGCATTCAGTCACTTAACATACTTGTGCAGCTTTCTAGTTGGACTACAGGTTCAAGTTTTGGTCTAAGCCTTCCTCTACTGCCATACTTTGTGTATGCAAGCAGCGAAGGCTCTGACAAGACTGTCAGAGCTTTCCTTGCTTGCCAATGCCATAAATACCCAAATCTCAGTCATGCTAGGGAGCGCAGTGGCTCAGTAATGGAGTGCTTGACTTGAGACAGAGGGGCGGCGGGATTGAGCCTCACGGCAGCACTTTCGTTGTGTCCTTGAGCAAGACACATTAATTCTAGCTTAGTGTTGGCTCAACCCAGGAAGACCAGCCCCTACATAACTGAAAGATTGTTGATGGGACGTAAAGAATCAAATAAAAAAAATCTCCGTCATGCTAGGTCATTTGGTTTTGTTTCAGGCTAGATTAGAATACCTGCGAGAGCACTTTCAGATCCGAGAGAATGATTTCCTAACCTTTGATGCTATGAGACACGCTGCACAGTGTGTAGGTAGAGCTCTCCGAGGCAAGACAGACTATGGAGTTCTTGTGTTTGCTGATAAGGTACATCCCCAACTGTGTATTCATGCCAGTTTGCATTGAAAACATACTTTATAGATATCGATTGAGCCATGTCATGTGATTTCCAACAATGTGGCATATTTGACAAGTGTAGACTCAGAGGAGCCTGTACAGCCTCTTTTTAAGCTTAGAATCTCCAAATGCTGTTCAGTCAGTATACTATATTCCACAAGCTAACAAAACTCACTTCAGTCTAGGGAGCTGCCAGGTACTGGTGCTATTCGCTTAATGGCCCCTTTACAGCTATATAATTTCATTGACCGTTTGTTAAATAAATACCAGCTGTGAGAAAGGAGAGATCTTTACCTTTAGCCAGATGAAAATATAGATCCAGATAATATTGTGCTGTTCATTAGAATACCCTTGAGGAATATCTCATTCATTTTCAATATCACAACAGATCAAAAATTAAAGATAACAATAAAAAGAATGTTCCAAAAACAGTGACAATTACAATTTTATGGATAGAAATCACTAAGTGAAAAGGAAAAGTATTATTTAACTATTTGCCTTCCAACAGTGAATTATGTTGTCTGCTGCTGATCTTTGCCAGATACATGAACATCAGGCCTGATCTGGATCAAAATTGTTTGACGCTGAATGTGTTCCTGGAAGTTTTTTAAAGTAAATTTTGAAATAAAACCCCAGTAGATCCTGAAAAAACCCCTGCATGCAAAGAGTTAATAATAAAATTGCAAGAACTTTATGTCTATATGTTGAGGGATTTATTAGAAGAGCCTCACTGAGGTACTTCTAATGTGTACCCAACACATAGCAAAATATATGTTAACTCTTTGCCTACTAGCGCCCGGTGCCGTCTGCAAACAGTTTAGACACAGATCAGGATCTGCATGGACATGTGGATGTATTGTTATTTTTTGCATACCAGGTAATTTTTCATTCTTTTAAGTCGACTGCTGATTTTTCTCCCCCCCGAAAAGTTTGTTTTCGAAAAAAAATCAGGAATACCTTAAGAGGGTCAAGTGTTTTGGATCCAGATCAGGTCCTACATTTTGTCGGGCCCGATCTGGGTTCAAACGTCTTGCAGATGTTTTCAGTAGATGACGACAAGAGCAAAGTGCTTGTGTATACAGGCTCTAAGGTAGAGAAAGTTATCTCTGAGAGTTTATGACCTCAACCTGTTACTGTAATGGCTCTCCAAGAGGCTATTTAAAACCACAGAGATCATTATCACAATCTGTGTAAATAATCAACTTCATGCCTTTAATGCCAGTGGATTTTGTCTAAAATTTGCTAGTTGTTGTTTGTGGTAAGAAGTAAGTAGCTAAACACTCATGAAATGTGCAAGCAACTAGCAAAGGCTCTTATCAGACTGTGCATATGCGCAGGCTGATCTGCGGCTTTGCTGGGCGCACATACCACATTGTTGGAAATCTCATGCCACGGCTCAATTGTTTTTTCAACACCAATTACAAATGGCCATTATGCTTATTACATATGCAATGACTAGCAAAGGCTCTGATCAGACTTGACGTATACGCAGGCTAATCTGAGGCTTTGCTGCTCGCACACACCACATTGTTGGAAATCTCATGCCACAGCTCAATTGTTTTTTCAACACCAGTTACAAATGGCCAATCAAAACTCATCATTATCCATATCATATTGAAATACACTGTAATGCCAGTCAATTGAAATGATGTATCAACATATATCATCCTGTATCAACACATTTCTGTATTGGAACACATGCTTATGCAGCCAATCAAAACGGAGTGATCATTAAAAATGATTTTTGAAGTGAAATAAAGCAATGAGATAAGAAATAATATTGTTTTGTAGGTGATTTATATTTAAAAGCAATTTGATTGATAAATGCATCAATGGGTATCAAGGGAGCGCAGTGGCTCAGTGGTAGAGTGCTTGACTCGAGACCGAAGGGCCGCGGGTTCGAGCCTCACCAGCGTCACTGCGTTGTGGTCCTTGAGCAAGACACATTTATCCTAGCTTAGTACTAGTTCAACCCAGGAAGACCCGTCCGGCATAACTGAAAGATTGTTGAGTGGACGTAAAGAATCAAATCAAGCAAACAAACAATGGGTATCAACACTTATGAATTATTTATGAATCACAGATTGCATTGATATTGGTTGATTGTTTCAATGCAATTTAAATCCAATGCATATACAATGCATTGGAAAGGCACATGTATCCCATTTTCGTCGAACAGATATGCAAGTTTTAGCGTAATAATCTTGGCTCATATAGCAAATAAAACTCCGGAGAAGTATTTATCATTTATATTAATATCCACTTGGATAAGTTAGTAGCAGGATTTATACTGTGGCTGAAAAAACATGAAGCCCTGTGACTGAAAAAGATGAAGCCAGCTGATCTGGATTTACAATGTTTATAAATAATGGTATAGAATTTGAAAGAAACTATGTGTACAGTGTGTAATCAAATTATATTCTGTCTATTAGCAATGAACAACTACCACATGGATAACATGGGTGAAAGTTGTCATGGATTATTCCTAAAATCGAAATTTTTACTGAACGTGGCAGATAATACTAGCTTCTGATTTATATATACTGCTCAACAAAAGTTTAGCATGGATAAATAAAAATTAATTTCTATTTGAGCAAATGGTTTAAAGTTATAAAATATCTGCTGAAATGATGGTTTGGTATGTGATAAAGTTGAGGAAGCAATTGGTGTACTTTAATTGGATTTCTACTGCGTCGTTCGTTGCTTTAAACAAGAGAGGGGTCAAAAATGTGTTTCAACTCCATTTATGGCAATACAAAATTGGTGCAGCATCGATTTATAAAATCTCTTGTTTTACAGCTTGGTCCAATTGGCCATTCTGAAAAAAGATAAAGGTCGTCTGCATTGAGCATAAGTAGCAAAAGTTGAGCCTTGAAAACAACTAATGTCGTTGTTAAAATGACGTTTACAAGTCAAAAACAGTACTGTTTTCGCTGTGTAGGCATGCTTAATTGAAAGGGTTTTTGTATTTAAGAGGATTCCAAAAGAGAGACAGTTTAAGGAAAGGTATGTTTATAAAATTTTGTCTCATGGTATTTAATTCATAAAAAGTGACGTTAATCTGAAGTTTAGGCAAAATTAAGGCGATGACGCTATCTAAAGAAGACGTTTTCAAAAGACCAACTAACAGACTTGTCCCGGGTGCTTGTGCCAATCTAACATCAAACAGATTACTTGATCTCTTGATTCAGTTCGCTGAAATGTCGAGAAGTGTAAAAATGCCATTTTAACGTCATAATGGAACGGTAAAAACGTTAAAACGTGACATAAAAGGGTATCAAACTTTGATGTTTTTAACGTTTTTCACCAAAAAGAACCTTGGCTTTACTCTAGAGTCAATAATTTTAATTTCAGATGTAGACATGTACCGTTTGCATGCTCATGACATCAAATTTAACGTCGATCCACTGACGCCTAACCAGATTACTTTTTGTCTGGCGGACACAAAAAAAACATAAATTTCAAGATCCCCACACATGTTGATTACATTAAATAAAATGGTTCATGTTCATTCAAAGTGAGACATTGTATCAAAATTTGTGCTAAACTTTTGTTGAGCAGTATATATTTACCTAAAGGCAATTAACCATTTAAACAGACTGTAATTTTTAATATTTGAATTTCTAAAGTTAGGATTTTGGATTTTTAAAAAAAAAATTAAGCATGTGATAAGACTGCACATAAATAAGTTTTTTTTATGATGTGACTCAATTGGTATGGCAAAATTTGACGTGTCTCCATTAGTTAATAGTAAATAGTTTCCTTGTAATTTCAGAGGTTTGCCAGAGCTGATAAGCGGGGTAAATTACCACGCTGGATTCAGGAACATTTGAAGGACAGCCTTTGTAATCTGTCTACGGATGAAGCTGTACAAGTTTCCAAGAGATTTCTACGACAGATGGCTCAACCTTTCAGCAGGGTAAGTGGCCTATAATAGTATTGTGTAATTACTATCAGGACTTTAGTTAAGAGTGCGTAACGAAAATTTATTTTTATTATTTTTCTATCAAACATATGTTGTTGGTACTCAAAAGAACTCTCATTGAGCTCCCAAAACATGTGTTAAAATTGATGGGTAAGAAAATATTTACAATTTAACGCTGAAAATTTTTGTTTATCGAAACCTGTGTACTATACAATTCATCTTCTTAAAACTCATACCTAGGACTTGCCAGTGCTCTTTGAACCCTATTGGGCTATATAAATAATTGAGCCGCAATATGTGATTTCCAACAATGTGGCATTTTGACAAGTGTAGACTCAGACAACCCTGGTCAGCCTCCTTTTAAGCTTAGAAACTTCAAATGATGTTCGGGCAGTAACTTAACACTCAGAGAATATTCAAGCAACTAGCAAAGTTCCTTACGACTAGCAAAGGCTCTGATCAGACTGCGCGTATGCGCAGGCTGGTCTGAGCCTTTGCTGGTCGCACATACCACATTGTTGGAAATCTCATGTCACGGCTCATAAATTATGTCTTTGGTTTCTGCATCATCCCATCTCTAGGATTACATGCAGGCTGATTGTATCAGCCATCAGCCTCAAAATATTTTATTCAGCAGATTATAATAGTTTTTCTGATTAATTTTTAGCTTATCTAAAGACAATTGGCCATGTAAACTGAATTCTGCATTGATTTTCTAAAATTCATGACGTTGGAAATTAGTGTTGTATCGATGATCGATTATAATCGATGATCAATCAAAAATTCCTTTCGATTCTACTAATCGATTGTGTTTGGTAATAATCGATTATAATCGAAAAGATTCACACCTGACCCTCTTGTAGGCTACTCTACAAAATTTGCAACTTTGCTACAAGAAAATGCAATCCATAAATTCAAAGGTTTATAGATCAAAGGTTTATAGAATGTGAGACATATAGAAATAAACTGTAGCCTGGTTTGCTATGTATTCTATCCCCTTTAAAATCATGACTAAGAAGTCTTCAGTGCAATCTTAACCCATTGTATGCTAATATTAATGACAGCTAAAAAGAGTGAAAACTTTGATGAAATGCCACAAAATGAGGCATTTCATCAGGGAATACACTGTTTGCAATTAAGGACATAAAAGATATTCAGATAAAGAAATATTTATTTGGGAATGATAACCTGTGACCCCTTGATGTTTACAATGGACCTTCCCAAGTTTATTGTTTCAAACCAGAAGGAAAAATCAATAAGTGTATAAAGGGTTTAAAATGCCAATGGCTATTAATTTGAGTTTGCTGTCAGGACAAGTTGTGGTATTTGATACTGTACCTAAAATAACATGACACTGACGCTTACAATTTTTATAAAGATAAGAGTTTCAAGCAGTACAAGGGTAGACATTCTATGGGATGGAACCTATGTTTCCCTTTCATTTGATAATTTTCGATTATAATCGATCATCAATCGAAAACTCCTGAACGATTATTTTCGATGATCGATTATGAAAATCCAATAATCGAACAACACTATTGGAAATGCCATATTTTATCCTAGGATTCCTTGGTTAACTTTTGCAAACAGATAGCCAGGATACCCATAAATGGGTGCTTTTGAAAACAGTGACGATCCTGATGAAATTCTTCAAATTTGGCATGTCATATGAGTCTTCAAAGCTATATAAAGGCAATCTTCAGAGATAGAAATTCATCATAATTTGGATATTCTAACATTTTTTACTGTTTTCAAAAGCACCCATATATGGGTCTTCTGTATACAATATTAACCAAGGAATCCTTGGTTAGCCGTTTTTCCCCACACTAAAAATTCTCTTAATTCTCCATGGGAGCATTTGTTGTAGTGCCATGGGTGAAAGTTTTCAGGATTATTCCTGAATTCAGGATTTTGAGGCTGACTTTCCACAGAATGTCAGCCTCAAAATGCTGAATTAAGGAAACCATAATAGCTTCTCTGATTCATTTACAGTCTGTCTAAGGGATTTTGACCATTTAAACTTGAAATAGTGAATATTTAGTGGGCATACTGCAAATTTTAAGAATGGAGTTTATAAAGTTCAGGAATTTGGAAATTTTGAACTTTCACCCATGTAGTGCTCATTCAGATTATTTCAATGTTTGTCTTCCATGTTTCCTCCTGACAAGAAATATTTAAGTCTCCCAAACAAAGTGGGAAGAATTATTATTTTTGCTCTGTTTCTTCTTCTTTCCGCCCAAATTTTGTCAGGACGAGTTCTCAGTAACCACTGGACAGATTGTTCTAATATTTTGGGATATGGTAGATATGGATGTGAAGTTGTGCAAGAGTGTTTCAAAATTCAAAAAATTGGACTAAGGCTGGCCCACAGGCGTGCCCAAAACCGCTTAGATTTTGTCCAGACTACATCTCACTACCCACTGAAGGAGTTTTTCTGAATTTTTTTGATATGATAAATATTGATATATATGGTTTTTCAAGAAAGTTTGAGCCAGACCGCATAGTGCAGTCAGTTAGGCGTCTGGCTACAGATGTGTGTCTAACTGCAGATCCAGGGGTCGCGAGTTAGATCCCGGTCTGGTCCCATACTTTTGTGGAGATTGATCATGAAAGGATTTCTATGGTCATTCCTCCTTTCCGCTGATTCATTCAAGAAGGGTTGTTGTCAGTTACAAGCGAAAGCATGTGCACAAATTACTGGTTAACCGCTTGTTCAAGCCTGCTCAGGAAAAAGTGTGGTTAGGTGAACTGACAGTCCTGCCATGACCATAGCTGTTGACTTGGAACATAAAGCAACAAAACAAAGTATGAAATTTGAAATCCCCGACTCATGGGCTGACCTGCAGGCAGGCCCAAGGAATCCCTAGTACTAAATATCTCAGAAACCATTCAGATCCCCACCCCTAAACCATATATATTTATATTTCTTATGATGAGAAGCATTTGATAACACTAACTGGGAAGTTCTTAGTGGCCCCACCCCTTTCACATTATAAAAGGCCTTATATCTTGGAAACGGTTCAGATTCCCATCCCTAAACCATTAAAGGCCTAATATCTGGGAAATCTTTAAGATCCCCACCCATTAACAATACATAATGATATACTTTATGATAAGACATATTCAATAACACTGACCATGATGTCCCCATACCATTGGGTGTTGGTTTGTGAGAGACCTTGTAATCTGTAGATCATAATCATTTATCATAAGACGTCGCCTCTGGGAGTAAAATAATGCCATGCAATAAAATCGATAAACCACTAGTGGTTTTTAGATTTTCAGGAACGTTATGACTTCCATAAAAATGTTGCGTATATAATGACAAAATTATAACGTTTTTTTACGCCTGGAATGAGATTTTAAAGTAGGCTAATCTTAACGTCATATGATAAATAGAATCTAACATTGGTGCTCATTTTGTATTGAATTTATTAAACGAGATGCGAAAAAGAGATAAAATTCTTGGCAAGCCTCGCATTTTATCTCTTTTCCTCAACTTGTTTGATAAATTCAATTAAACATGAGCACTCATGTAGGACCCTCTATATCTTGTTAAATAAAAAAAAAGATATCCCTTCTATCACCTGAGGGCAATGGCTTAGTGGTAGAGTGTTAGACTTTGGAATGAAAGGTTGCTAGTTCAAGATTCATCAGAGGCACTGTGTTGATTCCTTGAGCAAGACACTTTATCCTCTGTATTGTACTGCTTAGACCCAGGAAGTCAGAAAAAGGTCCCAACCAATCAGAAAAATTGTTGTCTAGGATGTAAAGCATCAGCACACACAGCCAAGTTGAACTGTTTAAAAATTGGTAGTTATGTCTTTATAGGCTTAGCTATGAATAACTTTAGCCATGTCTAGATGTTTTAATAGCTACAGTTAAACCTGTGTAAACGACCACTCAAAAATAGACAAAAAAGATCTTAATGACAAATGGTAGCTTAATAAAGGTCGAAAGTATTGCAGAATGCTCCAAGGGGAGCATTCTGCAATACTTTTGACCTGCATTAAGTGATAATTGATATTGAAAACCAATTTTCAGTCTTTTTCAGAGTGGTGGTTTTACACAGGTTTTATCGTATATGCATTGTCTAAATGATTTGACCCCCATGTAATTTCAGGCGGATCAGCTGGGCCTGTCGTTACTCACTATAGAACAGTTGCAGTCGGAGGAGATGAAGAAAAAGATGGAGCAGAGAATGCAGTATGTGTGATCCAACAAATCAGAGCAATCCAGAGACACTCTGAATCAATAAACCAGGGAGGACTACACTCAAAGATAACAAACCAGGGAGGACCTGGTCAACCCTCAACATGAGGAAACCTGTATAGGCACGCTTGCTAGCAAAGAGGAGCATGGTGACTCAGTGGTAGAGTGCTTGACTCATGATTGAGGGGTTGCGGGTTTGAGCCTCACCCGAGGCACTGCATTACGTCCTCTGATAAGTACTGGTTCAACCCAAGAGGAAGACCCATCCTGACATAACTGAAAAATTGTTGACTGGGAGATAACAAATCAAATTAACAACAAAAAAATATGCTTACATGCTAGGGGTGATAGCCTGCTACATATGGGTCACTGTCAACCACCATATATTTATACCCCCGGTACGAATTATACCCCCAGTACGAAGTATATAGGGGGTATATAGTTTTTGCCTTTTCTGTAATTATGTTTGTCTGTTTGTCTGTCTGTTTGTCTGTAAACTTTTTTTTCTGTCAAAGATTTCTCAGCAACCATTTGAGTTAGGATTCTGAAATTTGGTACAAAGCTTGATAGTGATGAGTTGTATTGTGATACAAAAGAACAGCCACATATTGCTTATCAGTCCCTTTATTTGTTCATTTTTCTTTCTCTCCAATGGAAATTCTGTCACAGATTTCTCAGCTCCTATTGGGGCCAGTCTTTTCAAATTTTGTGTACATCTTCAGGAAGGCAAAGTGTACTGTGTAAAGGGAAATTGAGATGCTAATCCTCATTTTGCCTTCTTTTTTCAATTTTTCATTTTTTCCTTCTTTCACTCTTATATAATACATATAGACATTTTTTCTGTCAAAGATTTCTCAGATTTCTCAGCTCCTATTGGAGCCAGTGTTTTCAAATTTTGTGTACATCTTCAGGAAAGCAAAGTGTACTGTGTAAAGGGAAATTGAGATGCTAATGCCTTATTTTTTCAATTTTTCATTTTTTCCTTCTTTAACTCTTATATATATAATACATATATAGACATTTTTTTCTGTCAAAGATTTCTCAGCAACCATTTGAGTTAGGATTCTGAAATTTGGTAAAAAGCTTGATAGTGATGAGTTGTATTGTGTAACAAAAGAACAGCCACATATTGCTTATCAGTCCCTTTATTTATTCATTTTTCTTTCTCTCCAATGGAAATTTCTGTCACAGATTTCTCAGCTCCTATTGGAGCCAGTGTTTTCATATTTTGTGTACATATTCAGGAAGGCAAAGTCTACTGTGTAAAGGGAAATTGAGATGCTAATCCTCATTTTGCCTTCTTTTTTCAATTTTTCATTTTTTCCTTCTAACACTCTTATATAATACATATAGACATTTTTTTCTGTCAAAGATTTCTCAGCAACTACTTGAGTTTGGTACAAAACTTAATAGTGATGAGTTGTATTGTGTAACAAAAGAATAGCCACATATTTCTTATCAGTCCCTTTATTTGTTCATTTTTCTTTCTCTCCAATGAAAAATTCTGTCGCAGATCTCTCGGCTCCTATTGGAGCCAGTGTTTTCAAACTTAGTGTACACCTTCAGGTAGGCTAAGTGTATTGTGTAAATGAAAATAAAGTTGCTAAAGCTCATTTGGCCTTCTTTTTCAATTTTTCCTTCTGTCACTCCTATATAACACATATGGATGTTTTTTGTCAGAGTTTTCTCAGGAACTACTTGATTTAGGATTATGAAATTTTGTGTACACTTTCAGGTAGGCAAAGTGTATTGTGTAAATGAAAATAAAGGTGCTAATCCTCATTTTGCCTTCTTTTTTCAAATTTTCAATTTTTTCTTCTGTCACTCTTATATAACACATATGGACATTTTTCATCAAAGTTTTCTCGGAAACTACTTGATTTAGGATTATGAAATCTTTTACAATTTTGTCTTTTCTCTGAAAGTGTTTCAACCTGTGATGGCTACCGCCGGGGGTATGTGAGCTTTGCTCACTTCTTGCTATATTTGTACAAGAGCACAATGTGCTTGACTTGAGATCAAGGGATCGCTCCAAGCAAAGTCTCTGCATTGTGAGCAAGACACTTTATCCTCTGCTTAGTACTGGTTAAACCCAGGAATCCTCCTGGCATAGCTTAAAATATGTTGACAGGGATGTTAATATCATCAATACAAACACAATTTTGAAAAAACTAACATTTAGTTGAACAGATTAGATGTACAGCATCATCACCTCGGGTCTAATCCACTGTAGGTTGGTCCACAGTGGTATTGTCATATCTGTTAGTGAACATGGAAAACAATTGTTGTGCCATTTGTTAATAAAACATTAATTGTATAAGTTCATGTCTTTTTATTAGTTCACCTGAGTCGAAGCTTCTGGTGAGCTATTAGTATACCGATGCCTCTGGCGTCTGTCCGTTGTCTGTCAACATTTTCAAACATCCTCTTCTCTGAAACTCCTGGGTCAATTCAACTCAAACATCAGATGGAGACTCCTTAGGGTATGGAAAGGAAAGTTTGAAAAATGTTCCTGTTCACATGACGAAGATGGCCGCCATGCCCATATAAGGTAAAAACCAAAAAAAACTCTTCCCTGCAACCCAAAGGGCAATGGCCTTAGTATGTAGCATTGGGGATGTGAGCCATACAAAAACAAATAGTGAGTATGATCAGGAAATACCACTATAGCAAACTGCAGACAAACCTGTAGCATCATGAGGAATAGCAACAAAACAATCACGAGACAACAGGAAGACAAACTAAGCAAAGCAACCAGCTCTCTCTTCCTCATTGAGATGATTGCCAAACTAGAATGGACATAAAGTAACGCACAACAAAACATAGAACAATTACAGAATCCCACAATGGGAGTATGCATTTTACTGGTACCAAATCTTCAAGCCTCTCCAACTGAACGTTTCCAATTCTTACAAAGATTTCATAGACAGATTGGTAAACAGTGTTGATCATGAGCAGCTGGCTCATTCTAAAGTCAATAGATTTTTATCTTCACTGTTACATAAAGAGGATGTAACTGTGTTTACTCAACGTAAAACAACCACCTCACTCTTCCCCATCAAGATGATTTCAAAACTAGAAGGACACAAAGTACCCAATAACAAAACAAGGAACAAACACAGAACCTCACAAACGATGGGAGCAACAATAAATAATGAATCGCCAACAACGGAACCATCGCCTTAGAACGGACAGCAGCCTAAGCCACTTAGATGCTTAAATGCATTTTACTGGAACCAAATCTTACCCTAGATTCTGTTGTTGTTAAAGCACAAAAATTGTTTAGCCCTTATGAAGTCTATATATCATCACAGAGAAACAATCTAATCAAATTAACACACTGTGATAGAACAGATATAGTCTAAGCTAAAGAAAACCTCAAGTTGAGCCACGGTGTGCAAGCATCAGGCGCCAACCAACCAAGTGATGCTTTTCGTCAGGGCTGTCACTGAATCTGAGGCCATTGACAAATAATAGTTTGATGACCTAAATTCTGTACAGTCATCATTGACAAGAAACAAGAGAATGTTGAGTACTGAATTTCCGCAGATCATTTTAGTCAGTGGATCTGTCAGGATACCGAGGTATTTCTTTGTATACCAAGGTATTTCTTTGTATATGTTGATTATTTGTTTGCTAATGAGCCCCTGACAAAGTCAAAAGAATATTGCTTTGGCATCATCCTTCTATTGGTCTGTCCAGCGGTCTAGATGTCAGCCAATCCAGAACCTATCTCAGTACCGATCAGATTTGATGCTTTTTATGTAAATGATAAAGTACCATGCATATGGAGGGTCAATGTTCTATAATTTTGTCACACTGAACTTGTTAACACTTTAGTTACTGCCCTTGACTGAGGCAGTTATAGTTCATTAGCTAAATTGGCTTTTTCGCTCACCTGAACTGAAGGCTCACAGGTGAACTATAAGTATACCAATGTGTCCAGTGTCTGACATGTTCACATATGTTCTTTGAAGCTACTGGGTCCAATTCGACTCAAAATTTCATATGGAGACTCCTAAGGTGGAGGAAAGAAAGTTTGTACAAATGTTGGCAATTCAATGTCCAAGATGGTAGTCATGCCCATGTAAGGTAAAACCTATAAAATCATCTCTGGAACCAAAAGGCCAATAAAGTTTTGTCTTTGTATGAAGTATTGGGGATGTGGGCCCTACCAAGTTTGCTCAAATGATGATTGTAGGATGACCTTCACCTATTTTATGGCAAGGTCAAAATTTGAATCTTGATCCATGTATATGGGAAAACTTGAAAAGTATATTTTCCCCATCTATTTTCTCAGAACCCACAGGGCTGATTCATCTCAAACTTCATATGGAGTATCCATTAGATGAAACCATCTAAATATGACTATAGATTACACTACTAAAATTGGCGGAGCTCAGTGACTTTTGGTAGAGCGTTAGACTGGGGATCGAAAGGTGCTAGTGCAAGACTCGCTGCTGGAGGAGTCGCTGTTTTTGTCATTGAGCAAGACACTTGATCCGCTGCTTTGTACTGGTTCAACCTAGGAAGACCTGAAATTGTCCCAACATGACCCGGATTATTGTTGACTGGGACATAAAGCATCCAATCAAACAAACAAATGACTAAAATGGTCACCATGCCCATAAGTGGTAAAAACCCTTTAAAATATTTGTCTCTGGAACCAAATAGACAATAGCCTTAGGCATTGGGATGTGGACCCAACTAAATTTACTCAAGTAATAATGATCCTAGATAAACCTTGACCTACTTTACGACAAGATCAGACTTGTTTCCTAAATAAAAATCTTGAGTTGACTTTTCCCAAATCATTGTGCTTGCTATTTCTGTTACATGTAATGAGAAAATGACATAGATAAGTAGCAGAGGTCAAGATTAACATTTGACCTTAGTCTGTGTTTCTCATTGTTGGACATGTTTTTATGCACCAAAATGAAATTTGGGAGGCATATAGTAATCACTCTGTCTGTCTGTCCCATATGGTGTCCAGTACATATCCCCTATATTATTTGAGATAGGAATCAGTTTTGGTGTTTGGACGCATCTTGGGAGGGCAGAGTGTCGCATACCATTTTCGGGTCACCATGACCTTGACCTCTAACCTAGTTTCTAGAATAATAGTGTCTGAAGCATATCTCATATTATTTGAGGTAGGAATCCCAAATTTGGTGTGTGAATGCATCTTGTGATGAAGCAGTGTCGCGTACCATTCTTGGGTCACTATGACCTTGACCTCTGACCTAGTTTCTAAAATCCGCATTGTGTTTTGTGCATATCTCTTATATTATTCGAGGTGGGAATCCCAAATTAGGTATGTGGATGCATCTTGGGAGGGCGGAGTGCCGCATACCATTTTCAGATCACTATGATCTTTACCTCTAACATAGTTTCTAGAATAATCGTGTCTGGAGCATATCTCATATATTTGAGGTAGGAATCCCAAATTTGGTGTGTGAATGCATCTTGGGATGACGAAGTGTCACATGCCATCCTTGGGTCACTGTGTCCTTGACCTCTGACCTAGTATCTAGAATCTGCATTGTGCCCGGTGCATATCCTATATTATTTGAGGTAGGAATCCCAAATTTGGTGTGTGGATGCACCTTGGGATGAAAAAGATTTGCGTACCAGCCTTGAGTCACAGTGACCTTGGCCTTGACCTAGTTTCTAGAATTGTCATTGTATCCGGTGCATATCTCCTATATTATTTGAGGTAGGAATCCCAATTTTGGTGTGTGGATGCATCTTGGTATGGCAGTGCTGTACACCACCATTTGTTAACTGTGACCTTGACCTATGACATAGTTTCTAAAAAACGCAATGTGTCAAGTGCATATCTCTTATATTATTTGAGATGGGACTCCCAAATTTGGTGTGTGTATGCATCTTTGGATGACGCAGTGTCACATACCATTTTGGGGTCTCTCTGACCTTGACCTCTGACATTGTTTCTAGAAAAATCGTGTCCGACGCATACCTCATAATATTTGAGGTAGGAATCCCTTTGGTGTTTGGGTGCATCCCCGTTGACATCTGACCTAATTTCTAGAACCCGCATCGTGACAGGTGCATATCTCCTATATTATTTGAGGTAGGAACCCCAAATTCGGTGTGTGGATTCATCTTGGGATGAAAAAGTGTCGCATACCAGATTTGGGTCACTGGGACATTGCCCTGACATAGTTTTTTGAATTGGTATCGTGTCCGGTGCATATCTTCTATATTATTTTAGGTCGTAATCCCAAATTTGGTGTGTGGATGCATTTTTGTAACCAAGTGTCGTGTACCATTTTGGGGTCACTGTGCCTATGACCTCTGACAAAGTTTCTGGAGTAATCTTGTATCATTTGAGGAAGGACTCCCAAATTTGGTGTTGAGATGACGGCGTGTCACTTATCATCCTTGGGTACATGTGACATTGACCTCTAAGTTTCTAGAATCTGTCTCGTGTCCGGTGTATATCTCGTATATCATTTGAGGTAGGAATCCAAATTTTGGTGTGTGGATGCATCTTGGGATGGTGGAGTGTGGTGTATCATTTTTGGTCACTGTCACCTGCTGGGAAGGGGCTGACCTCTTGGCTCTCGTTTGTGGTGTCTAATTGTGAGTTTGTCACTTTCCCATTGGTATCCTGGGTCAGGTGTGGTACTTGATTGTATCGATTCCTGATCTTTACACCGTTACTTACCTTGATCTCTGACCTCGTTTCCAGAATAATTGTGTCCAGAGCATATCTCATATTAGTTGAGTTAGGAATCTTAAAAGTGGTGTATGGATGCAGCTTTGGATGGCGTAGTGTCACTTTTCAACCTTGTGTCACTGTGACCTTGACATCGGCCTAATTTGTAGAATCCGCGTCATGACTGGTGCATATCTCCTATATTATTTGAGGTAGGAATCCCAAATTTTGTGTGTGGTTGCATTTTGGAATGGCCGAGTGTAGTCTATCATTTTGGTCACTGTGACTTTGACCTCTGACCTCATTTCCCAAATTATTGTGTCCGGAGCATATCTCTTATATTATTTGATTTAGGAATCCTAAATTTGGTGTATGGATGCATCTTTGTATGACGGAGTGTCGCTTTTCATCCTTGGTTACTGTGACCTTGAACTAGACATCTGACCTAATTGCTAGAATCCGCTTCAAGCCTGGTGCATATTCTATATTATTTGAGGTAGGAATCCCAAATTTTGTGTGTGGTTGCATTTTGGAATGGCTGAAAGTAGTCTATCATTTTATGGTCACTGTGACCTTGACCTCGTTTCTAGAATAATCGTGTCAGAAGCATATCTCATATTATTTTAGGTAAGAATCCCAAATTCATTCCTGATCTTTGCACCCTTACTTACTTTCAGTGTGTGAATGCATCTTGGGATGTTTGAGAGTCACATATCATTTTTGGGTTACTGTGAACTTAACCCCTGACCTAGTTTTTAGAATAATCGTGTTTGGAGCATATCACATGAATCCCAAATTTGTTGTTTGAATGCATCTTAGGATGGCAGAGTGTCACATACCATTTTTTGTCATTTTGACGTTGACCTCTGACCTCATTTCTAAGTCGTTCGTGTCTGGAGCATATCTCTTATATTACAAGTAACTTTCCTCAAATGTGTCTTATGCTATACCGATTCATCTGGGACATTTGTCACAATAGTGTGACATGTCTTTTTTCTAATAATATTTTTTTCTCAGAAACAGCTCAAATATAATATGGAGTATCCATTAAATAATACAACCTAAATAGGACAATGTTTTAGATCACATGGCTTAGATGGCCTTTGTGTTCATATATGATAAAAAAAACCTAAAGGTCTCCGTATTAAAAGTGACCTGGGGTCTTGATATATAGCATTGGGATGTGGCCTCTACCAAGTTTACTTAAATAATGGTCCAGGGTTGACCGTGACCTACTTTATAGCAGTCAAATTTGATTCCTATGCATTAATATGAAAGAGATGGGTGGGCCTTCTAGTTCCTTGACAAAACCTGTCTTCGGGGTTTCTGACAAAATGAGACTCAAACCAGCCTCCACAGCTACAGAGAATAGCTAGAAAATTGAAATATCACCTACATGTATATCATGATTAAAAATGATAATTTCCAAAACGCGATTACAGGTTTTCTCGCGTTGAGGCCCATATATGATTGTCGAGTGCAAAAAAGTGAGTATGATCAGGATATACCACAATTACAAACCGCAGACCAACCCACGACACCATTAAGAAGTGTCTATATAACTTCATACGGCATACACCCTCTTAATGAGTATTTCGTGATATGTTTAAAAAGTAAATATAGGGATCACACATGTTTTTTCATGCATTAACATTTGCCGGGTCCCGAGGATGCTGTTTGAACACGAGGCCGAGTGTTCAACATCATTCGAGGGACCCGGCAAGTGTTAATGCAAAGAAACAAACATGTGTGATCGTTATTCTTGCATATTTTACCTTATTCCAGCTCAATTCGCACTGAAAACGCTGCTAAAACACTAAATTGTCCATTTTCTCACATTGGATTTCTCTAAACAAAATGGCGTCGGCTGTGTACTTTCGAACGTCATTAAGTCATAACCGTACGCAACGTTTTCGCGAACAAAAACATCGGCGAAATGATCAGTCTGGTCCGCAATGCGTTTCGTATATAACGTCATGCAAATAATGCAGGGCTCATTTTAAGTATTTTCAAGTTCAGATCCATGTTCAAACAGCACGTGAATCTCCTGATTTGAACATGGAATTTACGTTCATTTGACAATTGGTGTAAACAGCTATACGAATAGATATCTATGCAAGAAGGATCATTTAAAAACAGCTGACTGTAGGAACGAATTAAAAGTGCATACTGTTTGAAAGTAAAGTGAGAATAAAAACAGCAGTATTGTAAATTGGTTTTGAGTGGCACACCTGAGAGACCTCAATTGAAGCTGTCGATATCAGTAAGGGTTGTGACTGATGCTGGGAGACTATTCCACTGAACGACTGTGAGAGGGTAAAATGTGTATTAATTGTAGTAATTTTTCTCTGTAAGTCAATGGGTTGGAGGTACGGGAAGCACGGGAAGGAGGTATGACATATGAAGGGAGAGGTATGGCTAATATAGCCATAGACGTTCTTATAAAAAAAAGGACCAGTCGTGAGTCTGTACGCCGCTGCTCGAGAGTACGCCATCCAAGTTTCCGTATCATGAGTTGGTGGAATAGTCCTCAAGTACATACACACCGGGCTGCTCGTCATTGAACACTCTCAATTTTATGGATGTTATCCTTTGTGTGGGGGTCCCATACTGGAGCAGCATTTGACAATGGTCTAATATGCATTTCCCCTTAAAGTGATGTGTTTAAGGTTCCTCCTTAAGAATCCTAAGGATTTATTTGCAGTAATTGTAATTCTGCTGACATGGGTCTTCCTAGATAAGTCGTTTGCAATGTCAACACCCAGATATTCTGTCACTAGAACTTTACATTCTCAAGTATTTCACCATGTAGGGTGTATTTGGTAGGGAGGGGAGAGCTTGACCTAGTTTTGTGTATTACCAGTCACGGAACACGACATCAGGAAGACCATTAAAGTAAAGCAACCATCTCTCTCATCCCATCATGATATTCGCAAAACTATAAAGGGCAAATCTTGACAATATTAATAATAACGACATTAAAAGCAAGTACCGGTAACCACTCGGCTCAGACAAGAGGGTCGAGGCACCAAAATGTAATCACCAACTACAGACCGACCCAATGTACCATGAGGAAGATGCAAATAACACTAACAGCCACATGTCATCCAGGAGACAATAAAAGTTAAAAGCCAGCTCTCCTCTGAGGTCCGATCCACCGTCGTGCAATTTAAGAGAACACAATATCTATTAACATTTGTTGTGTTTACATCCTGGCAATCAGACTGGCGCATGGTATCCATTTTGTATCCCGCCACAACCACACCGTGTAGACCAACACACGGCGCCGCGAGCAAGAGGCACATGCCACTAACAGCTTGTTACATGACCCAAAGAGACAATTAAAGCAAATCAACTAGTCCTCTCTTTCCCAGCGAGGTGATAGCAAAAGTAGACATGACACTAAATCTCAATACTGCACAACAAAACAAGGACCAAGCACAATGCCCCCCACAAACAATGGAGGCAACAACAAAAACGGATTTTATTTATTTTTCAACAAAAACAGGACCGCCCCCTTAGAACAGACAGAACCCGAAGCCATGGGGGAGGGGCTTCAATTATTTGTATGATATCAGGGTTGAATTAAAGCTGTCCAGTATACATAACCGTAGACACAGGCATTCTTAAGTTTGGCAGAAATTATTAGGTGAAGAGATAGGCGGTTGCTTTGCTTTAACTGTCTTCCTGATAAGGGGTTCAAATTTACAAAGGGGGGGGGGTCGATTTGTTAAAATGTACCTGATTATTTGTTATCTTTTCCTGATTTTTTGGAAAATTATCCATGAAAATGGAATAATTTTGTCTCAAAGGGGCGCTCGAGTGAACCCCCTCTGGATCCGCCACTGTTTAAACCATATGAGAAAATTCAATCTCACATTTCCCGATCCAACCAGCCTATTCAGGACTTTCTGGAAACCTTCCCCTGAATACAAAATGCAGTATTTTAAAAAAGGTGAGCAAAAAACAAATCCATTAATTTTATGAATAGAAAAATCCGCCCCTCGGATTCACCTTTTGTCATCACTCGGCAAGCCTCGGGACGGATTTTTCTATTCCACCCTCACACTCATTATAGTACTCTTGTGTGTTCACAACAGTAAGCGAGTTGCTGCGTTTCTTATTTGTTAATTTAACCCATTTATGTTCAACTGTAAACTTACATCATGCTGAAATGTATAAGTATTGTGCGTGCTTCTCATGTTGTTTACTCTTTTAAACCTGAGAAAGTTCAATAAACTTGAAACTTGTATGCGTTCTTTGCCCTCAGGGAAAATAAACATGCTTTCATTTTTTATACATTTTTGAGTACTTCGATTTTTTTTGTCCAAATATATATAATTCAAAGGTCCAGTCCAAACAATACAATATTATTTTCAATTGAAATAAACCCACAGAAAGGGTATTGTTATACCAGTAACTATGCTTTTCGTATGTCATCCTTATCAACAAAACTGAACTGGAAGCGATCTGATTGACTACAAGAAACACAAGCAGCCCTAGCGCAGTTATAACACAGGTAATTCTTTCTTACTTTCATTCATATAATATACTAGGGGTGGGGTGGGCTGGGGGCTTAAATTAATTTTGTCAAAATACAATAAAACATTAGCTCGCATTGACATCCCCTATCTTACGCAATGTATTATCAAGGGGTAACAATCATATCAAATTAACATACTGTGATGAAACAAAGAAAATGGTTCTGGACTCACAGTCAGAGTAACTGAAAATCCCCAATAGAGTCACGGTGGATCAAGCCAAAGACAAATAAAAAGATCAGAACAAACTGACCCACCAGTTCAGGATCACCATTGCGTCTGAGGCCTGACACATCACAGTGCAATTAAAGAGGAAACCATAGCTGTAAACCGCGATTGGGTTTAGCTTTAAATAACCAGACATGCAGACTGGCGCATAATATCCCTGCTATAGCTCACGCTTGATGACCTTTTCGAGCTGATCAGATCCTGAGGTTATAAAACTTTTTTCATGCTCAACTGAACATAAAATTTCAACTTTTCATAAATGTTAAAATGATGCATAATAAAGATTTAAAACACTCAGGAGTTGTAATTATAATGTTTATCAATGTAAAAATGCCAATAATTGTTGGCTTTTAACATTTGTGAGCATGATAGATTTCATGCTCAGTTGAGTTGAGTATGAATTTTCTTTATAACATCGGGACCTGTAATAGAAGACTTAACAAAAGTCTGTTCTGGGTTCACGCTGTTTGCTTCTATACCTAATTCGTCAGCAATGTTAGGCGATTCTTTGCAGCAGACGACTTCAGCAGACGACATTTTCAGATGCATTTTTTTCTTGGCGCTTTTAAAAGGGTTAATCGCCATAAAAATGGCTCTAGTATGCCTTGTCGCAAAAGTGTTCAAGCCAACAATTGTATTTAACGACCAACTCTGAGTATCTTTGGAGGAACTTAAAGCCTTTTGGACGATAAACTATGGCTAAATAAAAATGGCTAAATGTTGTATAAAATCCCAGGAAATATCTTGTTAATAACACTCAATATTCAATATCTGTTTTTGATTATGTCCCCCATGTCGCATTCTAAGCATTCTAACGTAAAATGCAATTTTAAAGAAGATTAAGGGTAATGTAATAATTAGAATATAACATTCATGCTCGGGCTTACTAAACTCGTTACGGATAAGCGATAAAATGCCCTACAAAGGAAGTAAGCAGACACAGATCAGGAATAGATACAATCAAGTACCACATCTGACACAGGACATCACATGGGAAAGTGACAAAAACACAAGAGAACATCACATACAAGAGAGCTAAGAGGTTAGCCCTTTCCCAGCAGGTGACCACAAGGCTGCAATGAAAAGACAAGAAGGCATGACAAACACAAAACATAAATAACAAAAATGTCCCACAAAAGAAGCACCGCTTTAGAACGGTTAGTAAAGCATATTTTTACTGGAGGGCTTAAACATGTTTCACGGACCAACCTCAACCTTAGTTCTGATGTGGATCAAGACACATAGATGTTTGGTTTGTATGAAAGATCCCTAACTTATCCATGAATCATCTCCTAGAACATTAAAATCAATTAAAGAGGAAAGCAAAGTTGCCAACCGTGATTGTGTTTACCACCAAGCATGCAGTATGTTGCAATACATTAATGGTTAATATAGCCAATCTTTTTATGATGAGACATTTTAATAAACTGCGCTGAAACATTAAAGTCCTTGGCACGAAAGAGATCAGACCCACTGGGGTTCACCTGTTGGATTTCTTTTGCTCCGGTATTCAGTTTTATTTACTGTTGAGTCCTTATTTTGCTTTCCAAGGCGGTACTTTTTTGTGGCTCGTTTGTGTTATTTATATCTTGTGTTTTTCATGCTTTCGCTTCTGTTTATTGCTGCCTGGGAAAGGGCTGTCCTCTTGGCTCTTGTTTGTGATGTTTAATTGTGTTTTGTCACTTTCCCATGTGGTATCCTGGGTCAGGTGTGGCACTTGATTGTATTGATTCCTGATCTTTGCCGCCTTTCTTACTTTAAGTCCGACATGGAATTTAGATATCAAATCATAGTATCGGCGATAAAATTTTGAAAAAAAATGTTTTACGAAGTTTATGATACTGATAGCCTTGTTTAAGAAGTTTCTTAGTTAACCCTCGAATTTTATCACTTTCCCTAAACTCATTTAATAATTTCAATGATACATGAGTACATGTACTCATGACAGATCAGCTATTTCTTTTTATCTTGACGCATTGCAGGTTGATGTATGATGATACTCAAGAGGATGACAACCATACTGCTGATCTGTTGTTTCATCTTCGCAACAGGAGTACTGTCTGATATACGCATAGGCGGTAATAGTATAATTTCTCACCACGTTAACATTTCCATACAATTCCACATATTTCCATACAATCAGTTAAAATATTAAAGCACTCAGTTTGCCATTTTCATATAAGTATGTGCTATTGTTGGTTAGACTTTAAGACGTATCTATTGATGTGAGGGTTATGCTACGATTATCGGTTAATGCAGGTCAAAAGTATTGCAAATGCTCCAAAGGGAGCAGACTATTCTGCAATTCTTTCGACCTTCATAATTCTACCATTTGTCATTTAGATCGCATGCATTTGAAACGGAATAGTAATACCCTCTGCCATTTTCATCTAATTATATAAACTTACCGAGGACCTATGTGAAGAAGACGTTTAAAGAACCAATATTCTTGCTATGCATCGGAATTCGTTACGCGAAGCTGTTTGAAGCCGCAAAACCCATGTTCAAATCATGAGATTCACGTGCTGTTTGAACATGGCTTTTACTTGAAAAGCCTAAACTGGGCCCTGATTTGCATGCATGACATTACACTGGAAAGCGTTGCGGCCGTGACTGATCATTTCGCCGATGCTTTCGTTCGCGAAAACGTTACACGTGTATATATGACGTTGTGGCGACGTAATGACGTTCGAAAGTTTGGCATTGACGCCATTTTGTTTTCGAAATAAAGTGTAAGAAAAGGGATATTTAATGTTTAAGCGACGTTTTCAGCGCGGTTTATGCTGAAATCAGGTAAAATATGCAAGAATAACGATCACACATATTTGTGTCATGCATTAACATTTGCCGGGTCCCTCGGACGATGTTTGAACACTCGACCTAACGGCCTCGTGTTCAAACAGCTTCCTCGGGACCGGCAAATGTTAATGCATGAAAAAACATGTGTGATCCCTATAATGATCAGCATCTTCATTTGGAGATTGTAGCATATTACTTTTTGGCAACTGTGACTTTGACCTCTGACCTCAGCTGTATAAAAAATGGTGCACTGAGCATATTCTGTTATTATATGACATAGAACCTTCAAATTTGGTATTTGGATACATCTATTGGCGATGATGTACCACATATTTTGTTTTCGGGTGTCTGTGACTCTGACCTCTTGCAACAGTTCTAAATAGATTTCCCGCACAATATCTGTATATTATGTGAGATAGGAATCCAAAATTTGATGTGTGGATACATTTTAGAGTTGCGGGTGTCGCATACTGCTTTGTGTCACATTGACCCTGGCCTCTGGCCTTGGTTTTGGAAAAAAAGAGGAAAATGTATAACCAGAGTCGTCAAATAACTATTCCACAAATGTCTTGCATTTGTCACGTAACTGTAATATATCCTGTTTACTATAATTTTTAATTGGTCAGGCATAAGCCTAAGGTTTAAGAACAAGCAACATAAGAAAGAGTAGGGTACTTGCTGGAGGCCCCGGCAAAAAGTACCTATATGGTACCCATATGAGCTACCCATTTGGGGAGTGCAATAGGGTTCTGCAAGGGTCCCATATGGGTATTCCCATATGCAGGTTGCCCAGATGGGTCCCACATAACAGCCCATAAAGAAAAAAGAAATGATATCAACATATTTATTTAAACATATTTCCTATTTCATAAGGAATGACTAGCTTCTACAGTGGCGGATATAGAGGGGATTCATGTGGTTCGCTTGACCCCCCCCCCCCTTTGAGACAAAATTATTCTATTTTCATGAGGAATTTCCAAAAAAAATAGAGGATCTTACATGAGTGCTCATGTTTTATTGAATTTATTAAACGAGTTGGGGAAAAGAGATAAAATGCGAGGCTTGCCGAGCATTTTATCTCTTTTTCGCAACGAGTTTAATAAATTCAATAATACAAGAGCACGAATGTTAGATTCTATTTATCATATGATAAAATCTCATTTCTGCCGTAAAAACGTTATAATTTTATCATTATGTACGCAACGTTGTTATGGACGTCATAACGTTTCCCGAAAATCGATAAACCACTAGTGGTTTACAGATTTTATTGCATGGCGTTATTTTACTCCCAGACGCGACGTCATATGATAAAATCAGGATAAAATATCAAACTATCAGGTACAATTTTCAAATCAAACCCCCTTTGTAAATTTGAATCCTCTAGCAAAAAATCCTGGATCCGCCCTGCTTCTACTATTTATTTTATTTTATTTACATGGGCCAGCCCATATGAAATTCAGTTGGACTTCCCATATGGGTACCATATGGGATCCACATGGGTCCCCTATAGATTGCTAGCTGGGCCAGAGCAAGACTTTTTCTCATCCTTTTCATCATCACTGTCCAAATGCATACACTGTGCATCTATGATACTGTATACTCCCCAGGAGTATTGCAGCTTGAAATGCATTTTAAACAGAAATTACCCGATAAGAACTGCACATAAAAAAATCTCAAAAGCCACTAAACCAATTAAGCTCATTTTCCTGGGCATTATTAGGTCACAAAATTTGTACATAAATTGTCGAAGTTACACCATCAAGATGCGCGCCACAGCCTAACTTGTATGAACCATACGAGTATTTTGTGTTGGAGACGCCTTCTGTAAGACAGCATTTAAAATAAAATATAGGCCTATTCTTTTTATTCTAAGGCCAAAAAGGGTTTGTGACAAGTTACTGTGGTCAAGTTGAACACACATGCGTATTTGCGTACATATAGGTACGCCGTTGGTCTTCATCATATCAATAAGGTTGGAAATTATTTCTTTTTATTCCTAAGTAAATTCGATACTCAACTGTCATTCAAATATAGGGCGAAATGCATTGTTATTCTACTTTCAGAAGTCGTCCTTTGTGAAAATCACAAGTCTTTGCTTGCATGTGATGCAGAAATGAAGGGGACTATGTATGTACTGAATGCCAACTATGGTCGACTGTCTTCGGACATATGTGTACCTCCTGGTGGTATCAACTATCCTGATAATGCCACGGACTGTCGAGCTCCCAATACCACAGAAATACTACAGGAACAATGCGACGGCACATTTTCATGCGAGTTTAATGCTTTGACCAGTGTGTTTGGACAAGATCCGTGCCCTAATGTTAACAAATACTTACACGTATTGATCCAATGTATACAACCGGGTAAGTATCATAGAGTGTTAAGGCTGTTCACACAACCTTAGAGAACCCTGTACTCGAACAGCGCAGTAATCGCGCGTTGGTTACAGAGTCACATGCGAATATGACCCTTTACTATTAGATACATATAACCTACCTTTATTTGTTTCTCAATGCCAGAAAGCCTGATTCTGTAGCATGCGAACAATTAGGCGCAGACCAGCGAGGGCATCCACAAGTCCGATTATAGCCTTAATTATTCACAGTAGCCAACTTTGTTTTAAGTGGGATACGACATGGATATCAAACGACAGTCTGCATGATATTGTTTCTTCCAAAATTTACGATAAATGTGACGATTTTGATGGTGAAATTGTCAATATCCAAGTTTAAGATTGTAATATGCCTCGCTCTACATCCTGTATTTCTCAATTCATCCGATTTCCAAGAGCATCTAGCAATGTTGCTGACTCCAACACTCGCAATATATTGTTAACTTTTTACACAAGGCTATCGGTATCATAAACTTCGCAAAACCTTTCTTAATTTAATCGCCAATACTATGATTTGATATATTAATTCAATGTTGTAATTAGAATAAAATAATTTCTCACTATAAAAAGATTGGCTGCAATATTAATATATTGCTACAGACTTGGTGGTTAACCCAATCATGGTTGGCAACTTTGCTATCCTGTTTTATTGCACGCCGGCAGGTCAGACCTTAGACTCTATGACGGTACCGCCTTAAAGACGTATCGATAGGTTAGATGGTTGGGGCCTGATGTTGCCTCTGTTGTCATGCCCACTGGGGTTTAACTGTTGGACTTCGTTTGCTCCCTTATTCAGCTGTATACACTGTTGAGTCCTTATCTTTGTTATATCTCCTTTTTTATATCTTGATTTATATGTTATAGGAGATTATTTCATGGATATGTTAGGGATCTTCCATGCAAACCAAACATCTATATGTCTTGATCCACATCAAAATTAAAGGGGAGGTTGGTACCATGAAACGAGTTTTCTTGTTGATCTTTTTTGTTATTTATGTTTGTCTTTGCCTTCTGTGATGTCTATTTCTTCCAGCCTTCTGGCCATCTCTTGGGAAAGGGCTGACCTCTTGGCTCGCTTGTATGTGATGTTTTCTTCTGCTTTTGTCACTTTCCCATACGGTATCCTGGGTCAGGTGTAGTACTTGATTGTATCGATTCCTGTTCTTTACTTTCTCTTACTTATAATTATGCCGGGGTTCTGTGTTGATCGATTTGTCTTTGTTTTGTTATGCATTACTTTGTGTCATTTTTAGTTTTGCAATCATCTTATCGAGGAAGATAGAGCTGCTTTTATTGTCTTAGAGACGTCTTCCTCGCGGTATCATGGGTTGGTCTACACGTGTAAATATGATAATACCTGATCACACTCACTTACTTTTTATGAATCTGTTTCTTTTCAAGATAACAATCTGAAATTTCATGATTTTTGTGATTCTTTAGGTGTTAATCTGTTAATGCTTTGAATCATTTCAATCTGAAATTTCAGGTGCTCAAGATATATGAATTTATATGCAAACGCCAAAAGTCAGATTTCAAGATGGTAATCTATTTTTTCAAGATGTAATATGTTTGTTTTCAAAAATAACAATCGGAAATTTCAAGATTTTTATCTGTTATTTTAAGTTGTGAATCAGTTTTATAGATTAAAAAAAAAAAAAAAAAAAAAAGCTGAAATTTCAAAACAATTTTCGACGTGCCACTATATTGCTCTTCTGTAGGCATGGATAATGTAGGAGTTGGACGAAAATGTAAATTGCGTTTTATAGTGAATATTAAAATGCAGTTCTAATTGAGCCACAGCATGGGATTTCCAACAATGTTGTGTATGCGGCCAGCAAAGGCTCAGACCAGCCTGCGCATACGCGAAGTCTGATCAGAGCCTTTGCTAGTCGCTCGAATGTTTAATGAATATTGAGCTACTGACCGAACATCATTTGAAGTTTTTTGTATTAAAAGGAGACCGCCCATGCTGGCTGAGTCTATTCCTGTAAAAATGCCACATTGTGGAAAATCACATTTCACGGCTCATTTGTAAAGAAAACTGTCATTGCCGGTGTTCTTATGTGTTTTTGTGTATATGCATGTGCTCGGAGCAGAAAAAGCACCGACATGGGATGCGTGCGACTGTAGATGGACGGAGTGGCTACCCTGGTCAGCCTGTACAGCTAACTGTGGTGGGGGATCTCAACGACGTTCTAGAGGCGTTAGACTCTTAGATACACCAGAATGTCGGGTATTTACAGCATGCGCTACATCTGGCTCAGGATGGCAAACCCGAGCATGTAACATACAATGCTTTAATGGAGGATCATTCCTATATATCCCTGGGCGGTATTATGGATACTGTCATTGTGCGGATGGAAAGAAAGGACACTGCTGCACAGAAAGTGAGTTCATTGCGCAAAACTGTACATTGTTTAATACAGTTTTAACAAATTCAACTTGCGTTAGTTATCCTTAGAAAGTATCTCGAAACTCATCTAACACAGAATCTAAAGAGCCACAACATATGATTTCAAATAATGTGGCATTTTGACAAGTGTAGACTCAGATGAGCCTGTGCAGCCTCCTACTAAGTTTAGAAACCTCAAATAATGCTCAGTCAGTAGCTTAACACTCATAGAATATTCAAGTGTCTTGCAAAGGCTCTGACCAGGCTGCGCGTATGCGCAGGCTGGTCTGAGGCTTTGCTGGTCGCACATGCTACCACATTGTTAGAAATCTCATGTCACGGCCTAAATGTTTGCTAAGAATAGCCAGATAAAAGTTTGTTTTGCATCGATGCGACATTACATTGGAAGTTTAGACGGCCAACCATGACTTAATAGCTATTCAAGGGAACGTGTTGTAGACGAATAAGAACTCTCAACATGTTATAACATACAGCTTTTTGACAATTTTTTTGACAAAGTTTTATTAATACCTACCACAAGTTTCCCCGATTTGCGCACCTCCAGTTTCCCAAATTTGTATCTCACAAGTTTTCCCAATTTGTACACCCCATTTTTTCCAATTTGTACATTACATGTTTCCCTATTGGTACACACAAGTTTTCCCAATTAGTTCACCGAAGTTATTCTAATTTGTACACCACAAGTTTTCTCAATTTATGCACCGCAAGTTTTCATAATTCATACAAAACAAGTTTCATCAATTTGTGCACCACCAGGTTTCATAATTTTTTAAACCATTGAACATGACACGTCTCCTCAATTTGTATACTGTGGGTTCTCCCAAGGATCATTGACGGTTTGGGCCTTATACGCCTATTTTTCTGATTCCCAGAACGCTGCTTTTGGGCTTCTAGTGTGGTGCATGTAGTATCAGTGCAATAGGTGAATCTAATGGCAAGAGCCAGCTTGCAAAATATTTGCAAAATTCCTACGCATTCGAGAGTTATGGCGGGTAGAAAGGGGAGGGGGTCTGAAATTTCATGAAAATAAAAAGTGCTTTATAAAGTGATTTCTGCACGTTTTCTTGATTTATTTGGTAGGCATGGTGATAAAAATTGAACATACCATACGCAGAGTATTTACGAATCACGACAATGATGAAATTGTTTTAAAAACAAAATATGTTAAAATGATTTTGGGGAGATAATTTAGAAGTTACCTGTACATATTTTACTACATGTACCGTAAATAATACAAAACTGAAAGCTCAACAAAAGAAATAAATAATTTTGAAGAAATGAAAGTGTCCCATTTAGCATTGGAAAGTAAAACCGATTCTAACTAGATCCTTTGAATATTGCTTTTGCTTTGTTTAAAGGGCATAGCATGTTAATGTATTTAAAGAGTCCGAATATTTATTGTATACATATGTATGTATATCCCTATATGAGACAATATATTGAACACTAAAGTATTTACCTGTTAGAACTCTTTGCATGCCAGTGGATAATTTTGTCGTCTGCCAATAGCCTTTTGCAAACAGTTCGAACCCAAATGAAGACCAACAGAATGTCGGTCTTGATCTGGATCCGAAACTGTTTGACACTCTGATGGTGGTCCTGGGTGGTTTATTTTTAAAAATTTAATTTTGAAGAAAGTCAGCAGATGAAAATAAAAACATGAACAATTCCCTAGCATGCAAATATATAAGTACAGGACGTTTGCAAAATAATGTGTCATTTAATAACAGTGAGATTTTTTCTTATGAAAAAATGCATAAAACCTTGCTAATTCTACTTTTAATCTTTTAGTACTTTATATTAAACTAGCACAGAATACAATGTATTTTAGGAGGTTGGTTCTAGAGAACTTCATTACTGTCATTAATTTCTTATTTGGTAGAAAAGGCACTTTATGGGCTTAGGCCCTGAGTTTTTGGGCTGCTGAACATTTCCCCCCCCCCCCCCCCCGTGTGCCAGCAAGCCACTTCCATACAATGTGTAAAATGTGTTAACACATATACATGCAAAAGCTTTTGCTGGCACACGGGGGTGGGGGGGGGGAATGATATTTTAAAAAATGTTTTCGGATTTCTATATATCTTAATGTAAAACTGATTGTTCTACCCAAAATTTTACATCATTGAAGCATTTAATATCGAAAAAGGATTTCACAGCCATAAAGTACTCAGGTCAGGGTAGCTTCAAGGTGAAGAAAGGGACGATTGACAAACTTTTATTTTTGCTGAAAACCATAGGCATTTACCCATAGCAAGTGTCAATGATCCTTTGTACACAACAAAGTTTCCCAATTCGTATACCATAACATTTCCCAGCTTGTACACCAGAAGTTTTCCCAATTTATACACCACACGTTCTACAAATTTGTACACCACAAGTTTCCCAAATGTGTACACAGCAACTTTCCCAATGTGTACACCTCAAGCTTTCCCAATTCGTACACCGCAAGTTATCCCAGTTTATGGTAGTTATTGCCCAATCTAATCAGTAACTAAGTTCTTACTGATAATAGTTTGTTCTTATTTATCCAATCTAATTTGCAGGATGAAAGCCTACAAGTAACTATATCTAAATTACCGTAGGATTCTTTAACCTGCAAAAGGAGTGACTTTCCCTGCAAATGACAAAGCGTGTTCGGACACCAAAATTTTCCGCGCCGCGAGCAGAAATCGAACCTGGGACCTCTAGCACTAGTGGCAAGTGCACTAACCACTGAGCTGCCATGCTAACCTAGAATATATTTAGTTCAAAAAGGACTATTTTTGCTCCAGTCCCTATTATAATTGTTCTTAACATGGCATAAGTATGACCTATATAAAGGATCTTAAATGAGTACTCATGTTTATTGAATCTATTATATGAGTTGAGGAAAACATACAAAATGCGAGAAGTTGTCGAGAATTGAACCTTTTTTTTTTCGTTATGAGTATACGAGGCTTATTCAGAAACTATTGAGACAATCACTATTTTGTCAAACCGACTGAACAGTATTTTAAACAAAGTACATATACATTAAGTGCAGCATCCAAGGGGATGTGGGCTGGATTATCTTTCAGTTATCTTTAATTGCTATGGTGCTATAGCTGTAAGATGACGGATACCCCCACCACACCAAAGCACGCCATATCACGTTTGCATTCATTGTGCAGTGTCTATATACATATCATTCAGGTAATTAAGCTACAATGATAATTTGACAATTTAGGGATTCTTGGTGCATACACTATTGATATGTAAGTCTGCATTTGCAGAATCAACCAATTATCTGTATGGACTTTGGAGATATACGGCATGACTTGTTATGTGTGAAAAATCTGAACAAAACAATGAGGAAACCCACTGATGTGGGCATGTCAAATTTATTTTTGACAGTTAAAAGCGAAAACGCTGAATAGTATGTTAAAGGGTGTTTCATTCGAACACTTTTACCAGCTGAAAATAAATAATAACTAAACATATGGTTTTAATTTCATTTCAAAATTGTATTTTGCACTCAGTAATTTCATTTTTGGTGCTCCACGTTTTCTACTGACGTCATAATTTTGACATTTGTAATTCAAGAGTATCTTTGAGTATGTGACAGATATACCATTTATTTATCTGTAAACATTACAAATCTGTTATCAAATGATGCACATGGAATGGCAGTTTTGGTTGAACGATATTTGCAAAATATTTTACTTAGATCACATACGTCATGGTGGTTGTAAATTTGAGTATTCAAAGTACGCACAGCGTTTTTTGGCGTGCTCCTGTAATTGCTACCTGTGGTTACTAAGGCAACAGAAGAATGAAAGTCGACGCAGTTAGTCCAACATTGTATAGCAAAATTAACTTTGCAAGAGGACAATAATACTTCAGAGCGGTTTTCAACTGCCTACGCCAAAGATTGCATGTTAAAATGCATGTGTCTCAATAGTTTCTGAACAAGCCTCGTAATATACTCAATAACACAGGATCACAAATTTTAAATTCCATTTATCTTACTATGAGACAAAATTTCTGATCTTTTCAGCATTTTTTCACAAACTGTATACGCAATGTTGTTATGGGCGTCATTTTATTACGTTACCCAAATACGTAAATCACTAGAGTGTATTCGATTTGATCATATGAAGTCAAGTTTGTGAGTGATATAATGTCATTTATTTTATCACAAGCAGTGAATGAAATGCATATCAAATGTGTATGAAATTGATATTGTCTAACGTGAAATGTTTACCGTTAATTCGCTAGTGATTGATACATTTTGTATAATTGCACTGTAACTAATAATGCTATTTTGACAACTCTGGGACTGTGGCAATTTTTCAAAAGGGTTTGAATGACGGGTATTTGTCAGAAATGACGCTACGCATGTTGTTACATCCATATCCATCATTCCGTCATACTTTTATTCCGTCATTCTATCATAATTTCTTTCCGCGCAATATCCAGAAAAAAAAGATAAAACATTACCAAAATTTGCACTGTATTAGGGCTTATACAGTGGTAGTTTTAATTGTTACGCACCATTTTACGTACATTTGTAACAGAGTTATGGCACCTCATCGATGTCAGAATTTTTCTTACCGCGCAATACTTTGAAGGAACAAGTGGATACAATTTCATACATGCAATTGTATTCGATAATATCTAGAAACAGATTGTAACCTTTCATTTTTCGAGTCGACAGACTTCCATCAAATTTTGTAATTTTGCGTATGCATTGATATTGACAAAATTTAGTTTGGTATTGCTGCCTGTCATTGTTTTACGAATTTGTAGCATAATTACGGCCCTTGGCTGATGTTAACATTTCATTTCTGCTCAATATGTTTAGAACCAGACAGATAAGAAATAGGTAGGGATTGTTACATGTCGTTCTTGGCAAATTTGTAACTGTGCTATGGCCCTTCATTGACATCAGAATTTCGTTTCTGCTCAATATTTTGATACCAAATGGATGGAATTCGATCACTTTTATATGTGCATTGATATGTACAAGATAAATGCTGAAATTGCTATGCTTGCTTTTTCGCAAATAAGTAGCAGGGTTATAGCCATTGATTGAGGTTGATTGGGAATTTTAAGCACTATCAGCCCTTTTCGCAGCATATTAAGCGCTGAAACGGCGCTATTGTTTGATATTCTGACAATTCTAATCCCTTATTTAATTAACACACCAGATAGGCGACAATCGAAAACGCACTTAACAATCAAAGAACGCGGATCAAAAATCGTTTGAAACAGTTTTTTCGTTACCAAATGTCGCCAGTCGGTCGACAAATGACAATCAAAAACTCTGTTTCTAACTAGTTTGATCTACGTTCGTCGATAGTATTAACGTATTCGATTGCCGCCTCTCTAGTGTGTTTGAAGACGATGTCTAAATATCCAGCATGGCCGTCATGCTAAAGTTTGTATTGTCTTTTACTAACAAGAATGGCACAGACCAGCCTATACAACCACACATTCTGATCAGCCTCTTTGTTAATAGTAATTTTAGTAGCTACTCACGTTTTATCTTAAGGATGCCTCTGTAGCTCTGGTCTCGAGGTTATAAAACTCGAGTTTATTCTCAAACTCAAAATGAAGCACAATGATTGGTTGCTTGCTGACACGTGTCCGCAAGCAATCAATCATTGTGCTTTATTTTGAGACTGAACTCAAGTTTTTTAACCTCGAACCCAGGTGTTTTGGTTTGATCCTTACTTAACGCAAAATCTCTTGAATATGCGCAGGTTTTATTTTTATAGCTGTCAATTGTGGTAAGCCATCAGAAATAGCAAATGGTATAGTGATTGGAAGCAATTATGATTATGGTCATCAAGTGACGTACTCCTGCAATCAAGGCTACAACAAGACAGATCCATCTGCCAACACAAGAACCTGCTCCGCTTCTGGAAACTGGACTGGTGTGGCTCCTACATGTCTTTGTAAGCATAGGTTTAGATAAACAAAAAATTTCAGCGTAAAATTGTAAATATTTTCTTACCCATAATTTTTAGGTTTTGTGTTTTGGTGCTTAAAAGAACCGTCTCATTGAGACGGTTCTTTTTAGTACCCATAACATATTTTTTGGTTGAAAAATAAGAAAATTGTTTTTCTGATTCGCACTCTTTCCTAAGGTCCTGTGTAAGTCAATGAATCATATTGTTGAGTTTGGTCTAGTATGTTCAAATAAATAAAACACATGCAATGAATTTAGCATGTGCAACTGATGATTTTCTAAGACTTTAAAAGTGAGATTTTTGAGAAAAAAAATCATAAAAATCAGCTATAAGCAAACATTCAAGTGTTTTGTATTTTTATCTCCAGTCCGCACTCCGAATTGATACAAACTGCATGCACTCAAATCATTATTTTCTTCGAAAAGTTGAATGTTGCATTTTTGAACCTGAAATTGTGAAATGAAAGATGATTATTCCAAAGCATTGCTTAGCTTTAGTCCAGCATAATGTAAATAATTGGACAAAACATCATTTCAATATCATAAGCGTTTACTTTTATAATAAATGTGAAAATTGACTTCTTATATTTTTGGTTCAGTGCATACTACTCTTTGTAACGTCTGTTCATCGTTTTGAATTGATCATTTCAAGTATTCTTTTCTTTCCAAAACTTCTTTTTGATTTAAATGTACACGCGTCATCATAAAATACTGGCTTTGGTATGCCCTGTTGTAGAAGAGTTAAACCGGTTTAAGCCTTCCAGTAAAATATTTTACTGATCGTTCCAAGGCGGTTATTCTTTTGTGTATCTTTCATGTTTTTTTTCGGTCTTGTGTTTGTTATGCCTTTGTGCGCGTCTGTTTATATGTGCTTTGTATAATTCGTTTCTTGTTATTGTCGTGAGTTGGCTCCCGGTACCGTTAGTTTAACAGGTGACCGGGCCCAGAGCGACGACAGTAAACATGATTCACATTATAGTCACCTGCTGGGAATGGCTGACCTGTGGCTCTCGTTTGTGGTGTATAACTGAGAGTTTGTTACTTTCCCATTGGTATCCTGGGTCAGGTGTGGTACTTGATTGTATCGATTCCTGATCTTTGCACCCTTGACTACTTTAAAAGTTGCATTATAAACGAGGATAAATCTGTTGGCACTCTATTGACTTATAAGTGTTGATAATACTACTATTGAGAACTTGTTTTCGGGATAATTTAGATTTCACTTGATTTATTGATATCTTTTTGCTCTTTTTAAAAAATGAATTCGATTTTTTGAATGTTCATGGAATCATGAATACTTCGGGTCTCTTGCAAAGTAAGTGAAGCCCGAAAACTGAAGTATTCATTGTGTAGTCTTTCCTTCCAAATGAAAACCTTTTAAGAACATATTGTGATACAGGGTTGTACAATACAAGAAAAGGCATCAAACATCTGACAAATATGAACCAATTTGCAAAATTGTCGTAGTTTCAGGTATCACTATACAAGTATCAAAAATCGGCCTTGTTTTATTGACTTTATCTACATGCCATGTACTAAAAAGCATGCCCAGTTGAACAACAATAACAATGACAACGACTACTACGACAACAACAAAAACATCTCGTTTAGAGTCAAAACCAAATTTGTTGCTAGAAACCCTTAAGAATAACAAATTCATACCCAGCTATGCACAGGGCAAATAAGTAAAGAAAAAAATGAATAAAATTATGAAAACGAAACAAAAACACAAACAGTTATCAGTTTTGCTTATGATGATTTGAATGGCTACTGCATTCAGATAGGCATATGTATATAATGTACATAATCAAGAGAGTAATTTTTCAGGATTGTTTTCCAAAGTAGAAAGTACGGTCTATGCATCAGCTCAATCTTGCCAGGCTTTTCACTTGATCAAAATTGTTTTATCTAGCGTAATAGTGACATTTGATGCTGTGTGCTATTTTTCAGTGTTAAGTTCAGCCAGTGCCAGTACAGAACCAACAGTCCTTTCAACAAGATCATCAACTAAACATATAACAACTAGTACAGTATTTTATAATCTCATAACTTCAAGTTCAGCCAGTACAGAATCGAATGCCTCTTCATCAAGAATATCAACTATACCTACAGAAACTAGCCCAGTGTCGAATCTGCCCTCTAATTTAAGTTTGGCCAGTACCAGTACAGAACAAACAGTCTCTTCAAAAACACTATCGAATATACCTACAACAACTAATGCAGTGTCGAATATGCCCAATATCTCAGGTTCAGGCAGTACCAGTACAAAGCAATTATTCTCTTCAACAGGATTTTCAACTAAACATACAACAACTAATGAAGTGTCTAATGCATCCACAACTTCAAGTTCAGGCAGTACCAGTGTAGAACCAAAATTCTCTTCAACAAGACAATCAACTGTACCTACAGCAACTAGTGTCGTATCTCATCTGCCCACTACTTCAAGATCAATCAATACCAGTACAGAACCAACAGGCTCTTCAACAAGAAAATCCCCTATACCAGCCGCAACTAGTGCAGTGTCTAAACTGCCCACCATTTCAAGAACAACCAATACCAGTACAGAACCAACAGTCTCTCCAACAATAACATCAACTATACTTTCAGCAACTAGTGCAGTGTCAAATATACCCACTACTCTAAGTTCAGTACACAGCAGCCAATACCCAACAATCTGTTCAATAGGATCATCAATTATACCTACAGCAACTAATACAGTGTCTAATATGCCCACTACTTCAAACACATCCAGTAGTAATACAGAAACAATAGTCTCTTCAGTAAGAACATCAACCACAGCCAATACCAGTACAGATTCAGCAGTCATTTCAACTAGTTCATCAGCTACACCTATAACAAATATTGCAGTGTCTAATCTGCCCATTACGTCAACCACAGCCAGTACCAGTACAGAACCAACAGTCTCTTCGACTAGATCACGAAGTATATATACAGCTACTAGTACAGTTTCTAATATGCCCACTAGATACAGTTCTGCCAGTACTAGTACAGAACCAACAGTCTCCACAACAAGAGCATCCACTTTACCTTCATCAACTTATGCAATGTCTAATCTGCCTACTTCTTCAATTACAACTGGTTCACATACAGAGCCAACAGTCAGTTCAACAACATCATCAGCTATACCTAGAACAACTAGCACAATGTCTAATCTGGACACATTCTCAAGCACAGCAAGTAGTAGTACAGAACCAACAGTCTCTACAACAATACCATCAACTATAGATACAACAACTAGTGCAGTGTCTAATTTTCCTACTGCTTCACACACAGCCAGTACCAGTACAGAACAAAAAGTCACTTCAATAGCATCACAAGATATACCTACAGCAACTAGTACAGGGTTTAATCTAACCACTACTTCAAGTTCAGCTAGTACCAGTGTAGAACAAACAGTCTCTTCAATGGAATCATCAACTATACCTACAGCAACTAGTGTGAAATCTAAAATACCCACTACTTCAAGTTCAGCCAGTACTAGTACAGAACCAATAGTCTATTCAACAAGATCATTTACTAGAACTGCGACACCTAGTACAGCGTCTAATATGCTCACATCAAGTTCTGCCTATACCAGTACAGAACCAACAGTATCTTCAGATAGATCATCAACTATACCTTCAACAAGTAGTGCAGTGTCTAATCTGACTTCTGTTTTAAGCGAAGTTGGTACCAGTACTGAACCAATAGTCCCATTAACAGGATCACCAATTATACCTACAGCAGATAGTGCAGTGTCTAATCTGTCCACTACTTCAGGCACAACCAGTACCAGTTCAGAAACAACAGTCTCTTCTACACAACCAACTATACCTTCAACAACCAGTGCGGTGTCTAATATGCTCACTACTTCAAGATTTGCAAGTACCAGAACAAAACCAAAAGTCTCTTTGACAGCTAGTTCAAGTATAGAATCAACAGTCTCTTCAACAAGATCATCAGCTTTACCCACAACAACTAGAGCAGTGTCTAATCCGTCCACAATTGCAAGTTCTGCCAGCACCAGTACAGGATCGGAAGTCTCATCAACTAGATCATTGACTATACATACAGCAACAAGTGTAGTGTCAAATTATTCCACTACTTCAGGCACAACCAGTACTAGTTCAGAACCAACAGTCTCTTCAACACAATCAACTATACCTACAACAACTGTTGCCGTGTCTAATCTGACCACGTCTTCAAGCACAGCCAGTACAAGCTCAGAACCAATATTCTCTTCAACAAGATCACAAATTATAGCTACAGCAACTAGTGCAGTGTTTAATCTGCACACTGCGTCAGGCACAGCCAGTGCAAGCACAGAACCAACAGTCTTTCCAGCAAGATCATCAAATATACCTACAACAACAAGTGCACTGATTAATATGGCCACTACTTTAAGTTCAGCCAGCACCAGCACAGAACCAACAGTCTCTTCAACAATATCAGTAACTATACCTACAACAACTCTTGCAGTGTCTAATATACCTACTTCTTCAAGCACAGCTAGTATCAGTACGAAACCAACAGTCTCTTTAACATTATCATCTACTATATCTAAAACATCATCTACTACAGTGTCTAATCCGTCCACTATTACAAGTTCTGCCAGCACCAGTATAGAAACAGCAGTCTCCTCAAAAGGAACCTCAACTATATCTACAACATTTAATGCAGCATCTAACCTGCCTACTGCTTCAAGCACAGCCAGTACTAATACAGAACCAAAAGTCGATTCAACAAGATTATCAAGTAACCCTAAGCCAACTAGTGCAGTGTCTAATAATCCCATTACAGAATCGCAGTGGTCGACGAAAGTACCATTTAATATGGTTGCTGCTGAAGTCCCGTATGATTTCTATAGTCCAGAGATACGTATAGCAATTTATTCCGTAGCTGGAGGGATGATAGTTGTAGGTTTAACTACTACCATCGGCTGTCTCCTATGTCAAGGAAAAATTACAAAGTTCTGCTGTGGAAGGTAAACTCAATATTCAGTTAAACAGGATAATATGCCCTGAAAATGCCATAGTCACATAGGAGCTCTAGCGATAAGGCGTATATTTTCCCTAGTTGACATTATTAATTCACCAAATTTTCAAATTGCCCTTATATTTTGAAAATGGGTATGGTTCGATAGTAAAATATTCATAGCAAGCATTAAAATACGTTTCAAAGCGATTCATCATTTACAAAGCCGAAAAAACATGGGCTTTCTACTCCCACCCCTCATTTTACGTCTTTATACTGTGCGCCGTTTAAATCAGATTTTGTGTAAATGCATTGCTAGTTTTCAAAGAGCGAAAGAGCTAAAATGTTAAGGATAGAAGAGGCCTTCATTTCCTAAACTTTTCGGTATTTCTTATGCGTATGCGTACGAAATATACTAAAAATTGTGACATTTTTCAAGGGAAAGATGAATTTGATGTATTTCAGATTGTTTTTAGATGCTTTCCCCCCTAGACCCAAAATGCCCTTTAGACAATGATAGGTCGGTATAACCATATACAACAAAAAGGGCATCTTGGGTCTTGGGGGTGGTACAAGCCGAAGAAGTCCTCAAACATCTGACAAAAATAGATCGCTTTGCAAGATGGTCGTTTTTATTGTACATCAACTGTATAAATATATATACGCTAGCGTGATAGTACCTCAGTTTAACGGTCTATTTCATATACATGTCACTCAATTATCAAGTACAGGCGATGATTAAACTAAATTCTCAATCAAATTGAAGTGGGGTTATTACATGCATTATGGTACATAACATTTAATTACACAGACATCGATGCAAGGGTGCATAGACGGATATTTCTTGAATGTGCCTAGCGTCACCCAGTTCTTATTTCAACAATATATGACGAACGTCTTGTTTAGAGAAATAGCCCACCGTATTGCTAGGAATCATTTATAATGACATGTGGAATCGAGAAGAAAAATCAGTACAACACAGACAAATATACACACAACATTTCAATAGCAAAAATGCAGTATTAATCTCTCTTGCTTAACAAGATGACCTAGAGCATCTAGCTATGTTGCTGACTTCAACACTCGCAATAAATTGTTAACTCAGAAACTTCTTAAACAAGGCTATCGGTATCATAAACTTCGCAAAACATTTTCTAAATTTTATAGACGATACTATGATTTGATTTCTAAATTCCAAGTTGGACTTAAATCTCTCTTGCGCCAAGGACTTTCGGAACCTGATTTCTATGGTGACTTGGTGTATAAATTGAAGAAGATTGTTGGCTCTAATAATTTTTCAGCGCAGTTCATTAAAATAATTTCTCATTATAAAAAGATTGGCTATAACATTAATGTATTGCAACAGACTGCATGCTTGGTAGTCAACCCAATCACGGTTGGCAACTTTGCTTTCCTCTTTAATTGCACCCCGGTGGGTCGGACTTCAGACTCTATGATGGTTCCGACTTAAAGACTTATCTATTGATGAGATGGTAGGGGCCTGATGCTTTGGCTGTTTGTTGGGCCCACCGGGGTTTACCTGTTGGATTTCTTTTGCTCCGGTATTCAGTTTAATTTACTGTTGAGTCCTTATCCTTGCTTTATCTCCTTGTTAAATCTTGATTTATATGTTTTAGGAGATGATGCATTGATAAATTAGGGGTCTTTCATGCAAACCAAATATCTATGTGCCTTGATCCACATCTGAATTAAGGGTGAGGTTGGCGCCGTTAAACCGGTTTAAGCCCTCCAGTAAAATATTTTACTGACCGTTCCAAGGCGGTACTTCTTTTGTGGATCTTTTATGTTTTTGTTCTGTCTTGTGTTTGCTATGTCTGTGCGCGTCTGTTTATATGTGCTTTGTGGTCACCTGCTGGGAAAGGGCTGACCTCTTGGCTCTCGTTTGTGGTGTCTTCTGTGAGTTTGTCACTTTCCAATTGGTATCCTGGGTCAGGTGTGGTACTTGATTGTATCGATTCCTGATCTTTGCACCTTTACTTACTATCACAAAATCACAACGCACAAAGAAAGCAGCAGCAAAGAAACATCAACCACAACAACAACAACAACAACAACAACAACAACAACAACAACAACAACAACAACAGATTGAAGCTCATAACATAAAATTTGCTTTTAGCAATAGGATTTCGAATAGATGATTTTGTTTATGCTTGAATGTTACATGATTGGATGCAAACGAACCCAAATTGAATTCAAATGCAGTACCAAATGAGTAAGATTATGTTTATTTATGTTAAATATGTTGTTCTTTATCTGGGCCACTATAACAATGCTTAAGAATAACAGCAAATTGAACTATTATATTTCAGTAGAACAACTATTGTACGTCCTGCTGACGATGACGAAGAGGAGTGATGTGATCTGACACATTATGTGCCATTTCGACAAGTGTAGACTCAGACGAGCCTTTGCAGCCTCCTTTTAAGCTTAGAAACTGCAAATGCTTTTCAGTCAGTAGCTAAACAGCAATAGAATATTCAAGGGACCAGCAAATGCTCTGATCAGACTGCGGGTATGCGCAGGCTGGTCTGAGCCTTTGCTTGTCGCACATACCACATTGTTGGAAATCTCATGCCACGGCTCAATTGTCTCAGCGCGCAAAAACCTGCCTTTGTGTTTTCCCACAAAGTAAGACTTAAACCAGTATGCTTATTTTTAATATTAAGTAGAATATTGAAACTTTGTACATGTGGTAGCAAGCTATGTTATTATACGATCAAGAGCGTAAATGTTTAAATACTACGTAGAATATTGAAACTTTGTAAATTGTGGTAGCAAGCTATGTTATTGTACGATTAAGAGCGTAAATGTTTACAATACTTTGTACATGTGGTAGCAAGCTAAATTATTATACGATCAAGTAAGTAAGTAAGTAATTTATTCACAACTTAAGCATATACAGCTCATCGTTATTGTGACATATAATAACAATACATACATATATACTCCTCAAAATAATTAAAGGACCAAGATTTAAGAACGTGATGAATGGTTAACATAAACACAAGGTAGGTAGGTAAGGTAAGGTAAGGTAAGGTAGGGTAGGGTAAGGTAAGGTAAGGTAAGGTAAGGTAAAGTAAGGTAGGTAGGTAGGTAGGTTAGGTAGGTAAGGTAAGGTAAGGTAGGTAGGTAGGTAGGTAGGTAGGTAGGTAGGTAGGTAGGTAGGTAGGTAGTTAGGTAGGTAGGTATGTAATGTAAGGTAAGGTAAGGTAAGGTAGGTAGGTAGGTAGGTAGGTAGGTAGGTAGGTAGGTAGGTAGGTAGGTAATAGGTAAGGTAAGGTAAGGTAGGTAGGTAGGTAGAGCGTAAATGTTTACAATACTAAGTAGAATATTTCTTTTTGCTATGTACATCAATGACCTTGAAGAAGAATTTCATCTAAAGGGAAGTGAGGGTATAGATTTGGGAATGCTAAAGATTTTTCTATTACTTTATGCAGACGATATCATCATATTTGCCTCATCAGCAGTAGAACTTCAAAATAATTTAAATATTTTATCAGAATACTGTGAAAGATATAAACTGGTAGTTAATACAACTAAAACAAAAATTATGGTATTTAGGCGAGGGGGCTTTTTATCACAAAATTTAAAATTCTATTATAATGAAACAGAAATTGCCATTGTGAATACATTTTCTTATCTTGGTATTGTTTTTTCTACGGGAGGATCATTTTCAGCATGTCAAAAAACATTATCAGGACAAGCCTTGAAAGCTATATATAAGCTTAATAGCTACCTTTATAATTTCACTAACATTAGTATAAGACATAGACTCGAACTTTTTGACAAACTTGTGACACCAATAATGAACTATGGAAGTTAGGTATGGGGGTTTTGTCATGGAAAACAAATAGAAAGAGTTCATATGTTATTTTGTAAACAACTTCTTGGCGTAAAAACCTCGACCCAAAATGATTTCATATATGGCGAATTAGGTAGAACAAATTATTATACACGTAGAATTTATATTATAATTAGATATTGGTTGAAGGTAATACACGCTGAGGAACATAAATATATCAAAAAAATATACAATGTGATGCTAACCGATATCAACGACAGACCTAATATCCAAAATTGGGCATCATTAGTCAGAAATACATTAAGTAATCTTGGTTTCTTTAATGTTTGGATTGCCCAGGGAGTGGGAGATGTAAATATTTTTCTAAGTGTTATTAAACAAAGATTAAGCGATACCTTTGTGCAAAATTGGCATGAGAGATTGAACGAATCAAGTAGAGCTTCATTTTATAGACATATTTGCAATTTTCGATTTCAGCCATATCTCGACACATTAACATTAAAACAATATAGAGTAGCAATGTCAAAATTAAGATTATCATCACATAGACTGCTGATTGAATCAGGAAGGTGGAATAAACCGCAACCAATACCTAGGAATGAACGATTGTGTCAAATTTGCAACAAATTGGAAGATGAACATCATTTTCTATTGGAGTGTTCCCTTTTTACTGATGAAAGAAAGAAATATATTAAACCGTATTATGTAAAAAGAACAAGCATGTTTAAAACAGTTCAACTATTGGGGTCCGATAACAAAAATGAAATTAAAAAATTAGCAGTATATATCTTTAAATGTTTTGAAAAACGTAATGAAGCTCTGCTGCTTAATTGATTTATTTATTGGTTAGCATTGCATACTTGATTATATAATTGATTTATTTTATTGGTTGTCATTGCTTGTCTTATTTCTTCCTTATAAGCATTTATACTGTAAACAGTATGTTTGAATCTCTAATACTCATGGGGCGATACAGGTTTCTTTTCAGGGACTATCAAAATTGAGTAATTACTTATTATTAAGTTTAGAATATATTCTGAGCACTCAGCAGAGTGGTCTCTTTGAGGCGATTTCTTTTGAGTGCCCATACTATATGCTTGGATTATAGTTATACAACAATAATATATACGTGCCAATTTAAAATCTGCATATCTTGAAATTATCTAGAGGTTTGAATAATGGATTCCCGGAATGGTTGTTGACTAGGTATCTGCCGTCTGCTCACTATGTATACTGCATTTTACGTTCATTCGGACCAGCAAACAGTGTGAACCGTGATCAGACTGCATAAAAGCAGTCTGATCTGGGTCATATTGATTGCAATATTTGTTGAGAAGTAGTACCAGCGGATAAGAAGGCAGACACTACTTTAATTGAGTCTGATAGCCTATTAGCATTATGGTGTAGCTATATAGTGTCCTGAAGCCAGTCTTTTACTTTCGCTTTCGGAAAGGCCGGCGATTGGGATCAGGGTATACATGCTTATTACTCTGTTTTGAGCGGTTTCTATGTTCTTTATTATAAATAAAGAAGTGGAAACTGTACAAAACATACAATCATGTTTATTTTCCTTCAAACAGCTTAATTGCGATTTCATTAACTACAGGGACACGTCAGGTACGCACACCTGTGTAAGCTTGCGTGTACCTGTCTTTGATATAAGATACCATTTAATGCAATATAGCAGAGGTAATGGGTATCTTTAATGGCGATCATGTTTTCGGCGACCCACCGTCTTCTTTGGTAATTGAGCTAAGTTGGCGGTGCTGGAACCATGAGCTTTGTTAAAGCAACCATTATGTTTCGTGCTCCATAGTATTGAGATAATACTCGAAAGTTATGTTGGTTAAATGAAATACTCAAAATCTATCTATCTATCTATCTATCTATCTATCTATCTATCTATCTATCTATCTATCTATCTATCTATCTATCTATCCATCCATCCATCCATCCATCCATCCATCCATCTATCTATCTATCTATCTATCTATCTATCTATCTATCTATCTATCTATCTATCTATCTATCTATCTATCTATCTATCTATCTAATCCAATGCCAAACACACACACACACACACACACACACACACACACACACACACACACACACACACACACACACACACACACACACACACACACACATCCTATGAGTGTTAGACGAATATCCTAATTGGCGAATAACCTAAGAGTGCGCCAAGAATAGCTATTTACACCGACTGTTGTCTTTTTGCTGTTTTCCTTTTTGCCGTTTTTGTATATACATGTTTTGTTGGTGGACAGCAAAATAAACTGTTCAAAGTAGTAACTTTAAATATTTACGCAAGCTCAGGATAGCTTGCTGATCATTGTAATTATATACTAACCCGGTAGTGAGAGTATTGTAACCATGTGTGAGAGGCATGGATGCAGATCGGCCTGCACAGTAAATGTAGACCGGTCTGCACCCATGTCGGTCACCGAATATCGAATGCCAGTTTGTTTTGCTCCTCCTGGCATAAACTATTTAGCTCATATACAGGTGAACTGAAACAAAAAATGCAACCATTTGATAAAATACTTACTTTTAGACACCAAAACCAACATCTCTGAGTGACATCCTTTTTATATCTGGGTCAAATATCTCAACACTTTGCACGTGGCTAGAGGTGGATTGTCACGCCGGTTCGCTAGATATTTCTGCAGCATTTGTCTCCCTTTGACCAAATAAGCAATTGTCTGAACAACAAGCTCGGAGGAGTTCAACCTCTTGAGTAGTATAGGTCGAAAGCAGAGAGTGCCTGTGTAGGCATGTATTAATATACTGATCAGCATGTGCGCTCTCTGTTTTAATAGACAGACCAAGCATGAATATTTGTGCCCATCTTTCGGACCTAGGAAAATATCACAATATTGTCAAAATAAAATTTCAATACGTTTCCCATTTTAGAATTATCACACTATAAATATGCTAGCAATTTTATTTTTTATGTGCTGTAACGATCCAATTATCAATTTTGGACTGCACATTATCCCTAAAAACATTATTTTGTAATACCAACCTTGTTGTAACGTATGTTTATATGTTATTCCCTGTATGGCATGTACATGACGTAAGAGTATAAACGTTTTGTCTGTCTGTCTTTAGTGGCGATCATGTTTCTGGTGACCTATTGTCTGCTGTGGCAATTGAGCTAAGTTGACTGCACTGTAAACACGAGCGCTATTAAAGCTACCATTTTGTAAATAGTTTGTTAGTATTAATAATCTATCTATCTATCTATCTATCTATCTATCTATCTATCTATCTATCTATCTATCTATCTATCTATCTATCTATCTATCTATCTATCTATCTATCTATCTATCCATCCATCCATCCATCGATCGATCCATCCATCCATCCATCCATCCATCCATCCATCCATCCATCTATCTATCTATCTATCGATCTATCTATCTATCTATCTATCTATCTATCTATCTATCTATCTATCTATCTATCTATCTATCTATCTATCTATCTATCTATCTATCTATCTATCTATCTATCTGATATGTATATATACTTATATATGTATATATTTACGTCTTTTTTGTGTGTTCTCATTGTAAGTAAGGTAGAAACATAATATTGTATCTTAATACACAGTATTGTGTTATTTGACATAGGAATTTGTATTTTTGAATCTTTATGGCGATCAACAGTAAATGCTGGTTTAAATGTAATCTTGAAAGATATTGATAAAAGTAAAACATAAGTAAAGCATAACTAAATTCAGGGAAAAGACGAGATGTCGTGCGTCACGACATTTTGTCAGTTCCTCTGAATTAAATCGGTCTAAATACAGAGCCATATAGTTTCTACACTGTCCGCCATGCAGATACTTAGTAAACATGTTTATATATGATTATCTGCTCAAGGGCCTGTATGGCTTATTGCAGATAATATTTGTTTTGATTGTAAGGTTAATGGGGGATGGCCTCGACCCCTATTGACCTATTACGAGGTTAATAAAATTCTTCTTCTTCTTCTATTGAAACTTTGTAAATGTGGTAGCAAGCTAAGTTATTATATGATCAAGAGCGTAAATGTGGACAATACTAAGTAGAATATTGAAACTGTACATGTGGTAGCAAGATAAGTTATTATACGATCAAGAGCGTAAATATTTATGGTTTTGACCAGACTTCACAGGTGAGCAGGCTGGCTTGCGTCTTTGTAATTTGCATGCGATAAAGTCAGTTTCATTTGATTTGAGGCCCAAATCACCTTTTGAAATCCTACTTTAACACTTTAACACTTTGTCCACTTGTGTTAGGTCTGCTGATAGCTTTTGAAAACTGTTAGATACCATGGGTCCAGGTAAGGATTGTTTGTGCACCTAAAATTGTATTTATTTCCATACCTATCAATTTAAGTTAGTAAGGATGCAAAGATCAGGAATCGATACAATCAAGTACCACACCTGACCCAGGATACCAATGGGACATATTTTGGGTGCTCAAGCGAACCGTCTCATTGAGAATGTTCTTTTGAGTACCCACAACATATGTTTTGGTTGAGGAATAAGAAAAAAATTCAAATACGCAATCTTATCTGGAGGACTGGATACTTTTTGTTTGTTTTGATGCTTTACGTCCCAAGTCAACAGCTATAGTCATGGCGGGACGGTCAGTTCTCCTAACCACACTTTTTTTCCTGGGCAGGCTTGAACAAGCGGTTAACCAGTAATTCGTGCACATATTTTCGCTTGTAACTGACAACAACCCTTCTTGAATAAATCAGCGGAAGGGAGGAGAAAGACCGTAGAAATAATTTCATGATCAATCTCCACGAAAGTATGGGACCAGACCGGGATCGAAGTCGCGACCCCTGGATCTGCAGTCAGACACGCATCTGTAGCCAGACACGTTACCGACTGCGCTACGCGGTCCGGCAATAGAGGACTGGATACTCTGATTTATTTCCTTGTAGAATTTTCTGAAGAAGATAATTTTGAAAACAAAAACAGCAGACGAATAAAAAAACATGTAAAATTGCCTGGCATAAAAAGAGACATGTTTAAATCCACCAGTATTTTTAGGCAAAGGCTATGTCTAGAAGAAAGTCCTTAGCCGTCCAAGAAATGACCAAGAAATGACCAAGTCTACTAGGCGGAACTCTAAGTTTAGCAAGAGGTGTAGGATTTGGAAGCCATCGAAGCCAGGGACAGGTTTGGTGGCTACAAATGAAGAGGAAAAAGGCCATTGTTCAGGTCCAACATTGCACATTGAAGAGATAGAGAAAATTTTCTCTCATGTTAAACTAATGATAGGATTGATAATTGTTTAAACTGTCGAAAATAGTAAGTGGCTATTGCAAACCTATTATCGTATGTTTTACAAGCTCAAATTTTGTACAAACTTTTATCACTTAATAGCAGAGACAATTTCTATTGCCACGGTCTTGTTAAAGAATGATGGTATGGCCATTTAAAATATCAATTTGTATTTAAGGGTATCATATATTGCTTTTATTACTCGCCTGAGCCAAAAACTCAAGTGAGATTTTATAATGTCAACGGTTCTGCGTCCGCCGTCGTGCGGTTCGTCGTCGTCTGTCCACACTTTCAAAGTAGTACATCTCGAAAGTCAGTAAGTCAATTTTTATCAAATGTCATGTAAAGCATCATCATGAAGAGGGAAATGCTGCATATGCTTTTTGGGCTGATGGGATTGAGAACCATGGTAACATATAAGGGAAAACACATTCTCTGAAACCATGAGGCCCACAGCTTATATATTTAGAATGTAACAATATCTAGTGGTTCATTCTGTTGATCCTGCCAAACAAGTCCATAGGGTCCAAACTAGCCCCAACCCGGGATCAAGAATTTCCATAGACTTGTAATAAAAATAACCTTAAAGAGTCATCTTTAAAACCTTGACACCCCAGTTTTCATACATTTATAATTGGATGGTCCTCTACATAAACTCTGCCAATCAAGTCCATAGAGTATGGGTCTAAAAAATTTCCTCAGTCCAGACCATGCCAGAGCGGAGGAAGAGGTAAGGGCGTTGGAAGAGGTTTGAAGACGAGGCCCAAATCTGAGGATAGATCCATGTATAAAAAGAAATCAAAGTATGAGAAAAGATTTAAGTCTGGAGATGGATCATAAGGCTAAGAAGAGATCTAAGTATGACAAGAGGTCCAACTCTAACAAAAGGCCTAAGTCTTGGAAGAGTGTCACGTATGAAGAACTGCAATGTCTATGCAACTGTACATATCAAGTAAGGAATTCAAGTCTAATAGGCTGTCTAGGTCTAAAAAACATCCAAGCGATGGACAAAGGCCATGTCTGGAAGGAAACCTAAGATTTGACCCAAGTCTATGAAGAAAGTAATTAAGGGTACGAAGATCAGGAATCGATACAATCAAGTACCACACCTGACCCAGGATACCAATGGGAAAGTGACAAACTCACAGTAGACACCACAGACGAGAGCCAAGAGGTCAGCCCTTTCCCAGCAGGAGACCACAAAGCACATATAAACAGACGCGCACAAAGACATAGCAACACAAGACAGAACAAAAACATAAAAGATCCACAAAAAGAAGAACCGCATTGGAACGGTCAGTAAAATATTTTACTGGAGGGCTTAAACCGGTTTAACGGCGCCAACCTCACCCTTAATTCAGATGTGGATCAAGACACATAAATATTTGGTCTGCATGAAAGACCCCTAGCTTATCAATGCATCATCTCCTAGAACATATAAATCAAGATATAACAAGGAGATAAAGCAAAGATAAGGCCTCAACAGTAAATAAAACTGAATACCGGAGCAAAAGAAATCCAACAGGTAAACCCCGGTGGGCCCGACAAACAGCCTTAGTTAAGCAAGAGGCGTATCTTTGATTTATCTCCTTTTTATATTTTGATTTGAATGTACTATGAGATGATACATCGGTAAGTTAGGGTCCTTTCATCTATGTGTTTTGGTCCACATCAGAAATAAGGGTGAGGCTGGTACCTTCGAACATGTTTTAAATCTTTCAGTACTTTTCTTACTGACCGTTCCAAGGCAGTGCTTCTTTTGTGGATCCTTTTTGTTATTTGTGTTTCGTGTTTGTTTTTGCCATACTGTCTTATAGGTTTATTACAGCATTGTGGTCACCTGTCAGGAAAGAGCTTATTTCTTGGCTCTCTTGAGTGGGAAGCCTTCTTGTGTTTTGTCACTTTCCCATAAGCTGTCCTGTATCAGATATCGTACTTGATTGTATCGATTCCTGATCTTTGTTTTCTTCCTTTTTTGTATTTCATTATTTTATTTCAGAAACAACATCTTACAACATATACAAGCACACTGCATTTTACCATACACACGTTTAAGGTAGTCATACAGTAAAATAAGAATAATATGGTACATGTACCACACAATAGGTAAAACGTGAGAAAATGTTATCATTGATATCCATGCCTATTCTCAGTCCAAAATCCTAATACTGACAAAACTTAAATGCACAGTGTATCGGCTGGGAGTGGATATCCAGGCTTTATATTCACACATTATGAAGTTAAGGTATGCCACTTGCTTGGGTAACAATATTAATACCAACAGAGAGAGAGAGAGAGAGAGAGAGAGAGTGAGAGAGAGGGTCACCTTTCTTCGCTTATGCTATTATGCTTTAGTTATCTATTGGTGGCTTTAGGTTCCCCCATTTTCTGTCGAATTGGGCAACACTATCATTTGTAAAATAAATGCACTTTTCTACATTAACTCTTTGACTTAAGTATAACTTAAAATGTTCCTATGTTGGTTGAGTTTTTTTTGGTATTTGCTTTTAAATATAAAATATTTCCAAGTAATATATTGTAATTCTTGACCTGGGTTTCTATACAATTTGTCCTTTCCGTGATACTGGATGAAACATGCTTTGAATAGAAATTCATTGTTCCTTGTGCCTTCTTCCTTACTTTAACATTGCATATTTATGAAATATAGAAAATGTAAGTATGTTTGATTAGTATATACCGTAATTACACGATGCAGATCAGCTCACAGCACCGTGATGGAGATCCACAGAACACTGAAAGTCAAAAGACATCAGTTAAACAACCAGCCTTATCTTCCTCATAATGGTGATTACAAAACTAGAAAGGACACTAAGAAATGCATAACAAGACAAGGAACAAACATATAACCCCACACATAAAACAATAAATAAAAACACCAGAATCATCCCCTTTGAATGGACAGCATACTAAGCCTTCCTGGAGGTCAGCCCTATCCCAGCAGGTGATCACATGGCTTCAATGACATTGTATCTAAATCTAACTGGAACGCGCAGTCGATGGGCGCCAGCTCAAGTTTTTTACCCCCAACATCCCCAAGTCCGACCACTTAGACGCAATCCAGGCAACAGAGCAAAACTTCCTTTAGGCATGTTTAATGTCTTTAATTTGTGAGAACATACACAAAGTTTGGTGTAAAAATCTTTGAAATTGACTCTGTAAATAAAATTAAATGATATTAACCTCTTGACCTCACCCTAAGGTCACTAGTTTGACGGTATGGTGAAAATGTTACTTGCATTCTGTTCTACTCATTATCCACCTCAATTTGATATGCTACATGACCATGTTCGAAAAAATAAATTTTTGACCCGCCTGGGCACCCCTGGTGCCTCCATGTCCCACCCCTTTGGCATGACTTAGGCATCAAAACAAAAACCCCATTCGATATGTACGCTGAGTGTTTACGTGTTTTTAAATAAGGAAATCTATGGCGAAGAATCGGCCGTTAAATAGATTCCATTTCAGCCACCTTTCCCCCTAACCCTGCACCTCCTGGCTGATGTGGCTGATGTTGGTCAAAAGGCGATACATATTTGTTGTTAGTTTTTTTTTGGCTCAGCTAACGCCAAAGTGTATCCTATGTAAATATATTACGATGAAACATATGCGCGAAGGTCATAGGAACTAGGTTATTTCGGATAAAGTATTTGTTAGCAGTTACAACGAACTGAAACCTTGAGAAATGATTGTATCTAAGCAAATATCAATTACCCCGTTTTATCAACTCGTGTAAATACTGTTTATGAACAGTCTGTTTATTCAGTTTACAATGTTCGGAGTCTGTAATTTTGTATTGGATTTAAATATACTAAAAGAGCCTCCACGTTGGGTTTGGGTAATTATCACATAGGTGGGCAGCGTGTGCTCTGGCGAGACTGCGCACATATGCGCAGTCTCGTCAGAGCCTTCGCTGCGCGCATACACAATAATGGGATATCGATGAAAACTCGGGCTAAATATAACTCAATAGCTGCACATAATGGTTGAAATGACTGCAGATATGAGATAAGTACCCAAACACATGCGCTGGTCCATAATTGAGCCGTGACATGGGATTTCCAACAATGTGGTATGTGCGACCAGCACAGGCTCAGATCAGCCTGCGCGTACGCGCAGTTTGATCAGAGCCTTTGCTGGTCGCTTGATTATTCTATGAATATTAAGCTACTAACCGATCATCAATTGGCGTTTCTAAGCTTAAGAGGATGCTGTACAGGCTCGTCTGAGTCTACACTTGTCAAACGCCACATTGTTGGAAATCACATGTCGCGGCTCAATTATTGTTTATACGTGTCTCGAAGCATCAGAGGCATAAGCCCTGTCAGTATAATGGCCATTGCCGTCCTCCGTCAACTCTGTACAGTAGTCTAGTGTTACTAAATGACCATTTTGAGTCTGAACCTTCATTTACCTACCGAATAACCGAATGTTGCGACGACAGCATGAATACTTAAGATCACACAAGCCTTCTCATGTCATCATTGAGGTGATATCCATTATTATCTAGCTTAAAATGTGCCTTACAGAAATTTAGAACATGGAACCTAAAAGGCACGATAATGATCTAAACGAAGAGAGAGAGAGAGAGAGAGAGAGAGAGAGAGAGAGAGAGAGAGAGAGAGAGAGAGAGAGAGAAGGGTGCATTTTAATATGAGCATATACATTTATTTAGTTTTTAAGAAACTAGATTGAATATATACACTGGCTGACCCTGGCGTAGTTCTGTTTTTGTTTGTTTGATTCGGCTTAAGTTGAAATGCGGCCAAGGATGAACCAGGGTACCAAGTTGCTGACACTTAAGGGGCGTTCACGAATGCTCAGGAGTCATCATTGGGATAACGCTTTTAGTAACATACAGTCGATAGAGCCTTTTAATTTATTCACAAAGAACTGAATAATTGTTGACTGAGTCAGCACATGACAGTGGCACTGCCTGCATGTTACCCACAATATGATATTGAATAAAATTAAGCATGAAAAATAGTAAGTGAGTATGATCAGGAAATACAACAATCACAATATGCAGACAAACCCATGGCACCGCGAGGAAGAGTCACACAGCAATCACAAGACAACAGGAATACAAAGTAAGCAAAGCAACCAGCTCTCTCTTCCCCATCCAGATGATTGCAAAACTAAAATGGACACAAAGTAACGTACATCAAAACATAGTGCAATTACAGAATCTCACAATGGGAGTAAGAATAAACAACAAGTCAACAACAACGGAACCACCGCCTTAGAAAGGACAACATCCTAAGCCACCGGGGGGGGGGGGGGGCTTAAATGCATTTTACTGGTATCAAATCTTCATCCTAGATTCTGCTGTTGTTGAAGTACAAGAAATGTTCAGGTCGCATGGAAGCCTTCTAACTATTGCGATGTATCATCATGAAGACATTCTTATCATATTAACACACTATGATGAAACAATGAAGAGGGCTCACGACTCACAGATAGTCAGCGCTAAAGAAAACCTCAAGTGGAGCCACATCGGGTCTAGCTACAGATAAGCACCAGGCACCAACCCACAGATTAAAGCTTTACGTCAGAGCCGGCATAGAGTCTGAGGCTTGACCCACCGTCGTGCAATTAAAGAGGAAACCATAGCTATAAACCGTGATTAGGTTTAAAACCAGGCATGCAGACTGTCGCATGACATCCAAGTTATATCCAACCGTTATATAACGTTTGATAATATTTTTGAATTGATCACTAAAATAAGGTTTTCCAACAATTCGCTTGAATTTATAAACTAAATATAGGTTCTGGTATGCCTTGTTGCAGAAGAGTTTTAACCAAATGTTGTATTTAACAATTAACTCTGAGTGTCTGTGGTAGAATTTAGAAAATCTTTTTCGAATTTTATGTATCTATAACCTTGTTTTAATAACTAAGCAGTTAAAAATAAATTTCTGTTGTTGAAGTCATCAACATCAGAACATACTCTTGCAAAACGAATAAGCTGAAAAATATATACACCATAGGAGGAGAGCGAGGAACATCTCCATCAAGAAATGGGCCATTTACTATTTCAAAATTAAAATCGTCCCATTTATCATAAATTTTAGGAGAAACTGTGCCATTTGGTATGGACAAGTTCAAGTCAAAAAACGGAGCTTCAGTATCAGAACAATTCGCCTTATTCAACTGAAGTTCAGTAGGATATTTCTGACCTACCGTTTGTTCAAAATAAGGATTATCAATATTAAGTAAGTCATCTAAATATCTGGAGGTGCAGTTAAAAGCTTCAATAATATCAGTTTGATTATTGTCTGAAAGAGACAACATGATATCTCTCTCATAACAAAACAAAAACAAATCTACAACAAGCGGAGCACAATAAGTACCCATTGGAATACCTACAATTTGTCTATATAATTTCGAGCCAAATCTTATAAATGAAAGATAAAGGAAAGCATCACACCCTCAATTTATATCGTCAAGAAAAAATAACTTAAAATAGAATACCGTTGTCTCAACCGACGTTTTATATATCTATGTACTTTGCAAAAAATGTCATTATTCACCTATCATATCTGAATGTGCATGTACAAAGCATTGGCCAAAATTATATGGGGATTTCAGAAACCACAAACACAACAACAACAACAACAACAACAACAGCAACAGCAGCAGCAGCAGAAGCAGCAGCAGCAGAAGCAGCAGCAGCAGCAGCAGCAGCAGCAACAACAACAACAACAACAACGCAAAAAGGTTAGGGTTCTAACTTAGATCTCACAAACAAAACAACAATTTGATACGAAGGTATCGAAGAAAACACAATGTTCACAAAAATATAGTTGTGTCCCAATCTAGATTTTATAAATCCACATACAAAATCCTTTAAAAATCCATCCCTTTGTTCTGAAGATGTAATACTACAGCAATATGCAATGCTCGTACAATTTGCGGGATGACGTAGCGGTTTTGGGCCAAAAGCTCGTTTCAGTTTCAGACCGCTCATGACTACATGTAGTTGCGATGCGTATTAAGACACTACACCAGAATGCTCGTCACCCGAGAAATTATAAACTGAAGGCTACGGGAACGGCAAATGAGGACAGGCGGTGACGACATTAATATACGCCTGCAACTTCAAAGCAGCGCCCGTGGTCTATACATACTTCGGAGTTGGCAGACCAGCGTTTTGTCCATGTTTCAACTACACAGTGGTCCGTTTACTTCCATGTTAGAGAGCGCCCGACCACACTATGCCACCAGTAACAACAATATTCCTGTATTACCTTGGGTTGCGATGCCACATCATACGGACCGGTCTTCTTTTTCTGCAAATTTTAGCTGAATCCAGATGTTTGAACAGCGATTGCCCGTCACCTGAGTTCGATGCATGTCTGCACAGGGTGCATGGTGAACACTTCAATAATGACCGTCCTTACGGTAGTAAAGGTTCATAATTTTAGATAATATATTATGTATTGTGGATCAACGTATTTGACCTATATACTTTGTATGTTTGTATTTTCGTTACATATACATGTATTTAGTATTCTTATGCTGTTCTGTAACTGTATTGAGAGTCTCATGGTAGAATAATCTTATTTGAGCTAAATGTGTTTACTCTCATTAAATATTGTATACATGAATAAATAAAAACACATCGAAAGTCATTGTTATGAAATAGGACGGCGAGTAGGCGACAGAAAGCACATATAGAGATACGGTAAATAAATATGTGTTTACTTTGAACTACCATTGAATAACTGTTGACATCTACACATGTTATGCTTACTATTAATTAATGAAACATACCTTAACTAGTCTAAGCATGTTTTTAAAAATCGTTAAAGTAATTTTCGCCGTTTATACTTGATCAACCCTTGTTATTTTTGTATTTTGTACTATAGAAAAATAACAAGAAAACTAAAGGGGCAGCAAACATGTGAAAAATAAATGAGATAGTAGTCATGTTTCAACTGAAACTTAAAGGTAACTGTTTTTTGTCATCAAATGGGATTAAGCTATTAGTATCTTTTGGTATCTTTTGTATTTCTAATGGAATTACGTTATTTTTTTTTTTATCTTATGACAGTATGTTATTTATATCTATTGGAATGACGTTATTTATAATTACGTTATTTGTCTCTTATGATCTACTGTTATTTATATTTTCTTATCAGTTACCTCTTAAATTAAACCGTATTGCTGCTGCACGTTGCCTGATAAACATGGTCTATCTCATGACATGTGCCTATATAAGGTCATGATGTCGTTGCACTTTTTGAATGGCTTTGCTAGTGCGCTGAATCAACAAAAATCGAAAATTACGTCATAAGCGCTAGTTTGAAGAGTGAAACAATGGGCAAACTAATATTCGCGTCTTTTGATATCAAGCTTACCGGTGCTCGGACATTTCGGCCACGGACATTTTGGCCTAGGACGTTTCGGCCTGGACATATCGGCCACGGACGTTTCGGCCACGGAAAATACGGAAGGTGGACGTTTCGGCCAAAACCATAAATTTTGGGTTTGGGATGTGTTCATGCTAAAATGTGTGATGCATTTCATAATCTTTTGAAATCAAATATGCATGTGAATACTTACAGTTGATTCAAAGATGCATGATAATAAGAATATGCCATTTTTCATAGATACAGGTAAATTATGGTGTATACAGAAGTAAATGATATATACCTACATGTATAAAGTACCCATTACCTGAATTAGTTTATATATTTTGTTTACAACAATTCTCGTGTATCTTTGAATCTACTGTGCATTACAATTGATGAATGTTAACTACTTTCATGCTGAACCTGAGTTTATCTTTTTTCTTCAAAACACTGCCAACCCAGATCAGCCAGCTTCCTACCTGATCAGGATCAACACCGTTTTCATCTCTGCTTGTAAATACATGCAGTTTAATAACTGATAAAATTTGGGAGAAATACAATGCATAGTATATAAGATTATTCAGTCAATTATTTCCTAAGAAATGCATCACACATTTATGCATGCACACACCCCAACCCACAATTTATGGTTTTGGCCGAAACGTCCACCTTTGGCATTTTCCGTGGCCGAAACGTCCGTGGCCGAAATGTCCGGGCCGAAACGTCCTTGGCCGAAATGTCCGTGGCCGAAATGTCCTACATTCAGCTTACCAGGCTCGTCTTTGAGAACGCATGTTGAATCGCTCGGCAAGCCTCGCGATGTCAACAAGCGTTCTCAAAGACGAGGCTGGTAAACTTGATATCAAAATACACTCATTTAGTATTCTCTTTCTTTGGGAAATACGTTGTTTATATCTGTTGGTATCTATTGGAATTGCATTATTTATAATCATGTATAGCTGCATTACATTGTTCAAAACTATAAATTGTGTCACGCTGTCCATAGCTGTTGGTATAGCATTTTCGTTCCAATTAGTATTTGGTTATTAATAGCTACTATGCGTAGGTTTTGTGTTATTTATATTATTTCTTGCGCAAATACCCATGTGCTTATGGCTTATTGAGGCCATTGTCAAATTGGCAACCATTCTGAGGCTCAAGTGATGTTGGAATATCAGTTTTAACTTGAAAACAATTAAAACTATGTCCGATTTGTTTGCACCCAACCCCCCCCCCCCCCTCCCCGAAAAAACAAACAAACAAAATAAAAAATGTTGCGTCCCGAAATGATCATTTTGTCAATGCTTTCTTCAGGGAAACTGGATGCTTGATATTAACGTTGTGACGACGTTATGTCGTTCGGTGGCTTGCAGGCTGATCACAACCCTTGGTATGACAAGATGCAACCCCATAGATCTTCAGTTGATCAAGACCATTTATATGATTATAAACAGTAAAGCACAAGACTGCAGCAGACGACAAGATCTGATATGTTGTCAGTGATTTATTGGGAATATAAAACTCGATATCCAATGTGTAGATGATTCGATTGAGATTTATGATGTATGGTGGCGCTTTTAGGGATACAGCAAGTAAACTGTTAGATATTAATGATCAACATGTTTTATACCCCTATACCACACAGGCCACGAATCGCCCGAATCGCCACGAATTGATTTTTTTCTAATTCGGGGGGATTAGTGAGGTTTCATTAAAAAAATTCTCCAATCGTGAAGCTCTACGATTCAGTCCCGATTCAGATACGATGTCGCTACGAATATTCGGGGGAATCGGCTCAGCTGGAATCCCCACGAATGAGATAAGAATGCACCAAAACGCCTCCGAATCGATTACGATTCAGTTACGATGTCCAAGAATGCCTTAAGAATTTGGTACGAATCACGCACGATTTTTCGAATCGGGGAATTCATGGCCAAAGTTTTGAACAGTTCAAAACTTTTGAGCCGAATTCCCGATAGACCTACGAACTGCAAGAACTCACTACGGACTGTGCGAATCAGTTAAGATCTTCACGAACTGAGTACGATTCAGCCACGAATCCAAATGTTTGTCAATTCATGTCAATTCATGGGATTCGGGGCCTGTGTGGAATAGGGGTATTAATCGCTGATCTGACTAAGTAGACGCGCATCTTTATTGTTCTTCACGACAAAACAGCTTTTCGCTGGTAAGTTCAATCTGTATTGAAGAAACTCGAAACATAATGTTATAGACTAAACGCTATTATGTCAGATATAGTTATATTTCTGACAAAATAAAAGAAAGGTAACTCCCTTAATAAACTAAATATAATACTAAAATAATACACATAAAGTAACAAAAACTTCAACAATCAGTCCTTAAATATTTAGATTAAAGTAAGAAAGAGGGCAAAGATCAGGAATCGATACAATCAAGCACCACACCTGACCGCTATAAATAGACCAGATTTTAACAGGAGATATCAAATTGATGGCTGCCCCCGATATGTATGCTATTTAACACCATTATATTCTGAATTATCTTTCTGGGCCGACTCAAAATTATATCTACTTCATTAACACACGCTGAACACATATACACAAGAGTGTTTTGTGTGAAAGCTATATGCTCCATGACGTGAGATTTCCAACAATGTGGTATGTGCGACCAGCAAAGGCTCAGACCAGTCTACACCTACGCGCAGTATGACCAGAGCCTTTACGAGGGCTTTTCAAATATGAATGCAAGTAGCTTTATATCCTTCTTCACATAATGCTACGCCAAATTGGTACACGTTTCAATAAAGGACTATATGTCACCTTTAAACAAGGAAAAATACAGTATACTTATCGAGCTATAGCCCTTTGAATGAGGGTCACGTTAGTGAACTAACAAACTCAAAGCTTCGAACATATACCAGTGATATAGACGGGCGTATAATTCTTCGATAAACAGGTGAAATTTCACGATTTTTTAAAGCATGTATCCCCATTTTCTCATATAATAGTTCTGTGAAATGTGCGAAAATACTACATGCTTTTGTTAAATTACAACAAATCGTTTTCACTAAAGTCTCCTTATATGTTTGCAAATAAATGGTAAACAAAGCACCTCCTTTCAGTTTTCAGTTAAACTTATCTCTAACCAAGTGCACGAAGCAACATTTAAGTAAAGCCTTTATTTTACGAGGGTCACAGCATTTAGCGAATACATAAAATAAGAACATGTAATAGCTTATCTTCCATGAGTCCCTCAGTATATACATATAAACATAATATATACACGAATTCAACAGTCATTAACTCTCTGCCAGCTGGGTAACTTTGCATACCCCCTTGCTGTCCGCCAATTTTCCTTCAAAACCAACCTCTATCAAGAATATTATAAAAGTGTCAAACAGTTGGATCCTTATCAGGCTGCTAACATTGTTGTGGTCGTTTGAAAAAGATACTATATTGAGAACTTAGCACTGCAAAAACATATGAGCATAACAAGCTTGATGAGACGTCTCTCGTTGATAGGCATCGATGCCATATGGCAGCTAAGTTTGGGTTGTTTGTTGATGAGGACCATAGCAAGCTTCCTACGTTGTACTGGTTATCTAAACTTCATTAACGGCCCTATAAGTCGCGTTTTATTGCTAATTCTAGTGCATGTACAACTACTGATTTGTCTATTCCTTTGACTTCTTGCCTCACTGCGATTAAAAACCATGTAATTAAATATTGCACAACAGTTTATGAAAGAAATAGTAAAAATTTATTTTGGTCTATTAAAAATTCAGGTGAAATTCTTAATAAATTGAAGTCTAGAGGTTTTCTAGCATCTGGTTTGTCTACATATGATTTCTCTACTCTCTATACTACATTGCCTCATAATCTAATCAAAGAAAAACTAACAGAATTAATTGAACAAACATTTAACAGAGAGGGCTCACTTTATTTGGCTTGTAATGATAAAAATGCCTTTTTTACTTCTGAACAACCTAAACGATATAAATTGTGGTCTTGTCAGAAAATGTGTGACGCCCTCCATTATCTTTTGGACAATATATTTATAAGATTTGGCTCGAAATTATACAGACAAATTGTAGGTATTCCTATGGGTACTAATTGTGCTCCTCTTGTTGCAGATTTGTTTTTGTTTTGTTATGAGAGAGACTTTATGTTGTCTCTGTCAAACAATAATCAAGATGATATTATTGAAGCTTATAACTCAACCTCCAGATATTTAGATGACTTACTTAATATTGATAATCCTTACTTTGAACAAATGGTAGGTCAGATATATTCTACTGAACTTCAGTTAAATAAGGCAAATTCTCCTGATACTGAAGCTCCGTTTTTGGACTTGAACTTGTCAATAACAAATGGCATAGTTACTTCTAAAATTTATGATAAACGGGATGATTGTAATTTTGAAATAGTAAATTTTCCATTTCTTGATGGAGATGTTCCTCGCTCTTCTTCCTATGGTGTATATATTTCTCAGCTTATTCGTTTTGCTAAAGTGTGCTCTAATGTTGATGACTTCAACAATAGAAACTTATTTTTAACTGCTAAATTATTAAAACAAGGTTATAGATATCATAAAATTCGAAAAGCATTTTCTAAATTCTACCACAGACACTCAGAGTTAATTGTTAAAAACAACATCGGGTTAAAAACTCTTCTGCAACAAGGCATATCAGAACCTATATTTTATGGTGATTTAGTTTATAAATTCAAACGAATTTGTGAAAAACCTAATGTTAGTGATCAATTCAAAAAGATAGTAAAACGTTATATAAGGGTTGGATATAACTTGGATATCATGCGACAGTCTGCATGCTTAGTTTTAAACCCAATCACGGTTTATAGCTATGGTTTCCTCTTTAATTGCACGACGGTGGGTCAGGCCTCAGACTCTATGACGGCTCTGACGTAAAGCTTTAATCGGTGGGTTGGTGCCTGATGCTTATCTGTAGCTGGACCCACCGTGGCTCAACTTGAGGTTTTCTTTAGCTCTGACTATCTGTGAGTCATGAGCCCTTTTCTTTGTTTCATCATGGTGTGTTAATTTGATTAGAGTGTTTCTCCATGATGATACATTGCATTAGTTAGATTGCCTCCATGCGAGCTGAACATTTCTTGTACTTCAACAACAGCAGAATCTAGGGCGAAGATTTGGTACCAGTAAAATGCATTTAAGCCCCCCCCGGTGGCTTAGGCTGCTGACCGTTCTAAGGCGGTGGTTCTGTTGTGGTTGACGTTTTGTTTATTGTCACTCCCATTGTGGGAGTTTGTAATTGTTCTATGTTTTGGTGTACGTTGCTTTATGTCCATTCTAGTATTGCAATCATCTTGATGGGGAAGAGAGAGCTGGTTGCTTTGCTTAATTTGTCTTCCTGGTGTCGCGTGATGGTTGAGCCGCTCTTCCTCGCGGTGCCATTGGGTTGTCTGCGGTTTGTGATTTTGGTATTTCCTGATCATACTCACTTACTATTTTTGACTTTTTGTTCGGCCTAATCTGGGTCATTACTGTTTGCAAAAACATCAACAGGCAAAGAGTTAGCAGCTAACAAGACATTATCCTATTAAATTGTGAACAGACACAAAGTACATGTGCATTTTTATGCATGCTTGCAGGTATGAAAAAACTGCAAAAATATTCTAGAAATAACAACATCAGGTACCAGACATAAATGCACTTAGTTGACAAAAAGTGGAGGCCCAACCCAAATTGCCACTGAAGGAGCAGTCTGGCCGCTGGGGCCTTCTAAGAACATTGCAGGGATCAAACACCTGATAACCCAAACCTTTTGTGGTAAACAGTGAGTAAATACACATTTTGAACCTTTATTGTGAAGAAAATACTAGGAAATAACCCTTAGTTTTTGCAAACAGTGGAGATAGGTGGGTGCTGTATAATTAGGCATCCTATCAAGGATAACAATAGGATGGGTTCTCAGCAGATTTTCCACAAAGTTATCATTATTAAAGTGAGAAACATACTACAGGCTGGATGGAAGCTTCCAAGTGACATACATGGGCAAAAAATAAATCAACGTAGAATATAAACAATGCACAGAAAAATCATTGCTCTTAAATGCTTTACTCAAATGAGCACTTACACAAGCATTGCAGACCCAGATGGTATGCGACAGCATTTGATACTTCATCTGTTTGCTAAGATAAAAACAATCTATAGGGACTCAGAGATGCATCTGGACTGTACTGTCAAAATTCATAAAACAATTTTTAAAGGGAAAATATTATAAATGCTCACTAGTTACCATATATGTTTTAATAAGCACACACATACACACAACAGTTTGTGTAGATAAATGCACATACAATATGTACTAATTGATTCAATTAACTAATCATTTCAAACACCTTTTTATGAAATATGTCTATGGTTTGGGCACTTTTAACTTCTTCTGGAAGCCAATTCCATACTAGACATCTAGAGTATCTCATGCTGTGCTTAAATATTCAGTCCTAGGCTTGGGTGGGATAAAACAACCAACAGAGGCAGATCTAAGGTTAATACTGGTATATGTATTGTTTCACTGTAAAAAAGTTTTCAGATATATGTGGGAGCTTCATCATTATAGATTTTGAACATAAACTTAGCCTTCCTAAGAAAACGCCGTTCATATATAGACGTAATTTTTAAAGATTTCATAGCTTCATTGACATCGTCTACAGTAAAATAAAGAATAACTTTGCATGCTCACTTCTGTAGCTTGAATATCTTAAGTTTATTTGTCTCTGAAGAACTTACCCATACAATATTACAAAAGTCAATGTATGGTTGGATATATGATTTGTAGAATTGAACTCTATGATCTTTAGTTAAGAATTTCTTAATTTTAGATAAAAGTCATATGTTTGATGCAATTTTCTTGAAAGGTGTTTATCATGATCAGACCAGGTCAAATTATTATAAACAAATACACCTAAGATTTTATCATTTGAAATCATATTAAGAGTTTCATTATTGAATTTAAGACCAAGAATTTCTTTATTGAGTCTTTGTCGCTTTTGGTTGGTTGTTTCTAGCATGACCTTTGTTTTGGATGAGTTTAGAATAATACCATTTCCTCTACACCAGATGTGTAAATTGTTCAAAGTAGACTGAAGGTTTTTCTCATTCTTTTCAAGGGAATCCTGTACATCATATAAAGTTGTGCCATGCGCATATAGATCAGTGAAAAAATTGTTGGTGCATAAAGGTAAATCATTGATAAAAAGTAAAATAAAAGTGGTCCTAATATAGAACCTTGAGGTACACTACACGAAATGTGCTTAAAATCAGACTTACTATTATTAATAGCTACCTGTGTCTGCTTTCGGTTAGCAAGGAAAGTATTGAACCACTGCAGTGCTTCTCCTTTTATGCCGTAAATTTCTAGTTTATTCAGTAATATTTGGTGCTCAACAAGGTCAAACGCTTTTTTAAAATCAACCAGAACAACACCAATCAGTTTACTGTCATCTATAGCATTCAGCCATAAATCTATCATGTTTACAAGAGCAGTTTCACATGAATGCTTAGCTCAAAAACCAGACTGTGTTTTGTGTTATAATTAATGTTGATGTAGAAAACTTGACAGACTTTCATGAGCATGCTATTTAAGTACTTTAGACAAAACATGCAAAAATGAAATTGGGCGATAATTATTAACTTCCTCATGAAGGCCATTTTTATGAGGGGGGGGGGGGGGCTACTTTTGCTTCTTTCCATTTACTTGGAAAAACAGAGCTAGTAATACTTTGGTTGCATATAAATGTTATTTCATCTGTGATAATTGGAGCAGAAAATTTCATCAGGCGTGGACCAATCATGTCCCTACCTGTCGCCTTATTTATGTCAATACTAATGAGAAACTTCAAAACCTTTTCTATTGAAATTGCTCGAATCATAAATTTGGTATCTGCAGAAATCTTTGTCTGACAAAATTCTCTTAGTTTATCATGGTTTGTATTCATAACAGGCTCTTTCAATTTTGATGCTACGTTAACAAAAAAAGTTGTTAAATTCATTTGCCATTATTGTATGGTGACATCTTTAGCATGTTTTCAGCAAAATGCAAAGAAAACGACACAGCGATGTTCATTATTACTTCACCAGTAAATAAATCAAAAAGACGTTTATCATAGAATAAACGACGTCACAAATGTGCGTGTTTACTCGAGATTGAAACAGGATTATATAAACCTTTCCTGCACGCAACTTTAGGATTTTTACTTTAACTTGCATCTAAAATTTGGTGCCATTTTATCTCAAGCTTAAAGATATGACACTATATCCGCACATGTACCAACACGTGCCTTGCAATTTGCTTAAAAAACTTCAGTTTACAGGAATGGGCTTTGTATAATGATCTGCAACTGAGAGATAAAGTGAGTGTTTCTTTATGTTTGGCGCCATTTTAAAGGCGACAAAAAGTTCTTTCCAGAGAGCTATGACATTTTGTCATATAGCATATATATGTGCGAAAAGTTTTGAAGCTACTTGCATTTACATTTGAACAACCCTCGTACTAGTCGCTTGAATATTCTACGAGTGTTAGGCTACTGACTGAACACCATTTGGAGTTTCTAAGCTTGAAAAGAGGCTGCATAGGCTAGTTGTCAAAATGCCACATTGTGGCACATGTCACGGCTCATATTTTCTTTACAGGACACCCGGGATATGACATCAGTACCACCACTCTGTTATGCGTAGGCTGCTCTCTGCTTCTGTCACAACCTCTGTCCGCGACTGAAGGTAAAACCGTCAATTAAATGACGTCAATTTTGTCAGAATGGCGTCAGCTAGATTTTGTAATCAATGCAGCTATTTCACAACTCAATTTCTCTGCTTGAAACCATTCGAATCTCCCTGTAGTGATGAATTTCGATAGGAAGCTAAAGCTTGTTGAGGAATACTATCTCTCACATGCGTCAGTTGTTTTGTTCTGCGTTTCAGCAAAACATGCAATCTTTCTAGCATTCATTAAAACCTGTGAGTTGTAAGTCTCGAGTCTCGAGGTAGGGTGACGTCTTTTTGAATAAGAGATTCAATGCTGGAAAATGACTTTTTATCTTTGCAGCGTTGATTTGAATCAGACGAAAATAAAAATGATCAAAAATGGTTTCTGATACACTAACATCCACCTAGACACTTCTGAGTCCAGCAGTTGCTAATGCAGAGAAAAACATGCTTTATTATAGTGTTCCAAATATTATCACGTACATGTATTTTGGACATTATTAGCCGAGATAACTAAATAATTGCATATATGAGCCTACCATAACCGGAAGTCGTGCACTTTGAACGGAAAGAGGCTATCATGCCCACCAAGAGACGTTGATCATTGGATACCGTCATATGCAAACAGGTTGCGTGGCTTCACCTACAATTCGCGTAAATCGTCTGTCTTACGTACATTGTTGTAAGGCGAAACAGCGAAAAAACGCGATAAAACAGGGGTTTGGTCACAGTATAGCCCTCAGTGTCAAGCCTTTATCAGCCCTAAAGCTAAAACTCTCGGGCTTTAATGGGGTCTCGGTTTGAAACTTCGGTCGATAAAAAATTTCATTGTGGTGATCTCTATACATATCGCATATACACAACGTCATTAATTAAGCACCGTTTAAGTATTTTCCGAGGAGAAGCAGCGAAGCTTTCTAAATATGAATTAATATTTGTTATATTCAGTGGTGACAATTTTACAGCAAATTTTGATTCGATAAGCAATTAAGTTGACGAATAGGCATGGCAAATGCACACTTACCCATAAACTGTCCCTATTCAACGTCCCATTGGGGCATTTTCATACCACTACGAGGTACAAACTGTTAGGGTAATATTATTACAAAACCAAAAACATGTTATATCTGTAAATTTAAGATGAATATCTCTGATAGAGCAAAAGAGATGGGGGTGTAAAGAATGGCATGCTACATGTATATAGTTAAAACGCTAAAATATATTTAAAGACATATGCGGCTGTTTCCAATGCGCACCTTCCTCGCGTCTGGAAACGGGTAAAGTTGTCTGGGTCCTGTATTTCGACCATTAATGGATTCGGATCAACATAGCTTTCCGATATTCTTATGTCATATCGGTGTTCCAACATTTTCTTGGCAAATTGAAGTAATTAAAGTGTGTCCAAAATAATTATTGACATCTAATTAGAACTGATCGTCTCAGCACTAAAGACAGATAAATGTAGCTTAGTCGAAATCAAACGACGTTCACAATTATCCTGGTTACGAATACGATAGTGGCCGAGTCTCTACTATTTCTACGGTTATTTTGAGCGGCGCACGACCTGACCTCGTGGCCTCGTGGTTAGCGTGTCTGGCTACGAAGCCAGAGGACCAGGATCGATTCCCGGGTGCGCACATATCCTCAGTGTGTTTTTTCTTTCTTTTTTTAACATTTTAATGCTAAAATGCTTCATATACTAGTAAAATGGCATCATTTAAGCGACCGAAATGGTCATTCCTGAACTTTTTATATTGAATTACGTATGAAACCTGTAGTGGTGGGGTTAAATTTGGCCCTCTTGAAAGAGAATTAGTTCGGTGACCCCAGATTTTTATTTTTTTTTTCTGAAAGGTATTATAATAGTCTATGTATTAAAAATATTTTTTTGAGATTTTCAATATCAGATTTTATAATACATGATTTATTCTAAAAAACAAATTCCAATTTTCGACGAATTGCCAAAATATATCATGCAGTATTTTGTCTCAGCATGGGATTACAAATAAACTTGCACATTTTCTCAAAGGTTTAAGGTAATGGGCAGTAATTTAAGTTAAAAGAAAGAAGCTTGCTGCAGGTTACAACCGTTTTAGCTCGATATTTAGGACTAGTGTTATTATTTTACATTTTTAGAAAATTTGTCAAATGCTGAAAACTTCAATATGAGATTCTGAAAAATTAAGCACGGTGACATATCCTTTTTATTTGATAAATGGATAGCCCATGTATAAAACAAACTGTATGCAAAGTATTGAAAATATTTCAATATGGGAAGTATTTGGTAGCATATTTCCTTAAACGTGTGATTAACTATCTCTGTAGCTGGCAAGAAACCATGTGTTCGCCAGAAACATTTTAGCACTTGTCTAGAAAATAGGCCAAATTTATTTTCGCCTTAATACGAAAAAAAGAGAAACATTTTGAGGTCCGCTGTGACGTTTATATATGTATACCCCCAAAATATGGGTTGGTGTATATGTATACAGGACACCGTATAACTTTAACACTAGTATCAAATGCCATTCTGACAGGTTTGACAGACCAAGGAAATAAACTGAAACCAAGTTATAAGTGGCCACCAACACATTTTTTGCGCCTGTTCAGAAAGTAAACATCGCTCTTACAAAATTTTAATTCCATAAAAAAATTCAAGGCTTTTTCGAGACTCTGAAAATTATGCCATTTTAAAAAGACTGGTAGATCTTGCACAGACGAAATCAGAGTAAAGGTACCTTCATTTTAAAAAGTCATACTTTTTACCGTGATATGAGTATTCCTCAGATATGTTATCCATTTATATTTTAATAAGTTTGAAGCTGTTAATAATAGCTGTGATCTAAGATGAAAAAGAATCAAAAGTTTTGTGATAATTGAACTCTCCGTTTCTCTTCTACGTTAATATGAAGGCATCCACTATCAGCAGCTTAATCGAAGAGTTTTAGCTTTAACCATGCAATTTGCATATCAACTATGTATTGCTCTGTACGCTTTATTATCTGTGGCACGGCATTGAAATTTTCAGTGATTATTCATTATGAACAGGCTTCACTGTTTTATTTTAAAAATAATAAAAATACCTTTGACATGTGCCATTTAAATGACCTTTAAAGTTTCACGCTAAAACCGAAAGTGGACACCAGTCTCTAAAGAATAAATGTTAAAATGTGCTTATCAAGCTGTATTGTGTTTGATCTAACACGTTTACTTACAATAAAACGCGTACAATGATTTAAGTATGTGCAGTTGATTATTTTTGATAATATTGGAAAATGCGAAAAATGGGCTTTTTTTTAAAAAAAAATCATAAAAAAATCGTACATAAGCAAATATTCAGAGGTTTGGTGTTTGTTTTTTTTCAAGTCCGCTAGCCAGGTTTGAAATCACCTGTACTTCAATTCGGAAAAAAAAAACTGCACTCAAAACCCTTATTTTCTTCAAACGTTTTATTTTTGCATTTTGAGCCCCAAAATTGTGAAGTGATAGAAAACAAATCGGAAGCAACACATATATATTTAGTCCATTGAAATGCACATATTTGGGCAAAAATTCATTTCAATATCATTAGCGCGAAGTCAGAAAAATGAAATTGAAAAGTGGCCAGAACTTTGTTTCAGTGTACTTGAGTAACGCTATTTTGCAAAATTAATTTCTCTTTTGAAGAAAATCATACATGAAACCCGTCACTGAAAAATATCGGAGTGGTGCTTAACTTTCGACGCTGTGTATATTTGGGGCGCTATTTGCTGCATTAACCCAGAATTTGCATATGAATGAGCTCTTTACCATCAACTGGTTGTCGTTGTGATGAATGAGGTTATCATGTCCACCATAACAAGGGACGATATACCATTATATGACATCATTGAATTATTCAAATGTGTATTATGGTGCTCATTGGAGGCGTCTCGTGTTTAGCCATCTCCAATGCGTAGCGTAATGTCACTGCGATAAAAATGTCCAGATAAATAAGAATTTTGAGTGTAACCTCATTATCATCAACTGAAACAGTAAGATTTGTTATGGGTACTCGAAAGAACCGTCTCATCGAGAAGAAAGATTCGTCTCAGTGAGACGGGTTTTTCGAGGACACGCAGCATAGATTTCAGCTGATAAATAGGGAGGATTGGTGTTTGCCCAAAGGCATTGAGAGAAAGAGCGTGAATAAGCGCACAAACATTTATTGTGGTGCTCCCTGGATGCGTCTCATCGAGACGCTTCCAGGGAAAACTCACAGTACATTATTTGACAGCAAACCAGGTATAGAGATAAGTCTAGATTACAAACACAATGTTTGTGAATTTTCTTACCCACCAAATTAAGCATAATTTCCTGGATACTCAAAAGAACCGTCTCATCGAGACTGGTCTGTTTAGTATTCACTAAATACTTACAACATGTATATTCCGGTTGATAAATAGGAAACGTGTTCTGCAATAAGGCATCCATGTTTGAAGGCATCAAAGAATTACGGAATACCCGACGGTTCATGTATGTCACGCAACAGCCAGACCATGCCAACTATAATGAAGAAAATACAATTTGTTGTCAAAATATTAGCACTCTCAGCACACGAGTATATTCACCTTGCGGCGTTCTTCATTACGCCTTACTGTAGAAAGAGTATCCTATAAAAGTATACTTACAATTCTGTAGAATTAATCCATGCAAAATTATAACCCCGACATCCTAAAAACTACAGTACTACAACAAATGTGCTTTAGTTTCATTCATGGAAAACTTCACGTTATTCACGTGCTCTCACAATACACAGTATTTAGAATTTAACAGGTAGAGAAGGCGTGGTCTGGCGGTATCTTACAGTACACATGCTGCTTGGTAGCTGCTAGTCACCTTTCGTGTAAACATATGATATTTGGTTGAGCGGACTTGATTTGCCTCAGCCGAAACAAATGTTTTAAATAATTTGCCAAATCTATCTATCTATCTATCTATCTATCTATCTATCTATCTATCTATCTATCTATCTATCTATCTATCTATCTATCTATCTATCTATCTATCTATCTATCTATCTATCTATCTATCTATTAACCTCTAATCTATCTATCTATCTATCTATCTATCTATCTATCTATCTATCTATCTATCTATCTATCTATCTATCTATCTATCTATCTATCTATCTATCTATCTATCTATCTATCTACTAACCACTAACCTATCTATCTTTCTATCTTTCTATCTTTCTATCTATCTATCTATCTATCTATCTATCTTGCTCCCCGATGACATGTATTCTTATAAGTTAGACAAAAGTCTCTAAAGTATATATATGCTCATTTAAATGTGATAATATATTTGTTAACTCTGTTACTTCTATTAACATTCTTCCGTTCCTATATCCTTCTGTAGTTAGCTAGTTGTTACAAGTGTACTATGAACTGTTGAGTATCACATGCCTACCGCTTTCTGCTTCTTTGTGTTATGTAGTTCTTCGTATTGTCTTAATGACTTTGAGAGAATAAAGAGAGTTTGAGTTGAGTTGAATTGAGTTGTAAGCACGCAACTTGTACGTCAAAGTTAGAAAAAGGGCAACGATCAGGAATCGATACAATCAAGCATCACACCTGACCCAGGATACCAATGGGAAAGTGACAACGTCACAATTAGACACCACAAACGAGAACCAAGAGGTCAGCCCTTTCCCAGCAGGTGACCACAAGGCATCAATAAACAGACGTGCACGAAAGCATAACAGAAACAAGAAAGAAATAAAACAAATGATCCACAAAAGAAGCTCCGCCTTGGAACGGTAAGTAAAGTTATGGTTCACTTGTATTTTGTATATCAAACGTAAAAGCACAATGAATCAGAATATGTGATAAACAGATTATAAGACGGGGTTTTGGTTCAATGTTTGGGACAAGATTTGCCCTGTGCATATGCGATATTTGAAACTTAACCTGTTATTCAATTAAAGTGAAGAGTATTGTTATTGTTCTTTCAGAAGTAGTCCTTTGTGAAAATGCCTATGACACGTTTACATGTGACGCTGAAACGAACGAAACTATGCATGTAATATATGCCAACTATGGTCGACTGTCTTTGGACATATGTGTACCTACTGGCGGTATCAACTATCCTTACAATGTCACTGACTGTCGAGCTGCCAATTCTACAGAAATACTACAGGCTAAATGCGACGGTACAGTTTCGTGCCAGTTTCATGCTGCTGCCAGTAAATTCGGAGGAGATCCATGTCTTTATGTTCACAAATACTTAGAAGTTACGTATGCATGCAAACAACCGGGTAGGTAACACATACTTGTAAGTAATTACAAGTATATGGTGACATTCAATACCGCACAGGTGACACAATCAGTAAGTAATATTTGACAAATATAAAAAAATAAAGAGAATATGAGCAGGAAATGTTGCTATCGCAGATCCTAAATCATCTTGTTTCACCAAGAAAAGACATAAGAACACCGCTAAATTAATAAAATGTACAGCACAAGTAATAATACAAGCTCCATTGCTCTTAATAAGATTACACAACGCACTATAACACAAAAGCATGACCCTTAATGCCGTCAATTATCAAACAAAATCTGGGGACATATAGAGGATTTTACACAAGTGATAATTGCATATGAAATTTATTAAACGAGCATTTGGCGAGTTTAATAAATTTCATATGAAATTATCACTCGTGTAAGATTCTGTTTATTATATGACATTTTAAATATGATTTTATCGCCTTCAAAGTTTGTTTATTTCAATGGAAATTTGAATTGTTGAAACAGATGTCGTCATGACATTACTTGTTCCCGCCACAAGTGTTATGCGTGTGGTCATAACATTATTTATGACCTGACATTATTCACTGAATAACAGTAACGTCATGTGATAAAAAGGGATAAGAACAATATTCATTTAATAAAATACACAAGTAACAATAAAAATAGTAAATGGGTATAATCAGGAAATACCAAAATCACAAACTGCAGACAAACCTATGGCACCGCGAGGAAGAGCCACACAACAATCACGAGACACCGGGAAGACAATTTAAGCAAAGCAACCAGCTCTCTCTTTCCCATCAAGATAATTGCAAAACTAGAAGGGACATCAAGTAATATACAACAACACATAGAACAAATACAGACTCCCACAATGGGAGTAACAATAAACAAAAAGTCAACAACAGCAAACCTACCGCCTTAAAACGGACATCAACCTAAGTCACCGGGGGGCTTAAATGATGTTTTTCCTGGTACCAAATCTTCCTCCTAGATTCTGCTGTTGTTGAAGTACAAGAAATGCTCAGCTCGCATGAAAGCCTTCCAACTATTGCAATGTATCATCATTGAGAAACACTCTAATCAAACTAACCAACCTTTAATGTGTTATACAAATCCCAATTGTAATGATGAATTTCAATTTCTCAATATTTGAATCTATTTATATATTGTAATTGGAGATAGTTTGTAGTAAAATAAATTTTCAAATATGCTTTTAAATATCCGTTCTAAGGCGGTGGTTCTATTGTTGTTGACTTTTTGTTTATTGTTACTCCCATTGTGGGAGTCTGTAATTGTTCTATGTTTTGTTGTACGTTACTTTATGTCCATTCTAGTATTGAAATCATCTTGATGGTGAAAAGAGAGCCGATTGCTTTGCTTAATTTGTCTTCCTGGTGTCTCGTGATGGTTGAGCGGCTCTTCCTGGCGGTGCCACGGGGTTGTCTACAGTTTGTGATTGTGGTATTTCCTGATCATACTCACTTACTATTTTTTAAGCATGTCATTTCTACTGGCATACATATTTTCTATTTCAAGCATTTACATTGCATTGGATTTGGCAGTGTCTTTTTTAATCTCTGACATAATGAAATGAAATAAAAACTGATTAAAACAAGTTTTTCTACCATGGACATTTGATTTCTGGCAATAGATCAATAAGGTAATGTAGGTAACAACAATGGTGTTTTGCATAAATGGATAAGGATACTAAAACGTGTGGAGAGTACTTATTCTTATAGGGCTCATACTTATACCTAAATCTGATGACACGCAGGCACATGAAATATTTGAGTCTACTCTCCACATATTTTAATAACATCAACAAAAGACAAATCATTTAAAATAAGCACTACTCTAAGAAAATTATGTAATTTTGTTTTATCCCTTTTACTTTGATATGGTAAGTTGTAGATTTTTGTTTATCAATGGTTCAAAGCAATAAACATGATATTTACTTTTAGATTCAAATATACCGTGCCAAAACAATTAAATTAAAATAGAAAAGCCATATTTCCTACATCTGGCTGTAAGGCCGGGGGATAATGCTGGGTGTCTTCAAGAGAAGGGGCTTTCTGTCATTTTTACACAGAGAAGGTCACATCTTAAAACTAGTAAACTTCTGGCTGGGCCTTTTATTTGGTAACAAATTTGTCAAATTTGACGATTAACTGTATTACAAGTTGTTAACCATTTCACAACTAGTAGATAATATATTTCTCCAACGTACTGTAAAATCTGTAAACCCTGATGATTTACATCTTTGTAGTCTTAACAATTAATATTTAGTAATCCATCTTTAGCATTTATACCAGCTGCTTTACTTAAGTTGTATATCTGGTGTCTGGCATGTATTTTTACAATTGCTGTTAGGGACACATTATATTAAGAATCACATGCATGTGTCCACATATCACTAACCTTAGAAGGCATATTGATCCCTATATCTATTTTATAAATCTCAAGATATATTCAATTGAGTTTTAGTACAGGCTATTTCCAGGTCAGTCACTTAATGTTATGGTTTCAATTTCTGATCTTTGCCTTCCTCTTTACTTTTTGTAGAAGCATTTAGGTTTTCTTATTAAGTGGAGTGTATTTCACGGTTGTTATATACGTTTACGGGACCTATTAATCTATATGAAAAGTAAAATGTTACAGGGACAGTTAGCGTAAATATATAACTTACTTTTCATTGATTTGAGCTAAAGCAATTTGAGCCATTCGCATAGACTTAAAAGTATATTATGTGGTTACATAAATTACAAAGCTATTTCATGTTAACACTAATTGCAAAGGTTTTGTCTGTTAGTGAATCTTTATTTTAAAGTCCATTTCGAGCTGTTATTCTAAAGCTTTATCTTCTTGTTATATCTTGATTTATATGTTTTAGGAGATAATGCATTAATAAGTTATGGGTCTTTCATGTAAACCAAATATCTATGTGTCTTGATCCACATCTGAATTAAGGGTGAGGTTGGCGCCCTGAAACCGGTTTAAGCCCTCCAGTAGAATATTTTACTGACTGACCGTTCCAAGGCGGTACTTCTTTTGTGGATCTTTTATGTTTTGTCTGTCTTGTGTTTGCTATGCCTTTGTGTGCGTCTTTTTATATGTGCCTTGTGGTCACCTGCTGGGAAATGGCTGACCTCTTGGCTCTCATTTGTGGTGTCTAACTGTTAGTTTGTCACTTTCCTATTGGTATCCTGGGTCAGGCGTGGTACTTGATTGTATCGATTCCTGATCTTTGCACCCTTACTTTTTTTAATCATAAACACGACTCACTGAAATTCAACAACAAGGTTGAATCTCTGAAACTCATAGATTAAATTGTCGAATGAGTGTCTGTTGAAACAGTAGTGTTATAACTCATGCTTAGCTGGTGTCTTTCTTATATTATTCACAAGGAATTTATTTTGTTTTTTGTTGTTTTGCACCGTTGGAACATGTTGAGCTATATGTAACACCGATACATGTTTAGACTTAGTCTATGATCATTATGATATGATGAGCGTGAGACTTATGATCAGTTTGTTGGTTTCAAAGGTTTACTGAATAAAGCAAATTGTAAGCAAAACCATCAATGAGAGCAGTACTGCAGATAACAGCCTGTAAACATAATTTTAATCATAAACTGACTCCATCTTGCACCTTTATCCTTGTATATATTTGTTAATGCTAACATTGTTTGACGGCTGTTTCTGGATACAGTGTTAAAAGGAAATTATCTCAGTTGTATTTTGATTGTAATGCCACATTAAGATTACACAAGTTGAGTATGCTACAAGTTACTAGTACAAGCTAATCTCGTATATTGCACTGATTTATACATGTAGTTGATAGCTTTATTGTAAAGACCAACCTTATATGGACGAATCACTCTTTCAGCAGACTGATAAGGTTGAAACACAGATGCATTATATGTTAGGACAGGCGATTTTCTCACCTGAGTGATTTTTTCTACATCAAGCAAATCAGACATATTAAACCAATTGGTTATGCTTGCAAATTTACATTAATTAATTATTTCGTGATGCATTTCTCTAAACATTAGACATGACCTCAAATATACTGATGATGGACTGGGTGTACACTCAAGCTATTAGCTGCTGCTATATGATGAATGACAGTTTCTTGCATAGCATGCATAATATTATTGAATAACCTTGTTAAGAGACTCTGTCACCAAAAGACCAACCAAGACACACTTACCTAATAGGATATTTTCCAATAATTTTAGCTTTAAATGTTTGAGCTAGACACCAACGTCAATTGCAGGCATCTGTGAGATATATTTCTGCTCATCTGCTTATGTAATGTTTATACTAAATTGCAGATAATGACTTTATAGATCGCATTTTAGAATAAAGCATGTTCCCCAACCTTAAATTTATAAATTAGATCTCTATTCTAATGATAAATTTCCATTGTTACATATTTGAAGCTATTTTTAACTGTATTGAAATGAATTTATAAATATGCTTTCTAGCATGCAACTTATACTGGCTTACAAAATTTCTATCCTGATTTTAGTTAACGTAGTTACAGGCCTATTGTGAAAATTTGACAATAGCAAACGTAGCAAAACAGACAACAGGAAAAGTAGTAAATATTCAGTCCAATATTTGAATTATGAAGAAGATATATCATATTACATTGATTTTAATACACATTTATGGTTGGGGGAACATGGTTTATTCTAATATGCAATCTATAAAGTCATTATCTGCAATTCCGTTAAAAATAACATAAGTAACTCTGACAAGCAGAAATACATCTCACACATGAATGAAATTGATGTTTAGGACTAGCTTAAACATGTAAAGCTCAAATGATTTCATCTATACTTTTGAAAATATCATATTAGTCTTGTATTTTGTGTCCTTAGGCTACTATTTTCAATGTTAGTAGGGTAACATTAGTTACAGGCCATTTACAGAAAATTGATCGAAGAAAACGTAGTAAAGAACGGGTTTCTAAGGTCTTAAGACATGCCACTGACTGAAAAAAGTAACCACGTTTTTCTTCCTTCAGTTGGGGAACATGGTTCATTCTTTTTTGGCAATCTATAAAGTCATTATCTGCAATTTTGCATAATAAGTAAAATACGTTACGTTGATGAGCTGCAATACATCCCACAGATGTATGCAAATAATGTTTATGACTATGTTAAACATTTCAAATAAATTCATTGATACTATTATAAAATATACTATTAATTTTGTATTTTGTGTTTGCTATTTTCAATGTTTGTCGGGTAACGTTGATTACAGGCCATTTACAGAAAATTGACCACATAAAACTTAGTAAAACATGGGTTTCTAAGGCCCACAGACATGCTCCTGATTGAAAGTAGTAACCAAATTTCTCTTCCTGGGGGTGTAGCAGAACTCAAAATTTAAGATTTCGCCCCTAGGCCATTGCAAGGAAGAGCCACACAGCAATCTTGAGACACCAGGAAGACAAACTAAGCGAAGCAACCAGCTCTCTCTTCTCCATCAAGATGATTGCAAAACTAGAATGGACATAAAGTAACGTACAACAAAACATAGAGCAATTACAGACTCCCACAATGGGAGTATCAATAAACAACACGTCAACAACAATAGAACTTCCACCTTAGAACGGACAGCAGCCTAAGCCACTGGGGGGACTTAAATGCATTTTACTGGGACCAAATCTTTGCCCTAGAATCTGCTGTTATTGAAATACAAGAAATGTTCAGCTCGCATGGAAGCCTTCTAACTATTGCAATGTATCATCATGAAGAAACATTTTAATCAAATCAACACACTATGATGAAACAAAGAAAATGGCTCACGACTCACAGATAGTCAGAGCTAAAGAAGACCTCAAGTTGAGCCACGGTGGGTCCAGCTACAGATAAGCATTAGGCATCAACTGGCTAATTAGAGCTTTACGTCAGAGCCATTTTAGAGTCTGAGGCCTGATCCACCGTCGTGCAATAAAAAAGGATACCATAGCTATAAACCGTGATTGGGTTTAAAACCAGGGATGCAGACTGTCGCATGACATCCAAGTTATATCCAACCTTATATTATAACCCTTTTGAATTGATCACTAAAATTAGGTTTCCCAAAGTAACCTCCATCAAAAAAAGGGAATTTTATTATTTCAAAATTAAAATCATCTCGTTTATCATAAATTTTATACGAAACTACGCCATTTGTTATGGACAAGTTCAAGTTCAAAAACGGAGCTTCAGTATCAGAAAAATTCGCCTAATTTTAATATAGTTCAGTAGTATATATCTGACCTACATTTGTTCAAAATAAGGATTATCACTATTAAGTAAGTCATCTAATTATCTGGAGGTGGAGTTAAAAGCTTCAATAATATCAGGTTGATTATTGTTTGACAGAGACAACATGAAGTCCTCTCATAACAAAACAAAAAAAATTAGTACCCATTAAAATACCTACAATTTGTCTTTATAATTTCGAGCCAAATATCATAAACATACTGTCCAAAAGAAAATGGAGAGCATCACACATTTTCTGACATGACCACAATTTATATCGTTAAAGGGCATTTTTATCATTACAAGCCAAATAAAGTGAGACCTGTCTGTTAAATGTTTGTTCAATTGATTCTGTTAGTTTTTCTTTGATTAGGTTATACCCCTATTCCACACAGGCCACGAATCGCCACAAATTGATTTTTTTTCTTATTCGGGGGGATTCGTGAGGTTTCATTTAAAAAAAATTCTCCAACCGTGATGTTCTACGAGTTAGTACGGATTCAGAAACGATGTCATTACGAATATTCGGGAGAATCCGCTCTTGTCGGCTGGAATTGCGCAAGAATGCATTACGATTAGCAAAATAACATTAGAACATGCTGCACGAAAGTTAAGGAATCAGTTACGAATCAGTCAAGAATATGCCAAATGCAGCACGAATTGGGCACGGATTATCCGATATCCGCGACGATTCGCGACGATTCGCGAGATTTTCTCTCACGATAGTTATAAAAAAGGCCCATACATGCTTCGGGGCATCAGTTCCAAAACGATTGTTCCTCGTAAAGCATCCTGCAACTTGAGTGTTGAAAGCGGCTTCTTATAACGCTAGAAGAAAACAACTACGTTAAAGTCGAGAGGCCCTAACCCAGACTCTTTGACTTGCAAAATATGGCGGTTTGCCGTTGGCAAAATCACCAACCAGGAGCTATTGACTGATCCTGATTGCGCTCCAGAATCTGCCAAATCTGTTTCAACTTCTAGGACTGCTCACATGCGCGTGACGGGGTAATTAATCTTAGGGAAAATCCTTCTACTATCTCTTCCTTGGTTTTATTGCTTGGCTTAATCTCCCGATTCCCCACGAATGAGCTAAGAGTAGCGACGAATGCCCAAAACGCCTCCGAATCAATTACAATTCAGTTACAATTTCCAAGAATGCCATAAGAATTCGGTACGAATCACGCACGATTTTTTGAATCGGGGAATTCGTGGCCAAAGTTTAAAACAGTTCAAAACTTTTGAGCCGAATTCCCGATAGACCTACGAATTGCAAGAGCTCACTACGGACTGTGCGAATCAGTTAAGATCTTCACGAACTAAGTACGATTCAGCCACGAATCCAAATATTTGTCAATTCGTGTCAATTTGTGGGATTCGGGGCGTGTGTGGAATAGGGGTAGTATAAAGCAATGTAGTATAGATACGAGGGCTGTTCAAATATGAATGCAAGTAGCTTCATAACTTTCGTCACATATATACTACGACAAATTGGATTATATGTCACCTTAAAACTGGCACCAGACCTAAAGCAAAATGCAGTATACTTATCGAGTTATCGCCCTTTGAGTGAGGGTCACTTTAGTATACTAACAAACTCAATGCTTCGAACATACCAGTCATATAGACGAGCGTATAAATCGGAGAAATTTCTTGAAATTTTTAAGGAAGTATCCCCATATACTTATTTGAAAGTTGATTCTGTAAAAGTTGAAAAAGACCTGACGCGTTTTTGTTAAATTACATCGAATCGTTTTCACAAAGTCTCCTTTATTTTGCAAATAAACGGTAAACAAAATACTATCTTTCAGTTTTCAGTCAAACTTTCCTCTAACAAAATGCACGAAGCAACAGTTAAATTAGTTTCATCTCAAAGACAATATGTTGATCGCGCATACTGAGTTGTTGCTATAAATCATTGAAGGATAGTGGGTAATTTTTAAACGCTGAAAAGCATTTTTATTAAGTCAAAACTGCCTTAAGTGAAAGGGTTAAAGAACTTATGCTTAATTTTTATGCCATAACATTACAGTTTTAATCTAAATTTGAACGTTACCAAACTAGGCATTATTTACAATAAAATTTCTCACCTGGTCTTGAAGACTAGACAGATTGAACATATTTTAATTAATGTCAGCACGTCATTAAGAAGCAGAAAATGCTTGAAAAATGATATCAAGTGTAATAACTCTGTAAATAGAGGACGGAGCGTTTTGAAAACTTCCTTATGGCATATTAAGCATGTTTTAAGCGAAACGCAAAGAAAAAGACACTGCGATGTTCATTATTGCATCACCAGTAGATAACTCAAAATTACGTTTATCATAAAATTAATGACGTCACTAACGTGCCTGTTTACTCCAGATTGAAACAGGATTATATAAACTTTTTCCTGCAAGCAACTATTTCAATGTACCTTAAACTTGCATCTAAAATTTGGTGCCATTTTGTCTCAAACTTACAAAGATATGACACTATATCCGCACATGTACCAAAACGTGCATGGCAATTTGCTTCAGAAAAACGCCAGTATACAGAAATGGCCTTTATATAAGCGTCTGTAACTCGAGAAATATAGTGAGTTTCTCTTTATGTTTGGTGCCATTTTAAAGGCGACAAATAGTTCTTTCCAGAAAATTATAGCATTTTGTCGTTGCATATATGTGAAGAAAGTTATGAAGTACGAGTCTACTTGCATTCATATTTGAACAGCCCTCGTAGTAGACATCATATGTAGGCAATCTAGATGGTAGTAAAACCTTTCGTGTGGCAATAAGTCAAAAGAATAGACAACTCGGTAGCTGTACATGAACTAGAATTAGCAAAAAACGTGACTTATAGGGCCTTTTATGAAGCATAGGTAACCAGTATAGCGTAGGAGGCTTGATATGGTCTTCATCGACAAACATCCCAAACTTAGGTGCAATATGACATCGATGCCTATCAACGATAGACATCTCATCAAGCCTGTTATGCCCATATTTTTTGCAGTGCTAAGTTCTTGCTTAAGGGTATTAATATAGTACATTTTATTAATGACCACAACATTGTTAGCAGCGTTATCTGCATGTGCTAAAACAAACCTCCTATGGAATTCCTGGATCTAATTCTTCAAATGTCAAAAAGTGAATTCAGGTTTAGGTGGTAGAATATATAAATTGTTGCAATAAAATGAAATTGTACCATCAATAATCTTAAAAATATTTAGTTTCCAAATATTTAAGACATCAGACTCAACATGACCTCGTTTACACCAGCGATTACAAAATTCTTGGAAGGTGCCTGCAATTTCATCACGATATGATTTGAAATCTATTGGCAAAGAAAACCTATGTTTAGGTCCCTTACATATAATAGACCGAATTCTTGAATCAGTTATAATTTTTAAATCCCTCGTGACTATATGACTAGCCGGTTGATAGAAATACTAAGCGTCTTTACAATCTCAAGAATTAGGAATTTAATTTTCAATATCGAGTTTTTTTACTAATTTGTTATAGTTAAAAACAGTACTACAAATAGGTTTATTGTACTTATAACAAATGATAGGGGAGTCCTAATTTTCTTGTTGACAAAATGAATTTTGATAAAATGACTAAAATGATTAATTTTGGAGTCTATATATGACCAAGGGCATGTTGAGTGTAACACTGGTTAAGAAGTGCTGCATCATAAAGTCGATGAGCTCTATCATAGAATTTATTAGCCTCAATATCTTAATTACGAAATGAATAGATAGAAAGAGTAACTAAACGTGACCTAAATGTTTTAAGGTGATACTTAAGTCTGAAAAAGTTAAAACGTGTTTACTTTTGCGTTTTAAATTTTTATTTTTGCTTTTACCATGAGATCGCTTATTGCACTAACGGATATTTACAAAAGAAAAACAACAACATCAACATCTGGTAATCTAGAAATGTCACTGACCTGTTGGCTTTGTTTGTGATGCCTATTGTGAAGTTGTCACTTTTCCATTGGTATCCTGGGTCATGTGCGGTGCTTGATTGTATCAACTCCTGATCTTTGCGCCTTTACTTGCTTTCATGGTAAATATTATCATTAAAACCAAGCTGATGTGGTGTTTTTCTCTTCCAACACTGAAACCGGTGGAGCCCTGAGATACAAAAACGAAAAATTCCAGGAAAACATTAAATTTAATACCAAAATTTCGTTACGATCTCATTAAGATAATGAGTGTCTACTCGTTATGCTTTCGTTCATTAATTCAAATGTTACAGACGTTTGAAATTCTAAACTGGACTGATGAAGATTTTCAAAATGGCCATCTTCCAATTTTGTTTCAGCAGGGAACAGCTGATGTTTAACTATTCGGGTTAAAATTAGATGTGTCACGATCCCGTCAAATAACGTAGCTTTTCTTAAATGTCAGCGAACAATTCAAGCAGAATACATGTAAAAATACAGTTTATTGAAACGTTATATTTAAAATATGGGATTTATAAAAGTAAGAAAGAGGGCAAAGATATGAACCGATACAATCAAGCATCACATCTGACCTAGGATACCAATGGAAAAGTGATAATTTCACAATTAGACATCACACACGTGAGCCAAGGGGTCAGCCCTTTCCCAGCAGGTGACCACAAGGCATCAATAAACAGTCGCGCACAAAAGCATAAAAAATTTAAGACAGAAATAAAATAAATAAATGATCCACAAAAGAAGCACCGCCTTGGAACGGTCAGTAAAATATTTTACTGGAGGGCTTAAACCGGTTTCACGGCACGCCAACCTCACCATTAGTTCAGATGGGGATCAAGACATATAGATGTTTGATTTGCATAGAAGACCCCTAACTTATCAATGCATCATCTCCTAGAAGATATAAATCAAGATATAAAAAGGAGAATAACAGACTCAACAGTAAATACAACTGTATACTGGAGCAAAAGAAATCCAACAGGTAATCCCCAATGGGCCCGAAAACAACCAAAGCATCAGGCTCCTACCATCTCATCAATACATAAGTCTTTAAGTCGGAACCGTCATAACCTATGGATGTCAAACATAATATAAAGAAACTTGTGCTTGCACGTTCGTCCTTTTATCAGATTCTTCACGTTCCTCGGTTTATAAATCCCATATTTTATATAGAATGATTTATAAACTCTATATGCAGAAGGGGAGCAGGAGTTTGCGCGAAAGCCAATGTCTTTATAGTATCTCTTCCATATGTTATACATTAATTGCATAATCTTGTCCTTCTAAAAGATTAAGTTCTGACAGACAGCTTCGTTCCGATGTTTAGCTTTACCACTACAAACATTAAGAATAAACGAACACCGTACTGAAAAGAACAGAAATTTATTTATAAATGCAATAGATAATATCCCTATTTTAAACACTGCGTAGAAATATTGCCAATATTAGTATATGCACTATGCGTTTAAAAGCGTTGAATGAAAATACACACAAAATGCGTTTGTAAATATGGTTTTTAAAATGCGGAGTCCAAAATGTCCAGAATTTAAAATTTTGGTTATTTTCATACATTTTAGATGGCAAAGAATATAAAAGTGTTATAGTAAGTTTTGATGTTGAGTATTTATTTCAGATTTAAGTTCAGTCAATACTACTGCAGAATCCACAGTCTTCTCTACACAATCATCGAATGCAGTGTCTAGTCTGCCATCTACAGAATCACAGTGGTCGACAGGAGTATCATTAAATATGGCTGCTGAGGACACTCCGTACAATTTCTATAGTCGCGAGATACGTATAGCCATTTATTCAGTAGTTGGAGGAGTGCTAGTTGTAGGCTTAACTACTGTCACTGGATGTCTCCTATGTCAGAGAAATATTACAAGGTTCTGCTGTGGAAGGTATTTTCAATAGTTTGTTAAAACAAGTGAATAATTTTTATGCAAAGAAATTGCCACAGTCACATTACATTTATTGATATATGGCACCACGCAGAAAAGTCAAAAGTACATACACAAAGACACACACACACACACACACTAAAAAAGCAAAAATGCAGTATTAAAGTAAAGCAATCAATTCTGTCTATCTCCGCGAAATTACCAATACACAATGGAAGCAAGAGAAAAGGAAAAACAACAACTGACTGAAGCGTTATTCTGTCTGAAATCTATAGCCCCTAATGTATCAGAATAAAAACAACAACAACCCTGCTTTTACTCTCTCAGCCTTGCATCTGACCCTTGAGCACATAACGTTTGAACAACAGCAACAACAACAACAACAACAACAACAAGTTGTATCACACTACATAAATCTTATGTTACATGATTATATACAAATGAATCCACATGCAATTTGAATGCAGTACCACGAGAGTTAGATCATGTTAGTAATATAATTGCACTGAACCACTATAAGAGTACTTCAGAATAACAGCAACTTTAACAATTATATTTCAGTGGGACAACGACTGTACGCCCTGTTGATAAAGAAGAAGAGGAGTGATGTTAACAGACACAATATATGGTTATTTGTACTAGTACAATATATATAAGCCAGTCCATGAGCAGTTGGTACCTATCGTATATGTATAAAGGCATGTGTAAGCTACACATTGTCGGTTGCTAATGCGAGATATCATACTCGAGATATTTTAGGCGCATGACTCTATTCTTTCTGAAAACGAAAGTTGCATTGTTGATCATGTTGAGACATTTAGAAAAATGTTCGATGTTGAATAAAATATCAATGATTAAAGTAGACCTACACTTGGTATAAAGTAAAACTGCGCATTTTTACTTTTAACATTTATTCAATGCTTTGAACATGTTAAATGCATTGCGACGTGTTGGAAGTGACTGAGTGCACCAGGACTAAAGAGCTTTGTCGATGTAAATTGATGCAAATGTTACTGTTGCTAATAAGTTAGTTCTTGTAAATTCATCTTGATGAAATAACCATTTGTTTATTGTATAAAAAGTTGTTTAATCGCTATTTCAAGTTGTAAAATTAATGACGACAAAATGTTGACCTTTGTAGAGTGTGCACCATTAACTGTTTACAACAACTCAGTGATGGCACCAACAAATATTATACAGTACGTCACTATATGTAAAAATGGTATGTGAGAAAATAATTGATCATTACTGTTCAGTGGTTCCAGGAAAATCCCAACCCTCCGGTCCATCGTTCAGTTGAAAACTCAGCAAGCCTTGTTTTCCACTGGAACAGTGTGCCCCTCAGGTTGGGTTTTACCTGTCCCCATTGAACACCAATGATAGATTCTATTTATCTCACATACCCCGTACCAACCCATGGGAAAGATAAAAATCAAACAGCCACATGTCGGAAGACAAGTGACGTCATGTTATGTTAAAGTGACATAATCATGTCGTGTCGCATCTTAGCCTATTCAGGAAGTTGAGGAACTTCAGGGAGCCTATTTTAAGCATAAAATGTGGTATTTAATGGTGAGCTAGGAAAGAAAATCCATTATTCATGTGAGGATGGAATAGAAAAACCGCCCCTCACAATCATCGTGGTGCCAAACCTTGATCCTCTGGATGGATTATTCTATCCTGCCCTCACTCATGATAGATTCTTACTGGTATTATCTCACATACCAACCCAATCGAAGAGCCACACGTGAGAAGACACGTGGCGTCATTCTAGTGTTTTAGTGACGTCATCATATTATGTCACATCTCAGCATATTTAGGAACTTCTGGGAGCCTCATGATGCCAAACGGTGATCCTCCAAACAGATTTTTCTATCTCACCCTAACAGTCAAAGAGAACGGCAGACAAATTAAACATTCATACATACTAATTGCTAAGTTAATGCATATTGTCTTAGCATTATATGTTAGTATATCTTTGGTAATGGTTAATCGAGTGTCTTCTCTATTGTGCTTCCATATAACTATTAACTAGGTATGTTCTAACGGTTGCTATCTTAGCATTTGCCTTTTGTCTCTATTCACTAATGTGTTTAAAAAGTAAGTAAGGGTGCAAAGATCATCAATCTTTATTTAATAAACATTTTTTTTATGTTTCGTGTTTGTAATGCTTTTTTGTCTGTCCATTGCAGCCTTGTAGTCACCGGCTGGGAAAGGGCTAACCTCTTGGCTTTCTTGGATGTGATGTTTTCTTGTGTTTGTCACTTTCCCATGTGGTGTCCTGGGTAAGGTGTGATAATTGACTGTATGATTTCCTGATCTTTGCCTTTTTACTCACTTTTTTGTTCGTTTTTGCCATTTAAGAAGCTAGTGAGTAAGACTAGAAAAAGCCAAAATCATAGTATACACTTAATAACCACCCTCGGCATCGTGAGCAAGCCTCAGAGACAGAGAACACTAACAGTCACATGATATTAACTGGCAATTTGAGTAAAGCAAGCAGCTCGCTCTTCCCCGGTGAGATGATTGCAAAACTAGACACGACACTATGTACTACACAACAAAACATGTATCAAACACAAAAAACCCACATGCAATGGGAACAACAATAAACAATGAATCAACAACAACATAACACCTGTTTGAAAGTATTCATTCCCTGCTCAATTAGCGAAGTTATTCAAGCGTTACAAAAGGGTGAGTTCAGTATAGGAATTATGCGAAAGCCTGCATGCCAGTTTATAACCCCTTTCGCGGTTTATATCTATGGTCTTCCCTTTGATTGACCGACGCAGGGCCAGGCTTCAGACTCATTGACGACCCTGGCATAAAACTTTCATCGGCGGGCCCGTGGGCTTTGCCCAATGTAGCTCGACCGTTTTTTTCTGCGAGTTGAGAGCCCTTTTCTTTGTTAAGTCACAGTTTGTTAATTGATTGACGAACAGGTGTGCACTATATTCACTATGCGAGTCCGTCTGTCCGCCCTTCCGTTATCCGTTAATGAAAATGCTCATAACTCCCGAACCACATGGTATATTTTTATCAAAATTTGCGTACATATGTATGTCGATATTGTCTAAACGCTGACTTCTTTGATGGACAAGGCTTTGCTGAGCATCAGTCTGGCTGGTCGTGGTCAGTTAGTAAAATGTTCCTAACTTTTGAATCACATGGTATATATGGATTTAATTTTGCATACTTATTCTAACATTGTCTAGCCATTGATATGCAAAACAGTGACAATCATTTCGGCCAGTCGAGGTATTTTAGTAAAAATACCCATTACTCTTGAACCGCATGGTATATTTGGATCAAATTTTGCATACTTATACATTTTAAGATTACCTAGACACTGGTATGCAAAACGTTTTCTGATGTTTAAAGATTAGCATTATTTTGAATGTTCATTATAAGCAGAAGCTTTGCAGAACGTTATCAGTTTCCATGTACTTGCACTCGGTATTTGAATGTTTGTGTGTTGGGCCTTTGTTTTGTAATTCAGTACTTACTGCCCTTTCTACTAGTTCTGCAATCTTATCTCTGAGGAACAGACAGCTGGTTACTTAATTTGTGTTTGTGCTGTCGTGTGACTACTAGTGTTCTGTCCCTTCCTTGTGGTGATATGGTCTGGTCGGTGGCCTATGCTTGTGGCGCTTCCTAGTCATATGCGCTTGCGGTTTGTACGAATTATATTGAGGATTCACATTTAAAACATGTTGGTTCACATAAGGCCAAAGCTAATAGTTAGTATATGCGAAGAATGAAATACAAATTGCATATGCATTTCTCTCTCTCTTTTTCTCTCTCTCTCTCTCTCTGATTTGATTTTATAAATGATTATATATATATATATATATATATATATATATATATATATATATATATATATATATATATATATATATATATATAAAAGGATATAAATCAAAAAACAGTGCTAAATTTTTTTGAAACTAAGCGCTTTCGGCTTTCGCCTTCATCAGAGTTTCAAGACACATTAGATTAGGTGAATAGTTAACACAATATAACTATATACATGAATTATGTGATTATTTAAGCCCTAAAAAGGGCCCAGCTATTGTACGTGCATTTTCACAAATATGGCTGCACAATATTAATGAATTAAATACAGCGTACAAAATTGGCTTTTTGGCAACACAGTGCCAAAAATTGGCGTTCTGGCAAGAAATGTCTTGTACGAAAATTTGTGTAGAACAGAAGTCTTATACATGTCTAGGCTCCTAAAAGATCGTCTACAACAACACAGCACACCAGGTGATCTACTATATGACCAGATAGAGTCAGTCACCCTTGTTGATGCCAAATGGACACAGAGTGTTCAGACGCCGAATCCAGTAGCTCTCACGGAGTTTCCTGGTCGAATCTGACCACTCCTTGTTGTGTTCAAGGCAGCAGACAGAGGCATTACTCAAGAAGTCATGATCTGCAGAATGAAAATGTTCTGCTGTTGGTGATCTTTCAAACCTACGGTGTCTCCAGTCGTCACGATGGCCATTCATACGTTTGTTCAATGGGCCTTTGGTTTCTCCTACGTACTGTTTGTTGCAACTGCTGCAAGAGATCAGATACACAACATTCTCTGTTGTGCAGTCTGTGTTCTGTCTCAGTCTTACAGTGGCCCCAGAAGATGACTTCACAGTGCCAGCAGTGGTTATCATTTTGCAGCATTGACATCTTTTTCTGCCACAGGGTTGACATTCACCAGTTTGGTTGTCATCATCAGAGTTTGGTTTGAGTCGTGCTCGTACCAGGAAATCACGAAGGCTTTTGGGGCGTCTAAAAGCCATGACTGGTTTGCTCTGGTAAATATCCTTCAGCTCATCTGATGACTCGATGATGGACCAATTTTTGTCAACAATATCCCTGACCTTGGGTAGGTCAGGATGATATGTCAGCACAAATGGGAGTATTGTGCCAACCTCTGCAGATTTTGGCCTGTATGACAGCAGAGCATCTCTGCTCCTTTGCCTGGCTTTGTCAATGGCAGAAGCTATGTCCTGCTTCAGATAACCACGCCGGTGTAGCTGATTTGTCAGTTCTTTGGCTCTTAATTCAAACGTGTTTGAGTCGGAGCAAATGCGTCTGAGGCGCAATGCAAGACTATATGGGATATTCTTGCAGCAGTGTTTAGGATGGCAACTGGTGGGTAGAAGATATTGGTGGGTATCCGTAGGTTTGGTGTACAGATCTGTGGATATTCTATCCTCGTCCAATCTGGATTGGGTGTCAAGGAAAACGTGCTTGTCATTCGATACCTCAGCTGTAAACTGTATAGTTGAGTGAAAAATATTGGCTTCTTGTAGGAAGGTATCTAGGTTGTCACGACCATGCAGCCATTTCATGTCTATGTCATCAATGAATCTAAGCCATGAGAATGGCCTCATGGTGACTGACATCAATAGCTGCTTTTCAAGACGACCCATAAACATATTTGCATAAGCTGGTGCCATTTTTGTCCCCATTGCTGTGCCTTGGACTTGCAGATAGTGCTGACCGTTGAATTCGAAGTTGTTACACTTCAGAACTAGTGTGAGAAGTTTCACCAGAGTTTGTGTAGGAGGGTCTTTTATATCCCTTTCATCCCATGCTTCCTCGCATGCCTTTATACCATCGCTGTGAGGTATATTGGTGTAGAGGGATGTAACATCCATGGACACAAGTAAAGCATCAGATGGAATGGGTCCAAGAGCCTCCTGCTTCTTCAGGAAATCTGTGGTATCCTGAAGGTATGATGGTAAAGTCTGGACATAAGACTGTAGATGCAAATCCACAAACTCTGATATTTTCTCAGTTGGGTGGCCATTGGCAGAGACGATGGGGCGGCCTGGATTTCCAGCTTTATGAATTTTTGGTAGAAGATAGAATCGACCTGCTTTAGGTTGGTCCACTATGAGGTATGCCATGTTCTTTTCGCTTTATGAATTTTTGGTAGAAGATAGAATCGACCTGCTTTAGGTTGGTCCACTATGAGGTATGCCATGTTCTTTTCGCATGTTCATAGTGGACCAACCTAAAGCAGGTCGATTCTATCTTCTACCAAAAATTCATAAAGCTGGAAATCCAGGCCGCCCCATCGTCTCTGTGTTAACTATTCACCTAATCTAATGTGTCTTGAAACTCTGATGAAGGCGAAAGCCGAAAGCGCTTAGTTTCAAAAAAATTTAGCACTGTTTTTTGATTTATATCCTTTTATATTTATTTCTCAAATCAATTTAGCATCCTTTACTGGATCCAGTGCCACAGGAAAGACATCTCGTTTGGTGCATTAGCCTATTTCTCACTCTATATATATATATATATATATATATATATATATATATATATATATATATATATATATATATATATATATATATATGCATTTTGTATTATTGGGGAATGTTTAGATGAGGATAATGTGAAATAAATTAATAAAACAATATGTTTTCACAATGTATTTATTTGATTTGGTTCTAGATTTCGTAGACAAATTGAAGGTATTCCTAAAGATATATATTGTGCTCTTCTGATTGCAGATTGGTTTTCATTTTGTTATGTACAGTAGTTAAGCTATTGTTACTGTAGCTTTTTTCTCCTCATCAAAAACACCAAGATTTACTTAGTAGTAATAATCCTTAATTTGAACAGATGGCTAAATTCAGATGTATCCAACTGACCTTCAATGGAATAAAGCAAACTATTTTGATACTAAAGTTTTAAAATAGTGAGTATGACCAGGAAATACCACAATCGCAAACCGCAGACAAACCCATGGCACCGCGAGGAAGACCCACACAATACTCGTTCGTATTAAGTGACTTAATTTTGATCTTAACTAATAATAAAGAGATCTTATCCATTTTCATCTGCTGGATAGAGAGATGTTCATGTGATTTCTTTATGTCTCCAAAGTTGAAATAATTCCTTGCAGTAGACAATATAATGAGAGAATAAGTGTATTCACAGTTTCAGCTGTGCTATTGATATTCTGTGTTTACTGCTGGAGGTCATAGTTCACAGGAGGCAAATACCTGCTTCTCTTCTATATATCTCTATGGAAATTCATAGATTTACCTCATTAAAATGGTAATTATGTCAACAATTCAGGTACTATCAAGCTAATTACCCCAAATACTTATGTATGAATGATTGGGTGTGTTTTATCTGCAGGTTATCTATACCCTTACTTCAACATTTTAAATTAAAAGACAAATCCATATGTGCTGCATTTTGATATGGAAAAAGTTAGAGATACTCTGTATGTATGTATGTATGTATGTATGTATGTATGTATGTATGTATGTATGTATGTATGTATGTATGTATGTATGTATGTATGTATGTATGTATGTTTGTACGTACGTACGTACGTACGCACGTATGTATGTGGAGTGGCATGCGTGTGTACGTGCGCATGTGCGCGTGTGTGTGTTTGCCCAAAGGGCCCCTGATAGATCAGGGCCGCAGGCCCCAGTGACAAAGCTATCTAGGCGGTGGCCCTTTGGTGTAGCCATCTTTGCGGTGGCACAATGGAGGATTTTTTTAGCTTTAATCCGTCATTGACAAAGCTGGTGTTGCACTAACTGTGGCAAACTGCTCAGGCTAAGACAGGTAACTTGAAAAAGTACTGATGTTAATCCTACACTAGTGCATAGCAAGAGGGGCCAAAGTTGAAATAATTCCTTGCTGTGTTAAAATACCAGTCCTTACAGGCACTTGAATTTGCTATTCATCAGTACCTTATTACTGTGCCCAAATCAGCGTACCGTGACGCCTTCAGGAAGTGGTTACATCGGCTGAAATTTTGCATTTCTAGCCACGGGGAGTTCTTTTATGGCATGAAATGAGCAATTTTAGGCTTGCTTGAAATTTGAGGTCTCCAGATAGAAATTAGTAATTCTTTTCGAACATCCCTCGTATACTTGCATGCTTAGGCTTCATGGATTTAATATGTAGCAATACATGAATGATTTTCGTTTTGAGTTCATAACTCGAATAGTTCCTGAATCATTTAGCTTCTACAGTAGACAATATAATGAGAGAATAAGTGTATTCACAGTTTCAGCTGTGCTATTGATATTCTGTGTTTACTGCTGGAGGTCATAGTTCACAGGAGGCAAATACCTGCTTCTCTTCTATATATCTCTATGGAAATTCATAGATTAACCTCAACAAAATGGTAATTATGTCAACAATTCAGGTACTATCAAGCTAATTACCCTAAATACTTATGTATGAATGATTGGGTGTGTTTTATCTGCAGGTTATCTATACCCTTACTTCTACATTTTAAATTAAAAGACAAATCCATATGTGCTGCATTTTGATATGGAAAAAGTTAGAGATACTCTGTATGTATGTATGTATGTATGTATGTATGTATGTATGTATGTATGTATGTATGTATGTATGTATGTATGTATGTATGTATGTATGTATGTATGTATGTATGTATGTATGTATGTATGTATGTATGTATGTATGTATTTACGTACGTACGTACGTACGTACGTACGCACGTATGTATGTGGAGTGGCATGCGTGTGTACGTGTGCATGTGCGCGTGTGTGTGTTTGCCTTGTTGTGCCGATATAAATTGAACCAGGTATCACATTTATACAACAAAATTGTGCCTTAATTCAAGAACACCTGTCTTCAGGGTTTCCGACCCAATATGGATCAAATCGGTTCATCCTTCATGTAAGAGATCACGAAAAATCAGAGTAGGATGGGTGGATGGGAGTATACATATGAGCCAAGATCTGACAGAAAGTACCTTCTGGCAATAAAAGGCAAAAGTTAGATATTTAAAGAGAAAGAAAGACCTAGCTGTTGTAAACAATTACAGAAAATTTGAAGAGATTATCTTTACAAATAACAAAGATAAGAGCGTTTAAACTAGTATAGATTATGCGTTTAAAACATGACGTCACTTAACGTTGTAAATGACGTTCCGACGTCAACACCATTGTGTTAAAATATGACGCTAATACGAAGACACTAGGATCAATATTTCAAGAATGCTCCATGTTTCTGTAAAATTGATGTGTATGCAATTGCAAAGACTGCACAAATAGCCCACATACGTACATCCTGTGTTTACAAAAGCATTTGAAATGAGATACCCTGTTTTAAAGAAAGTGTGTAGTTCATAATGCACAGCTGTTGTCATGGCAACATACATTATACGTATCACTTAATTTTATCATAACTGTTTGCGCCTTTGATTGTATTACTTGTTAGAAACATTTTGACTCTATTGTTAGAACATGCAAAATCTTGAAAATTTAGACGTTTTTGAAATTTTGATTACACAAAAACTGCTAAAATGCCCGAAAGACCTTTTTGTCAGATCCACGCTCATATGATATCAAAAGAAAGCATTATTTCCCCTAAATTTCTTCAAAAGGCTTTGGTCCGGCTTAGTAATTTCGATGGTGTATTGCGGTGAATTTCTACAGCACATTCTTAGTAATTTCGACGGTGAATTGCGGTGAATTTCTAAAACACACATTTAGTAATTTCAACGGTAGATTGCGGTGAACTTAATCAAGGGATTAGGTCTTAGAAAATTGGACGGTGAATTGCGGTGAATTTCTAAAACACACTCTTAGTAATTGTGACGGTGAATTGTGGTGAATTTCTAAAACACACTCTTAGTAATTGTAACGGTGAATTGCGGTGAATTTCTTAAACACCCTTCTGTGGCCTTTTGGTGTAGCCATCTTTGTGGTGGCACAATGGAAGAGTTTTGTTTTCAGATTTAATCCAATATTGACAAAGCTGGTACTGTAGTGGCAAACTGCTTAGGCTAAGACAGGTAACTTAAAAATGTACTCATGATAATCCTACACTAGTGCGGAGCCAGATGGGGCCTAAAGTGCCCCTGATAGATCAGGTCCGCAGGCCCCTATAACAGCGCTATCTAGGTGGTGGCCCTTTGGAGCAGCTATCTTTGCGGTGGCACAATGGAGGATGTTTATTTAGCTTTAATCCGTCATTGACAAAGCTGGTGTTGTAGTGGCAAACTGCTCAGGCTAAGACAGGAAGCTTGAAAAAGTACTGATGTTAATCCTACATTAGTGCCGAGCCAGAGGAGGCCCAAAGGGCCTTGATAGATTAGGGCTGCAGGCCCCTGTGACAAAGCTATCTAGGCGGTGGCCCTTTGGTGTAGCCATTTTGTGGTGGCACAATGGAGGCTTTTTTAGCTTTAATGCATCATTGACAGAACCGGTGTTGTAGTGGCAAACTGCTCAGGCTAAGACAGCTAAATTGAAAAAGTACTGATGATAACACTATACTAGTGCGGAGCCAGAGGGGGGCCAAAGTGCCCCTGATAGATCAGGGCTGCAGGCCCCTGTGATAAAGCTATCTAGGCGGTGGCCCATTGGTGTAGCCATCTTTGCGGTGGCACAATGGAGGATTTTTTGAGCTTTAATCTGTCATTGACAAAGCTTGTGTTGTAGTGGCAAACTGCTCAGGCTAAGACAGGTAACTTGTAAAAGAACTGATATTAATCCTACACAAGAAAGGAGCCAGAGGGGGCCCAAAGGGCCCCTGATAGATCAGGGCTGCAGGCCTCTGTGATAAAGTTTTCTAGGCTGTGGCCCTTTGGTGTAGCCATCTTTGGGGTGGCATCATGGAGGATTTTTTTATCTTGAATCTGTCATTGACAAAGCTGGTGTTGTAGTGGCAAACTGCTCAGGCTAAGACAGGTAACTTGAAAAAGTACTGATGTTAATCCTACACTAGTGTGGAGTTAGAGGAGGCCCAAAGGCCCCCTGATAGATCAGGGACCCATGCCCCGGTGACAAAGAGATCTGGGCCGTGGCCCTTTGGTGTAGCAATCTTTGGGGTGGCACATTGGAGGATTTTTTTTTAGCTTTGATCCGTCATTGACAAAGCTGGTGTTGTAGTGGCAAACTGCTCAGGTTAAGACAGGTAACTTGTAAAAGTACTGATGTTAATCCTACACTAGTGCGGAGCCAGAGGGGACCCAAAGGGCCCCTGATAGATCAGGGCCGCAGTCCCCAGTGACAAAGCTATCTAGGCAGAGGCCCTTTGGTGTAGCCATCTTTGCGGTGGCACAATAGAGGATTTTTTTTGTGCTTTGATCCGTCATTGACAAAGCTGGTGTTGTAGTGGCAAACTGCTCAGGCTAAGACAGGTGACTTGTAAAAGTACTGATGTTAAACCTACACTAGTGCGGAGCCAGAGGGGGGCCCAAAGGGCCCCTGATAGATCAGGGCCGCAGGCCCCTGTGATAAAGCTATCTAGGCGGTGGCCCTTTGGTGTAGCCATCTTTGCGGTGGCACAATGGAGGATTTTTTTAGCTTTAATCTGTCATTGACAAAGCTGGTGTTGTAGTGGCAAACTGTTCAGGCTAAGACAGGTAACTTGTAAAAGTACTGATGTTAATCCTACACTAGTGCGGAGCCAGAGGGGGCCCAAAGGGCCCCTGATAGATCAGGGCTGCAGGCCCCTGTGATAAAGCTTTCTAGACTGTGGCCCTTTGGTGTAGTCATCTTTGCGGTGGCATCATGGAGTTTTTTTTTAGCTTTAATCTGTCATTGACAAAGCTGGTGTTGTAATGGCAAACTACTCAGGCTAAGACAGGTAACTTGAAAAAGTACTGATGTTAATCATTCACTAGTGTGAAGCCAGAGGAGGCCCAAAGGGCCCCTGATAGATCAGGGACCCATGCCCCGGTGACAAAGAGATCTGGGCCATGGCCCTTTGGTGTAGCCATCTTTGCGGTGGCACATTGGAGGATTTTTTTTAGCTTTGATCCGTCATTGACAAAGCTGGTGTTGTAGTGGCAAACTGCTCAGGCTAAGACAGGTAACTTGTAAAAGTACTGATGTTAATCCTACACTAGTGTGGAGCCAGAGCGGGCCAAAAGGGCCCCTGATAGATCAGGGCCGCAGTCCCCAGTGACAAAGCTATCTAGGCAGAGGCCCTTTGGTGTAGCAATCTTTGTGGTGGCACAATTAGCTTTTAGCTTTAATCCGTCATTGACAAAGCTGTTGTTGCAGTGGCAAACTGCTCAGACTTTGACAGGTAACTTCAAAAAGTACCGATGTTAATCCTACACTAGTGCGGAGCCAGAGGGGGCCCAAAGGGCCCCTGATAGATCAGGGCCGCAGGCCCAAGTGACAAAGCTATCTAGGCGGTGGCCCTTTGGTGTAGCCATCTTTGCGGTACAATGGAGGATTTTTTTAGCTTTAATCCGTCATTGACAAAGCTGTTGTTGCACTTTCTGTGGCAAACTGCTCAGGCTAAGACAGGTAACTTGAAAAAGTACTGATGTTAATCCTACACTAATGCAAAGCAAGAGGGGCCCAAAGGGCCCCTGATAGATCAGGGCCGCAGGCCCCAGTGACAAAGCTATCTAGGCGGTGGCCCTTTGGTGTAGCCATCTTTGCGGTGGCACAATGGAGGATTTTTTTAGCTTTAATCCGTCATTGACAAAGCTGTTGATGCAGTGGCAAACTGCTCAGGCTTTGACAGGTAACTTGAAAAAGTACCGATGTTAATCCTACACTAGTGCGGAGCAAGATGGGGCCCAAAGGGCCCCTGTAAGATCAGGACCGCAGGCCCCTGTGACAAAGCTATCTAGGCGGTGGCTCTTTGGTGTAGCCATCTTTGCAGTGGCACAATGGATGATTCTTTTTAGCTTTAATCTATCGTTGACAAAGCTGGTGTTACAGTGGCAAACTGCTCAGGCTAAGACAGGTAACTTGTTGAATTACTGATGTTAATCCTACACTAGTGCGGAGCCAAAGAGGGCCCAAAGGGCCACTGAAAGATCATGGCCGCAGGCCCCTGTGACAAAGCGATCTAGGCGGTGGCCCTTTGGTGTTGCCATCTTTGCGGTGGCACAATGGAGGATTTCTTTTAGCTATAAACCGCTATTGACAAAGCTGGTGTTGCAGTGGCAAACTGCTCAGGCTAAGAAAGGTAACTTGAAAAAGTACTGATGTTAATCCTACACTAGTGCAGAGCCAGAGCGGCCCAAAGGGGCCTGATAGATCGGGGCCGCAGGCCCCTTTGATAAAGCTATCTAGGTGGTGGCCCTTTGGTGTAGCCATCTTTGCGGTGGCACAATTGAGGATTTATTTAGCTTAAATCCGTCATTGACAAAGCTGGTGTTGCAGTGGTAAACTGCTCAGGCATAGACAGGTAGCTTGAAAAAGTACCGATGTTAATCCTACACTAGTGCAGAGCCAGAGTGGCCCAAAGGGGCCTGATAGATCAGGGCCGCAGGCCCCTGTGATAAAGCTATCTAGGTGGTGGCCCTTTGGTGTAGCCATCTTTGTGGTGGCACAATTGAGGATTTTTTAGCTTTAATCCGTCATTGACAAAGCTGGTGTTGTATTTGCAAACTGCCAGGCTAAGACAGGTAACTTGAAAAAGTACTGATGTTAATCCTACACTTGTGCGGAGCCAGAGAGGGCCCAAAGGTCCCCTGATAGATCAGGGCAGCAGTCCCCAGTGACAAAGCTATCTAGGCGGAGGCCCTTTGGTGTAGCCATCTTTGCTGTCGCACAATTGAGGATTTATTAGCTTAAATCCGTCATTGACAAAGCTGTTGCTGTAGTGACAAACTGCTCAGGCTCAGACAGGTAACTTGTAAAAGCACTGATGTTAATCCTACACTAGTGCGGAGCCAGAGGAGGCCCAAAGGGCCCCTGATAGATCAGGGCGGCAGGCCCCTGTGACAAATTTATCTAGTCAGTGGCCCTTTGGTGTAGCCATCTTTGCGGTGGCACAATGGAGGATGTTTTAATTTGCTTTGATCCGTCATTGACAAAGCTGGTGTTGTAGTGGCAAACTGCTCAGGCTAAGACAGGTGACTTGTAAAAGTACTGATGTTAATCCTACACTAGTGCGGAGCCAGAGGGGCGCCCAAAGGGCCCCTGATAGATCAGGGCCGCAGGCCCCAATGACAAAGCTTTCTAGGGGGTGGCCCTTTGGTGTAGCCATCTTTGCGGTCGCACAATGGAGATTTTTAGCTTTAAACCGTTATTGACAAAGCTGGTGTTGCACTTACTGTGACAAAGCTTTCTAGGGGGTGGCCCTTTGGTGTAGCAATCTTTGCGGTGGCACAATGGAGGATTTTTTTGCTTTGATCCGTCATTGACAAAGCTGGTGTTGTAGTGGCAAACTGCTCAGGCTAAGACTGGTAACTTGTTAAATAACTGATGTTAATCCTACACTAGTGCGGAGCCAGAGAGGGCCCAAAGGGCCCCTGAAAGATCAGGGCCGCAGGCCCCTGTGACAAAGCTATCTAGGCGGTGGCCCTTTGGTGTAGCAATCTTTGCGGTGGCACAATTGAGGATTTTTTTAGCTTTAAACCGTTATTGACAAAGCTGGTGTTGCAGTGGCAAACTGCTCACGTTAAGACAGGTAACTTGTAAAAGTACTGATGTTAATCCTACTCTAGTGCAGAGCAAGAGGGGGCCCAAAGGGCTTCTGATAGATCAGGGCAGCAGGCCCCTGTGACAAAGCTATCTAGGCGGTGGCCCTTCGGTGTAGCCATCTTTGCGGTGGCACAATGGGGGATTTTTTTTAGCTTTAATCCGTCATTGACAAAGCTGTTGTTGCAGTGGCAAACTGCTCAGGCTAAGACAGGTAACTTGAAAAAGTACCGATGTTAATCCTACACTAGTGCGGAGCCAGAGGGGGCCCAAAGGGCCCCTGATAGATCAGGGCCGCAGGCCCCTGTGACAAAGCTATCTAGGCGGTGGCCCTTTGGTGTAGCCATCTTTGCGGTGGCACAATTGAGGATTTTTTAGCTTAAATCCGTCATTGACAAAGCTGTTGTTGTACTGACAAACTGCTCAGGCTAAGACAGGTAACCTGTAAAAGTACTGATGTTAATCCTACACTAGTGCGGAGGCAGAGGAGGCCCAAAGTGCCCATGATAGATCAGGGCCGCAGGCCCCTGTGACAAAGTTATCTAGTCAGTGGCCCTTTGGTGTAGCCATCTTTGTCGTGGCACACTGGAGGATTTCTTTTAGCTTTAATCCATCATTGACAAAGCTGGTGTTGCAGTGGCAAACTGCTTAGGCTAAGAAAGGTAACATGAAAAAGAACTGATGTTAATCCTACACTAGTGCAGAGCAAGAAAGGGCCCATAGGGCCTCTGTGACATAGCTATCTAGGCAGTGGCCCTTTGGTGTAGCCTTCTTTGCGGTGACACAGTGGAAGATTTATTTTACAACTACTAACAGTATGGTGTAGAAATTCACAGCAATTCACCGTCACAATTACTAAAAGTGTGTTTTAGAATTCACCGCAATTCACCGTCATAATTACTAAGAGTGTGTTTTAGAAATTCATCGCGATTCACCGTCTCAATCACTATAAGTGTGTTTTAGAAATTTACCGCAATTCACCGTCACATTTTCTAAAGTGTGTGTAGATATTCACCGCAATTTACCGTCACAATTACTAAGAGTGTGTTTTAGAAAATCAACTCAATTCACTGTCAGATTTACTAAGTGTGTATTTTAGAAATTCACCGCAATTCACCGTCACAATTACTTAGAGTGTGTTTTAGAAATACACCGCGATTCACCGTCACAATTACTAAGAGTGTGTTTTAGAAATTTACCGCAATTCACCGTCACAATTACTAGGAGTGTGTTTTCGAAGTTCACCACAATTTACCGTCACAATTACTAAGAGTGTGTTGTAGAAATTCACTGCAATTCACCTCCACAATTACTTAGAGTGTGTTTTATAAATTCACCGCAATTCACCGTAACAATTACTAAAAGTGTGTAGTTGAAATTCACCACAATTCACCATCCCAATTACTAAGAGTGTGTTTTAGAAATTCACAGCAATTCACCGTCACAATTACTAAGAGTGTGATGTAAAAATTCACCGCAATTCACCGTCCAATGTTCTCAGACCTATTCCCTTGATTAAATTCACCGCAATCTACCGTCGAAATTACTAAAAGTATGTTGTAGAAATTCACCGCAATTCAACGTCACAATTACTAAGAGTGTGTTTTCGAAATTCACCACAATTTACCGTCACAATTACTAAGAGTGTGTTTCAGAAATTCACCGCAATTCACCTCCACAATTACTTAGAGTGTGTTTTAGAAATACACCACAATTCACCGTCACAATTACTAAGAGTGTGTTTAAGAAATTCACCGCAATTCACCGTCACAATTACTTAGAGTGTGTTTTAGAAATACACCCCGATTCACCGTCGTAATTACTAAGAGTGTGTTTTAGAAATTCACCGCCATACACCGTCACAATTACTAAGAGGGTTAAGTTGAAATTCACCACAATTCACCATCCCAATTACTTAGAGTGTGTTTTAGAAATTCACAGCAATTCACCGTCACAATTACTTAGAGTGTGTTTTAGAAATACACCCCGATTCACCGTCGTAATTACTAAGAGTGTGTTTTAGAAATTCACCGCCATACACCGTCACAATTACTAAGAGGGTTAAGTTGAAATTCACCACAATTCACCATCCCAATTACTTAGAGTGTGTTTTAGAAATTCACAGCAATTCACCGTCACAATTACTTAGAGTGTGTTTTAGAAATACACCCCGATTCACCGTCGTAATTACTAAGAGTGTGTTTTAGAAATTCACCGCCATACACCGTCACAATTACTAAGAGGGTTAAGTTGAAATTCACCACAATTCACCATCCCAATTACTTAGAGTGTGTTGTAGAAATTCACCACAATTCACCGTCACAATTACTAAGAGTGTGATGTAAAAATTCACCGCAATTCACCGTCCAATTTTCTCAGACCTATTTCCTTGATTAAATTCACCGCAATCTACCGTCGAAATTACTAAGAGTATGTTGTAGAAATTCACCGCAATTCACCGTCACAATTACTAAGAGTGTGTTGTTGAAATTCACCGCAAATCACCGTCCAATTTTCTCAGACCTAATCCCTTGATAAATTCACCGCAATCTATCGTCAAAATCACTAAGAAAGTGTTGGAGAAATTGACCGCAAATCACTGTCCAATTTTCTCAGACCTTATCCCTTGATAAAATATAACGCAATCTACCGTCGAAATTACTTAAGAGTGTGTTGTGGAAATTCACCGCAATTCACCGTCACAATTACCTAGAGTGTGTTGTTGAAATTCACCATCCCAATTACCTAGAGTGTTTTGTAGAAATTCACCGCAAATCACCGTCCAATATTCTAAGACCTAATCCCTTGATTAAATTTACTACAATCTATCGTTGAAAATACTTAGAGTGCGTGGTAGAAATTCACCACAATTCACCTTCACAATTACCTAGAGTGTGTTGTAGGTATGCTGTTTACTGTGAATTTACTGACATAAGCTTTTATATATTTTATTTTCGTGATCTCTTACATGAAGGATGAGCCATCAAATCAACCTGCTCAACTACAGACGCTAGCTAGAAATGGAGTAAATTTGACATAAATTGTTCAGAAATGAAGCAACTAAGGTGCAGATGCGCACTGTGCAGGTAGGTTTGTGCATTTGTTGTTCAATGCATCACAGTCAGGTCCGCTTGCATCGAATCCCATATACATGTAACATATCCATGGCCCTCAAAACGAAGGCAACTTTCTTTTATTAATTTCGGCTCTAATCATAGATTGTAGGTTTCATGCGAGTTTTAGAGCAAAAAATAAAGGGGTGGAGTAATCTTTTCCACACTAATAAGCAAATAATCAACCAAAATGGAACTTCCAACAGTGGACTCCTTTCAATTTGACAAGTCCATTACCGTTCATAGGGTAAATTGATGATATTTATATTCATTTTTAAGGATGTAAGCAGACAGTGGAGACCCTAATCAGACGCCACTTCTGCGGCGTTTGATCTTGGTCTGCATTTTTTTGCCTTTGCCCTACAAAAAAAGAATGCGTATAGTGGTTAAAGCGTATATAATGGGTTAAAGCTGGATTCTAGGTGACCAGAATTAGGCATGATAATTGTATTGTAAATCAGGGACATAATACATAGAAATTATTGAAGTAGATCGTTGAAAGGAATGTCAAATCCCACTACAAACACAAATTCCATTTACGATGTCTTCAAACGTGTATTTAAAGATGTACAATCTGATTATCATTGCTTCTCCCAAATGGCAAAGGAATCAGACCGCCATAAAGCCTGAAATAGCGTTGAAAAGATTCAACAGCGGGCCGACATTCTCACCAAAAATGTCCAAAAGGTACCCATCATGTGATAAGATTTGACCCTTAATCAGTTGGAATCCCGGAATATCTAAAAGCGCCCCTCAAAAGATTAAGATTACAAAAGGAATGAAAAAAATTAACTGCTATAAAAATAATAGCTGTAGTGCTATCTTGCCGTCAATTTTTGTTTGTTTATTTGAGTTGATGCTTTACGCCCCAGTCATTAATTTTTCAGTAATATCTAAATGCCCCCTTGGTTGAACTATTACTAAGCAGAGGTTAAAGTGTCTTGCCAAGGGACACAACACAGGGCCTCCGGTGAATCTTGAACCAGGTACCCCAGGATTGGAATATCAGCAGTAGTGTAAACTTCATAAAAGCTGTACAAATTTTATAGGTTTTATTTTTGTACATTTAATGCAGAAACAAAGGATTTATAATTTCCCAGCTTGAAAATTGTTGTAGACCCCTGGTTATGACATTACAACTGCACATTTGTTATTTTCCACTTTTAACAAGAACAAGTCTTTATCCATGCCTTGTAGTTGGATGTTAATTATGACATTTAAAGTGCAGTGTGCTTGGAAAAGGAACTTTAACATGTACTAAAACCAACTGCTAATTGGTCACCTTACATTTTTACGCTAGTTCAGAAAGTGAAACATAGGGTATACGAAGTTCATGTTTTTCTGGGGCTAACTTATTAATAAATACAAGGATATAAATGCGAATTCAAAGACAGTATTCACAGACTACGCAATGCTCAAATTAGTACTCTATAGACCCCATATGTTTCTATTATTCTGTCAATCAAAGGTGGGCGTGGTTAAAAAAATCTTCTCACTTTGGTATCTCCGACGGACGAACGAAGCTAGAGAAAAGGTACCTTCATTTCAAAAAGTCATGACCAAATTCAACTTTGGAATGGTGCTGGACTGGAAGAGCGACATAAGCACGACTAGTATGCGAGTCCCACATCGCTGATACGATACTAGTGTAAAAAAAACTTGTGTGCTAGGTCAAATTAATTTTGTTTAAAACAAGTGTCTTATCGCACTCGAAATGTTGCACATGAACGGCTTTCGGTCACATGTGAAACTTTGATGACCCAAATTAGAGTGCCGCGAGGCTGATCTGGGTCCAAATTGTTTGAAAGGGTTATCAGCAGATGACAATGTCATGTAAAGTTTTAATGCAAACTTAGAATACATCAGTTCAACTTCATTTGTCATAACCTCTAAAGTGTTAAACAGTTTGGACCCCTATCAGGTCCGGACAGAATTTTGGCCTGATCTGGGTCCAAATTGTTTGAAATACTTATCAGCAGATGTCATCTGCTGACAATGTCATGTAAAGGTTTAACGCAAAAATAATAATAATTAACCCATTGGTTCAACTCCAACTTGTCTTTACCTCTAAAGTGTCAAATAGTTTGGACCCGATCAGGCATGAACAGAATGTCGGCCCTGATCTGGGTCCAAACTGTGGCAGATGACATGTCAGGTAAAGTTTTAATGCAAAAGGTAAAATACATTTGGATTTGACCCAGAGTTGTCAGAACCTAAAGTGTTCTGAAGTGAAAAACAATTTGGATCCTGGTCGGGCCACTATGGTTGTTTTCCCAGACACAATGTATACATATAGGGATACCCAGTGTGGTTCAAAATTGACAACTTTTTCTCATTTCTAACTTTTGTCACAGCATCCAGTTGATCCAAACATTGCATGCACTGACCCAGAGGGGGGAGGGGCAAGGGGCCCGGACCCCTGCCCCCTGAAAAACTCAAGTTATCTGGGTTTCTATAGGGAATAAGCAATTGGACCCCCACACCCCCCCCCCCTAGAAAAAATGTTGGAGCCCCTCTGTAACATTGAAAAAATATAATTTTCTTTGAAATAAACCATTGGCATTTTGTAAAATAAGTTAACGACTAAAAAAACGCTGTCAGAGATTTTTTATGTCAGATGGACCTGGACACCAGTAAATGCAATCTTCAGGACATATAATTAGCAGAATAAGGTGTACTCGATTAAAAATGAACTCATATATGAATTTCAATAAAAGAGATAGAAACTATCCAAATATTCTCATTTTCCAATGCATATCAATACTTTGCCGAGACTCGGCAAGCTATTTCATTTTAAATGACGTGTACTTCTTGCACGGACGAAGCTAGAGAAAAGGTACTTTCATTTCAAAAAGTCACACTTTTGCTACGATATAAACCATTACACAAATTAACGTTTTTGTTTGTTTGAAGATGTTACTGGCTAGCATGAAATAAGAAGAATAAACCTTAAAAGTTTTGATTCCATCGGACTCGTCGTTTTTGCTACTCAACAACATAGGACAAACACTTTTAACAGGTTAATCATTAAAATTCAGCTTTAAGCTTGCAATTTATGTAGAGACTTTGCACTGCTCTGTACGATTTAATATCAGCGACACAGCATTGAATTTTCAGCGATTATCTATTATCACCAGAATTATCGTCCTTATTTAAAAATTGAAAAAAAAAATATTATGCTACCAAATCGATTTTTAATTTCTCACATTGAAACCGAAAGTGTACAGTAGCCGTAAAACTTATATCGCCAAAAATGGACTAATCAAGTTCTACTGTGTTTGGCCTACAGTGTTCAAATAAAATTAAGTGCATTTAATAATTTTACCAGGAAATACTGGTGAATTTCAAAAATCTCAAAAATTTTGAAAAATGCAACATTTTAAAAAATGCGTAAAAAATCCACCATAAGCAAAATTTCAATTGTTTGGTGTTTTTCCAGTCGGACAGACCAGTTTGTAACCACCTAAACTTCAATTTTATAATAACTACTCACAAAACTTTCTTTAAAAAAGTCAATTTTTGCATTTTTAACCCAAAACACTTTGAAATAAACGAAAACTGTCAAAAACACTGCTAAACGTTTGCCAAACTTCACAATTGAATTGAAATTCACATATATAGGCAAAAATGCATTTCAATTCTATTAGCGTTTTGTCAGAAATAACGAGTTTGAAAAGTGACCAATTATAAGCCTTTGGATAGAGCTTTATGCAAAAGCAGTACACAAACAGAGGCCCAGTCACACGAAGTGAGCTCTTCAGGGTCAATTTGAAAGCTTTGTATATACATTTGCAATGTCTGCCTATGTGTGCCGATCAACAGAAAAACAGTACAATTGGACATCAATTGTATGATAATATAAGTATCAGGTATTTAACAAAGCGTCAAGTCCTGTGTTTTTTTATCTCACTGAACGATACATTTTTCGCATAGACTAGCTCAAGTTTCATGCTGATCTAAGTTCTCGTCGGGAGAAAAAAATACCGTTTTTGTGTGTGTTTTTTGCTACACTGTATATGACAGATTCAATATCATATAATTATTTTTTACAAACAGTAAGCATAATTCAAGCATTTCACAACGAATATATAAAGTACTGATCAGACAGTGCGGATGTGCAGCCTGGCCTGCATGTTTTGTGTTCACATATTATTCATAATGCAGATGTCACCATGAAGTGGCTTTAATTAACTTTGCTTCTAATTCCTTCATTGTTTAAAATTTGAAATGCTTCTAATGTCATTGTCTGTAGTCTTCTCAACCTCAAGGTAGGCATCTTAGAATTTAAATGCAACGTATCATAATCCGAAACGCAGTCATTCTAATAAAAATTCGCTGCTCTCTCTTGAATTTTATTTTGAGCTTTTTAGTATGTTTCTCAACAGAAGTGCCAAGGCAAAGGACAATCACTAAAATTAAAAAGTTTAAAAGAATAATATATGTTCAATTTTCCAAGTATACAGATATTCTTCCCAATGCGTTTTAAAACTCCCATCTGTGTAGATGTTAGACACAATGTCGTATTTTGCATTGCCTAGTCTGTTGTTTACTTTTAGCAGATTAATAAGGTCGGTTGGGAAAGAGACAGCTGTTTTTTCTGCTATCGATTACTTGTACTTTTGTTGTTTCTGTTCGGGGAGTTTCTCTTCCTCTTGGTGCTTGGGATAGGATGTTTTATTTTATTGTGGCACTCCTTGGGATTTCAATATATTATTTCGACTTGCTAACGTTATTTCAGAAGTATTTTCGAAGAAGACATAGCACAGTATTATTACGTAAAGTTGATTCTTTATAATTTGAGCCTCGTCGCGAGAAACCGAGTCTTCCAAGTTTCAGACCAGGTCCAACACAAACCGGACTGTACGGCCACGGAAGATGTCTAGAGGCTTGAAATTTCGGATTTTGGAAGTATACTTTTTACTTATGTTGTTTTAGTTGTTTGGGTCTTAATGTCCAGTCGGGACCTCGGTTTTAAGTATCATCTGCAGTAGCTCTGGGTCGAACTCACGACTCTTGGTTTACAATAGAGGTAGCTATATTACTGCATCACTTGCGTGAGAGTTTGTAAATTTGTTCAAAAGAAAATAACATCGGAGACATGGTATATAGTTTCGTGTAACTATCTCTTGGGCTGACCGCCATTTTCTCTCCAGATAACATATAAATAAGATAATATTTTTGTACGTTGAAACATATATGGGCGTGGCGGCTATATTGGTTATGTGCCTGGACCATTTATATATACTTTTTTCCTTCCCAAGGAGGCTCCACATAAATTTGGGTTTCATGGGTCAAGGGGTTTTAGAGAAAAAGATTTTTGAAAATGGTGGTCACATACATGTATATAGCCCTGGAGAGGAGGCAGCTGAATCCCTGGGGTCAAATGTTCATGCCATCAAATTACAGACCAATATCTCTCCTAAGTCAAATCGGAAAAGCTATGGAAAGGTGTATTCACAAGCTTTTACAATTACAGATCAGTAAACAACCTTCTTTCACCTTTTCAGTCTGGCTTTATTCAAGGTGACTCTACAACCTTCCAACTTTTACACACATACCATTCATTCCTAGAAGCAGTAGATAGTGGTAAAGAAGTACGAGTTGTATTTTGCGACATCAGCAAGGCCTTTGACAGAGTCTGGCACAGGGGGCTATTACATAAACTAGCTGGTATGGGTTTATCTTAGGGGCTTCTTCGCTGGTTTAAAAGCTATCTTTCACATCGACGACAGCGTGTCGTACTAAATGGGATAGAATCCAATTGGGCAGACGTTCTTGCAGAAGTTCCACAAGGCTCTATACTTGGTCCCTAACTCTTCCTAATCTATATCAATGATATTGTTAATAATATTCGCTCATCTATACGTCTATTTGCTGATGACACTACTATCTATATAATTATTGATAATCCACAAACTGCAGCCTTCATTTTAAATACAGACCTAGAAACAATTAATGGGTGGTCACATGATTGGCTCGTAGATTTCAATCCAACAAAAACTTCTACTCTTCTAATATCTCGAAGACAGCATCCAGTCTTCCACCCCTCTTTGGAAATGAATAACGTTGTCCTTAACGAAACTACTAGCCGTAAACATTTAGGGCTTACCATATCCAATACATGTTCCTGGATAGAGCACATGAATAATATTGCAGAAACAGCTTGGTCAAGATTAAACCTAATGAGATTACTCAAGTTTATAATCAATTGAAAAGCACTCGAAAAAATGTACATTGCATTTATTCGTCCCCTACTTGAGTATTGTGACTCGGTATGGGATAATAATCCTGCTTATGTTAAAAAACAGCTTGATGATATCCATTACGAAGCTGCCAGAATTATAACAGGAGGCACGAAACTCTGTAGCCACGATAAACTTCTTTCTGATCTGGGGTGGGACACTCTGCAGGAACGTCGCACAAAGCATAAATTGGTAATATTCTACAAAATCCTCAATAATCTAACTCCTCCTTACCTGCAGGATTTTATGCCACCACTTTTTCAAGAGGCTAATCCCTACAGACTTAGAAATTCTAACGATATCCGCACAATTAACGCTAACACCAACTTGTATTATATTATATTTTTATCCCTCCACAATACGAGACTGGAATAACCTACCCCAAGAAATAAAACAGTCCAGCTCAGTTGCATCATTTAAATACCAACTCAACAAAGACACACAGAGGCGAGCACCACCAAAATTCTTTTCTGCTGGGTCAAGGCTAGGTCAAATACTTCATGCAAGAATACGAATGGCATGTAGCTCGCTCAATTCAGATCTTTATCGAAAAAATATAGTTCCCAGTCCTTCCTGTGCCTGTGGTGGGTTTACAAGTGCTTACCACTTTTTCTTCATATGCCCAAAATACAATGCAACACGAGAAAGATACTTAGAAGCCCTTCTTAGAAATCATACAACTCATGAATTACTTTTTGGCAAGGATACATCAACTGATGAAGAAAATGAAGCTCTATTCCTTAAAGTACAGGACTACATATTAAAGTCTAAAAGATTTGTTCATTGAATTGATATATATTGGCATACTGCATTGCTATCCACTTCACTTCTATATAACATGATAAGATATCCTCTATTTACGGTAAAACAATCCAAAGATACATCTTGCTAGAAGTAGATAATTCACATGATAGGTTCTCGGTCAACAGCTCTCTCTCTCTCTCTCTCTCTTTCTCTCTTTCTCTGTCTTTCTCTCTCTCTCTCTCTGTTTTTTTTTCATTATAATGAAACATGCATGTATTACTTTATAACTTTCTTAGCGCGAGTTTCTTTGAAGCTTTATAAGCTATTCACACATATTGTACAAATTATACCTGAAACAGGAAATGAACCCAATCACGGTTGGCAACTTTGCTTTCCTCTTTAATTGCACGCCGGTGGGTCGGACTTCAGACTCTATGATGGTTCCGACTTAAAGACTTATCTATTGATGAGATGTTAGGGGCCTGATGCTTTGGCTGTTTGTCGGGCCCACCGGGGTTTACCTGTTGGATTTCTTTTGCTCCGGTATTCAGTTTAATTTACTGTTGAGTCCTTATCCTTGCTTTATCTCCTTGTTATATCTTGATTTATATGTTTTAGGAGATGATGCATTGATAAGTTAGGGGTCTTTCATGCAAACCAAATATCTATGTGTCTTGATCCACATCTGAATTAAGGGTAAGGTTGGCGCCGTTAAACCGGTTTAAGCCCTCCAGTAAAATATTTTACTGACCGTTCCAAGGCGGTACTTCTTTTGTGGAGCTTTTATGTTTTTGTTCTGTCTTGTGTTTGCTATGTTTTGTGTGCGTCTGTTTATATGTGCTTTGTGGTCGCCTGCTGGGAAAGGGCTGACCTCTTGGCTCTCGTTTGTGGTGTCTTCTGTGAGTTTGTCACTTTCCCATTGGTATCCTGGGTCAGGTGTGGTACTTGATTGTATCGATTCCTGATCTTTGCACCATTACTTACTTTCATATAAGCTTTTAGCTTACTGTCAAATCCTGTATCCATTGACAATGTATATATTGCATGAATGTAGAATATTTCAATAAAATATTGTTTAAACTAGATGTTCATTCAGTCAATGTAGTCTTTTGCTGCAAGGTTTCCTTATTAAAAGACCTTTAAACACTTTCCCCATTCAAATGTTAAGGCGACCCAGTTTGATCTCACCGTAAAATAGGTCAAGCTCAACCAAGAGTCATCCTTTATATAAACTTTGTAAAGCTTGAGTCCTTGATGCTACATGCCAAGTTTTAAGGTCATATAATATCGTTTTTGGAGAAGATGACTTTAAAGGTTTTTACCATATATAGCCGTGGCGGCCATCTTAGACCATTTATATAAAGATTCGTTCCCACTTCCCAAGGAAGCTCTACATGAAATATGGCATTGGTTGGCCAAGCGGTTTCAGAGTAGAAGATGTTTGAAAATAATGGTCATGTACTTGTATATAGCCCCGGGCAGGGGCAGACACCCCCCTGGGGTCAATTGTTTTCACTAACAGCTTTATTCAGTCAATATATTCCATTGCTGCAAGTGTTTCACCATTAAATGACTGAAAAACTTTCCCCATTCAAACGCATAGGCGACCCAATTTGAAATTGCCGTAAAATAGGTCAAGGTTAACCCAGGGTCATTATTTATATATATTTTATAGAGCTTGAGTCCTCAATGCTACTTGCCAAATTTCATGACCAAAGGATTTCTGGTTCTGGAGAAGTTTTTATGGTTTTACCATATATGGGCGTGGCAGCCATCTGGTCATGTGACCTGGACCATTTATATAAACTTTGGTTCCACCTTCAATAGGAGAGTCCACATAAAATTTAGGTTTGATTGACCATGCGGTTTCAGAGGAGAAGATATTTAAACATTGTGGACGGACGGTTGGAAACGGACGACGACGACGACAGACCCCGGAGCAAGGGTATACTATCAGCTCATCTTGTGAGCCTGAAGGCTTATGTGAGCTTAAAAGCTAGTAAAGGCTCGGTTAGCATATTACTAATTGAGAGACCAACTTTCAGGTGAAATGCAATCTTTCACCTCTAATAATTTTATCAATGAACTTCTTGAACGGAAAATTAGTTGGCTGTGTTTGAATACCATAGGAAACTTCCCGTTTGAATACACATTAGTTTACATTCTATACTCGAACAAATAAGAAACGTCCGATTTTCATTGTACTGTATCTTTCGATCCAGTTAAGATGTTGCAACAAAAATAAAACCAAAATGTTAATCAAACGTCCGACACACAAAAAATGGTAATTATTGGATATTATCTTTTTTATTTTGAAGGGTAATTAAACCTAATGTGCCCACAGCTTTTTCCATCATCATCAGGAAGTTAATCATTAAAACGTGACACGTTTTACGTTAAATGGCAACCAGAAGCAGTCGGCGATGAAAAAACATCTAAAAATCCCAAGTCTGCTTATTGAATGAAATTAACTAAAATTACCTCCCTTTGAATTAAACAAATAACAATTTTTCCTTAACCTAACATCATTTTGAGACCGTTTATGTTTCAATTTGTTGTGTTTGTTTATGACAACAATTACACAATAGAGAAAAACAAAAACTATGGCTGATGTCGAGCATCAAAGATTCACTAAATCAATGTTTTATACCCCACTCCTTACTGCAAAATCATCAGAGAATTTCCATTATCAATTGTTTTGATGTTGATTAGTCTTAATTAATGCTAAAATGCTTGCGATGACCAAAAGCATCATATTTGTTCGATTCTGTTGATTATCAAAATGCTGGACGAATAATGAATTTTCTGAGTGTTTTCACGCACACTCGTGATCGATGTTTTGTGACGTCAGAGTATGTTACAGACTTATGGCTGTGGCCATAAAAGCATTGCATACAACTAGCCAGCTTATCTTACTAGACAGTTTGCTCTGTGATCATTTAACTTTGCTTGAAGGGTTCGAAATTATGACGGACACACAAGCTATTGATGTTGTGACTTTTGATTTAAAGGGTACTCGTATTCGCTGTCTTGTCAGCGGCCCTACTGATTATCAAATGAATTACTCTTAGGTGCAAATCGTTTCAAAATGATTAAAGTTTCTAAGGTGAAAATTTGAATGAAAGGCGTTCATACATCGGAACTAGCAGACATAAACATCAAGCGGACAAAACTTTATTGTTTGAGTATATAACCTGTACCTTGCCAATCTTATTTTCTTACAATGGTTTTTAAATTATCATGAGTCAGAAGAGCAGACAATGTGCAGACTTTGTTGTAATTGAAGAAGTTTTCTCCTTTAAGGACATGTTGTCGGTATTTGGCTAGGCAATTCTAAAGAGTACCGATGGCATACGTCTTGCTTGGAGAAATAAGTAAAATTTTATTACATTATTGCAAAATACACAACCTATTTTAGTCGCTTCTATAGCGACGTTTATCCTTTTCAAGTTATTTCTTTTTTATCCTGTCTTCATTCAAATATACATATTGGGGTGACCGAATAATCCAACGCAAAGCTCAGTGAAATCGACATCCTTATTTGCGTTCCAGGCACATGACTTTACTTTGAGGGCCAAAAATAGACACACATGGTCTGATCAAGAACATGTGTCAAGGCAACACAATTATCCAAACGCAAAATAAAGAAGATCATTTCAGCGAAATCGACATCCTTATTTTCAATCAAGGAAAACTGAGTTCGAAAGCCAAAAATAAGCACATATGGTGTGATCAGGCATGGGTTTAACAAATTATTCCCATATCCTTGAAATTAGGAATGTCAACGTGATTATTATGAATGTATAATTGTAGCATGATATTTAGGACAAGGAAGAACAATGGCAATAGTAAGCAACACGATATTTTGTTGACAATAATTTCGGCTGCCCAAAATGTCGATGTCACCAGTTCATTGTACGAACCGAAACTTATCCCGTTATACATCTGTGGTATCATCGTATCTTCGTTGCATTAATGTATTGTAGGGAAAGAAATCTATCTCTTAGTAGGCGAAATAGAAATATTTACAAGGGGTACAACGTAGGTAGTGTCAGGGACTTTTTATGGTGGTTAAGGAGTAGCCTGTGACACAGCTTTCATTAAACATCAACATAAAGTCGTTTCGAAATAAAATTGAAACTGAGTTCCTTTAAGAGCAGTGACGATGTTAATGAAAATGAAAATGGGCCATACCGCGGTTTGGGATAGTGAATCCTCTTCAGTGACCCTCAAGACCTGGCGAGAATAGCCAGAGAAAAAATGCTGTAATTTTGAACATTTTTCTAGACAGTCGACGCAAAGACGAATAAACCAATTTGAGACCAACATTTTAAAACTGTTTAGAAAATGAATCTAAATCTATTAATAATTTCTGGTGTCCCTAAATACCCTTCAAAAACAACTTATTATTTCAATTTGATTGAAAGTGATATGGGCTTGTTTCACTATAGTTACGTTAAAGTTTCAATAGTACTTGCCACCAGGACTTCCTCAATGTATAACAGACAATGTTACGGTGTTACACTGTAACTGGTTCCAAGACACAGAAAACAAATTATTATGTCAAGTTTATTTCAAATGAAACGTTGAAGTTACAATATTTACGGCACCAGGAATTATTTCTTTTATAACAGTCAATATTACAGTGTTATCATGTCAGTTTGAAAAAAACATATGCAACAAGGTATTTGTAATCCAGAATTTTATGGAGATTTGGTATATAAATTTAAAAAAATCATTGGAAATCCAAACTTCTCTGATCTTTTCAAACATATTGTAAACCGTTTCCAGGAGATCAGGGTATACTTTAGACATTATGCGGCAGGCTGCATGTCTAGTTTTTAACCCAATCATGGCTGAAGGCTATGCTGCACTCTTTATTTGCACAGCGGTGGTTCAGGCCTCAGACTCAATGACGGCTTCGATGTGAAGCTTTAAATAATTGGTTGAAGCTTGATGATTGTCTTTGACTGGACCCTCGGTGGTTTAACTAATGTTTTTTAGCTCTGGTTCGCAGTGTTGGTATTTTAGTCATGAGCCCTCTTCATTGTTAAATCATAGTGTTTTAGTTGTTTTAAGTGTTTCTATGATGATGTATTAACGGAGTTAGTGAACCATTATGCGAACCAAACATTAATGGTTCTTGTACTAAGGATTACACCTAAATCTAGGGCGAAGGTTTGCGCGCAGTGGATGATGTCCTTAAGCCCCCGGTAGCTTGCTAGCTACTGACCGTTCTAAGGCGGTTGTTTTGGTGTAATTCTTACTAAATGTTATGGAGTAGGTGTTTCATATCATACTTGTTTTATTTTGTTGTTTATTTATACGTAAGCGGTAGTGGATCAATTACCCCGGTTGGGGAAGAGAGAGCTAATTTGTCTGCTCTTGTTTACTTGTAAATATGTGGTTTCTGTTCGGAGAGGTTTCCTCTTCCTCAGGGTGCTTTGGATGGGCTACGTTATTTTATTGTGGCACTCCCTGAGCCTTCCATATAATTATTTTGAACTGTAACTGGCGCCAATATGCAGAAAACAACTTACCATTTCAAGTTGATTCCAAATGAAATGGGCTTGTTTCACTATATTTATGTTGAATTTGCAATGATTAAGGCCACCAGGGATTTTTTTCGTTTATAACAGGCAATGTTACGGTGTTACACTGTAATTGGCTCCAAGACACAGAAAACAAATTATTATTTCAATTTGATTCAAAATGATAGGGCTTGTTTCACTATAGTTACGTTGAAGTTACAATAACTACCGGCCACCGGAGCTTTTTTTTTTGTTTATAACAGACACTGTTACGGTGTTACACTGTAACTGGCTCCGATTTATCGAAAACAAGTTATTATGCATAGCTGATTCCAAATGAAACGAGCTTGTTTCACTACAGTTACGTTGAATTTGTGAAATAATGTACCAGGCCTAGGAGTCGAACCTGCTATTTCTGGCACGCAAGCAGAGACGCTTTACCAACAGCGTTAACCAGACTGGCCATTAACAAGAAATAGAAAGATCCACAATTGAAATGCGCTCGGTAGTAAACTACTAGGATGGTCTTAATTCTATTTACAGCTTCAACCTCGCCTTAGTTTCTGCAGTCTCAAAATAACATTAGAAACCTGCACTCGCCTTTAGTGCAGATAATGGATGTTATTTAATTCAGTTAGGTCAGCTGAGTCACAATCTTCTGGGAGTGGGCTTTTCGCTTGGTTTTCATTGTGTGTTATTTGTGGGTAACGTGTTTAAGGTGTCGGCTATTTCCCAATGTGGGTTTGAGGGCGGGGCTTTGATTCTATTGCACCCTTGTTTGGTCATTGCTTATTTTCTATTTCTACAATGAAACAAATAACACTTTTACCATGTCGGTTATTTCATCAATATTATTTCACTATCTAGGGAAATGCAGTACAGTCTTTCCGAAAAAGTGGCTACTCAGCTATCTTAACCTAATTGGATATTATCTAGACTGCGTTAATGAGAAAAGAGCACAGAAACAGACATTTAAACAAGTAACATTAAACACATCAGCAGTCTACCCTTGAATTGGTCAGAAATTACTGGGGTCCTAAACTGGTTTATTCGCTTTCAGCAAACTAGGATCAGCAAGTAAACCCCGGAGGGCAAAGCAACAGAAGAAATAAGTTCCTGTCGAAAACCAGCCAAAGTAGATTTAAATCGGGACCATTATAGAGTCTGATGCCCGACCCAACGGCATGTAATCAATGAGAGAAGCATACTTAAAGTATAAATCGCTTGAGAGTTACAATTTCAATGATCCAATGCATATTTTGAGAAGGGCTTCCTAGATTCAAGCAATATGTACTTTACCACGAATGTAGGACATTTCGGCCACGGACATTTCGGCCTAGGACGTTTCGGCCCGGACATTTCGGCCAAGGACGTTTCGGCCACGGAAAATGCCAAAGGTGGACGTTTCGGCCAAAACCATAAATTGTGGGTTGGGGTGTGTGCATGCATGAATGTGTGATGCATTTCTTAGGAAATAATTGACTGAATAATCTTAAATACTATGCATAGAATTTCTACTAAATTTGTATCAGTTATTAAACTGCATGCATTTTCAAGCAGAGATGAAAACAGTGTGGATCCTGATCAGGTAGGGAGCTGGCTGATCTGGATCTGCAATGTTTTGAAGAAAAAAGATAAACGCAGGTTCAGCATGAAAGTAGTTAACATTCATCAATTGTTATGTACAGTAGATTCAAAGATACATGAGAATTGTTGTAAACAAAAAAATATAAACTAATTCAGGTGATGGGTACTTTATACAGGTATTTTATAATCATTTACTGCTGTATAATATACACCATAATTTACCTCTTTCTATGATAAATAGAATACTCTTATTATCATGCATCTTTGAATCAACTGTAAGTATTCACATGCATATTTATGAAATGCATCACACATTTGTGCATGCACACATCCCAAACCCAATATTTATGGTTATGGCCGAAACGTCCACCTTTGGCATTTTCCGTGGCCGAAACGTCCGTGGCCGAAATGTCCAGGCCGAAACGTCCTAGGCCGAAATGTCCGTGGCCGAAATTTCCGTGGCCGAAATGTCCGAGCACCCTTTACCACACACAATGTATTACCTTGTCATGGAATTGCATGAATAAGACATGTATGATGACAGTATAAAAATAAGTACAGGTAATTTTTAGAAACGTAATAAACCTATATATACTGCAATAAAATATATTTGGATTCATTCCTTCAACCGAATTCGTTTTAGTAACAGCTAAGCTTACGCTGCGGAGTTTCACACTGATTTGACATGGTAAGGAATTTTAAAATTTATGCCTTTGAGAAGCGTTTGTCATATATCTGATAATACATTATTCAATCCGATGCCGAAACAGATATCAAATTGTACGACAATAACATGAAATAAAGAAAACAACATGCGCTGATAACCATACATAATTGATACGAGTTTCATCAAATGAAAAGCTGAGCTTAAAGATTAGTATTATCGAATAATTTAGATCTGATTCTGTTTTTGAAAATTTACAAACTGACCGGATGCCTAGAGACAAAATAAACGAAAAAAAAATCTAGGTCGGTAAATCAAGATATGCATACATATAAAAGAAAATAGCAGACAAGCTTTAATCAATCTGTTTGTGATAAGTTATGAATAGTAAAACACTGTTCACACACCCACTAGCACCTGATTAAGCAGAACTCTATTTTCAAAATAACTCAAATATATCAAATTATACAAAAGGACCAGAATATATTACCTGTATCTACACTATTATAAAAAAACATGATAGTACTTTTTACGGCCGCCGCGGAAAAGTGCTATTAAATCGTAGTGCTTTCATTGATTGCAATGAAAATTCGCAAATGTAAGCTAAAACAGGGCCGTCGTCGGCTTTTAGAAAGTGGTACGGGGCATTGAACACCGAAAATTTTGTAATTCAAGATGTCTAAAGAAGCGATTCTGTTGCACTTTGAGACCATTTTTGCTGGTGAACCTCAGCTTATTTTACAGGCATTATAGCTATTTTTTCAATTGCCTACCACAGCCTCTTTCGACTACCACCCCCCTCCCACAACCACCAAAATATCAACAACTATTTCGACTTCTCGGTGGGTCTAATCAGGCGGTGGCATCAAAGTTAACTGATTCTTCAAAATTTAAAGTAACAGTTAAATCTGATACAGATATCCCCGCTATAGATGTAGTTTTTTTTAAAAATATTTGATTGTTTTGTTTTGTTGATTTTCTTTTTATCTAATTTTTTATCTATTGTTTTCTTCTTTTTTTTATTTTTTTGTCTTTTTATGTCTTTTTTTGTTTCTTTTCATTAATTTACGTACATGCAACAGTATATACACATTAACCAGGACACAGCATTCTCAGGCCTCTAGATAAGAGTGTGTAATAAAAAATATTTTTCCCAATTTCGTTTTTTGTGAGAACCCAAAACAAAGGCTAAATTTTCAACCAAAAGTTAAGCTGTGGGCACACGAAAGAACCGTCTCCATGAGACGGTTGCTTTGCATACTCAAAACGTATGTTCAAACTGATTGATGAGAAAATATTTACAATTTCACGCTTAACTACATGTATTTTTGCCTATCTGCATGATTCTGTATAATAGTTGTGCGCCAAGAGAAGTCTAAAATCAGGCTGTGCCTTTAAGCTGTCTGATTATCAGTCTTCGCTGGGCTGACGATGAGAGTATTGTGCCTGTAAAGCACAAAGTAAAAGCCCTTCAAGTGTAATTATATGCTATGCTAGGGCATTCTTAAGTATACATTTATTTTACGGGAGCGTAGTGGCTCAGTGGTAGAGTGCTTGACTCGAGACCGAGAGGCCGCGGGTTCGAGCCTCACCGGCGTCTCTGTGTTGTCGCCCTTGAGCAAGACACATTTATCTTAGCTTAGTACTGGTTCAACCCAGGAAGACCCGTCCCTGTTTAACTGAAAGATTGTTGATGGAACGTATAGAATCAAATCAAAGTGTGAAACAAAAGTATACATTAAGTTTAGAAACTACACAACTAAACTTAGAACTTTCCAAACACGCACCCCCGTCGTTCACTCGTTCGTGATTGCGTTCAAGTCGAGAGCGTCTGTTCTTTCTATGTGTGCATGTAAGGTAATCAGATTGTTCATTCTCGTCTGAGTCATAGTACTCCTCAACCAAGTTAAAGCTGAAAAGGTTCTCTCACTGGTGGCATTTGTTGCTGGAATAACCAAAAGTATAGTGACGAGAGTCACAATTTCCAAATAGACCGCTCGCATTGCTTGAGCTCACGTAGATAACCAAATATGTCTGATAGTTTGATTGTGCCACTGTCTCGTTTTAGCGTCTTCGGGGGGTTGCGAACAACAAAGGCGCAGACCAGCCTGCGCATCCGCGCAGTCTGATCAGCTCCTTTGTTATTCGCTTATGGTAAAGTATTATATTTAGAATTATTATGAGCGAAATTTCAATTCTCTAGCTAGTCTCTGTAGCTGAGGAGACTGGTTTGAGCTTGGCTTTGTCGAACACCCCGAAGACAGGTTTTGTCGCATCGCGGCTCGATTATAATTACTGTCTTAAAACAGGTGTCATTTTCTTAATCGTGTTTGTTTAACCACTGTCTTTTACACCCTGAGGCAGCCAACATATTGGCCAGCGCACGCTTCAGTTATCATTTAATAATTAATCTTTGATCATCGAAAAATAGATCATTAAAAACATAAAAATTTTGGCAATAATACTGGTACCACTCATTATGACTCTCTCCAGGGGTCATACTGGGCAGATAAAAAGGACGGTTGTAATGAGGTGATTATGACTTCCCTACTGGGGCAATAAAGTGGTCCCATGAAGGGACTAGGTAATTAATGATAAAAGATTGATCTTTATCTTAGTGAAAGAAATTGTGTTGTATACAGGTAATTCCCCACTTGAGGCCCCTTTAAATTTGTGAGATATTGAAACTGTCCCTTTACAGTTAATTATTGGACAGTAATCTATGCCTTTAAAGAAGGTCTAGAAGAAACGTGAGAAAACGGCCCTGCAAAAAACATATTTGGCCAAAAATGTGGTCGGCTAAAACCATTTCGGGCTAAAAAGTGGCCGGACCGGCCGAACCGCCGACGACGGCCTTGTATTATGTTTTGCAAGTTGAGTTAAAATTAAACTAGAAAATGTGACGTCGGAAGTATGAGCACGAGGCGCCGTTGTGACGTCACTTCGCTGGACCCGTTGCAAAGGTACCCCTGTGCTCTCTTTCAGGGCCAAGATTTGCATTGGTGCTTGAATCGATTGGATTTTTTTAAAAAGAAAAGCTATTTGTAATAATTCTTGGAACAAAACGTGATATGAAGTTTTTATGTTATTTTGATGAGCTATATATTTAAGTGAACAGGTTTGAGTTCAAAGGGCAGGCCTAAAATGCGTTACTTTTCTCAACATTTTCTGAAAGTTCAAATGAAAATTTATTTTCTAGTCACTGTTTGGTGCAATGATTATTATTTTGGACTTAACTATTAATATACGATTTACTATCGTGAACAATAGTGTTTTCAAAGTGTTTGCATAGCTTATTTTAAAGAATTGACTTGACAAAACAGGCAAATTGATATGTTCATAGAAGTTTCTGACAGTACCTTTATTCGTTTTGAACTAAAACAATCCCTTTGATATAAATCTTTGACAGTTTGCATAGAAGATAAGTCAACATATCGTTAAATATGCATGGAACGCAATGTGGACAATCACAGTAAAACAATACGTTAAGGTATGATTGGTTATGTTGAAATTAATCAAAATGCAACATAAAATGCCCTGGTTCACGTTATGTAGCGTTGCCTTGACGACAGCCTTACTGTGCGTAGACAACAACATCAACCACTTCATACCTCATCGTAAAATAAAAAAATATACCACAGTCAGTTCAACTGAGTCTGTTCATGACCAATTATAAGATAGACAACACTAGCTACGCCCCATTGCATTAGCAGTATTCTATTTTTATGCCCCGAAGGAACTTCGGGAGCCATATAGTAATCGCACTGTCCATCCGTCAGTCCGTCCATCCGTCCAGCTTCGTGTCCAGTGCATATCTCCTATATTCTTTGAGGTAGGAATTCAAAATTTGGTGTGTGGATGCATCTTGGGATGGCAGAGTGTCGTGTACCATTTTTGGGTCACTGTGACCTTGATCTTGACCTCTGAGCTAGTTTTTAGAATAATCGTGTCCGGAGCATATCTCTTATATTTTTTGAGGAAGGAATCTCAAATTTGGTGTGTGGATGCATCTTGAGATGACAAAGTGTCGCGTATCATAATTGGGTCACTGTGATCTTGAACTTGACATGTGACCTAGATTACAGAAACTGCATTGAGTCTGGTGCATTTCCACTATATTCTTTGAGATAGGATGTCCAAACTTGGGGTGTAAATGCATCTTGGGATGACTGAGTGTCTCATAGAATTTTCGGGTCACTCTGACCTTGACCACTGACCCAGTTTTAAGAATAATTGTGTCCAGACTATATCTCTTATATCTTTAAGGTAGGAATTCCAAATTTGGTATGTGGATGCATCTTTGGATGGTGGAGTGTAACGTACCATAATTGGGTCACTGTGACATTGACCTTGACCTCTGACCTAGTTTTTAGAATAATCGTGTACAGAGCATATCTTTTCTAATATTTGATGTAGGAGTCTCAAATTTGATGTGTGTGGATGCATCTTGGGATGGTTAAGTGTCGCGTACCATAATTGGGCCACTGTGACCTTGAATGAGACCTCTGACATAGTTTCTAGAATCTGCATTGAGTCTGGTGCATATCTCCTATATTCTTTGAGATAGGAATTCCAAATTTAGTGTGTAAATACATCTTGGGATGACGGAGTGTCACATACCATTTTCGGGTCACTGTGACCTTGACCTCTGACCTAGTTTTAAGAAATATTGTGTTCGGAGCATATCTCTTATATTCTTTGAGGTAGAAATTCCAAACTTGGTGTGTATATACATCTTGGGTGGCGGAGTGTCACATACTATTTCCGGGTCACTGACCATGACCACTGACCTAGTTTTAATAATTATTGTGTCCGGTGCATATCTCTTATATTATTCGAGATAGGAATCCCAAATTTGGTGTGTGATGCATCTTGGAATGATGGAGTGTCATGTACCATGTAGGGTCACTGTGACCTTGACCTGTGACCTAGTTTTAGAATAATAGTGTCCATAGCATATATCTTATACTATTAAAGGTAGGAATCCCAAATTTGGTGTGTGGATGCAACTTTGGATGGCAGAGTGTCACACACTATTTTCGGGTCACTGTGACCTTGACCTTGACCTCTGACATAGTTTTAAGAATATTGTGTTCTGAGCATATCTCTTATATTCTTTGAGGTAGAAATTTCAAATTTGGTGGTATATACATCTTTGGATGGTGGAGTGTCACATACTATTTTTGGGTCACTGACCATGACCTCTGACCTAGTTTTAATAATTATTGTATCCCGAGCATATCTCTATATTATTTGAGATAGGAATCCCAAATTTGGTGTGTGGATGCATCTTGGGATGATGGAGTGTCATCCACCATGTACATACCATTTTCGGGTCACTTTGACCTTGACCTCTGACCTAGTTTGTAGAATAATCGTGTCCAGAACATATCTCTTATATTATTTAAGACGGGAATCCCAAATTTGGTGTGTGGATGCATCTTGGGATGGTGGAGTGTCATGTACCATTTACGGGTCACTATGACCTTAAACTTGACATTTGACCTCGATTTTAGAATCATTATATCTAGAGCATATCTCTTTTATTATTTCAGGTAGGAATCCCAAATTTGGTGTGTGAATGCATCTTGGAATGGCGGATTGTCACGTGTTATTTTCCCGTCATTGTGAGCTTGACCTCTGACCTAGTTTTTAGAATAGGCATAAAGTCTGGTGCATAACTTCTATATTCTTTGAGGTAGGAATTCCAACTTTGGTGATTGGATGCATCTTGGGATGGCCAAGTGTCGCATACCATTTTTGGGTCACTGTGACCTTGACCTCTGACCTAGTTTTTAGAATAATCATGTCCGGAGCATTATTTTCTATATCATTTGAGCTAGGAATCCCAAATTTGGTATGTGGTTGCATCTTGGGATGGTAGAGTGTCATGTATCAGTTTTGTGACCTTGACCTTATTTCTAAAATAATCGTGTCAGGAGCTTATCTCATATATTGTTTAAGGGAGGAATCCAAAATTTGCTGTTTGGATACATCTTTGGATGCTGATGTGTCGCATACCATTTTAGGTCACTGTGATCTTGACCTCTGACCTAGTTTCTAGAATCATCGTGCCTGGGGCATATCTCCTATATTATTTGATGTAGAAATCCCAAATTTGGTGAATTGATTCCTCTTGAGATGGCAGAGTGGTGCATACCATTTTGGGTCACTTTGACCTTGACATTGACTTCTGACCTTATTTCTATTTTTTGTGTGTCTGGAGCATATCTCCTATATTACGCTAACTTCCCTCAAATGTGTCTTAATCTAGACCAATACCTTAGGTGGCATACGTCACGTTACAGTGACATTTCTTGTTAAAATAACACAAAGTTACAGTGAAGGATAAAGATTACGTGCATTAAGGGGCAAATTTGGCCCCCTTTTTAGCCAAAAACTGAAATATGCTCTTCACGAAAATCACCAAATTGGTGTCTTAGAAGAAAAGCTGAAGTGTAAAATTCTGGCTTTTATTTTACTTTTATCGTTGCTATGGTAACAAAAATGGCCGACAAAATAGGCTTAGAATAGAGAAATTGTCATTTTCAGCTAAATTTAAGGCTTTTTGAGACCAATTTTTCAAAAATTAGGTATCAGTACAAGCAAATACCAATAAAAATCTTTTAATATGTTGTGTGTCATGAACATTTCTCATCATCTGTTAAAATATCTTTTTGATATTTGCTTGTGGTCTATGCTTATGTCTACGTCAAATGTCTCAAATTTGCTCCAAAATGGACAATTTCCTATTTTTAGCTTATTTTGGCGGCCTTTTTTGTTATCATAGCAACGGTAAAAGTCAAATCAATACCAGAGTATAAGACTTCGGCTATTGCTCTAATAAATTATTTAACAGAAATTAATGATAGCAATTTTCATTTTTTGACCCCAAAGGAGGGCCATAATAGCCTCTAAATGCACGTACCCCACACAAAAGCAGCAAAAACAGCAGACTCCGTTAAATTGAGTTTGTTAATGATCAGTTATGCAATGTGCAACACTGACCATGCCCCAGCACTGGCTTAAGCAATATCATAGAGTTAAGCAAGATTTATAGTTAATATTCCTAGACAGCAGGACAGGCATAAAATCTCAGACGAGTTTGATGGTTGGCCAAATCAAATTACTCGCGTTCGAGGTATTATGCAAACCGAACAATAATTGAGCGGCTTCGTGAGAAAACACGTCTTCGGGATTACTGACCCGGTCCGACACAAACCAAACTGTACAACCGCATAAGATGCCTTAGGCTTGAAATTTCGGATTTAGGAAGTAGAGGGATTGAACTATCTATATAGCGAAAACAAAGGCGCTTATCAGCCGCACAGCTGATCTGCGCCTTTGTTGTCACATGTGGCGTGGCTGAAGTTTTTCTTGTACTAAGGATTATACCTAAATCTAGGGCGGAGGTTTGCGCGTAGTAGAGGATGTCCTTTAGCCCCAGGTACCTTGCTTCGACAGTTCTCAGGCGGTGATTTTGGTGTAATTCTTATTAAATGTTTTTGGAGTAGGTGTTTCATTTCGTATTTTGTATTCATTGTTGGTTCTTTATATGTAAGCGGCAGTTGATCAATTACCTCAGTTGAGGAAGAGAGAGAGAGCTAATTTGTCTGCTATTGTTTACTTGTATTTATGTGGTTTCTGTGGGAGAGGTTTTATTCTTCCTCTGGGTGCTTGGGATTGGCTACGTTATTATATTGTGGCACTCCCTTAGCCTTCCATTTACCTATTTTTGTTCAACTGAAATCAAAGCTCTTTCAAGCATTAACAATTAAGTAAAATTTCATATGTTGCACCACTGGTGATAGGAAATGCTGTAATTTGTGGCTGTGTCTAGACACATTTCTGTAATTTTCCACCAACAAGCCATAGACAAAATTTTCCTAGCCTCGACAAACATTCTTTCCAGGTATACCAATCCTTCATTGTTCAGACTTTCAGGATCGTGGGCGACGCCTGCTTACAAAGTAATGCATTCATATCACGGACGCCTGATACTACTCTTTATTCAAGAAAGCTTCATCTACTCCGTGAACCTGTTGGTAATATTTTGTTGATTCCAAATTTATTTAATAAAAAGTCCGAAAAGTTCTAAGGAAACAGATTCTTCTAATGCTTTAAACACGCTTAGGGATGTCTGTTACTACACAAAGTGGTTCTAGACGACAGTATGTTGGTTCTGGACGACAATATGTTACAGGTTCCTGACGAAATAAAGAGTTATGTAGTGAATGTGTAATGTGTTTGGGAGCCTTGACGCATACTTAACCACAAATATCTTATTTTGACGTTGTATATTTGTTCAGGATACTTATTAAAACTTAATTAATCCTGTAGCAAGCAAATTTATTCAGTTTACGCTTATCTGATACAATTATTGTTCTTGAAACTGTATTTTACGACTACATATTTTGCATATGCTTATTTTGTGCATTCACTTTCGTTTTCTTTGTAATTGTTTTATGACTTGATATGATGAGGCATTGCATTGTCCATCACATAGGCGAAATAAGTTTTCTCTTATAAATCAGCTTACTTTAGACAAACAAGTTTTTAAAACCAAACTGCAGCTACCTCAGTCATTTTCCAATGTTACAGATGTGTAACATTGCAAATAGTTTGTTACAGGTTAAAGTCGACATCGTTACAGGTAGAGACGACATTCTAATGAATTCTCTGGATTTCTGTTATACGAAATATCTTCTATTTTGGGTGAAGATGAAATGCCCTTTAAACTTTTCGCTGATGAGGGACCTGCTGAAGAAGACTTTGAACGTACTTAGAATGTGAACAGTGTTTCGATCATTTGCGAAACCCTAACTATACTGTTCCAAAATTCACAGTACATCACTGCCAATATGTTTGGTGAAAAAAATCAAAGTTGGTCAAATGCTTTCATCTACATATGTAGTCCCGCTGTTAGTCTCTATTTCAATGGATATACGCTTTTTTAAGTTAAAATGGTTATTTTTTTATTAAATATATAGAAATATAGGAAAATATTTTTAGCACCATTCCTCCCCAACCCAATTAATAGGTTTTCGTGTGTACTCTTTTGAAATATTTTATTCAAATATAATGCTATAATTAGTGCGAGTAAGTTTCCTTGAAATCTATAAGCTTTTTGCATATTTGTCTTAGATTATGAAAATTGTCCTTTTAAAGTTGCTTAATTCTGTTGTTAGATGATTTTGTGCATACACATACAGATAAGCTACATGGCCCCTGAAGAGGTTTCCTTTATGCATGGATGAATGGTTATGGTACATCGCTGCATAAAATAACACCAGGTAAATATATTGTCAACAAGGTAGAATAGACTTTATTTGCTCAGAACAACAACAACAATAACAGTAGCAGCAACAACAACAACAGCAACAAAAAGAAACATTAAAATATTTACGATTTTGGCTTCAAAAGACTTCCAAATGTGATTTTAATTGGGTATTGATGTTATAATACCCTTACGAATGAAACGAATTGATTACTAAATATTTTGATGTAGTCTAATTATGCACCCCCACCCATTTGATATCATCTCCTGTATTGTCACAGGGATCTGTTTATATAATTATAACCTATTCTTGTTCATAATACATCAAACTTCTTATTTAAAAGGATACCAGTGATACTTTATACATAGAGAAGTTTTGGCCAGGATTGACAAAATGCTATTGAACTATAAGTGTGAAATGAATTGACCTAGTCACACAAAAATCTGATTTTGTTGCATGCGAATGTCCTATGCTGACAGCCGTTTTCCAAACGTTTTCGCCACTGACAAAATGATCTTGGTCCAAACAATCATCTACAGTTACTGAAATACCTGATAAATCCATGTCACTACAGTCGGATCTACAGATATTCTAGTTTCTTCAGATAAAGGGGTAAGCTGCTCTAAATCCATAATATCTTTTTGAGTGATTGGTCATCCGGTAGTGATATGTCACTAGATAGTTTATTATGCACACCTTTTGTGGAGGTGCTTATATTTGCCATTTTATGGATAGGACTACTGATTGAACCAGAACCGGTTGAAATTTGCAGAATCAAGAGCTATACTATCAAAAGTACACTTAATGTCGGGGCCCTGTATTTTGAAGACCCAGGCCTTGTATTTGACAAGCGTTGAAAAGGTTTCAGAGCAAGACAGAAAATTGTCGTCTCTAAACTGTTACAGAAAATATGACACTGTCTATTACTGTTACACAGTCGTCTCTGACCAGTAACAATTGAATAAAATGAAATCTGAGGTTTTTAGTTTTCTTTAAATAAGCACATGTTAAAATTGACTGAAAAATCATGTGGAGGACTTATGCTAATTCTATGGCAGAAATGCAAGTAATTGACCACAAATGACGTATTTTTTAAATTTCTATTCCCGACCATAGTTTTACAATTTAAATACAAATATCTATGACGCTTGTCTTTCTAATGCCAGTCTGACAAATACTTAAATGATAGTAACGATCCAAAAAAGCAAATAACACTATATTATCATTTTCTGCGACGTATTTATATGTTACCCTTTTCCACTGTCGTCAAAAGACCCGAAATCTGTCGTCTAAAACCTGTAACTTGTCGTCCAGCACAAGAAAACAGTCGTCATGAACCAGTTACTAATTGTCGTCCAGAACCACCTTGTGTAGTAACAGACATCCATAAGCGTGTTTAACATGCGTAACTAAAATGATAAAAAAATCATTTCAAATTACATCATGCAACCCGATGTAGCTCATACTTTCGCTGACACATCTGGTTTTTAGTAAAAGTATTCCTCATTGATTTCACAGTAGCATATTGTTATAGGTCCATCATCTGGTCTCAAACAGCCCAGAAAAACAGCAGCTTTAATATACGTCGTTCTAGGCTCCTCTAAAGACCTAATTGAATGCACAATATAGAAAAAAATAATTATATAAAAGACCCAGGAATAGCCATAATAAACTAACCTAATAGACCGTATCATTATCAGCAGACTGGACTAGATTTCTAGCTGAGATGCTTATGACATATAAATCCTTATGACACCAAAATATATCAATATACACGCGGTAGGCGAAGATTAATTTTAGTGCCAGAAATACTTTGCAGGAATGACGCTAATTTAATACAGTGTCCTTCGGATCGGGGCCTTAAGTGATAACCCCTTAAACACTAAGTTACCTTTATGCAGGTTAACTAGCATACTAACTAAGGACCTCGGACAGTCTTAATGAAGGATTGCCCATAAAAATGACCAAAGAAAAGTTTCAAGAAAATGATATTTTTTCTTTGAAAAAGACAGTAGGTTCAACCCTCGACTTATCCACAAAAGCCGTTTTCTCATTGGACAAATACCAATTAAAAAATATGGGTTGAAAACTCTGTTTTTGCTATTTACATGATTGGTCACGGGGGAGGGAGACGCTGTCAGAATGCTCAAAAACACTTTATTATAAAAACTAATTAGAAATTTATTTTGTAAAAACCTGTGGGTAAATACAAATGTGCAATGGCATGTTTCTGGGCTTTAGTTATGTGTGTTTACAAAGTAATTAACGGTCTACCTTCTCGACCAAAACATATGTTGTGTGTACTCAAAAGAACCGTCTCAATGAGACGGTTCTTTTAAGCAACCAAAGTATAGGTTAAATCTGATGTGTAAGAAAATATATACGATTTTACGCTCAAAAACTGTGTTTATCTAGACTGTGATTTATACAGTATGCAGATATTTCACCTCAGTGCACAAGTCAAACTGGTTGACCTTGAAACATTACAGGTAATAGTCAAAAGTAATTGACAGGTCACTTCTTTAGATGACACAATGAACTCCTCTCAACCCAAATTTTATGCGAACGCATCACTTTGGTCTCAAGTTTTATGCCACAAACATAATATTTACATGTATTTAGGTGAATACTCGACGAAACCTTGACTTTCTGTGAAATAAAATTTGGTCACGTAAAATACCCCCATCCCCTAAACCCTAGAGTCCTGGCATAATTATGCAATATTTTCAAAATATTTTTATTTTGCTAGGTGCACTAAATGCAAGGATTTGATTTAAGCACAGAACTATAGTTGTCAGTTATGCATTATCCTAGCCACAGGCTGTCAAAGTTTGGGCAGATTGGATAGGAAACTGTCCGAGGTCCTTACACTTTTGTTTGCTGTCTATTTTTCTCTGTTGCCTGTGTCTGGTGTCAGAGTTTTAGTGACGTTTCACCTTACGTGTTTTTAATTATTTTTAGCTAGGTTTGGGTTGCCGAGTGGCCATCTTTTGGGAAATAGCTGCTCACTTGGATGACCATATGTTCTCTTTGTATTTTGACTATTTGTAATTATAGTTGTTTCCCGTTTTGGTTTTGAGGGCTGGCTTTGGGTGCTGATTGCTTAAGTTCTTATCTTTGCATACTTTTACTTTTGCAATGGCGCCCCGTGGACGACAGATTGAGACTGCTCTTTATCAATGAACGTTTGGTTCGAGTACTTGATATCCAGCCAAATTAATCGCTGCAGATAATCCAGTAAACGTAATCGGTCTCTAAAATAGAGAAGGCCAAGGAGTGCCAAAAGAATATAATGCAGCCTATAAAAACACCAAGAGGACACCCTCAGAACAGAAATAGTAAGTGAGTATGATCAGGAAATACCACAATCACAAACTGCAGACAAACTCGTGGCACCGCGAGGAAGAGTCGCTCAACCATCACGAGACACCAGGAAGACAAATTAAGCAAAGCAATCAGCTCTCTCTTCCCCATCAAGATGATTGCAATACTAGAATGGACATAAAGTAACGTACAACAAAACATAGAACAATTACAGACTCCCACAATGGGAGTAACAATAAACAAAAAGTCAACAACAACAGAAGCACCGCCTTAGAACGGACAGCAGCCTAAGCCACCGGGGGGGGGGGGGGGGGCTTAAATGCATTTTACTGGTACCAAATCTTCGCCCTAGATTCTGCTGTTGTTGAAGTACAAGAAATGTTCAGCTCGCATGGAGGCCATCTAACTAATGCAATGTATCATCATGGAAAACACTCTAATCAAATTAACACTCCATGATGAAACCTCATAATTGCAAGTTAACGATAGCAAACAAATAAGCTCTCCCTTCCCCAACGAGGTATTTAATCCGCTACAGCTTACATATACATAACTAACAATTGAATACAAAGTAAGATAAGAAACACTTACTCCATATAAAATATAGTAGGAACTACACATTAAGAACCATCTTATCATGATCGTTCAATTCAAAGTGCCTACAATAAAATTTGGAAAATGCTCTGTGGATTTTTTTATACCAATAGCCTTGCTTAAGAAGTTTGCCAATTAAGAATTTGTTACAAGTATTGAAGTCATTAACATACGAAGATGCTCTGGCAAAGCGAATAATTTGAGCTATGCTTCGGTATCAGAAGCATTTGATTTGGTAAGTTGTAATTCAGTGGGATATATTATGTGAACCTTCTGTTCAAAAGAAATTGATTATCGATATTAAGCAGCTGTCCCTTGCATTTTTGTCCAAACGGATGATAGTTTTAAAACGGCACAAAGCTTGAGTCGTGTGCAATAGTTGACTAGAGAGGTTGTGGTTATATCGTGAGCAATTATTTTTAAAAGTATTCGTTTCTGAGAGCTGTGGACAGTTTATTTTAAGCTGAAAAGCCAATAATGGATGACCCCGTGTAAAATTTCAAGTAAACTATCTACGCTCATTGATACTGTGTCAATATTCATATGAACCTTGCCAACGCTCGCATAAACTACATAGATCAGTGTTTATCTTAATATGTTCCTACAATCATTACAAAGTTCAGTGGTATCGTTAGCTGTACGCAGTGCCAACATAAAATGGACCCGGTCATTCGAAGTGTCTTTGTGTATGAAAGTAACTCACATGCTTATCAGACTGTGCGTAAGCACAGTCTAATCCTTGCTCTGTTTGTTCGACGCCTTGAAAACACATGCATACACTTTGATTTTTAGCTAGCCCCTTCCGCTGAGGAGAATGGTTTCAATCTTGCCGGTAAAAACACGGAGACTTGTTCTCGCGTGCTGAGCTCAGTTATTGTATTGAATCGGTTATATCAGTGCAGACAACGAACTGACAACTCTGAACCAGTTTAACGTGGTAATGGTCATTAGACATGCTTAGTTATGCTTCCTGCAAACGAATCTATGCTCAAAACAGTTCCAACAAGTTGATCAACTTAGAAATCTTAGTGACTGTGCCTCACCAGTGCAAACATAAAATGGGCCCAGTCATTTGGGTGTCCTAGCGTATGGAAGTTACTCATGCGCGAACCAGTCTGCGCATATGCCCAGTCTGATTCGTGCTTTATTGTGTGATACTTTGAGAACACAGGCATACACACGTTTTGAAATGTCAAGATTTTAGCTAGTTTCCTCGGCTGAGGAGACTGGTTTCAATCTTACTAGTCAAGCATGCACGAGGATTCGTTCCCGCATGATGGGCTCAGTGGTTCAACTACTTGAATTCGGTCTCTCCAGTGTAGGCAACGAACTGGCGACGTTGGACCAGGACTAGCTTGGCACGGTTCACAAGTCATTGGTTATGGTCAAGCCAATGAGCGTGTGGTTAAAACTATTTCAACAAGCTCAACCACTTGAAAATAAAAAATACTGAATTTTTTCCGTTAACACAATCAACAAAGATCAAGCCGTGTCATTCGGGTATGTCGGTATACGTCAATAGTTAGGGCGTGGGTCGGGCTGCGCAAATGTGCAGTCAGACCCTTGACCTCACGATTGATCTTTTCTCAGTAAACAGTATATGTCGCTATTAAAATGTCGCGATTAAGGCTATTGTCTTTAGGTGATGAGGCTGGTCTGAATTTGACCGTGGTAAATAAATGAAGAGACGTTTTGCTCGACGGGCTGGATAAATATATTGACTACAAAATATACATGTTGAATAGTTGTGTTATTTAAAAAACCAGGACAAAGGCTGTGCTACAACTTCATAGTACGCACCATGTTCAATTCACTTACATTTCATAGACTCGATAGTGAACATCAAAGGTATGGATCTGGCTGCAAAAAGCGCAGACAGTTGCTGCCTTTCTTTGTTCGCAAAAAGCATGGTTTCCTTCAGCCAATAGTTTGACACTGAAGCCAAAGCATAAACATGCTGAACATAAGTCGTATTTCGTCGTTTACAACTTCTATGACGATTATTTCATCACCACGTGGCTCAGAATGAGCCCCCTTATGAAACACAGAATTATAATTAATGTTTGTCATGTCTAGCATCTTAGTTGAATCTCGGAACAGCTTAGTTCTGCAGCTTTGGAGTGTCTCAGGTGGCTAAAATGTTATAAATATATCCATTCTTGTAACAAAGTTATTTTAGCCAATGAAAACTAGACTTGAGACATTTTTTTTTCTATCTTTCTTTTGAGCTAATTTTTTTATTCTCTTGATAAATAACAGTAGCCACCGGGTCGTCATAAGGCTGCAGGCCTATGCCCAAAACTGTGTATACTTACATGTACCAGAAACCGGATGTCATGAAAAAATCCGTTGATGAGCTGCTCACACTACAAAAAGTATATATACACAAAAACCATAAAACCCATCTATTTGACTGGAGAGGGGACCAAATGTATGCTGCACGTGCTCTTAGCCGCTCGAATGACCAATAGAATGAGCCGCGTCATGGAAAAGCCGACGTTTTGCATATGCAAAAGCAAAGACGCGGATCAGCTTCGCGGTAAACGTGAAGCTGATCTGCACCTTTGTTTTCGCCTCACAGGTCGTACAAACCCTTTACTTCCTAAATCCGAAATTTCAAGCCTCTTATCAGCTTCAGTGGCTGTGCAGCCCAGATTTTGTTGGACCTGGACAGAAAACAGATCGTTGTTTTTTCTCATTCTGCGGCTTAATTATATTGGCGATAACCGGATGACATCTGGGAAATTTTTAAACAACATGAATATCGCTGTTTTGTTTTATTGTTGATTGCTTCACTGTCAGTGCTACAGTTAATATACAGATTGGCCTGGGCAATCAGTTGGGCTGATCTGTTTCTATACGTACATGTGTTTATGGTACTCTAGACGCAAAATGTTGTAAAGTCGCATATAATAGTTTTACAACTGTACATCTTCAGTCCAAATATTTTATACTAATAGTGTAAGGGAGGAAACGCCTTTGCAGGACCCAATAACAAACTAGCCAGGGTTCAACACTTTAGTATCACACTTCAACAGCTACAGTTTGAAATAAAAAGCAAACGCTCACGAATATAAACCACTGACCAAACCATTTCGAATGAAGATCTGACAAACAAACCAGACAAATTGCTCTTTATTCATGCTATGTATATATGTTTTGTTCAATTTATTTGTGGTAACAGCATGAATACATCCCATTCCATTTCATGTTAGATAAAATTGTCTTTTTGCCGTAACCACTTCTCATCTCATAACCTGTTTTTGTCTAATAAACAACGTATTAATGTCATGCCATTGTATCAAAACGATTATTGTACATGTCTAGGGAGAGGACTAACTAATGTTGAAATAAATTGTGTCCGATCCTATTGCTTTATATTTACAATAAAATATATTTAATCTAATCACAAAGCTTGTTCCTGAGCATTTGAATCGTTTTTTGTTGTAGAGCCGATTTGAGAATAGCTATGGTTTTAGTGCCAAGAATGAAGATTTGGAAAAAAACTCGACAATGATCAATTCAAAGCTATTGAAGAGAATGCCAAGGCTGACCACGGTACGAAGCGTGACAGCAGCATCGCCTTCTATCAACATCAGTTCATTCATGAATTGGGCAGTAACCAAGTTGAAGTCCCTATCTGTATTGATGACAAGCTGTACAAGTCATATTGGGAGTCTGAGATAAAGCATGCCATAAGTTCGATCAACCTGGCTGTTCCAGGACTTTATCTGTACCTTTCCAAGGATAGCTATGCAATCAAGATAAGCATTACAGATGAGGATGAATATCGTGCATTTACACGAGGCAATATTATATCACAAAGAAAAGTTCTTATAAGTTTGGGCAAGAATTTTACAGAGAGTAAAGAGCAAAGACACAGTACTGCGACGCACGAAATGCTACACGCATTGGGAATAAAACATGAACTTCAACGTCGAGATGCCGGTGGGTTTGCTTCATATCCTAGATCCGATAAACAAGTCTTTCCAAAGCTTGATTACTATGGTATCACCGCATTTGACCCAAACAGCATCATGATGTATCCAGAATGTGAAGAAACCTTCAGCAGGAAAGACGAAGCTTATATCTGGACGCTGAAGCCCGGCAGAGAACGACAATCAGAAATGAGTGAGCCAGATAAAGTTGGACTTAACATGCTCCACAAACCCGTTCCCACAGCCAGCTACAAACCAAGACGCAATGGACCTGGGAAGATATACTACTGCGGTAGAAACTTCATTCAACAAGATGACAGCAGTGGTACTTGCATTGGAAGCAATGGCGGTCCCACATGTCCCGCATGCAGGGTCTTGAAAAGCGAAGCACTTTTGAAGCTTGTGAAAAATAACAAGTGGCAAGGATGGAGTGGACTAGTATACTGTGGCAAGAAGTTTTGTGAACCGCACGATCTTGGCAACGGCTGGTCCCACGATGGGTACTGTGGACCCAATAATGGGCCACAGTGTCACGACTGCAAGACGTATGCGTTTTAAAGCAATTGACATTTGGATAATACTACTGCATACAACGGCGTATGGACGAAAATTACTAACAAACTTCAGTGTTTATGTCATATAGACACTTCATAAGAACCCGCCTTAATAATAGTGTAATTTTTCTGAATTTAGTGCCCGTGACGCTTTTCTGTATACACCGCTAAACCCCAAGGTACATGTTTCAAAACAATTTCTAGAGTACGATTACTGAAATTTATCATATGACGTCGTGTCTGGGAGTGAAATAACGCCATGCAATAAAATCGATAAACCACTAGTGGTTTATAGATTTACGGGAAACGTTATGACGTCCATAACAACGTTGCGCTCATAATGCTAAAATTATAACGTTTTTACGCCAGAAATGAGATTTCAAAGTATTTGTCATATGATAAATAGAATCTAACATTCGTGCTCTTGTATTATTGAATTTATTAAACTCGTTGCGAAAAAGAGATAAAATGCTCGGCAAGCCTCGCATTTTATCTCTTTTCCTCAACTCGTTGAATAAATTCAATAAAACATGAGCACTCATGTAAGATCCTCTATATATTTAGATATTTATCCTTTAGGTAAGTGAGTCAACATGATATGGGCCTCGTCGCGAGAAAACCTGTCTTCGGAGTTTCCGACAAAGTGAGATTCAAACCAGTCTGCTCAGCTACAGAGACTAGCTAAAAAAATGAAATTTTGCTTGTAGCAAGCTTAGATATGGTACTTTACAAAACGCGAATAACAAAGGCGCTGATCAGACTGCGCGGATGCGCAGGCTGGTCTGTGCCTGTGTTGTTCGCAAACCCCCGAAGACAGGTTTTCTCGCGTCGAGGCCCATATTGTACAGAACAACAGTTATGCGGTCGAGTGAGAGGTGCCAAGTCAGAAAAAACATGTTTTAGATACGGTGAACAATGCATCAGCGTTTACGAATAGGTGCATTTAGATATTAATATAAAAAGTTAAATAGTCTTCATGATTTGGCATAGTGATAGTGTTTCTGATCCAAAGACATGCTTCCTGTACGACGAGGATTGGATTTAGAAACTCAACAGAAATGTTACGAATTAACAAGATTTATGACGATGTAGACATCGTTAACCGTAGGTACCTGACAATTGGGATGATGCAGCGACGGTATGCCAACACATGTATAAAAATTGAAACTTCGTTTCATGTATAAGATGAACAATTCATCTTGACTAAGTTTGTAAATGGATAACCCATCATATGCTGAAAGATAAACACCTTTGTTTTAAATCATATGGTAGACTGGATCTTCATAAATATATGTACTTACACAAAGACCAAACGGAATAATTAACATGGCTAAATTCAATAGAATTATGAATACTAGGAAAGCCCTTATAATCTATTTAAGAAAACTACTGCCAACACATATCTTAAAACCATTTATTTTTCTGCGGATTAATGATAACTGAGATTTTTTACATATTGGAATGGTTCTATGGTAGCAGTTAGGGAAATAGATGGTTATAGGGGACCCTTTTTTGAGCACACCTTATAGAGAAACGAATGTGAATACATCCTATATGAGAATACCATATGAAACTCCAGTTTATTAGCTTCATATACGACTAATAGTATAGATAATGTGATCAAAATCAACCTTCTGGTTGCCTTTCAAAGTCACTAGGTGTTGGCGTCCAAATCTTCGTCAGCCATATTGTTTATTTATGTGGGAGTCTGGGTAAGCTTTGTACAGTCACGTTTTAATAGTATGAATCCAATGTGTAATTTGTTGAAGGACGTTTCGATCAAAAATAAACTTGTATAGTGTTTCTCCTTATTGCGTAAATTCTTTTGCCCATAAATACTATCTGGATACATTCCTATATAGAGAGGAAAATGTGGGTACATCAAATTACTAATCATGAATGATTTCTAGAGAATATGAAATCATCTCTCTGCAGAGATGACAATGTGGATACAGTCACATAATGGACCTGATGCCAAGTAAATGTGGATAAATACTTTTAAACAGTAGAGCTTGGAAAAAATACATTGGATACAAAGAAACTATTATCCAAGCAATGTGGATACACGTCTATATAGCGATGTATCAGCATTTTAAGGTTTATTACTTTTATAAGTGTTAACATAATGTGGATACATGTCTATATAGAGATGTATCCATATTTGGAAGATACCCTTATTGACTATGCTTTGCCTAAAATGTAGATTCATGTCTATATAGCGAGGTATGTACATTTTGAAGATATACAATTTTTTCCCTTTTTGTTTAGGTAGCAATGACAGAATAAGGGAAAAGTTATAAAGGTTTGTCTTGGCAGAAATGACCGTTTTATAAACTTCTAAGTATCCATTGGTTGTGGTAAAACTCACGGAATAAGGTAAACGGAACAAGGTAAATAAAAGATCGAGCAAGTTGACTCCCAAAACACGAAACTGTAATCAACAAATTTTTCGGTAAATCGCGATACCAAACTATTTTTGCACGGTTCCTGTAGTGACCAATTAATGCGCGCTTCAGACAGATGTTAACAACAACCAGTGACCTGTGATGTTTAAGCTTCTATTTCTCCTGCTACCCAAGTCGGATAACAAAACGGTAGGATTTCTGCACTGTTAGCCATTATGAGGCATTGCTCTTCACAAAAGCAAATTAAAGTTGTAAGGTTATAACACCAATATTGCGAATGTTTAGTAACAGAAATAGTAAGTGAGTATGATCAGGAAACACCACAATCACAAACCTCAGACAACCCCGTGGCACCGCGAGGAAGAGCCGCTCAACCACCACGAGACACCAGGAAGACAAATTAAACAAAGCAACCAAGCTCTCTCTTCCCCATCAAGATGATTGCAATACTAGAATGGACATAAAGTAACGTACAAAAAAAAACATAGAACAATTACAGACTCCCACAATGGGAGTAACAATAAACAAAAAGTCCACAACAACAGATCCACCGCAGCCTAAGCCGCCGGAAAGTTTGTTTTCCTGTTACAAAGGACATAAAAGGGACATTCTGTTTTTTTTATAATTATGATTATCAAATTTTTTGACGACTTTTTCTTAACGACTGGTTTTCAACGATTGTAGTTCATATGTGTTACTGCTTTTATAATCTTCAATTTGTAATATTTTTTACTACTTATATATACATATCTGTCTAGATGTTAACTAAAATAATAATTTTCATGTACTGTGTTTGCATTTTACTATATTTTTTGTGAAATTGTTTATGCCATCAAGTATTAGAAAGATGCCAACTGAAGTAAAAAAAATGGCTGGATGTTTATATATTCATGACTCACCTGCTGTTATCGTCATCAAAGTCTAGCGATTCAGAAAAAAGACAAGCTGGTACTATATATATGAACCTAATTACATTACTCAAAATAAAAATGAGAAATAACTGAAATCAAATAGACAGGTAAACCGAGTGAATATCTGATCATATGAATAGATAAGGTGTGAATGTCTGTCTTCAAAAACGGTCCTCCGGTGCATATCAGACATTGATTATTATCATCAGACATCTTAATATTCTAACTATGAAGAAGTTGAAGTATACTGAAGGACTTTAAAACGCACCACCTGCTTAAATACTAATTTATGTCGAAAATTGGATATTTTCATTATGTAAAAAATTAAATTGACAATTCTTTCATTTTGCTTTCATTCATTAAGAAAATCGAAACGCTTCAGCTCATGATTGCCGTGACGTCGCGATAATTCTGAGACAATTCAAATTCAAAAAGTCACATAGTACCCATACCTAAAAAAGTTATCAAACCGATGTTTGTTCTTGAAAGCTAAAGGAAAGACAAAATCAAATCATGAAGTTTTAAGCCTCTGGCAACGTTCATTACGTCTAAATGACGTCATTGATTTTTATACGTATTTGGCTGTTTATATCCTAAGGATAGGGAATAATCAAAATATATTTGTTGCCAACAGATACTCCTTAATCAATTGCATAAAAGACAAAAGTTTCGCGACATACGCGGACGTCATCGTATCCGTCTGTTATTGATGTTTGAAATTTTAAGACTGACGTTAGCAAAGAAACGCTCAGAGTGGGAGTGTAATAAAACGATTATTTTCGAAAACTTTTCTGTTTTACCATTTGTTAAGACATCTGTCTACAACCTGAATGTGTTTGTTTTCAAATTGAATCAAATTCACATTTGTCAGACGATAATTGTTGAAAAACACTTACGTCGATATTACGTCAGAATGAACAGCATGAGCAAATCGAAATCATGGCAAATCATGGTCCATTTTGCAAGAAGATAAAAAAATGTTATAGAAAACATCCCAAAATCAATCATGTGGAAGAGACAGAGAATGTAAAATGCTGCGTTTCTAAAGTCCCTCAGTATAATATTGGTTTTGGCCTGGCGCGAGCGTACAGTTAACTCGCACTTCGTCAAGAATGGCTGGAGATATGATCTTGAAATTTCTGTCTGAGTTTTCTGATTTTTACGTTACGTGCATTAAAAAAGCCTTGCGAACACAATATGAATGAACCGCTTGAGTTCCGACCATAAATATCAACAGACAGTTTGGATATGTGATTTTTTTTAAAAAAAACTCTTCAAATAAATATGTCCATTTTTACAAAATTATCCCCTTTTAAAGCTTTGGCCTTTAACCTTTTTCCCCCTTTCAGACTTTCGCATTTAGTCTACAGAGGAAGCTGTCAAATATCTTGAGAACGTCTTGGGCTAGGCTCGAGAACTTGAGCTAAGGCCATGATATCTGGCAGACTTGCAAATGACCTGTTAACTTTGGGCAAAATTATGTTTACATGTGTTTTTTAAGAATTCGTCATTTTGTTTATTGAATCAAAACTTTCAAGTAAAATACTTTGAGAACCGCTTGAGCTAGGATTATGTTTTCAGGCATATACTTTTGATAAATAATGTAAATCACATGATAATTGCTCAATAAATTCTGTCCACATTTGATAAGATTAGTCCCCATTTCAGACTTCTAATTGCATTTACCAATAAAGGATTTTTGAACAAAATTAATGAAGAACTCTTTGATCTAGGGTCATGATAATTTGCACACTAATTGTGACTGATTTATCTGGTCACATTTGTTAAAATTTTTTTAATATTTAGCTGAAAAATGACCATGTGCCTATTTCACAATTTTGCAAAGTGACGCAACCTTGTGGACAGAGTAACTGGAAAACTGAATAAGCTATGATCAAGATATCCGGCAAACAGTTTGGATATATGATAGGCCTCACCTGATAAATCTTTCATCACTTTTAATTGAGCCGGTGCATGAGAATTCCAACAATGTGGTATATGCGATCAACAAAGGCTCAAACCAGCCTGCGCATACGCGCAGTCTGATCAGAGCATTTGCTCGTCGCTTGAATATTCTATGGGTGTTAAGCTACTGACTGAACATCATTTGGAGTTTCTAAGCTTAACTGAAGTCTGCACAGGCTCGTCTGAGTCTGCACTTGTCAAAATGCCACATTGTTGGTAATCACATGTCTCGGCTCAAATCTTTCATCACTTTTAATTAATCTTTTAATAGTTTTATGCTCTTCAGTGTTCGCCAAGCGACCACCGACTGGTTGGCAACTGATGGCCGACTGGTTTGCTACTGATCGATGACTACAAGATGTCGCCGTTGATTGTTTGTTGCACATTTCAAAACCAATTTCTTGCTCAACAGTAACTGCATGACATTAACATGCCTATGCAATATACTGTGATTTTACAGGTGTAAAAATGACGAATGTCAGATAAAAAGATGCAATATTTTCTTTACTTTGCACAAAATAAAGAAATTGATTTTTAATGCATGTTGAACATTAATCAGAAGGTTTGATTGAAATAATTAAGGCTACCTCTTCAAAAAAAAAAAGATACCAGTCACATACGACAAAACACGTGATTTCCAACAATAAGGTGTTTGACTAGTGAAGACTCAGACGAGCAAGTCCATCCTATTTTTAAGCTCAGAAACTCCAAATGATGTTCAGTCAGTAGCTTAACACTTAAAAATATTCAAGCAACTAGCAAAGGCTTTGATCAGACTGCGCGCATGCGCAGGCTGATCTGAGGATTTGCTGGTCGTACATACCACATTGTTGGAAATCTCATGTAATAGCTCAAATATGGCATTAAAACATAAGAGACACTAGAACACATACACTGATAGACTCAAACTATAAAAAGCAATAATGCAGTATTAAAGGAAAGCAACCAACCCTCTCTTGTTCGCGAGATGAATAAATAAACAAACCACCAATAACACAATGGAAACAATAGCAGAGGAAAAACAACAACTGACTATTACGATATTCTGTCTGAAATCAATAGCCCTAAAGTATTAGAGTAGAAAACAAGAGTGTCCCAGGGCCCTTAATCGCTCACCTGAGTCCAGGCACTTGAAAAGATGATGTATTGGCTTATGGCTAAGGAGATATGATTTGATATATTTTAAGATATTTCTATTTGTAGCTCTGTAGCCATATTGATCAGCTAAGCTGAACCTTCTGAACAATTGTGGTAGAGGGCATCAAAGGGACAATTTCTGTGAAATTATTTGGATTTTGGACCAGTGGTTCAGGAGATTTTATTTGAAGATATTTCTTGTCTATAGCTCTGCCAACCCCTTTTTCGGTGGACCAAAACCATTTGTGTAATTTTGGTGTAGGGCATCATGAGGAACATTTTTGTGCAATTATTTGAAATTTGGACCAGTGGTTCAGTAGGAGATGTCATTTAAAGACATTTCTCATCTAGAGCTCTGGCGACCCCTGTATTAAGCCGAGCAAAACTATTTGTGCAATTTTGGCAGAAGCCACCATAAGGAACAATTCAGTGAGATTATTTTCAATTTGAACTAGTGGTTCAGGAGGAAATGTCATAAAAAGACATTTCTTATCTAGAGCTCTGGCAGCCCCTTCGTTCTATGGAGTGGCACCATTTGTGCAATTTTGGTAGAAGGCATCATGAGGAACAATTCTGTGAAATTATTTTGAATTTGGACCAGTGGTTCAGCAGGAGATGTCGTTTAAAGATATTTATTATCTGGAGCTCTGGTGGGCCTTTGTTCAGTAAAGCGGAACCATTTGTGCGATTTTGGTAAAGGGCATTATGAAAAACAATTCTTTAAAATAATTTTTGACTTTGGACCAGTGGTCCAGGAGGGAATGTCATTTAAGGACATTTCTTATCTAGAGATCTGGCAGCCCCTTTCTGGAGCTCTGGCGGCCCTTTTGTCCAGCGGAGCGGAACCTCTTGTGCAATTTTGTTAGAAGCTATTATGAGGAACAATTCTGTGAAATTATTCTGAATATAGACCAGTGGTTCCGGAGGAGATGTCTTTTAAATATATTTCTTATCTGGAGCTCTGGCGGTCCTTTTGTTTAGCGGAGTGGAACCATTGTTTAATCAATTTTGGTAGAGGGTATCAAGAGAAACATTTCTGTGAAATTATTTTGAATTTGGACCAGATTCAAATGCTAAACCAGCAGATGTCATTTAATAGATTTCTTATCTGGAGCTCTGCCAGCCCACCTGTTCGGAGGAGTGGACCCATTTGTGCTATTTTGAAAGAGGGCATCATGGGGAACATTCTTGTGAAGGTATTTTAAATTTGGACAAGTGGTTCAGGAGAAGATGTCGTTTAAAGAAAAAAGTTTACGGACGACGCACGACGGACGCCGGACGAAGACCGATCACAATACCTCACCTTGAGCCTTCGGCTCAGGTGAGCTCAAAATAACTCTGTTTTTTTAATACCCCCTCGTACTTGTCCCCTTTAGCACATATCGTTTTACCACCGCCGCCACCACCACAACAACCAACAACTACAACAAAAGCAACTTGAATCATACTGCATACAAAATGTATCATTTACGTTTTTTTAAAACAACTGTACATTACATTTTATTGCGATAACTAAAGATTAAGATTATATTTTGTTTATTTTAAATACATGTATTTAGGCTTTTGGCTGGATTACTATCAGAATCAATTGATCGTAATGTGCACGACCTGTGGTGAATGTGTACTAATCAGTATCCGGTACCAGAAGGAATGTGAGGAGAGCAAATTTGTAATTTCTTTCAGAATTATGCATATTTGAATCAAAATAATTATACAATGTTGTTAAAAAGTTGTGAGCATTTTCACTTACTGACGACAAACGGACACACGTACCTCTTTAATTGCACGCCGGTGGGTCGGACGTCAGACTCTATGATGGTTCCAACTTAAAGACTTATCTATTGATGAGATGGTAGAGGCCTGATGCTTTGGCTGTTGTCAGGCCCCTCGGGGTCTACGTGTTGGATTTCTTTTGCACTGGTATTCAGTTCTATGTACTGTTGAGTCATTATCTTTGCTTTATCTCCTTTTTATATCTTGATTTAGTTGTTCTAGGTGATGATGCATGGATAAGTTAGGGTCTTCCATGTAAACCAAACATCAATATGTATTGATCCAGATCTGAACTAAGGGTGAGGTTGGCGCCATGAAACTGATTTAAGCCCTCCAGTAAGACATTTTTACTGACCGTTCCAAGGCGGTACTTCTTTTGTGGATCATTTGTTTTATTTATGTCTTGTGTTTGTCATGCTTTCGCGTCTGTTCATTGCTGCCTTCTGGTCACCTGCTGGAAAAGGGTTGTTCTCTTGGCTCTCGTTTGTGATGTTTAATTGTGTTTTTGTAACTTTCCCATGTGGTATCCCGTGTCAGGTGTGGTACTTGATTGTATCGATTCCTGATCTTTGCACCTTTCTTACTTTACACAGCGATTACAGTGCACACCTTGGTCTAAAATGTATAAGTACGGTAAAAACTGATCTAACGACAACCTCTCCTAGTTATTTTCCTATCTTAAAAACATCTGTTTGGCAACCTTCACAAATGTTTCTGAATTCTAAAGGAAATATTTGGCGATCAGGACCCAGAATTAAAATGCCTCCTTAAAATTAAGCAAGACTTAAGTTAAGTATTGATATTTCAACATGCTATAATAAATGCCAAATAAATTGTCTGGGTCGACGCAATACTTGTGGTCAAAGATATCGTTGTGATCTACCGAAAAAATGTTTTTTTGTTTTATTTTAAACAGTTTGTCACGTTAATTTTCGCATCCTGAAAAAAACAATACTTAACTTAAGTCTCTCTTAACGTTAAGGAGCCATTGTAATTCCGGGCCCTGCTGCCTAACATGGCCAGCGACCGCTGAAACACTTGATCAAAATTTAAAATTCCCTGTCTTTGGGGCCATTTTTCTGTCGCTCTTTCATATCTCCCATTTCCACCAGTAATGTTGCCTAATGTCAGTTTTAAAGTGACATAGTGCTATCAATATTTAATAAACTTCCCTGTCTAATTGTTAAAAGTTAATGTAGTTAGTGTAATTATAGCCCTGCTTTGAAAAAGAGGGGGAGGGGTATATAGGATATGGGTTGTCAGTCATCCCGTTCGTTTGTTCGTCCGTTCGTTCGTCCCTCAGCATTTTGTCGTTTCCGCTCACTTTTATAGATTTTATCCAAATTTTGTTTGTGCATTGATATTGACATGATCTAGCTTGGGCTTGTTACACATCATTTTACCAAATTCCTACCAGAGTTATGGCCCTTTATTTACGCCAAAAATTCGTTTCCGCTCAATATCTTAAGAACTACTAGAAATATTTTCACCAATTTTTATATATGCATTGATATTGACAAGATCTAGCTTGTGATTGTTACACGTCAGTTTTTGGAAATTGGTACCAGAGTAATAGCCCTTTATTTAAGTCGAATTTGCGTTTCTGCTCAATATCTTGAGAACCAATTGGTTGAGTTTCACCAACTTTTATATATGTATTCATCTTGGTAGGATCTAGATTGGGATTGTTACACAACATTTTTCGGATATTTTACTAGAGTTATGGCCCTTGAATTTACGCTAAAATTTTGTTTCCGCTCATATCTTTTGAACAAATTGACAGATTTTCACCAAACTTTATATATTCATTCACGTTGACAAGATCTAGCTTGGGATTGTTACACAACATCATTCAGATATATGTATTAGAGTTATGGCCCTTGATTTATGCCAAAATTTCATTTCCGCTTAATTTCTTGAGAACAAATTAACAGATTTTCACCAAATTTTCTTTATGCTTTTATATTGACAAGATCTAGCTTGGAATTGTTATATGTCATTTTTCACACATTGTCACCAGAATTATGGCCCTTGATTTACGCCAAAACTTTCTTTCCGCTCATTATCTTGAGAACAAATTGATAGAACTTCACCAAATTTTATGAATGCATTCATATTGACAAGATTTACGTTGGGATTGTTACACACCATTTTTCGCCCATTTGTACCAGTGTTGTGGCCCTCTATTTACGCCAAAATTTCGTTTCCTTTCAATATCTTGAGAACAAATGGACAGAATTTCACCAAATTTTATATATGCATTCATATTGGCAAGATCTACGTTGGGATTGTTGCACATTATTTTTCTCACATTTGTACCAGAGTTATTGCCTTTGATTTACACTAAAATTTCGTTTCCGTCCAATATCTTGAGAACAAATGGACAGAATTTCACCAAATTTTATATATCTATTCATATTGACAAGATCTACTTAGGATTGTTACACATTATTTTTCATACATTTGTACCAGACTTATGGCCCTTGATTTACGCAAAAAATTCGTTTCTGTTCTATATCTTGAGAGCAAATGGACAGAATTTCACCAAACTTTATATAACTACTAATACTGTAAAGATCTACGTTGGTATTGTAAGCTGTAATTTTTTGCAAATTTGTAATTTTTTGCAAATTTGTAAGAGAGTTATGGCCCTTGATTGATGTCAGAATTACGTTACCACTCAATATCTTTAGAAACTGTGGCCTTTTACTGCATACAAAGCACTGCAGCTGGGCTATAGTCAGATTTTCTGACGTTTCTAGTTGTGGAAAGATGTAAAAATTGCAGTCACAAATTAATTGTCCCATTGTTCGATCAGTGAAACGCATGAAAGGTCGCATAAACAGTGATGAAGGCAATACATCCTTATTTCTGAATTTTATTTCTTTTTGATAACTTAATTAAAAAATCGCTTTTTAACATAACCACTTAAAATTACCAGTACTGGGGAGTTTAAAACAGCTGTTGTTGCTGTTATAGAAACCAGCAGTAATGTTCGTTATTAAAATCATGTTTCTGTCTAAATGTATTATATTGTGAAGTGAAGAATTATATTTTGATAATATGCTTGAGTTTTTAAGAATGTTAATCATCAGAGTTCCATTCTATGGAAAACAAGGTTTAAAACATAGTTTATGATGGTACGGTGTAAATAAAGCAATCATAAGAGACTGTTTTGGTAAAAGTCAGCAGTATAACGATCTTGCAATTTTGAACGTCTATCATGTATCGAATGTGTCGCATATTAAAAAAGTGGTATATTTCCATGCAGTTTAAGAGTTATGAGCATTTATCTGTCCATAAAAGGCTCACCAGATGCCTTGCCATCATTTTGCAAACCAGTGGATAGATGTAAACATGTATGATAAAGCAGCAATTTATCAAAATATAATGTGTGGTTTAAGAGGCAAACGATTCAAAAGTCATCCAGTATTTATTTACTGGCCATTCTAAGTCAGACAGAAGGCAAAGATCAGGAATCGATACAATCAAGTAAATGTACCATAGGTGACCTTAAACACCGAATGGGAAAGTGAAACAATCACAAGTAAATCACATACAAGAAAGCCAAGGCAGGGCTTATGTTGTTGATCCTTTTTGATATTTGTGTTTGTCTTTGTTAATATTCTTTCTTGTCTGTCCCTTGTAGCCATGTGATCACCTGATGTGAAAGAGCTGACCTCTTAGCTCCCTTGTATGTAATGTTTTCTGGTCTTTTTGTCACTCCAACATTTGTGTCCTGGCTCAGGTGTGGGTCTTGACTGTATCGATTGCTTTGCATTCTTCCTTATTATGAGCATTTTGACTAACTGGCCACTATCGGTTGTACTGATGCTCGGCAATATATTGTCATTGTTTTGATACCAGAGCCTAGACAATGTTTACATATTCAATGCAAATATCCCACGGGGTGCAAGGGTTATGTGCATTTTTACTAAAAGGCCTTGACTGGCAGGACTGATGCTCGGCGAAGCCTTGTCACCTTTTTTTGCATACCATAGGTCAGACAATATCAAAATGTATAATAAAGAATTAATTTAGGATTTACATTTAAGCTTTGCTGATTGACTGACACCGTTTTGCCTACCTGTGTCTTGACAATGTATGCACACTTTTAACAAAATAAACAATGCGAGTTATGGACATCTGATAAAAATCACCTTAACTGATACTGGGTGAAGTCTCGTCACCATTTGTTGGACAATATACAATTATGACTAGTGAGGCATTGGACTTGATGTGCTATCGACCTGAGAGTACCAATATTGACAGAGGCGGAGCCGAGGTCAAAATTGGTATTCTCAGGTCGATATCACATCAGGTCCAATGCCTCAATAGCCAACAATTGCTTTATTATATAACGTCTCTATTAAAGCAAAAAAGCAACAACAACAACAACAACAACAACAACAACAACAACAACAACAACAACAACAACAACAACAACAACAACAACAACAAAATCTTGGCTATGGACTATGTCTTGGACAGTCTTGAATTTCTTTTTTTACAGGATGACTAACTGATTTCATTCAGTTCAAAGAGGAATGAATGCATACTTTACTTGTAATAACAACTGCAGACAGAGAAGATCCGGATTAAATGCTGCATAATGTGGCATTTCATCAGGGTCTACACTGTTTGCTAAGACAAGTACTTCCGGTTGGACGTTGTTTGTTTTCAGAGAAAAGTAAATATGTGATATTTAAGTGAAACTTGAAAAGTCGGAATACTGTGTTGCCATGGATCAGTGAGGGTACTATTTTACTTATTGTTGAAATAATGAAACGCTTTTCGAATCAAAATAATCTTGTTATTAGAAGTTTGTAGGATCAAATAATTTATGGATCAATATTCAATTTCAAACATAATGCCTCGATTTCATTGGTCAGTTTGAAATGTCATGATGTGTAATGATGTGTAATCAGCGTATGACATGAAATCACTGTACTCACTGTAGCATATAAACCGGTTTCACTGATACTATAGTATACTGCCAAAAATGAGCAACAATATCAAAAACACGTCAAGTAAAAGTTCAGCTGTAAAACAGCCCGTGACCAGCACACCAAAAGTTTCTGCCACTACTAAGAGTACTGCAAGTACCGGAGCTGGAACTAATACCTCTCGCGCCTCTGAAGTTGCTGGTACAAGCCAGTCCTGTATAAGCGGTCATTCAATATTGGATTCCAGTAAATCACAGAAAACTTCAAAACTAAACAAAGTGGAGCAGGTCAGAAAGCGAGTGCGCGAAGAGACCCTATCATCAGAGGGCAGTCTTGGTGCAAGTTTGATCATTGACACACAAGATGAGGTGGTTGTGAAACACGAAGAACTAAAAAAGTTGATCGATGATGCAGTCCAGGATGCCATGAAGACCGGGATGTGTGTGGTCGCTTCAAAGCTCGAGGTATCACTTCGAAATATTTTCACTGAGAGATTTGACCTACTCGAATCAAGAATCTTTGACATTGAAACGGCTTTTGATAACAAGGCCAAGGCCTTAGACTCAACAGTAGAAAGCTTTAAGAAAGAAAATAATCAAAATCTGAAAGCTTTAGAGCGCCGTCAAAATGAGCTGGATCAAAAGCTGAAGGACACTGAACGGTTATCAATTCAAAACGAATTTTATATTGGCTCACTTGAAAATAAAGTAAACGATCTTGAGCAATACACGCGTAAAAATTCCATCAGAATCCACGGACTTAAAGAATCTGACAGTGGCCATGAGAACACATACGACCTAGTTTGTGACTATATAAGTAATAATCTCAAGATTGAAACTGATATCGAAGTTGCACAACGCGTCGGACCAAAAACACGTGGAGCTAAACCCCGTAGTATTATAGTAAAGTTCCTGAGAAGAAGAGATAAGTTGGCTGTAATGCTAAACCGTAAACTATTGAAGGGTTCTGGTGTTTCATTTTCGGATGACTTGACATCCCGTAATGTGAAGTGTATCAATGAAGTACGCGAGAACCCAAGGATAGAATCTGCATGGGCTTGGGGTAGCAAACTGTATGCAAAAGGTACAAATGGACATAAATTTCCCATATATCCTGGCATAGACATTGATAGTGAGCTTGACCGCCACAACAAAGGTAATTAATCCATAAAAGCCAATTCCGTTTCATGCGTTGTTGGTAGTAGTTTCAATTTCCATTTACTTTTAACTGGATTGACCTTTTTGAAGTAGAATTGTCAATTGCACAGACAACAGGATTAGAAATTGTTATCATGGGTGATTTCAATATTGAACATTTAAATTGTTCAAACAAAAAGTGGCTTCACTTGGTTGAGTTATTTGACCTCAAACAAATGGTATCCAGCCCTACACGTGTCACAAACAGTTCAAGCTCAATAATCGACCATATTTACTGTACAGATTCTGAAAAAATCTCTGAATGTTTTGTGCCCCATTATTCTATAAGTGACCACTTTCCAATCTGCCTCACAAGAAAAATTAATCAAAAACTTAAAAAGTCTAACCATATAACGACATCCTATAGATGTTTTAAACATTTCAACGAAGAATTGTTTCTAAATGATTTAACAGAGGAATTGAGTAAATTTTCTCTGAGTGAATCTGATATAGAAGATGATTTGTCCACCTGGTACGAATTGATTACTAAGCAGCTTGACCAACACGCACCTATCAAAACGAGACGGGTGAAATCAAAACATATGCCAGAATGGTTTTCCTCAGAAATTGCACAAGCCCGTAAAAATCGAGATATACACAAAAAGCAGAAAAACTGGACTGAGTTTAGAAAGTACAGAAATCTTACAAAAACGCTTATAAGGCGAGCCAAATCGAATCATTTTACATCAAATGTTATCAATAATAAAGATACTAAGTTAATATGGCAACAGATTCGTGCCATTCAAAACAGTACGCAAAACTCAACAAAAACATTGCCAGAACAGCTACAGATAGAAAATACAACTATTACCGAGTCTCATGAAATTGCAACAAAATTAAACGAGTTTTTTGCGACGATCTCCAAACGTATAGAGCAATCTGAAAACTTATCAAAGCCTAATGAGCATTCTAAACTTATTGATTATATAAACAATAAAGTACCAAATGACACACTCTTCAAAATTCCATTAATAACACCATCACAAGTCTCTAAGTTTATCCGAAAACTTAACCCACGGAAAGCTACAGGCCTCGATGGAATAGGCCCAAAAATATTAAAAATGGCTTGTGAAATTATATCACCAAGTATTGCAGATCTTATAAATAAGAGTATAATCAGTGGTCACTTCCCCAAACATCTTAAAACTGCTAAGATATACCCAATTTATAAAACGGGTGCAAAAGAGGACCCATCTAACTATCGCCCAATCTCTATTTTACCTACCATTTCAAAATTGTTTGAAAAACATGTAAACAGTCATCTCATGGGATACCTAAACAAATATAATTTAATACATCCGTGTCAGTCTGGTTTCAGACATAAGCATAGCTGTAATACTGCGCTAGTCAAATTAATTGAAAAATGGATGACAAGCATCGATAATGGCGATATTGTTGGCACTTTATTTATAGACTTCCGTAAAGCTTTCGATATGGTCGACCACACCCTTTTAATAAAAAAGCTTGAATATTATAAATTCAGTGGTGCGTCTTTGAGCTGGTTCAAGTCATACCTTAGTACTCGATTACATGCGATAATGAGTGAACAAGGTCTCTCCGAGTTCGCCCAGATACTATCAGGGGTACCTCAAGGGTCCATTCTCGGTCCTACATTATTCTTACTTTTCATAAATGATCTACCACTATCTCTTAATCATTGTACAGCAGATTTTTATGCTGACGATAGTACCCTGCACATATCAGATAAAAATAAAACCCAGATAGAGACTAAACTACAATCTGATTCTGATCAAGCAACAAATTGGAGTAAAAATAATAAAATGCCTATAAATTACAATAAAACAACCATAATGACTCTTGGTTCAAGACATAATATATGTAAATCAGAAAAGATAAACATTAACATCGATAATCACCAAATTGACACCGTTAGCTCACATAAGCTTTTGGGAGTATATATTGACGAAACCCTGAGCTGGAATCCCCACATTGACTACCTCTGCTCAGTAATTACCTCAAGAATAACACTCCTAAAACAGTTATCATTCTATGTTCCTGAAAATATACAGAAACTTTTTTATCAGAGCTACATATTGCCGTTGATAGACTATGGCTCCAACTCATGGGGATCAACATCAATTACAAATATTGAAAGAATAAATAAACTACAGAAAAGGGCAGCACGTATAATCTTAAAAGCTGACTTCACTACACCATCGGCAGATATGTTTCAGCGTCTCGGATGGATGTCTGTAAAACATCGTATTGATTATAATAAATCTGTCATGACTTATAAAGCACTTCACAATCTTACTCCATCTTATATATCAGATTTACTCACACCGAAAGCTCAAATAAATAATAGAACACTTAGATCGTCTGAGGATGGTTCTCTAGCACAGCCAAAAGCCAGGACTGCATTCTATACAGGTTCTTTTACTTTCTCAGCTCCAAAACTTTGGAACAGCCTCCCTACAGCTGTAAAATTGGCACCATCTTTAAATGCATTCAAAAGAGCTGCCAAAGAAGTCTTCTAAATGAATATCTGTTGTTTTAAAGCCACTTAATATATTTCTTTTTAATGATTTTAAATGATATAATGCGATATTAATCCTTTTAATGGTTTTAAATGATATCATGCGAGATGTTTTATATACCCAGGTTTAAGCAAATTGATACTGTTCTTTTTTCTGTGTGCATCCTTTTGGCAACTATGAACTGTCTTTGATAATCGTGCACTCAGAATCGACCACATTCTATTGAATTGTGGTCGCATGCGATAGCAAAAGGTTAATTACAATTATAATCTATGTAAACTGAGCATAGGTGATGCTATATGTGAGAAACAGGGGTGTGACGCATGTGCATTGTCCTTCCGTCACATTCTCTGTTTCCCCCGTATATAGCACAGGCAAGAGAACATATTAATTGTTTCGTATTTTAGAAAATGGCGAAAACTTAAACAGTGTACACTGTTTGTATTTCCTATTTGTATATATGTATATAGTTTGTTTTTCATATGTTTTATGTTCAGAGGGCCACATGGTAGAATGGCTTTCATGCCAAATGTATCACCCTCTTGAAATATAGTATAAAATAAAAAAATAAAAATAATCAGTCGATTCTAAAAGCAAACAGTGCAGAACCTGATAAGACGCCGCACTGAACGGCGCCTTATCTGATTCTCCATTTTTGCATTTGTTCCGAAAAAGACACCATGCTTTTGCGGGTTAATTGTGCGTAGATATGTCTGTCTTACAACTATTGAACTGACACTGTGACATTAATGCAGCTGTTGCTAAGGTATGCTGTCAGTCGTATAAAATCCTCGATTTGGAAGTGTCTGTTTGTCATCAGAGTGTTGCGATTGTTGGTAGTGTACAGCCTCTGACGACCAGGGTCCAGAATACAATGCTTCCTTTGGGTTGTGTAGTACTTGGTCTCAACATGTTACTAAAATGTTTATTAATTTGCCAGGGTCTACCCAGTACTTATGGTGCTTAACAAAAGTATTCCTCTGCTTTGATGAGGTATTGTGACTTTGGGCCCAGGCTCTCAGGATAAGACATGATAAAGCCCGGTATGTTTTGGTGTTATAACTGTCTTTATTATCCATTGTCATCATTGGTACACATCACGACAAATGAGCCGTGGCATGTGGTTTCTAACAGGGTGGCACTTTGGAAAGTGTAGACTCGGACGGGCTTGTGTGACTTGCTCGCCCGACGGGCGTTTAATCGGGGTCCTAGTAGACCGGGAATGTCCAAGCATCTAGCAAAGGCCCCGATCGGATTGCGCCTAGGCGTAGGCTGGCCTGGGGCTTTGCTATTTGCGTTTGCCACATTGTTGTAAATATCAAGTTGCGGCTCAGTTGTTGTATGTTTTGTCGCCTGTTTAAACATTTAGACTGTACATGAGCAGTTTGTCCTGTTCCATACCGCTAGCCCATATACTTACATTAATAGTAATATTTTGCAGATGTATTATACGACCACGACCAAAGGGAGATTAATCTAATTTAATTACACAACTGCAAACCCCAGACAGGTCGTCGTCACCATAGACCCTAGCCAGACAGTCTTAAAAAGCCGTCTGACTGGAATCTATCTTGTTGTGTTCATTAATAAATACACTGATAATTCACTTGCACACATCGTCTAGGCTTAACCCTTGGAGCGCCAAATACAACAGAAGTCGTCTGCTTTCCCCGTTTGCTTAAATGTTTAAGAAGTTTCTCATGCTTGATGGCAAACACTGTGGACCAAGATCGGGCTGCACCTATAGTAGCAGTCTGATCTGGGTCCACCCTGTTTGCTTCTATACTTAGATTTGCTACCAATGCAATTATTTGCATCAGACAACCTCGGCGGACGTCATTCTTGAGATGCATTTTTTTTCTTGGCGCTTTAAGGGTAAATGGACATAGCGGTCTCTAAATCGATGATTGTGAGTCATGTCTCCCTCTCCTGAGGTAAGTTCAACATTGCGAGAGCCCGCCGAGCGCTCGTTGATTGGTACCTATCTTTATTCGTAATGTGTAAAGCCTGACACCAGTACAACGAGCGCTTGAAAGCGCTCGCATTGTTGAACTCGCTTCTGATAAGGAGAGACATATTTATTTACATTTATCAATAAGGATGGGATACTGGCATATCTCAATTCATCATAGTACCTCGACCAAGATACAAATTCCTATGATCTGTCTTGCTTTTCGATTTTCGGTAAGGCAGATCTCAAGGAATAATCCACAGATCAGTGACATGCAGAAGCCTACATGGGTTGTGGCCTTGTTCTCAAACAAGGCTACAGCCTTTGTTAGGTCTTCAAACAAGTGCAAAAAATAAATAAAATAAAAACAAATACAACATTGTGCTTACCCAAAAACGATTATCGAGGTGACTGTACCTACCGTCGTGCCAACCAAAAGTGACAGTGACGTAGTGTTTTGTTTGCAACTGATGAGTGTATCATTAACTTTTGCGCGCCACCTGAGCTGACGTGACTCGATAGATCACCCGTGTAATAATCCTATCCTGAGGATAGGATTAGTACACTGGCGAGCTATTGATTATAGGTCCCTGATAGCTTTGTGGACGGAGCATGAAGTCACTGTCACTCTTGGCTGGCAGGACAGTACATGTACGCATGTATACAACTTCAGTCCGGTTTTAATCCCACTTAAACAGTTACTATACAAAATGGCACATCTTACCCAATGCCAGGTTATATAAAGCTAGAAAGAAAATGCATGAATATATTGCGAATATTGATTTCGATCATAAAGATAATGCAGCACACACTATCGTCCTACGTAGTCAGCAAAGGCATTGGGTAGGTGAAAGAAAAAAAATCTAACGCATGTCCATGTAGGCCTTCAGTTAAGTTAATGTGTAGCCTAAATGAAAAAAAAAAAAAAAAAAAAAAAAAAAAGCAAAAAAAAAAAAACCAACACTATTTTATTTTATCTTTCAACCAAAACATATGTCGTTGGTGCTCAAAAGAACCATGTCAATGAGACGTTGTTCTGAGTACCAGAAACATATGTTAAATCTGGATATCTTACTGCGAGGTCACAGTATGTTTGCTACAAAATATAAGTTATTGGTCTTACAGTTATTGTATGTTGATAACCGGTTTCAGATACAACTTACTATACATAGTACATAATATCAACTTGCATGTACACCATGGCAGCAATTCAAAGAAAACCTACATCCCGTGATGCTCATCAGATTCGTTTCTCAAAACAGTTCTAATGAGCATACCCCGGGCGGTAGGCGACTCAAACGTTTATAGTGAATCGAATAGGTATATGGTTAGCACGCAACTACTGTCCTGCCAGCCATGATTGACAGTGACCTCATGTTTTGTTTGCAAGGTTGTCGGGGGCTCATAATCGATAGATCACTGGTGTATTGTTTCTGTCCGCAGGATTAATACTCAAGTGATCTGCCGATTCGTGTAAGCTCGGGTGAATTGTACACGTTGGTGTTTCTTGGCAATTGTAGGCGAGGTATTACGTCACTGTCACTCTTGATTGCCACGACGGTAAAAAGGACGTTTGCTATGGCTGTTCATCAAATGGCTTGTATCTGCACCCCAAACCACACGTTTTATTCATGGTCTACACTGGATATTGGTCAGAAACGCCCAGACGAGGTGATTCTGATGAGACTATCTAGTAACTCACTCTAGTTATCTCAAGTGCTTACTGCATTGCCTACTATTTACATGTGCAGACTAAAATCTCTTCAGACGCAAGCATGATCATACTCGTACATATAATTTGAGCCAGTGCATGATATTTCCAACAATGTGGTATGTGCGACCAGCAAAGCCTCAGATCAGCCTGCGCATACGCGCAGTCTGATCGGAGCCCTTGCTGCTCACTTGAGTATTCTATGATTGTCAAGCTGCTGGCTGGACAGCATTTGGAGTTTCTGGGCTTGGAGGGGGGCTGCGGGGGCTCGTCCGGGTCTGCACGTGTCGGAGTGCCGCATTGTTGGAGATCTCATGTCACAGCTGATTTGTAAATTATGATTGCAGCCTATGTCCATAGTTGATGCATGCTATCTGAACCCGATTTATAGGAATGGAACTCTTTGTAACCCTTTGTCTGCTGTCTTGATCTGCTGATGCCACTGCAAACAGTCTGGACCCAGAACAAGTCCCACAAGTTGTTGGGACTTATCTGGATCCTATTTGTTTGAAAATTTGGTTATTTGTTCGACAATTAGGTATTATTCCGGTAAATGACGCGTGCGAAACGACTTAAAGATTGTTGATTTGCTAAAAGCACACTACTTACTAATCTTTGAAGGAATTTATATCCAAAAACTACTGGCACATAAAAGTCAAAGCTAGTCCGATGAATGAAAGTAAAACTAGGCCAAGATTAGGTAGCCAATTGCACGAAATCTACAAGCTTTTAAATTAGCTATCGGTGGACATAGCTGAGTGTTTATCGGGTCCCATATGGTTACTGTGATAGAACACGGGCTTCAATCACAACCAAAGTTTTTGTAGGCCTTAAGCTTAAACAGTGTGAGTCCGGGTCGGGCTGCTCCTGCAGGGGCAGTCCGATCTGGGCCAACACCGTAAATATCTATACTTGCATTTGCAATTATGTTAGTAAACGTATATGCGTACGAAATTTCAGATGATTTTTTATTATTGGCGCTTTGGGGTCGAGATTGTACATAAACAAACAAATAAAATAAAAAAAAAACAGCTTTGGAAATATACTTATGACTTCTTAAACTTGTGGCATATTATTATTATCGTAAAATCGATTCTCTTTGAGTCACTTCGCAGCCACCAAAATCATTGAAAATGACATTAAATTGTATTTGCTCCTCAAGATGTAGTGTATAAATGTAAACTGAGGAATGAATTAGCAATTGACATATAGTACTACCTCGTTGCATGTTTTGAACAGTATACTATGGAATCTAATTTACCCACTTTGGGGAATGTGCGACGCCATAGGCGGCTTAGGTCGAGCCGTGACATTAGAGAATCATCAAGGTGGGAGTGGGCAGAGTGAGGACTCCTATCAGCCTAGGCATCTGCCCGGACTGATCGGGGTCTTGGCTGTGCGTATAGTGACTTTCTCATGTTGTGGCTCATTGGGGCAGTTAAATAACAATACACAGCAAACTAGTGTAACCAAAAGCATAGCAAGACTGCACTCGCACTCCTAGGACTGGGGGCTGTGCTATCTATGTCACTCCATTAGGGACTGCCATAATAACCTGTTCATATTTACCCCGGTCGTGGGAGCGCTCAGTGAGGACTTGTTATCGCCTGTGGCGTCGCACGTGTATGAATGGTTGAAACAGAAACAGTTATCCGCTTTTCACGCTCGTCCGTTATGTATAGTTTATCACAATGTTTGTGTTATTGTTTGTATTGTGTTGTTATGTGTTTCTGTGTTCTACGTCTTGAGCAGTCCTTCTTTTCACCCTTTGTTGATGCCCGGATACAATATGTAATATTCAGTTCTAGGAGATTTAGCGGCCTTCACCATAGTTTTATAAACCATGTATTTAAGCCTTGTTTTTCTAAATTCCCTCCATTATGCAGGCTATAGCAAAAAAGCTAAAATTATGTCATATAAATGCCAGGAGCCTGCTAGCTTATAATAATGATTTCCGCAGCAACCTCGTTAAAATGGATGAAATTAGACTTGTACTATGTGAACATTTCGAATATGATATTATCGCAATATCAGAAACATGGCTTAGTGAAACAACTCAAAATGACTGTAGTGACCTTTATCTGCCCAATTGTACCATATTCCGTAAAGATCGTAAAACTCCTAACAGCAGAGGTGGAGGGGTAGCGTTTTACGTATCAAATAATATTAAGGTAATCCCACGCTTTGACTTATCGAGTGAGAAAATTGAACTGCTATGGGTTGAAATCACCACAAACAACAAAACATTATTAATTGGGGTTTGTTATCGCCCTCCTGGGCAAAACCGAACTGATGCAACCTTATTCTTAAATGAGCTCGAACTTTCGCTTGAAAACGTCAAGACGTTTCGATCAGACGTAACAATTTTAATGGGGGATTTTAACGATAAATGCAATAGCTGGGACGATGACCACTGTACCAGTGAACTCGGAAGGAAGCTGTATGACTTAGCTAAAGTAAATACGTACAATCAGTTAATCAATGAACCGACACGTTACGTTGGAGATACCGCTACCCTTCTTGACCTGATTTTTACCGATAGTCCTCACCTTTGTTATCATTCAGGCGTAAGCTCCCCTTTAGCTAATCTTGATCACTGTACAATTCACTGTATATTAGATATATCTACATACAAAACCAAGGCATTTAAACGCACAGTTTGGGATTATAAAGCAGCCAATATAAATGAAATCAACGAATCTATGCACAGTGCCCCTTGGGATACGTCCTATGCTTTATATGATGACGTTGATGATATTCTTAGTTTTAATAATTCGTTGATCAAATCTATTTGCCAAGAACATATATTACATAAAACTGTTACTATACGAACAACTGATAAGCCATGGATGTCGAATGAGGTACGTTACTTCTTTCGCAGACGAGATAGGTTTTTTAAAAAATTCAAAAGAACTCAGTCAATAGCTGACAAATTAAATTTTAATATCGCACGCCGTGAGGCAAATATTGCAAAAAGAAATGCTATCAAAAGATACGAACAGAAAATGATAAGTAATCTAAGCAAGGATAACTTAGATGTTAAGACATTCTGGAAATTGTCCAAAAATATTTTAGGCTGTAATTCAGATCGGTCAAAACCCCCACTGATTGAAAACGACCAAGTTATACCTGATGACCTTTCAAAGGCAACCGTTTTCAACAACTATTTTGCATCTATATCGTCCTTTCCTGAAAATATTCAAATTCCAGACCTTCCAAATTTTAACTACCTGACCGAAACCAGATTAGATAGTGTAACCACAAATGAAACAGAAGTTGAATCCTTATTACGTAGAGTCAATACACACAAATCTTCAGGTCCAGATGGTGTTGGAAACTGGGTCCTTAAACATTGTGCCAAGCCTCTGAGTGTGCCCTACTCAAAATTGTTTAACAAATCGCTTCAAACTGGAAGATTCCCTACTCAATGGAAGCAAGCAAATGTATGCCCAGTGTTTAAAAAAGAAAACAGATCCGATAAAACAAATTACCGGCCAATCTCACTGCTTAGCAGCTCATCAAAAATTCTAGAAAAATTGTTTATAAACGCCTTTATGAATATCTTATAGATAATAATTTACTCATCGAACAAAATTCTGGCTTTAAAAGGAAAGATTCTACAGTAAACCAACTTTTAAAAATTGTTCATCAAATATATAAGGATATTAATAGCGGCAAGGATACTTGCCTCGTTTTCTTGGATGTATCAAAGGCATTCGATAAAGTGTGGCACAAGGGCCTTTTATTCAAACTACGTCAGCTTGGAATCGCTGGTACTCTTTATGATTGGTTAGAGCATTATCTTACCGCTAGATCTCAAAAAGTCGTGATAAATGGCATATCCTCGTCATTAAAATACCTCCAAACTGGCGTTCCTCAGGGCTCAATTTTAGGACCATTACTATTTTTGATTTACATAAATGATATTATAAATGGCCTGCAATGCAACGTCAACTTGTTTGCTGATGACACATCCATTCAAAAATGCCTAGACAACTATGAAGCTTTCAAAGTAATAAACGAAGATCTGCTCAAACTTTCTTTTTATGGTTCGCAATGGTTAATTTCATTTAATGCATTAAAGACTGAATATATCATAGTATCCAAGAAAAAAACACGTGGAAGACATCCGGACTTATTTTTAAATGATACCAAAATCACTGAAGCAAATCATCACAAACACTTGGGATTAATAATAAGCAATACAATGTCTTGGTCTTACCATATAAATGAAATACTGGCTAAAGCCGAAAAAAGACTCTCAATTATGCGAAGGTCAAAACATATCCTTCCAAGAAGCTGTCTTGATAAGCTATATAAAAGCATGATACGCCCATTACTTGATTATTGTGATGTAATTTATGATTCTTGTACCATGTATGAAAGCCAACGACTTGACAAACTACAAAGGAAAGCCAGTATATTATGCACTGGTGCTTTTAGAATCACTAGTAATGAAAAAGTATTAAAAGAATTAGGGTGGTCAAAGTTGGCAAACAGGAGAACAAATCACAGGCTTGTTTTATTTTATAAAATACTAAATGATTTGGCCCCTCAATACCTAAAACGTTTATGTAACTTAACATCGCATAATACAAACAATTATCTGCTCCGAAGAAATAACTCCTTCCTCGTACCAACTATACATAGGGAATCGTTTTCTAAATCTTTTTTTCCAAAAACAATTCGAGATTGGAATAACTTAGCAAATAGCATAAAGCAATCACAGTCGTTGACTATTTTTAAAACCAAAGTTAAATCCTTATATGAGCCACTGATTCAAAACAAATTGTATTGTTATGGCCACGGCCTCAGTAAAGTGAATCACTGTAGAATACGTCTAGGTCTTAGCCACTTAAATTCACATTTGCACCACAATAATCTTATCGACTCCCCCAGTTGCTCAAATCCCGAATGTGGAGGAACCCCAGAATCTGCAGCGCATTATTTTCTTAGTTGTCTCAGATACAACAACGAAAGACGCGTATTGTTCGAAAGTTTATCACGTAAGCTATTTCCAAACGTAAATTACAACACATTTATCGTATTAATGCCTGATCATATATGTACAATTTTACTAGAAGGCTCCGAAGATGCTTCATATGAAGAAAATACTTCGATTTTTGATGAGGTGTTCAAATATATTGACTCAACACAGCGGTTTAGTACTTTTGAAGATATGTTTGACACCTCATCAGATAATTAACTCCTCCTTCATATAAATATACGAGTTCTGAGTGCTGCTGAGGAATCTCTGTCCTGGGCCCTGAATTACAATGCCTCCTTGGAGTAGGGCAGGACTTGGGCTAAGTTTTGATATTTCGGCATGGTATATTAAATGCAAAACAAATTGCCTGGGTCGATGCGGTATTTGTGGTCAAAGATTCAGAAAAGTTAAATCTATTTGATTTTGGTTCTTCGCGTCCTGATGGATCGATGCCTAACTTGGGTCTTCCTTGACTCTATGGAGGCATTGTAATTCCGAGCCCTGGTCGTTATCTTCTTATCTGTGTGCGTGTATGGTTGTTTCAGCATTGCGAACTTTGTTAAATACCTTAAAAACGCGCGCGTTATTGGCACTATTGGGGAAACGTACGATTACGCACACTTGTCCTGTTATTTACTGCTTCAACATGGGGTGACTGCTCTTTTTTCCTTTCCCTACACTTTTACTTTCTCTTGTTTGTATTTGTCTGTTTGTCTGTCCATCTGCTTGTCTGTGTGTGTGTGTCTGTCTGTCTGTTTCTCTGCCTGTCTGTCTGTCGGTCTGTCTATCTATGTGTCTGTCTGTCTATGTGTCTCTGTGTTTGTATGTCTGTCTGTGCGAGTGTCTGTCTGTATGTCATTATGTATTATGTATATATGTATGTTATCTTTATTGTCATAGATGTCTGTAAATTGTTACATGTAAGGAGACCAACTAGTAGCCCCAGGGCTGTTTGGAATCCTTGTAAAATAAATAAAGCATTAAATTAAATTAAGACAAAAATGATCTGCAGGGAAAAAACTGCAATTTTGTTTAGAAATTAAAACCTGTGACCCCTTGAATTATACAATGGACCATTCCAAGTTTATTGCATCAATCCAGAAGGAAGAATTTTTAAGAGTTCTGCTAATTACTATATTCAACAGCAAAGTCTGAATGTCATGTATATGATGTAACACCAAATCTTGTGAATTTCATGCTGCTGTCACTCACTGAATTTTATTTACAGCAAATCATGCAAGTTTCATGCTGAAAGCACACCTGTTATGAAGTCTATATTTAGTTACTAATATTGAATGGGAAAAACCAGCAGCCCATGTGATATATATTTTTATGGACCTGAGTGGATAGACATCTGAGTAAATCAAAAGATGCCTATTTATAGGTTATATAATATTGTTAAATAAACATTTTCATTTACTGACCAGGACCGGCCTAACTGATGATTATAATTGCCTCGTCCATCAGAAAATATATGTTAATTTAAATACATACGCAAAATTTGATCAATAAATACCATATGGTTCAAGAGTTATGAACACTTCCACTAAATGCGAACAGACAGACAGACAAACGCACACGTTGATATAGTGCACGCCTGCGGGTCGTCCTATATTTCAGTATCACAGCAACTTTAACGATTATATTTCAGTGGAACAACAACTGTACGCCCCTGCTGACAATGAAGAAGAGGGGTGATGTAATATATGGTGTAGCAACTATATTGGAACAATCGATTTATGTTTTAAGGGATGTTGGGTGGTAATTTTCATTTTTATTCAAATTTTAATATAACATTCTACAAGTAAACAGTGGAGACCCTGTTCAGGCGTCTGTTCTGAGTCTGAACTATTTGTCTACGTCCCACAAAAAAGACGCGATACATATATGGGTTAAAATATTCCTTTATGCCTTTATATGAGCATATATGATCGTACACTATTCATGAAACGTGACAGATATATTGTGTAAGATATATATGATTGACTATCTAGCACTGTATTTTTTATGTCAAATAAACAATCAGTTCTGTTCTGTTTTGTTCTATATTTACCAAAACAAAATATATTATAACGCTATGTTTATCTATACAATATACGATGTAACAAATTGTTTACCAGTACTGTCGTGCCAACCAAGAGTGATAGTGACGTATTTTTTGTTGAAAATTAGTAAGTAAATCATCAACTTGTACATTCCACTTGAGCTAACGCAAATCGATATATCATTTGTATATTAATCCTATCCTACAGATAGGATTAATACACAGGTGATCTGTTGATTCTATGTCCTTGATAACTTTGTAAACAAAACATGACGCCACTGTCACTCTTTGCTGGCAGGACAGTAGTATATGCATATGTATGGTGTACCACTATGTTAACCAGTACAATATATTGTGTAACACTAAGTTTACCAGTGCAATATATGGTGTTCCATTATGTAAATCAGTACACTATATGTTTTTTTTTCATTCTTTACGTCCCATCAACAATCTTTCAGTTATGTAGGGACGGGTCATCCTGGGTTGAACCAATACTAAGCTAGGATTAATGTGTCTCGCTCAAGGACACAACGTAGTGACGCCGGTGAGGCTCGAACCAGTGGGCCCTCGGTTTCGAGTCAAGCACTTTACCACTAAGCTAATGCGCTCCCAATGTATGTGTAACACTATGTTTAACAGCACTATATATGGTGAATATGGTGCAATATTATGTTCACCAGTACTACATACATAACAATGACCTCTTCCCTGCTGACCTCGGATACACCATCTACGGGCGTGACCGTACAGGCCACAAAGGAGGAGGTGTTATCATCTTCATCAAATCAACACTACAGTCAAAAAAAGTACGTGAGTATGACCAGGAAATACCACAATCACAACCCGCAGATAGCCCCATGACACCGCGAGGAAGAGCCACTCGACCATCACGAGACACCAAGAAGACAAATTAAGCAAAACTACCAGCTCTCTATTCCCCATCAAGATGATTGCATACTAGAATGGTCATAAAGAAACGTACAACAAAACATAGAACAATTACAGACTCCCACAATGAGAGTAACAATAAACAAAAAAAAAAAAAAAAACAACAACAACAGAACCACCGCCTTAGAACGGACAGCAGCCTAAGCCTGAATACAATATAGACTTAAAATGATGGTCCCAACATAATCTGATTGGCTCTAATTCACTCTTTAAGGAGCATACTACAAGTCTTACGAGCTGGACCAAATCAGAACTTTTAAATATCCCTTAATCTTGTAATCTAATCAAACTCCCAAATCTGGCTCTGGGGAGACTTTAACTTATCAAATAAACAGCTTTATTTTCTCAAAAGGCTTTGCACATGTTTTAAGTCCTTATACATGGCAAGCTGCTCTTGAAAATCGGGTGATTTGAGAAAAAATATTCACCATAGGATGTAGAGTCCAAAATTGGGAAATCCAAAACACGACTTTGGTACTAGTAAAATGCATTTAAGCCCTACCGTGGATTAGGCTGTTGTCCGTTCTTAGACGATGGTTCTGTTGTTGTTGATCTATATATTCCCATTGGGGTTCTGCGTTTGTCTATGTTTTGCTTTGCCTTACTTTGTGTCCATTCTAGTTTTGCAATCATTTGAAGAGGAAGAGATAGCTGGTTGCTTTGCTTTCATTGTCTTATAGATGTATTGTTAATGTGAAGGTCCTGTGGCTCTTCCTCACGGTTACGTGGGTTGGTCTGCATTTTGTGATTGTGGTATTTCCTGATCATAATTACTTATTCTTTGGTATCAGAGGTATTAGAATAATATCGTCATGGCAGAAGTAAATAGCCACCCTGAAATCATAAACAGGTCACTCGTCACATCAAACTTTACAAAAATTCAAACTGAGACCAGCTACAACAGTCTATGGGATACCTATATACTGAACTCCAGTCAGACTTAGCTATCATAGATGGTCCAAAACTAAGTGAGTATGTAGCAGTATGAAAATCTTGAATATTTTTCAAAATGCTCTGACTCATATTTCGAACTTTTTGTATACTTTATTTTGCATTTAGTAAGTAAGCATAAATTCCAGAACATAAACAAAATACCTTTTATCCACTTTTATAGGAAAACTCACCTTTTTGGCATAGCCCAGGCGCTGTATCGACTGTCGCTCAACTCACAGAAATATTGTTAAGCATATATATATAAAAGTAAGCAAGTACTCGTATGATCAGAAAATACCACAATCACAGACCGCAGACCAACCCACGGCACCGTGTGGAAGAGCCACAGAAGATTTATAGTAACAATTCATCTGTAAGACAATAATAACAAAGTCGTGTAGAACAAGTTTAAAAGCAGAATTCAGCAGGGGATGAAAAAATACATCCCTATTTGTAGATCAGATCCTTAAGACGGATATCCATGGATAAACCAGGAAATCCGCAGACTAATGAGGAAATGGGACAAACCTGACAGGCCCTCGTCAAGGTCAGGAAGATCTGATGACTGGAAGAAATTCCTAGACCAAAAAACACCTTGTGCGCAGAATAATAGATAGGGCATACGACAAGTACCTGAAAGACATCATAGGCTTAAACAATGAGGAACATGACCATGATGCCCCTCCCAAGGTCATAACTAAGAAACTGTTTTCTCTCCTAAAAACTCAAAACAGGATTTTGTTGAAATTACAAGACTGGAATCCAATGACAAAGCTTACACAACAGGTTTGGACAATAAAAACACCCTAAAGGAACAACTCCATTCTGTATTCAGTCCCAAAGCAAATTCAGTCCCAACAACTTGCACAGAAGAACATGCCAGCTCTACAATAGTCTGACAAAGCCCCTCCCCTTCAACCCCACATGATTCTGGTAGGAACTGCTCCATCAAACCCAGCCCACACGCCAAAATGCCTGATATGTAAGTTTCATCCAATGGCATAGAAAATGCTCAAAGGAATTTAAAAGCACGCACAGACAGTCGGCTGTTCCTCCTATATAAGGTCAAATATGACCTAGTAGTCATTCATACCTTTGACTACTTGATCTGGAACACCTGCCTCTCTTCAAGAAACCATCCAATGGCGTACCGACATATCACAACTCTAAAAGATTTTAGTGATCAATTCAAAAGAAAGTCAACCGTTATAAAAATTGGATAGAACTTGGATATCATGCGACAGTCTGTGGATTGGTGCCTGATGCTTGTTTGGAGCTGGGCCCATCGTGGCTCAACTTCAGGGTTTCTATAGCTTTTACTATCTGTGAGTCGTGAGCCCTTTTCTATGTTTCATCAAAGTGTGTTAAGTTGATTAGATTGTTCCTCTATGGTGAAACGTTAGGAGGCCTCAATGCGAGCTAAACATTTTTGTGCTTCAACAACAGCAGAATCTAGGGCGAAGATTTGGTACCAGTAAATTGCATTTAAGCCCCAAGTGGCTTAGTCTTGTGTCCGCTCTAAGGTGGTGGTTTTGTTGTTGTTGATTCGTTGTTGATTACTGATCCCATTGTGGGACTCTGTAATTGTTCTATGTTTTGCTGTGCGTTACATTGTGCCCATTCTAGTTTTGCAATCATCTCGATGGGGAAGAGAGAGCTGGTCGTTTTGCTTTGTTTGGCTTTCTTGTGTCTCGAGATAGTTGTGTGGCTCTTCCTCGCGGTGCCACGGGTTTTCTGCAGTTTGTGATTGTGGTATTTCCTGATTATACTTACTCACTATTTTACTAAGTTCACGTTCTTTCTACGGACAAGAATACACTGGAACGAATTACCGCACCATATTCTCACCCTGCCTATCTTGGCACAGTTCAGTACGGCTGTTTGCGAGGTAGCCCACTCCACTCCCTAGATACCATCTGTTTTATCTTTTAACTATACTAACACTCTCCATCGCACTGTACAAACTCATGTCACCCACTTTATCTGCTCTCTTATATGTGATGCCTCTTATATGTATGTGATGTTTTGTAGTGTTTTTGTCACTTTACCATACGGTGGCTTGGGTCAGGTGTGGTACTTTATTGTATCGAGTCCCGTTCTTCGTCATCTTTCTTAATTTATTTCACTCAACCCATTACAGCTTATGGTATATACCTGAACATCACCTTACGTCCTCCTCGGAGGTTGAGGTATACAGGAAGATAGGTGTACATGAAGGTTCTGTAAACGTAAAGGCAGTTACCTAGTGAGGCTTGAGGGCTGCATTTTGAAACAGCTTTCATCTTGTATCTTCTTTTTATGTGTGTTCAGTAACAACGCTGATGACTGCATGGAGATCGCATGGTTGTCTTTAAAGTTATCATTCACTGCTTACATATGTGATAGGTACAACAATCGCAAAATGATGTGATTTTGAAATTCATGGTTGGACCCTTGTTTATTTTTTTTTTTAAATTTTATTGACTTGTTTCATGTCGAAATGTTGAAAATAAATACATGTAAATATGAAAAGTATAGATAATTATCCCCACCTTTTTTTTAAAAATTGTAATCGCCTCCGTCCGTCCGTCTGTGCGTTATGCTATCTCCTCCTAAACCATTGGACGAAATACAACCAAATTTGGTGTGTGCGTTACTCACATGAATGGGGCGTGCAACGTCATTTTTTTGGCCCCGCCCCCTGGGGCCCTGGGGAGGGGTCAAAAGGTCAAATATCATTTAATTTCAATTACAGTCAATTTCAAAGACTTTTATACCAATCTTTGTGTGTGTTCTCACAAATGAAAGATACAAAACATATCAGACGGGATTTTCATTCTGTCGCCAGGATCATGCCCCAGGGGTGGGACTTTAGGGCGCTGGGGGTGCCAAGGGGGGTCAATTTTTTTTCTTCAAACATGGTTATATGGCATATCAAACCGACGGGGATGGCAAACAAAAGAATGCAAAATAATTTTTATCCTAAGGTCAAACTGGTGACCTTTGGGTGAGGTAAAAAGGTCAAACCATAGTAAGTAAGGGTGCAAAGATGAGGAATTAAGTACAACACCTGACCCATGATACCAATGGGAAATTGACAAGCTCGCAGTTGGACACCAGAAACGAGAGCCAAGAGGTCAGCCCTTTCCCAGCAGGTGACCACAAGGCACATATAAACAGACGCTCACAAAGGCATAGCAAACACAAGACAGAAAACCCCCCATAAAAGATCCACAAAAGAAGTACCACCATGTCAATTTCATAGATATTTATACCAGACTTTGTGTGTCTCACAAATGAAAAATACAAACATATCAGACGGGATTTTCATTCTGTCGCCAGGGTCATGCCCCAGGGGTGGGACTTTGGGGCGCTGGGGTGCCCAGGGAGTCAATTTTTTCAAACATGGTCATGTGGTATATCAAATCGACGAGGATGATGAACAGAAAAGAATGCAAGTACAGTTTTCATCCTAGGGTCAAACTGGTGACCTTGGGTTGAGGTCAAAAGCTCAAATATTATTATATTTTGGTTACCATGTCAATTTAAAATACTTTTTATACCAAATTCTGTGTGTGTTCTCACACGTAAAAGATATAAAACATATTGTACAGGATTTTTATTCTGTTGCTGGCGTCATGCCTCAGGGGTGGGACTTGGGGTGCTGGGAGGGGGTGTCAAACACTTTAGCGTGGGGTTTTGCGATGGCGCCATATCGACTGCGCGTTCTAGTTTTATAATATTTTAGTTCTGCATGAAGCTAAACTCGTCTTTTCGATTCCTGATCTTTGCTGTCTTTCTTACTTTCCAATCTCTTTCAATAAAACGAGATAACCTTTTCATTATATATTTGCCCTAATATTGCCGCAATAAATGTTTACAGGAAAAATACTTTTTACAAGTAAATAGTGCTATATACACGCTTAGGGATGTCTGTTACAACGCAAGGTGGTTCTGGACGACAGTGCGTTACAGGTCCCGGACGAAATATTCCTAAATATAGGTTTGTGTTATTGAATGTGTATCGCTTTTGGGAGACTTAAGACACAATAAACCGCAAGCATCTTATTTTGTCTTTGTATATTTGTCCGGGACACATATCTGAACTTATTCAATCCTGTAGAGCATGGCTACTATATCCAGTTAACGCGTATATGATACATTATTATTCTTGAAACTGTATTTTACTACTACACATGTCCTCATATCCTTATTTAGTACTTTCAATTTCGTTTTCTTTGAACATTTTATGACTTCATGTTATTAGACATTGCATTGTCCATCACGTAGACCAAGAAAGATCTTATGAACCCACTTACTTTAGACGAACGCGTTTTTAAAATCAAAACGAATGTACTGCAGTCATTTCTCCATGTTACAGATGTGTAACGGCTGAAAATATTTTGTTACAGGTTATTGTCGACAGCGTAGCAAGTGGAGACGACAGTGATGGATTTATTAAATATATATTACACTGAATAATCTTCTGTTTTGACTGACGGTGAAATGTCATTTACCCTGTGTGCGAATAGGAATATGGTGGATACTCAGATTATGTACTGTTATTTCGAGCGGCACACGACTTGACATCGTGACCTTATGCTTAGCGTGTCAGACTTTGGAACCAGAGGACCAGGGTCGATTCCAGGGTGGGCACTTATAACAAATTGTTTTGTTTGTTTTTCTTTTGCTTATTTCCTCTTGTAATGCAAAATTACTTCATACAAGAAATATGGAATTATATATTAAAATGACAAAAATTACACCCCTTAACGTTTTATATTGAATTATCCTCCAAATAGTGGGAGTGGGGATAACTTTAGCCCACATGCAAGATAATAAGTCTGGTGACCCCCATTTTTTTTCTAAAATGTCAAATGATAGTCCATGAATAAGATTTTAATGTCAGATTTTTTATATATACTTTACTCTAAAAATCGAAATCCTTTTGTGAGGTTATAACCAAAATATATCATGCAGTACTTTGACATGGCTTGGGAAAACTAATACATTTTTACATTTTCCAGAAAGCTTGAGGTCATGAGCAATAATTAAAATTAAAATTAAGAAGCTGGATGGCGATTACAAATATTTTAGCTTAATATTAAGGACTTGGATTTGTTTCAGAAAATTTGTAAAATGCTGAAAACTTCCATGTGAGATTATGAAAAGTTGAGTCTGGTGACATATCCTTTGTATTACATAGTTGACAGTTTATACATAAAACAAACTGTATGCGAACAATTAAAAAGATTTTAATGTGGGACGTATTACCCGCAATTGCCCTCAATAAGCTCCAGGTCCGACAAAGTGTATACATGGTCGAATAAAATAACGTTTTAAGCTAACCAAAGTTGAAGGCTCCGAAGTGAGCTAATAATATACAAATGACTCCAGCCTCCATCCGTCTGTCTGTTCGTCAATATTTTCAAACATCTTCTTTGAAACCACACTGTCATTCGAATTTCATTGGAGACTCCTTAGGATGGAGGGACGAAAATTATTCAAATGATCTTAAAATGCATTTAAGCCCCACCCCCGTTGCTTAGGCTTCTGTCAGTTCTGAGGCGGTGATTCTCTTGTTGTTGATCTATTACTTAATGTACACTGTACTTCTCATTATGGGGGTTCTGTGTTTGTCTTTGTTTTTAGTATGCATTACTTTGCGCCCTTCCTAGTTTTGCAATCATCTTGAAGAGGAAGAGAGAGAGCTGGTAGCTTTACTTTTATTGTCTTATGGATATCTTGTTACTGTAAATGTTCAGTGGCTTTTCCTCATGATATAGTGGGTTGGTCTGGAGTTTAAAATTGTTGCATTTCCTGATAGTACTCGCTAACTTCTTGGTCTTGTGACCAAGATGCCGCCTTGCTCAAATAAGGTAAAAAACCTTTTAAATATTCTCTGGAACCAGAAGACTAAAATGCCACCAATCCCATATATTGTATTAACCTTTAAATTCTTCTGATTACCTGGGGATTGGTATGCACGTTCGATGGGAGGTCGCACAATGCTTAACTACTTCTTCCTGCGTTAAATAGGCTTCAGAGCAGTATTTACATCTAGTCAAGTGTTCATGAAAGAAAGAAAAATGTCGTCTCACATCTGTTACAGAAAAACTGACGTCGTCTATTGCCTGTTACACAGTCGTCTCTAACCAGTAACATTAGAAAAATGAAATTTTGAGGTTTTTCAGTTTTCTTTTAAGAAAGACATGTTAAAATTGACAGAAAAATTATGTGAGATCTATTGTCGGACCATTTATGCTTATTTCATGATGAGAACGCAAGTGATTAATCACAAATTACACATTTCTGAAGTTTCTTTTCCAGTCCAGAGTTTTACAATTTAACTACAAATATCTATGGTGTTTGTACTTCTGATATCGAACTTACAAACACTAAAATGACAGGATTTTTTTTAAATAGCCAAACACACTATATTATCATTTTCAGCGACGTCTGTGTGTGTTGCCTCTTTCCACTGTCGTCCAAAACCCTAAATCTGTCATCTAAAACCCGTTACCTGTCGTCCAGCACAGGTAAGCAGTCGTCATGGGCCCGTAACGAATTGTCGTCCAGAACCACCTTGCGTTGTAACTGACATCCCTAAGCGTGATATATACCTACTGGACTAGTACAAATAAGGATTGACTAACGACTACACGGGTGGTAAACCTAGGAACTACCACGAAATTGTGTTAACGTAATTTTGTTCCCAAGCCACATCCGGGACACGTCGTGGTAGTTTCCAGGCCGAAAATTGGATAAAGAAAGGTTGGTGTCACTTTTATTTTTGTTTAATTTTACAACTTAGAACAAACAATGGTGAAATCCGACAATGTGGTTCCGTGTAAGTATGTCTCAGCGTCCCCTCTAGCCCAATATTTTGTTTGAAAAGTTATTTTCTTTCTTTTGGTACGTGTTTCCCCACTGAGCATCGGACCAACTTTCCCCAAAGTTCGAAGGATTTTAGCCCATATCTGTCAAATTGAATGGAATTTGATATCATTTGACGATGGAAATGATAAAAAGACCCTGAATAAACATTCCTGCACAGAAAAAAAAAAATCTGAGCATTTACTCGTAAACGATTCATGCCCCGTTCGTCCTGTGTGGTAGTTTCCAGCTCATCGTGGTAGTTAAAATGCTATCGTGGTAGTTTCCAAGACTTTATAGGATACGTTTCTGAAGTGTTACAAAACATTATAGTGGTTGTTTGTTTCGCATGATAACCCTCGAACTCGTCAATTAATTACCACGGTAAACAAATAAACCACATTTCAACACCATGAGGAAGCTAAGCTGAGGACTCGAGATTCAATGTAATGCTTGACAGGTGGAGACCATGCCCTGGACTGCCAAACAACACCTCTGGAAATCTAAAGCAAAAGAAGGGTATCAGTTGACCCGTTTTTGGACCAAGCAACAGACACTAAAAAATGATATAAAAAATTGCGTCACTCGCTACGTTGTTCCATGTTCAGTCAGCTTTAAGATAAAATGGCAGGCTAAGACTACTGGCCCAAAGTATTATTAGTACTTGCGCTTCGGAAAAAAGGGAAATATCCTCGGGTTGTGACACTTTTTATATACATGCGAGTGTGACGATGAACGGGCATGTTATTTGATAATTAAAAAGCATGTTTATTCAAAAGCAAAAAATGTGAATATCCCTTCTTTTCATTCTTCTCACCATTTCAATAGCCAACTAAAATTAAAATTCAGGCAGTCGTCATTTGTTATCTGACAAAAGGTTATTTGAAAAGGTCTTCGTATGAATAAGAGGAGTATTCAAGGTTCGGCCCGCACACCCTGTCTTTATAAAAATGAAATAGCCCCTGAATAGTGGAAATCTGCTGATGCGAACTACTACTAAATTCCTACAAAGTCTTGGAAACTACCACGATAGCATTTTAACTACCACGATGAGCTGGAAACTACCACACAGGACGAATGGAGCATGAATCGTTTACGAGTAAATGCTCAGATTTTTTTCTGTGTAGAAATGTTTATTCAGGGTCTTTTTATCATTTCCATCGTCAAATGATATCAAATTCCATTCAATTTGACAGATATGGGCTAAAATCCTTCGAACTTTGGGGAAAGTTGGTCCGATGCTCAGTGGGGAAACACGTACCAAAAGAAATAAAATAACTTTTCAAACAAAATTTTGGGCTAGAGGGGACGCTGAGACATACTTACACGGAACCACATTGTCGGATTTCACCATTGTTTGTTCTAAGTTGTAAAATAAAACAAAAATGAAAGTGACACCAATCTTTCTTTATCCAATTTTCGGCCTGGAAACTACCACGACGTGTCCCGGATGTAGCTTGGGAACAAAATTACGTTAACACAATTTCGTGGTAGTTCCTAGGTTTACCACCCGTGGACTAAGACTAAAGTTTATGACTAAGGAATGGTGGCGGGTTCAACTTATACTGAACAACATTTTAAAACACAACAAATTTGCTACATCGCCAGCTTCTACTCGTGTAAATAAGAGCCCAAACCTCAGTATCATTAGTTCCAGTGTATTTCTTGAATAATTTTCATGTTTATTTGTAATTTTGATTGAAACAAATATTAATGGAAACTAGATCCGCCTCGCTTAGAAAATTATTCATGCGCATACAATGACGTATATTCACTGTTATGGATAGTTGTACTCGTATAAAGTTACAAACATGTTCAAAATAAGAAAACAAAATAAGAGACATTCAATACAGCAGACTCTGTGGTCTAGTGGTTAGAACAGCTGACTCGTATACGTGTGGTCGCTGGTTCGATTCCTACCTACCATATATTTTTTTCAAGTTTTTGTTTGTTTTTGGAGCTTTACGTCCGCGTCAACAAATTTTCTGTAATGTCGGGACGATTTCCTCTTTTCATAGGTTGAGCCAGTAGTAAGCAGTGGATAACGTGTCTAATAGTCACTGTGCTGGCGGTGAGTCTCGAAATGGCATTAGCTTTTCGATCCCCAGTCTAACGCTCAAGTGGCTTTTTTTTTTATTTTTTTTGTTCTTTCATTGGGACTGTAGAATGTGCCGATGAAGTTCCAAAATAATGTTTTATATGATATCACATAATAACATTATATAGTTTTAGAAACACTTTGGGATGTCGAAAAGACCTGTTTTTCACCAAACACTGATTGGACCGCTGGTGCAATCTTCAATGTGCTTGGCTGCCAATTCAGAGACCCCGTTTTGGTAGAATTTCGTTCTAAAAATAGTTTCTATGGTCATCCTTTCTCCTCCGCTGTCTCAATTAAAGCAACGAAATAGTGGACACTCAATATTGATTAAGTATGGAACAGTGTAGATCGGTTAATACATTTATGCCTACTGGAGTCTTCAATCCTATTAAACTGACTTATCGATCTGTAATTATAGGGCCTTTAGTTTTGCTTTATCACTTTACAGAAATTGCTGTATCATTTAAGCAAACAGCGTAGACCTTATCAGACATTATTTCATTCACCATCTGCCTTGTGTCTATGTTGGATCTGCACTGTTTGTAAAATTCCTTTATACAATGTATGGGTGCTAGGCATTATTTGGCTTTTAAAATGACTGTGTTCAAATAATGTCGAAATGTCTTTTTTGTCTGCGCTGATGGTTTACTCATCAGTCAACAATCTTTCAGTCATATCGGGACGTTTCATAAATTTTTGGGTTAAACCAGTTCTAAGCAGAACATATAAAGTGTCTTCCTAAAGGACACAACACATTGGCCCTGTTGAGTCTCGAACAAGTGGCCATTTAGATAATACTCTTGGTTATATCGGCGATCTGCAGTTAAAACTATTCAACTTATGAGAAGTCCCGAGGGAAACATATACAACCTGACTCGGCCAAAACCCAGAGGGTAGTGTATTCGAGCTTTAACTTACAAACGTCTCCGCAATAACATCTTCAGCCAAAACCCCAAATCAAGCTGAAACCGTCCAAATAAGCACTCGGGCGGCGACACCCATATGGACGGGAACCCCACTAGCCCTGACATGCACCCTCTTTGATAAATGTTTGCCAGGCTGTTATAAAGGCAAGAGAAATAAGATTAGAGAAACCTGTTTCTGTATTCTCTGCAGCTCTGAACAGCTGAGGTCCCACTACAGCAACACGACTCTGGCTGTACAAGAGCTCACATACAGTCTTCCCCGGACCTTCACATCTTTCATCACTGCTTCTGTCAGACAGGGAGTCAAAACAGTACTTGCACAACCGAAACCTGGGCCCAAAAAGTGCCTTGTATACAATAGCCCTGGTATCCAGTGGACAAGTCAAGTTTAACCGAAGGAAACCCAGTGCACGCACCAACACAAACGCCGATACTATTTCTTATATGCCAGGCGAAGTGATGTAGTTGTAAATGCTTTTCGTTGATATGTTAGGTATGGAGATGCAAACAAACACGTGAGTGCGTGTGTTTGTTGGTATGGGAAGGGGAGGGGGTTGGGATTGAGAACCCATACTAAGACTGACCTTAGCAGTCGCTGAGAGTTATCGAAATATCCGTTATAGACTTCCTTTCGACTACGTCAGTTTGTCAGATGCGGCTTTAAGCCATGACACTGGCTCCATTTGACCTAAGCTGTTGACGGGAATTTACACATACACACGCACGCACGCGCGCGCGCGCTCACTCGCACGCACGCACGCACGCCATTCGGTGTGAGGTCACTTACATCTGGAGAGATTACCCTAACATTTCATTAAAATGCAGTCTCACGGCTGTCGTGTAGCTGTCAGTGGTCTGTGTTTAATTCACGGTGGCAAGGGTTAGCTTGTGGTCTATGATTGCATCATTTCCTGGTCATACTCACTTTTTTTGACCACACACATGACATTTCGAACACACCTTGCTCTCACGTTTACTTTTGTAGGATAGCTCTTCACTCACTCAATTGGTTTGAGTGTAGGAAGTGTTAATAAAACGACCAATTATTCGCAGACATTTATATCCCTTTATCTACTATTGGCTCCTAAATCCGTATTTTGGCAAACAGTGCAAACCCAGATGCGCATTTGATCAGAGTCTACACTGTTTGCTAAGACAGAATCGATCGTCAGTGAAAGAATGCATTTTTTTTCGTAAAATATAACTTGTGGCCCCTCAATATATACAATTGGCCATCGTTTATTGCATTGAATTCCGCTAATATTGCTATGAGACCATTATATTGCTAAATAATCATTAAATATGGTATATCATATATGAAACTTTTTTTTGAGTTATTGGAACTCTTTGCCCTACCCTAGGAGAAAAGTAACCGTGATAGTCGAGTTGTGTGCTGGCTTGTCACACACAGTAAAGCCGTACTTCTGTCAACATTCTTCTACTTTGGTAAATGATCGAAGCCGTTGTTTTGGGCAATCAGAGCGTTTGTGATCGCCGCCTTATTTGTCGCTGACCGGTTTGAATTCCGGACCATTTTGATCTAAGATTTTCTTTCATTTGCATTCATTCATTTGTTTGTTATTTTTTCTTGATTTTGTGTATAAATATATATTTTAATATATTTACATTTTCAAAGCAAGTCTTTCGTGAATCCTAAGATTTTTGCAACTGTTCATAGCTTCACAAATGGCATAAATTTGATTGACAGCTGCCAAGCTCACTTGCCCGGGCAGTACGCTTCTAACATCGTATTCATTCGTCAGAAGTGATAGCGAGTTACACCTGAGTTGCACGTGCAAAACAAGCCTCTTGTTTGCTCCATCGGCTGCCCTTGTTCACACTGGCTGTTCCGCTTTTCCGTTTTACACTCCAACAAAATCGTTAATACGATTATATAGTAAATATAAAACTTTTTTCCATTAAATTATAAATAATTTCTATATTTTAGATATTTATAATAAAATGTTAATATAAGCAATAAATTAAATTTTTGGTCTGTTCATGGAATCATGTATACTTCGGGTATCTTGCAAAATTAACGTGAAGCCCTTTGGGATTCACTTACTTTTCTAGAGACCCCAAGTATTCATGATTCCATGAACATTCCAAAAATCGAGTTTATTTCTTAAATGAATTCAGTATACGTGAATGCATCAACTACATACTTCATTTTATACCACAAATTTCAACTTCCCAGAGTATATGTTACATAGCTAAGTTATCGCCAAATACTGCTAGCTGCAGCCAAAATTCTTCTATTCAGTATTAATTCTGCTGTATTTTTCATTTCAAAACTCTGATGGTTTTACAGCCCGAGTGGCTTCGTATAACTTATTAAAAAAAATATTCTTATTTCAAGGAAATATTTTAGCTTGTGATTAGGTAAAGCCGAATATAGCGTTTTGGCTCTTTTAGTTTTACTGTTGTGAAAATGTTCTGAGAATTTGTTTATGTTTGTTGAATTGATTATATAATATTCAAATAAAAGCAATGAGTAATTATGATTTGGAAATGCCACAATCACAATTTGCAGACAAACCCGCGGCACCACAAGGAAGAGCCACACAACAATCACGAGACACCAGGAACACAAACAAAGTAAAGCAAACGGCTCTCTCTTCCCCATCAGGATGATTACACAACTAGAACGGACACAAAGAAACGCACAGCAAACATTGAACAATTACAGAATCCCACAGTGGAAGCAACAATCAAAAACGAATCAACAACAACAAACCACCGCCTTAGAACGGACAACAGCCTAAGCCACGGAAAGGAGGGGGGTGCTTTAATGCATTATATTTGCACCAAATCTACGTCCAAGACTCTGCTCTTGTTGGAGCACAAAAAATATTAAGCTTGCATTGAGGCTTCCTGCCTATTGCAATTTATCACCAAAGAGAAAAATCTAATCACAATAACACAGTATAATGAAACAAAGAGAAGGGCTCACGACTCACAGATAGACAAAACGAACATTCCATCGCTGTTGTGCTACTAAGTGCACCAGTATCGAATTTCAATTCCTTGTTAATCACAATTTGGTGACCTGACATAATTTGGTAAACTGGCCCGATCTGCCATACGGCTCAGCCACAATCAGAAGCAAATATTTGTTTCATCAGAGGTCAAAAATAAAGTTCTTTCAACATACTTGTATTTGTAACTGCTATATACTTTAAATTGTCTTAAACCAGTTAGATTTATATATACTTAAGGAATAAAGAAACGCAACAAACCCTTCCAGCCATTGTTAGCATACAATATGATGCACGTTTTTAGTGCAAATGACAGTTATCCAAAGGAGCAGTATGCGTCCGTCAAATTACAGCAGGTCAACGTAATTATCGATTACGTTATCATTTTGGTATGCGCGTAACCAGTCTGACCCCCGTAGAAAACTGCTGAAACAGGGTCAATAAAAGCAAAATTTGAACCAACCATCGATATATTTTTAAAAAGTTTTGGCATAGATTGCGGATCAAGGAAATGATCAAATGGCGACGCTTCTAGAGGATTCTGAAACGGCTTAACGTCATTAACGTCAACCCTGAATACTGCGTGAAATGCGTTAACTTTCTCTCCTGCTTGAGATTCATTCATTACAAGGACGTTTTGTTCAAGAATTATGACCTGAGATATTCAGACGTCAAAAAACTCAATTCTGACGTCAGAATTCGATATCCTACGTTTTAATGGTTTCCATGATGTTTATGTGTTTTTCTAATGATAAAATGGTCCAGTGACAAAGTTTAGGTTACAGTTAACAAGTTTGGTGTTCACTCTCAGCATGCAATCAGATGTTTTCTCTTGCATTGTGCCGCGTTTTGTTTGGCTAACGCCAATATAAACACCTTACCAGCGTATTTCTACGGTACCTGAAAAGTCATTTTTTTCCAAGAAAGCATGTTTTGATGTATCTAGGTTTATCTTAACCCGTATATTTACCAGCGACCCAAACCGGACGGCTCTAAGTGACGTTTATCGTTTATTCACTACCATTGTGTATCTTGCCATTCAAGTAGCGTGTTTTGACGCAATATTTGGACTTCATTACGAATATGATTTGACATTCGTTTAATTTGCACATTGTCAAGTCGACGCCAAATAACCAAACATGGAAAAGACGGGGTTTCTTGATCTTTATTCTGACGTTAACGTCACATTTTACGTTTTCGTATATTTTCATCTTGTAGCGTAAAATGTAGCGTTAAAATGACGTTTTGGTATTTCATCACATGCTATTACTACTCAATACGAAATTTTTAAAAGAGATTTTACCCAACCGTCATTTAAACACGCAAAAAATATATTTTTGTCTGTTGCGTTTCTTTATTCCTTAAGTATAGTTACGAAAGTACTAATTCTCACATTTATGGTTAACAAAGGATTTGCTGTATTTTTTACTTTTTAAGGAACAAAGAAGATATCATACTAACCGTATTTGTTTCACTCAAGATAAATCTATACACTCAAATGTTCTAATGTTTTAAAAAGCAAGAGAAAAGAATACACGTAACTAGTATGGTCTAGGGGCCAAACTGAGATATATGGGCTATTTTGGTCCATTAGAATATAAATCTTTATCCTTTGGGAACATGGTTTATTCTACTATGCAATCTATAAAGTCATTATGTGCAATTTCGTAAAAAAATGTAACGTAAGTAACTCTGACGAGCAGAAATACATACCACAGATGTCTGCAATTGATGTTTCTATCAAACATGTTAAGCCCGAATAATTTCATTTATACTATTGAAAAATTAGTCTTGTGTTTTGTGTTGCTATTTTTAAAGGTTGTAGAGTAACGTTGATTACAGGCCATTTACAGACGACTGACCAAGAAAACTTAGTAAAACATGGGTTTCTAAGTAAGTAATGGTGCAAAGATCAGGAATCGATACAATCAAGTACCACACCTGACCCAGGATACCAATGGGAAAGTGACAAACTCATAGAAGACACCACAAACGAGAGCCAAGAGGTCAGCCAAAAACATGTCCCTTACTGAAAATAATAGCCAAGTTTTTCTTCCTGTGGATGGGGAACATGGTTCATTCGTATATGCAATCTATAAAGTCATTATCTTCAATTTCGTATGAAATGTAACTTACGTCACGCTGATGAGCGAAAAATTATCTCACATATATCTGTTATTGATGTTTATGACTAGACCTAACATTTAAAGTTCAAATAATTTCATTGATACTTTTGTAAAATATCCTAATAGTCTTGTATTTTGTGTACTACTATTTTAATGTTAGTAGGGTAACGTTGATTACAGGCCATTTACAGAAAATTTACCACAGAAAACTTAGTAAAAAATATGGGTTTCTAAGGCCACAAGACATTCTCTGGCTGAAAATAGTAATCAAGTTTTTCTTCTTTGAGGGGGAGGGGGGGGGGGTGCAACAGAACTCAAAATTTGAGATTTGGCCCCTAGACCAGTAAGCTTTATTTTGGCTTAGGAATATTACTGAATCACAGCTATAAGCATGCGCTTTATCATACACTACGCTTGTAATACGAGGGTCATCCAATAAAGAATGAGACTTTTGCTATAGCGCAGTTAATTAGCATGCTAGACATATGAAATCTTGTTTCGACTACGTCTTTTTGGCTGTTGACATGTACCATATTCGACGTGTTACATAGTTCCAATTTTTGTTGCTAGGCAACATAAAAAGACTGGGCGAACACATGTGGACAGCTCATTATATGTGGTCACCATGGCAACAGATTGAGATTTATATTTAATTTTTCTACTAATACTTGTATAACATCATGCAAACTGTCTATAATCAATAGGGAAAAGTAATGTTCCGGAGTCTTCAGCTGTAATCATGGAAACAAAGCTTAAAAAATCAAGTTTCCAAGAAATCTCTGTTATTTTTCGCAGACCTCTTGACTTTAAAAGTTAATATCAAATAGTCAAAGGCAATTAAAGTGAACAAGGTTTTGTTCATGTAGCCTAAATTACAATCAGCTGTACATAACCATACCTTTTGAAGGATATACATCGCAAACACAGTTACCATAGCAACGCAAAGTTGTGTGTTTATCAAAAATCGAGTAAATTGGTTGCTAGGCATTCAAAATAAAGAATATGCATATTTTGTTCTTCTTTTATAGCATTTTATGTAACACTAATATTGTTCAGTTGAAAAATTGATATCAAAAGGTTTAGTTCTATCTGTGATCTAAAATAAAAGACTTTGAATGACCATGGGTTTGCAAAAAAAATATAAACGCGGCCATGCGTCGTCAACTCCTTCCACAAAACATCCCATTACAATGGAAATTGATAAATCACAAACATTCTGTTTCTATTCCTAAATTGCTAAGATGTCATGCTATCATTATGGTGAATTTTAACTAAATGCACACACAGATTTTAAGACTATGTAGAAAGTCTCATTCTTTATTTGATGGCCCTCGTATGCTTCTGTACATCAGACAAAATATTGTAAATACTTTATTTTTGTTTAAGAAGAATGCTAATGGACTATGGACTATATCACGAGGGCAAATAGCCCTGAACGCCATTGACATATTATGTTTTTTACATCAGCGCGTAAAATGGTAAAAACTGCTTGAAATAAAAAAAAACCCCGTTAAACTGTTTCATTTGAAAAAGCACTGTTTTATATGATACTGACTGTCTTCTTTCTTTAGCAGGTCAAATGGTCAAGCTATGTCAACTGGAATCTAAATGACATCAAAAAGACCAAATGTCTACTTTGTTATAGAGGGAGTGCTAGATAGCACGGCACTCTTAGTCTTAGCAGATATGTTTTAGATGACAATAAGGAAGTTTAATAAACAAGTACATGGGTTCTGCTGTTGTTGACTTTTTGTTTATTGCTACTACCATTGTGGGGGTCTGTAATTGTTCTATGTTTTGTTGAACGTTACTTTATGTCCATTCTAGTATTGCAATTATCTTGATGGAGAAGAGAGAGCTGGTTGCTTTGCTTAAAGCTGCATAGTCTGTAACTTTTGATCTTCTAATTTTAAAAATAATGTTTTTATTTTTCAAGAACACAGTACAAATACTCAAATTCAGGTAAACATTTTACCATTTTCGTAAATCTTAACAAGGTATCACTATCAAAACAACTGCATTTATGGAAAAATTCAACGGTCTAGAATTATTGGAGGGACGCAAATAATTACAAACAAGAGAAAAACACACCTATTTGATGAGATAATTCACTTTTCCATGCAGTTTTCAGCTGTACTGAACATTTTTATTGTGAAAACATAGCTTAATTCTACTTTTATAAATGATTTAAAAAGAAAATAAAATTTTTCGAAAAATGTTCATAGTTACAGAGTATGCAGCTTTAATTTGTCTTCCTGGTGTCTCGTGATGGTTGAGCGGCTCTTCCTCGCGGTGCCACGGGGCTGTCTGCGGTTTGTGATTGTGGTATTTCCTGATCATACTCACTTAATATTTGTGTATAGCATTAAGTATGTCAGGAAACAAATGTTTCTTATTTTTCTTCAGATCCTATTGCGTTAAATGCCCCAAAAGGGCATCCAGTCTGTAGACACCCTTGTTTATATTGAAGGCTTTGAAAGAGTAAGAAAAGCTTTATGTTTGTGAGACAATTGGGTGTAAAGACCAAGTTAAATATAAAATACAAGGATTTGCCCTCTTTCTTACAATGTAAGTAACAAAAAGAATTTATCAGTCTTTGAATATAAAAAATGTCTTGTGAGTAGACGCATTTTGACTGTAGACACTAACACTTAATGAATTTTAAGACAAGAAACTATCAAAGTTCTGATTTTATATACACTAGATGCTTTTGGCTATATAATGATTACTTTGTATTGAACCTAGACATTGTAAAGAAACACAGCGTTTATTAAAAAATAACAATTTCTCACTAGCTAAAGAGAAACTATGCAGTTTTCTTTCCAAAATTGTAGTGAAATCTAAAGTAATTATTATAATGTAAGAAAATGAACAGATGTGATTTAGACTGAATCGATATAAGCCACGATCTGTGAAAACCTGCCTTAATGACATTTAGGACTTTTTGTGTAAAAATCATTTGAAAAACACCAAAAATTAAGAAATTTGACATGTTTATATATTGCCTTAAAACCTATTCAGGTGGACAGTAGAATAAATCTGGCAATTAATCTTGATTAAATTGCTTCGTTATCATGCCATATGTTTCCATGGCAACAACTTTATCTTAGCAACTGACAGACTTTTTAAAGTATGGTCAGCCGTTTTCAGATCATGCAAACTTTAGGCGAAACTGAATAGGTGTAAACTTTTCTGCAAAATCCATTGCATACTTGCTAAGGATAATTAAAAAGTATGTTAGCAAGAAATAGCATGTTTTCCATGCACCCGACAAACCCGCAAATCAGGAAGTTCACTTTGACGTCATTAGTAACGTCATGACATTTTTAACGTTGCGTGTTAAAGTTTAGACAGTGTATAGTTTCAAAAGATTATATTTCCATTAATATTAGAGATAACTTCCTAAAATTTGCAGGATAAATTCTTAACACTTCATAGATTAAGTGTGTGTAATTAACTAAATTTTGACGACTTTGTCATTAAGGCTGGTTTTCACAGATTGTGGCTCATATGTTTGTGAATTTGCTTCTAAATATTCATTTAAATATTGGTGTCTAAGGACAGGACGCTTCTACAGACGATACATTTTTGCATTCAAAGACACCTTGATCCTTTCTGTTACGAGCATTCCTTCTATTTCATATGTGAACTTAGTCCTAACACCCATTTGTATCACACACATAAACATCATCGTTATCTTTCATAGGCTTCAATTAAAACAAGGATGTCTATGGACACCGAACAACTAAAGAAACCTGACACTTTTTACTTGCTTCAAACTCGTAAATAACAAATTATAGACCTAAGCCGTTATGCTTATTTTAATAACAAGACATTAGAAAGTATTCTTCGAAAAAAATATATTTATCAACTATAGAACATGACGTCAAGACGTCAAAAATACCTTTTTTTATCACTTTTGCCTCGGTAGTGTATGTCTAGATATTTTTTTGAAAACTTTTTTTCATGTATGCAAGGCCAATACCAGTACAGACAAAAGTGCATTTTAAAAATTTGCAATTCCTTGCTGTGGCGTATGATATAAGGGTTATAACTTGTGCTTTTGACGTCATTTAAACGGAAGTGTTTTTTCCTTTGTTTAAGCAATTTTTTGAAACTGAAATGACTTGGAGTCAACCAATCATTGTAAGAGAATGCATTTCCAAAAAAATCAGAACTTGTGTTTGCGTCACGTTAAAGGGTAAGAGCGGAATAAACCTAAGTTAACGTCAGTTAAGAAACAACGTAAACTATGGATAGTAACCGTTTTTTCTTTGCCAACGTTTGTCGCCGTTTACTGTGTGCTATCTACCTTGTTATAGTGCCAATTGGCTATACTTTACTTTAATCACGTATGAATTTCAAGCTTTGCAGTATACACATATCAGCATGTAATTTTTACGCTTAATGTCGCTAAATGGATGTAGGCAGCAACTACAGAGTTAAAAAACACTGAAACATTGTCAAAATGCATTCCGAACATCATACAAAATGAAAAAAGTTGATAAAGTGGCAGTGCTTTTTAAAAGCTCATACAACGCTGATAACGTAAAATTGACATTCAGAAAATGAAAATAGGCTTTTGGGTTGATCAATGCACGCATGTTTTTTTTCAATGCCCAGAATATGTCAATGAAATAACAAAGAATCACACTAAAGCGGTTTTTGTTGAATTTTGCGTGATTTCTTCCTTCTTGTGAAAATTGATTTTCGGGGTTACGTGACGTTTTGATAGCTGACGTCTGAAATAAGTTCATATTTTCAAATATTCTCAGTGCATCTTAGTCTACCTTTGTTCATCTTTACGCAGTGGAAAGATAAGTGTGCATCGTTTTCATTTGCTACCAAAAAATTGACACACAGTATGTGTCAGGATTCTTTAGTAGTTAAGTATATTTGTGAACCATTTTACACCATATTAGCCAGCCTAATGAAAATTGTAATTTTATCTGTCAGTTCCTGACATATCAAATGCTACACAACTCATTAGCTGGTATGTTATACTTCACAATTCACTAAACACATTGTTATTTAGAAATACATTTGCTATGATTTAGGGTGACGTGCTATCTGGTACTTCCTAAATTTGAAAAATATATAACAAAGACGGCATTTGGCCTTTATGTTGCGTTTTAGTCACTAGTTGACATAGCTGGGTAATTTAACCAGCAAATGAAAAAGGATAGTCGATATTATCTAAAAATTGATCTCATAATATGTAAATTAATGCAATTTAATTCGATTTGATTTAAATTCATTCATTATTGAGAAATCGCAATTCAATTCAATTGAGTGCAAACGTTAAAGAATAGTACACTTGTTTAAGGTATTATTAATAGCCAGGCTACAAAGATATGTACAGACGAGTGTTTATCTAGCTTCTTCGTTTTGGCTACCTAAAGAGCAGCATGGTGTTCAAAGGAAGTTTTGTTGGCCCACTCGTTCGACTCTCCGCTTAGTTTTTGTTTGTTTTCTGCTGTTTTGTTGTATATTTCAGCTGCGTTTTACGTGATAACCAAGATATCCAATACTTTGTCATGATGGACACTATCAGCTGCTTTAGAAAAATACCACAGTGCGACAGAAATCACTTTAGAGAACATTAATGAGTGTTGAGGCAGGATACCCTCTACAACAAATGTTGAATATGGCTGGAAGCCCTCCCTAAATTACACAAGAACATTATTTGCACACGAATGAAAAATGTGTAATGGGCAAGCATGAAACACTGCTGAGGCTGGATGTCCTCTTCAACAAATGTAAATATGGCTGGTAGCCCTCCATAAATCACCGTAGAACTTTATAGTCTTGTGGATCATGTTTGCACACGAATTTATGATATGATAATAGGCAAACATGAAAGACTGTTGAGGCTGGAAGCCCTCTTCAACATAAAATTGAATTATGGCTAGTAGCCTTCCATATATCATGGTAGAACATTTTAATGTTGTGGATCATGTTTGCACACAAATTTATAATTTGAAAATGGGCAAACATGTAAGACTGTTGAGGCTGGAAGCCCTCTTCAACAAATGTTGAATATGGCTGGTAGCCCTTAGTAAATCTCAGAAGAATACATGGTGGTGTGGATCATGTTTGCTGATGAAGGTATAAATCGATATTCTTCATCTTTTGAAATTGCAAATAATTATGTTACTGCTAGATTAGGCCTGCGGCCAGTTGAATAATTTTGTTCTGATATGGGTGTAAACCTAACATATTATTAAATCTAATTAGAAATAAAGTAAGTGTGGCGCGAATGCATAGCATGATCTTCGATTTTGAAATATTGCAAACATGTTGTATGCTAGGTTTAGCATGCGGCCTTCTCAATCAAAATTGTAATATGGTTGGAAGCCCTTCATATTATCAAGTCTAACTCAAAAAAGAAATAGACAGAACATTAAAACAATACTGTGTGATATTGCTATAACTTGAATAATGATGATGTTTGTGTTTATTGTTGTTAATGTTGATCATTGAGAAATATGTGAACGTTGTGAATGGTTAAATATTGAGTTGATTTGAAAGAATATCTTTAAAATTAAAGTGAAACGTTAGCAATTGTTATACAATGCCCGTCATGGCCAAATAAAGCCAATATTAAGTAAACATAGTAGTTTCTTATCATTATAGTACACATTACAAGAATAGGTCAGCAAAATAATTGAGACATGAGGTCTTTGTATTCCTTAACACAAGGACATTCTTGCCAGCCAGCTTTTACATCCTTGCGCATATGAAATGGGTATGAAATTGTTTGTTAAAACAGTTCTCTTTCAAATGAACAGCATTACAGTATTTTCAAGCATTTTGACTTGTTATGGACTGTTGCGCAGAATATGTTATGTTCAGTCAAAGGTGTTTAGTGCTATTTGTCCTCTTGAAGCAGTCCTTTAGCGTTTCGCTGAAACATAAATAAAAGGAATTTCACACTGTTTTCTGCATCACATGAGCATTTAACAAGATTTTGGAACAAAAAGTGCATCTGATTCTGCCTGAGCCGATAGCGGCGATCTGTGACTCAGTTGTTGTTTTTTCAACAGTTTTGACAATCGGATTGTGTGTGTGTGTGTGTGTGTGTGTGTGTGTGCGTGTGCTTGTGTTTGCGTGTGTGTGCGGTTGTGGGTATGACCTGCTTATACAGTCCTGGTTTAGTGATGTAGGCTGAGTCCCAGTACCTTGATTAACATTTTGAACAATTGGGTACGTTACCCGCTCCTTTTTCATTCTTTTGGGTATTGCAAATGTTAATTTGGGTATTCAATATTTCTAATTTATTTAATAGATATTTATTTCGGAATTTGGGTTTTTCAATTGGGTATTTTTGTAAATGTTAAAATTTATATTTATCAATTAATACATTTTATGTCTTATTGCTGCTATATGATTATAACTGACTTTGTTCTTTAAGATCATATTGAATAAATGCTAACAATCACTCGGTTGGCTGTGTACATTTAGCCACTTGGAGCTAAAACTGAACTGTGGATGGCAAAGTGATAAAATGCGGTACCCATGACTATTTGATTGTATTGGGTATACTGAAAGTCTTCTGCTTTTTTATTCCCTACCAGATCAATTTGAATTGCTTTTTTGTTTGGGTAGAAATAAGCAAATACGCATACTAATTAAGGTACTGTACAGTAGCTTTTTGTTTCTTCCTGGTTTGACCATCTAGCCGACTGCGTGCGTGCGTACGTGCGTGCGTGCGCGCATGTATGTATGTGTTTGTATGGGAATTAGTTTGCCTTTGGGTGATCCGTGATAATGGCGTTCCATTAAAGGATCATTGACACTTGCTATGGGTAAATGCCTAAGGTTTTCAGTAAAAATAAAAGTTTGTTAATCGTCCCTTTCTTCACCTTAAAGCTACCCTGACCTGAGTACTTTATGGCTGTGAAATCCATTTTCGATATTAAATGCTTCAAAGATGTAAATTTTGGGTAGAACAATCAGTTTTACATTATAACATATATAAATCCGAAAACATTTTTTAAAATATCATTCCCCCCCCGTGTGCCAGCAAAAGCTTTGGCATGTATATGTGTTACCGTATTTTACACATTGTATGGAAGTGGTTTGCTGGCACACGGTGGGAAAGATGTTCAGCAGCCCAAGAACCTGGGGCCTAAGCCCATAAAATGCCTTTTCTACCAAATAAGAAATTACTGACAGTAATGAAGTTCTCTAGAAACAACCTCCTAAATTGCGTTGTATTCTGTGCTAGTTAAATATAAAATACTTAAATATTAAAAGTAGAATTAGCAAGGTTTAATGCATTTTTTCATAAGAAAAAATCTCACTGTTATTAAATGACACATTCTTTTGCAAACGTCCTGTACTTATCTATTTGCATGCTAGGGAATTGTTCATGTTTTTATTTTCGTCTGCTGACTTTCTTAAAAATTAAGTTTTTAAAAATAAACCACCCAGGACCACCATCGGAGGATCAAACAGATTGGATCCAGATCAAGACAGACATTCTGTTGGTCTTCATCTGGGTCCAAACTGTTTGCAAAAGGCTATCGGCAGACAACAAAACTATCTACTGGCATGCAAAGAGTTATAACAGGTAAATACTTTAGTGTTCAATATATTGTCTCATATAGGGATATACATGTATATATATATACCATAAATATTCGGACACTTTAAATACATTTAACATGCTATGCCCTTTAAACAAAGCAAACGTAATATTCAAAGGATCTAGTTAGAATTAGTTTTACTTTCCAATGCTAAATGGGACACTTTCTTTCCTTCAAAAATATTTATTTCTTTTGTTGAGCTTTCATTTTTGTATTATTTACGGTACATGTAGTCTAAAATGTACAGGTAACTTCTAAATTATCTTCCCAAAATCATTTTATTACAAAACATATTTTGTTTTTAAAACTATTTCATCAATTATCGTGATCCGTTGATACTCTGAATATGGTATTTTCAATAGATATCACCATGCCTACCAAACAAATCAAGAAAACGTGCAAAAATCACTTTTTAAAGCACTTTTTATTTTCATGAATTTTCAGACCCCCTCCCCTTTCTACCCGCCATAACTCCCGAGTGCGTAGGAATTTTGAAAATATTTTGCTAGCTTGCTCTTGCCATTAGATTCACCTATTGCACTGATACTACATGCACCACACTAGAAGCTCAAAAGCAACGTTCTGGGAATCAGAAAAATAGGCGTATAAGGCCCAAACCGTCAATGATCCTTTTATGTTAACGGGGGAGTTTATTTATGTGGTAGTGTGTGTGTACGGGGACCTTTGGCAAGCCAAAACTACGCAATCCTGCAAAGATCTATCAATAATCATTTTGACATGTAAACTAAGTTCAAGGTCAATTAATCGAGTCGGATGGGAACATTTTCACTGTGTTTTGCAATCATATCAGAGATGTTATTTTGTGCCTTTGTTTAGGTTTACTTTCGGCTCAATGTCTTTTTTGGCAGTAATAGTGTAAAAAGAGTCGCCCACCAATTAGAGAGTTAAGATAAAGTAAGGCATTTCTTAAGATAATAGACATTAAACGGCGAAAAAAGATCCAAATCGGCTGATTGAAAAACAAAATGTATATAATCGGCAGATACGTATAGACAGATAGGTAGATAGATAGATAGATAATCTTTATGTAGTACAAAAGGTCAACGACCAAACATGTACACAATGCAATACAACAATAATACAAAAGCAGTCAATGGCGTATGTGTACTCATAACTCCAGATTAGAGAAATTTCAAACTCCTAGTTCTCAATGTATGCATATAAAGTTGTTATATATGTTATATATGTTCTGACTCACAGCTTTCAGCTTAATTAAGAAATAGAAGCAAAAGCGAAAGATGACTACACAATACTCCTCTAAGCAGTAAATAGCATTGTTGTGACTGGTCTGATTTTTCTTTAATATAACTTTGATAGCCACATGTAAATATAATAATACTACAAACTGGAACCTAGTTCAACAACTTGTATCAACAAATCTGAATTTTAATTTAAGGTAAGTATTAATTATCCTGTTTTTTCAACTCTGTCAATATTATTTATGAACAATCTGTTTATTCAGTTTATATATGTTCGGAGCCTGTAATTTTGGATTGGATTTTAAAAGGTTATATATGAGCCAGCACGTGGTATTTTGGGCGGTCAGCGAAGGCTCAGAAGAGACTGCACATATGTGCAATCTCGTCAGAGCCTTCGGCTCTCACATATACAATAATATAACTGATGTAGACTCAAGCCAAAATAAGGCCGTCAGCTTCACTTGATAGTTAAACATGCATATTTAAGGAATGTCTGCGACTTTGTTGTAAGTGCCCAAGTCTCAGGCACTGACCCGTGTATCTTTATACGTGTCTCAAATCATCAGCCACATAAGCCCTTTCAAAGTGTATGATACTTGCTGTCCTCAGTCAGCTATGCACAGTAGTCTTATGTTTGAGTTAAACAAGAGTGCATTGTATAAATGCATACACCGAAGGTAATCTACAATGCCTAGAATGTATATGAACTGCTTCAAACTTACGTTTTTCTGTTGCTTTTATGATTGGATCCGAATAAAAGTGGAAATGCGGCCATGGATGAACCACAAAACTTAAGGGTCGATCAAAAACACTCAGCTTATGCCATGCTTGGGATAACGTTTCACGTAATGATCTATGCTGTGTGTTACTGTATTCACAAATAACACTTTGATCGTCATATGACCCAAACACATGATATTTTGGTACTTATACAATTAGCATAGTCGAGAACAAAGGGTCAGCCTCGCCCTAAACTTAGCAGCTCGCATGTACAAAGTAGATATCTAGATGAACACTCCGACCAAACTTTGGTCTTCTAGCCCATCTTGATATGCCAGCGTTGGTTTTTATTGGAGTTAAGTTTGTGCATATGCAATAGGTATCAAAATATGCCTATCGTGTGCTAGTTCAAATGTCGTTACGCTATGAGCTTAAAACAGCTTTACAAAGAAATCCACCAGAATACTTTTTAGGCAGTTTGCAGCCTTATGATATCACTTTAACTTACTAAATTTCAACCAATCAGGAATACACAGAAATTTGCATATATGAATGTCTGCTAGAATATAAAATTGCGTTGGTTATTTACCAGACTGTCCATACAGTTTTATTGCGGGTGACAACACTCACTGAAAATGAAGTTAATATCTAGAGATACAGACTGAAGCAGCCAAAATATTTTGCACTTTCCTTCTCAGAAACTGAAAGTAGACTTTCTCAGAAAATTGTCAACGAAACTGAAAGTAGACTTTCTCAGAAAATTGTCAACGAAACTGAAAGTAGACTTCTACGTTTAGACTATGTTAGACTAATCTATTTATTGCAGGTCAGTGTCATGAAAAATCCGCATTTTAGTAAAATATCTTACCACTATGTGTAATCCAATATTTTCATATCTGCATTTCAAATGTCGTTTGCATAAGGCTTTAGTTACATTTAAAGTTGCTGTTCTTGGGGGAACTAAGTAGTGCTTTTATATTTAAAAAAGTGCCCTTAATTGGTTTAAAACACTTAAAATAATGTTTGCATTAGTGAAACAAAGAGCATAACATAGGCCTAAAATAAATTCCACAAATAAAATTCAAACGAATATCTTTTTTAAACATATTTCTTGTTCAATTTGCTTTATGTATGCTTTGTTTTATTATATATATAACACATTAGATATATTTTTAACAGCAAAAGAAACGCATATTTTGCATATTTGGTATATTGTATAAATTGGGTGTTAAATACTGAAATTAGGATATGAAAGGTATCAATGATGTATGGAACATATATATAATCAACTGTATCACAAACCGATAGCTCATTGGAATAATGCTAATAAAGGGGAATAACTCTTTGCGCAATGAAATAACTCATAATAATGGCGAATTTCGAGATGTTGTATGCCTAAAACCACTGACTGGATCTAAATGAAAATCACGTTGCATCATAATCAGGACATACAGACTATTATTGAATGTTGAGTTTTCCGGAATTCATCAAGGTGGACTAATGTGAACGCGCTACATTAACAGACAATTAGCCAGAAGTGTGTATAAGACATGCAAGTAAATGTCATAACAATTGTATTAAACGGTTCTGTTGGACAGAACCTTACTTGACATCAATCATAATGCACCAGATTTTCTTACATCCTAGAGATTCTGGTGGTTTCAAGACCAATGGAAAAAATGAAAAAATGAAGATTTTTGGATCTGCAGTATAATTCATACAGCAATGATTTTTGAAAGTTTTATGCTAGCTGTTTTCTTATTTGTTACATTGTTTTGTCATGACATCCAGCTAAATTTGATTCAAAATAAGACTCTTCAATTGTACGGCACTGTTTTTGCGGTTTTTGCAATAATTAACAAAACATAATTATTAGCTGTGTGATGATGAATAAAAAAGGCCCGGAATGAATGCATGAGTCCAGTCAAACACATTCATATATTTCAGGGTAAATTTTGATTACCGTTTCTGGTATTACATTGATATTGAAAAATATGCGTTTATTTTGCTGTCAAGTATAGTTTCGTTGCGACATTGTATGGTATTAATCACAATGAACCAGATGAAAAAAATAATAAAAAACAACAACAACATTGAATGCTTGCCTTATATTGTGTACAGCCCGGTCCGTTTAGATCTTCTTAAGTACTGCTGGTTGCTGGGAGTGTGTACTGAATACTGGTAGTTTGTTATTAGCTTGATCGCGAGTGTGTAGCTAAATAGCCGCCCGGAAATAATCACTTTTAACTTTGACATTAACATTAAAAACTGGAAAGGGGTCAATCGCAAATATCCACGCTTAAGTGATATATGATAATATAATATATTTTTACCATGACTTTTTTCTCCAAGGTCACACCTTTGTTGTTATCTACAAACCATAGACAATATGTACCCCATATATGAACCACTAACTTTTACTAATGGGATGGTCTCTCGAAAACACTAGCCTGCTTTTAAAGAAAAGTGCCAGCACACCTAATTGCTATCATCGTCCGAATTCCTTGAAACGTGCTTCTCGTAAGATGCTTGAACGTGTTGTGTGTTCTTATCTAGATGGACATAAACTTCTACCAGACAGGCAACATGCTTTACGAAAATACACATTTGTGAAACTCAGTTGACTACGATCATCAATGAGTGGGCTAAGATGTTAGACAATAAAGGAATTATATTTATATTGGAGCTTTGAAAGACTTCATATCCACCCCTCATGAACTCCTTAAAAGTAAACTGTTCAGCTATAAATCTGTCAAAATGTTCGGGTTGGGAACGCACGCAGATCAAACGGACGCGCGGATGGACAGACGGGCAAACACCGAAATGTACGGCTGGAATAACTTCAGTGATACCATTTTTTTTAACAGGAACATGATCAGAAAAGTTAACATGTTCTGGTGTTTTTTGTGAAGAAAATGGTTTGACACCTGGATAAGGGTAATTTGGTATGCTGAATTCATAAACCAATTTTGGCAAGCTGTGAATTGGTGTCTTGTTGACATAATTTGCATATTTTCAAGATGGTCGCCGAAATTATGGCCTTAGTAGAGTAAATTGTTTTGGCGACAATTTACATAATTATTCCAGGCTATTACCGTACTCGTTGTAATAAATGTCCGTTTAGTTTATAAAAAAAGTAAGTGAGTATGATTAGGAAATACCATAAGCACACACCGCAGACCACCCCACGGCACTGTGAGGAAGAGCCACAGAACATTTACAGTAACAAGACATCCGAAAGACAACAAAAGCAAAGCAACCACCTTTCTCTTCCTCGTCAAGATGATTGCAAAGCTAGAAAGGAAATAAAGTATACATACCAATGTAAAGATCAATACAAAACCTACACAAACATTGGGATGTAATAAAACAATAAATAAACAACAACAGAACCACCGCCTTAAAATGGACATCAGCCATATGCAACCAAAGGGCTTAAATGCATTTTACTGGCGCCAAACCCTCGCTCTTGATTCTGTTGTTGTTAAAACACAACATTGTTTAGCTCGCATGGAGGCTTCCTAACTAATGCAATGCATCATCACAGGGAAACGATCTAATCAAACTAACACACTATGATGAAACAAAGAAAGAGGCTCTTGACTCACAGATAGTCAGAGCTAAAGAAATTCTTAAGTTTAGCTACGGTAGACCCAGCAAAAGACAAGCATTAGCCACCAACCAACTGATTAAAGCTTTACGCCAGGGCAATCAATGAGTGTGAGGCCTGACCCACCGTCCTGCAATTAAAGATGATACCATAGCTACAAAACGTGATTGGGTTTACAACCAGACATGCAGACAATCGCATGTAATCCATATTGTATCCCACTCTTTAATAAAGTTTAATTATTGTTTTAAAATGATTACTAAAACTAGGCTCTCCAACAATTCTTTATAAACTTAAACACCCTTAAAATAAAAGATCTGATATGCCTCGTTGCAGAAGAGTTTTTAAACAAATATTGTATTTAACAATCAACTTTGAGTGTCTGTAATAAAATTTAGAAAAATCTTTATGAAGTTTATGATATCGAAAACCTTGTTTTGATAACTTAGAAGTCAAAACTTTGTTTCTGTTGTTGAATTCATAAACATAAGAACATATTCTGGAAAAACAAATAAGTTACGAAATGTATACGCCGTAGGAAGGGGAGCGAGGAACATCTCCATCAAGAAATGGAAAATTAGAGGTGGACCCCTATTTTAGAGATGCACCTGCAAATAGGGGTCCATTGCTATTTTAAAGGGCTGCTGGTTTATTATAGATTGACCTACATTTTAGGAGTCCACCTATAATTTACGGGGGTCCTCCCGTATATTGAAATACAGGTGTACCCCTAAACATGCGGATGGACCCGTATATTTAGGGGTACATCCGTATATCAAAATAGGGGTAGACCGATCGGTGGATCTCTTCGCTGCTTTTTGACCCTTCTGGTACACCATACTTTCGTGTTAGACAGCGCTCCACCGAACCATGTTTGGTCACTTTTTTTTGCAGCAACAGCAAAATACCTCTATTACCTATTATCCGGGAGCGCAGTGGCTCAGTGGTGGAGTGCTTAACTCGAGACATAAGGGCTGCAGGTTCGAGCCTCACCGGCGTCACTGCGTTGCGGTCCTTGAGCAAATCACACTTATCCTAGCTTAGTTCTGGTTCAACCCAGGGAGACCCGTCCCTTTATAACTGAAAGATTGTTGATGGGACGTAAAGAATCGAGTCATACAATTAAACCTATCATCCCATCGGCTCTCTTCTACTGAATCCAGGTGTTAGAATAGCATTTTTACGCCATCTTAGTTCAGTTGCTAGGTGATGTCCCATGTCTATTCAGAGTGCATGTTGTTCACTTTAATAATGCCTGTATAGTCGATTTAAAGATAGATGAGAATCGTTGTAAACAAACACTGGCTAGTTTACCTTGATTTTGGGCGTGAGGTACATGTAGTCTCTATTTACAGTTATAATGAACCTACCACATATTATTGCATTTGCGCGTAGCAGTGAATAGTCATCATGCTTTACCTGTTTATAAGAAAAATAGAATAGCCTCATTACTATGCATCTTCGAAATACTATACCTACGACAGTTAAAAGATTCATCATTTTATAGATTAATTTTGAATGGATTTGTTCTGTTTTGCGGTGTATATTTGTATTTCACTAACATAAAAAGATATGATCTTATACTGATCTATAACTGTATTGAGGACCACAGGGTAGAATGATTATATGATAACTAAATGTGTTTACCCTTTTAGAACATTATATACACATAAATACAAATACACCAAAAATCATTGGGATGAGATAGGACGTCAAGGAAGCTGACATCCCCTTTCGGTATGTCATCAGGAGAAATCGTTATCATACACGCTATTGAAGGTTTCGCGACAGAAAGCACATACTAAAAATACGGCTAAATGAAATTTGTGTTAACTTATATCATCTAATGCTTAAATATATGAAACATGTATAGCCACCTAAACAAGTTTTAGTATCTGAAAATCTCGTTGAAGATATTTTCGCGGTTTATAATTGATCAGCCCTCGTTATTTTGTCGTCCCAAGCTAAGTATACTATATTATAAAAAAATAAGCAACTGACAACGAAAAGTCAGCGAACATGTGCACTTTAAGGCAGACGCTTATGATTTTTCAACTGGAACCTAAAGGTAGCTATTTTTGTCAGCAATAGTAGTATCTTATCTATACCTACTGGTACATGTATCTAATGGAATAACGTAGTTATATCTTCCTCCATTGCGTCGCTCAAATATATTGGTATTATGCTGACTATATATTGGAATCGCATTGTTCGTTTCATTTAGTATTTCGTTATTCATAGCTATTGGTTCTTTTTTTTTATCAAAACCTGTTCTTGAGGAAATCTAACTGAAGCCATTTTCAAATAAAGGAGAATCCATGCTCAAATCATGAGGTCCGCGTGCTGTTTGGCGATTTCTTCATGCATCTGGCATTTAAATGCGTCGAGTCAAGTTATGTTAAAGTGCAACAAACTTTTGACATCTTTTTTACAGCTCAAAATGCTGATATCATATTACCATGCTTGTTCTAGTTGAATATGTCATCGGCATGTGCAATAAAAGCATGATCTTAGAGGATTATACACATGTAGGAACATTATCGTTTGCGGTTGCTTTGCAACATATTAGGGAGCGCAGTGGCTCAGTGGTAGAGTGCTTGACTCGAGACCGAAGGGCCGCGGGTTCGAGCCTCACCGGCGTCACTGCGTTGTTGTCCTTGAGCAAGACATATTTATCCTAGCTTAGTACTGGTTCAACCCAGGAAGACCCGTCCCGCATAACTGAAAGATTGTTGAGTGGACGTAAAGAATCAAATCAAACAAACAAAATCAAAGCATTTGTTAAAATAGTCATTCTTTTTTTTTAACCCAGTTACCATGGAAATACACACTGTGTGTTATGATAGCATTGTTATTGAAATGAACCACAACCTATGTTGTATCAGTACGAGAATACAAGCTATTTGAGGAAAGTTCACTTGTTCCTTTTCTTACTTACAGTTACAAAGCAGTGCTTCTTTTGTGGATCTTATTCGTTATTTGTTTTTGTCTTTGCCATACTGTCATGGCTGGTTCTTGTAGCCTTGTGGTCACCTATTAGGGAAGGGCTGACCTCTTTGGTCTTTTGTATGTGATGTTTCATTGTGCTTTTGTCACTTTCTCGTGCGGTGTCCTGGGTCAGGTGTGGTGCTTGAATGTATCGATTTCTGATCTTTGCCTTCTCCCTTAGTTTCCTCCGATATTGGACACGAATGTAGCACTGTTTTCTAAATTCATTAGTCGGGCCCAGCTCAGAAATAAACATTTTTATGAATACACACTGAGCCCTAGTGCGCAATTATTTTTACAATTGTTAAAGAGCTACTGTTATTTCTTTACAGGACACACGAGACATGTCATAGGTTCTACTCTTTTATTTGTAAGCTGCTTCCTGCTTCTGACATCAGCTCTGTCATCGACCAAAGGTAACAAATCTTATGTAAAAACGCCAATAAATTGACGTAAAAAAGACATGTAACGGTTTGGCCGTTTCTTTGTTCGCGATGGATTTTGCTAAAATGCAAATATAAGGTAGTTTGACCTTTGACCATGTAAGAAAGAGGGCAAAGATCAAGAATCGATACAATCAAGTACCACACCTGACCCAGGATACCACATGTTTACATGATCATGTTTCTAACTTAACGACAGCAGATACAGTCACATGAATTTAGGTTTCTCACTAGTTTGTTTAAACAGAGGCTTGTCAACGAAAATAAATAATATAAAAGATGCAATAGGCAAACGACCTCGAATATGATACCAAACATGCTTGTGTTTGTCATCGTCATATCTATATATATTGTATTGTGATTTGAGCTACCACTATCACCATTAATTAAATTGAAACTAAAACTTTGGCGAAAAAAATTGTTTAAGATTACCTTGATAAGATGGTTTATTTTATATGTGATTAATATTGAGCATTTAGGAATATTACAAGTATTATTTGTTTAATCGCTTTTTATAGTTAATCCTCAATGCAAACACAATTTCGCAGTTTATTCATGTACTCAGCAAAGCATGTACGTCAGCTTTCATATGTAAAACGCGGCGTTACATGCGCAACCTTTTTTGCTATATTGGTATAAAGCAAACTGGCTGGCCATCAATACAAATGGCTGCATAGCTACTGAATTGATAATGAAATATTTGAACACTATTTATGTTCTCAGCCCAAATTATGTAATAGATACATATGTGAATTTACCTGTCAGATAATCTCTCAGTCGGTATGTGTGTTTAAGAAGTATCTCGTGAACGTCAGGGTTGATTATAAAACTAATTTAAATACATGTTTTCCTCTGTAAAAGGACTTGCAGAGTGAATGCTTCGTTTCAGTCTCTCCACATTATTGTGATTCTACATCACTTTAATTATGATACCACTGTAGCCGTTGGTTGTGACAGACTAAAATAAGTAAACTACAATCCCGAAGAAGCATCTGTGTTGTGTCACTAAAAAGCGTGTTTCGATCATCATTTACGCTTGTTGACCTCGGTGTTTATTTACAACCTGCGAAGAAAGTGGTTGCTAAATATTTAATGCGTTTTACTTACAAACACTTTATGAGAGCGATAGATATTGAGGAAACAAAACTTTTAGCTCAGATATTGGGCATAAATTTTCAATACTCAAAAGAATTTCCTTGTAGCGTTCTGCATTCGGTCCATTAACCATTGTGTTATACATGCTTTTTGTATAAATGATTTTAAGTATAAATAAAAACACCTAAATCAATGAAATCCATTGTCTCATTTGGCAACGATATCTGTGCCACCAAAATACATGTACATGAGAAGTTACTTACTTCAAAAAGTATAACTAGGTGTTTTAAAGTTGAGTAAGTGCATGAGATTTCCATCAATTTGACATTTTGACAAGTGTAGACTCGGACCAGGCTCTGTAACCTCCTTTTAAGCTTAGAAACGCCAAATGGTGTTCAGTAGGTAGTTTAACAATCATAGAATACTCAAGCGACTAGCAAAGGCTCGGATCAGACTGCGCGAATGCGCAGGCGGATCTGAGGCTTTGCTGGTCGCCCATAACACATTGTTGGAAATCTCATGCGCTGGCTTATATTAAATCTTTGACGGACAGTTACAATGTACGTTCATTGTTTGTCCTCGTATGTCATATGCTACTTTGTACATTCCAATATATTTGTAATGTTAGTTGTGAGTTGCCCAATTTAGGCAGGTAACTGTGGCTATTTATTTTTACACAGGTACTGTAGCCCCATAACTAACATTCTTGTTTTTGTATTGCACAATACATAATATTGCAAATTCATTGTCATTAACCAATATCTTTTTTGCATAACTAGTAAGAACAAGCCTGGAAAATATATTTCAACGATATGTTTTAATGACTACTATCCAATATTGAAATGACAATGAATGTACAATGATATTTATTAATTACATGCACCCTCTATTCCCACCTGTGTGTGTGTGTGTGTGTGTTTCGCTGTTTCTTGCGACTCACCTTCACTGAAATATTGTTGTATTTGCATTTAAAACTTAACAGATGCAAAGGACGTTTGAATTTTTTATTGATATCATGACGATATGTACATTTTATCTCATTTTCTGACTGAACCTAAAGTCTTTTACATGATTTCTAGTCATTTCAGTACTTTGATAAGCATGGATTGGCAGTATTCTTCAGGATAAAATGTTTGCTATAATGTGAAAAGTACATTAACCCAGTTCCTCGTGCTGACATATTTTAGTCTTACATAAATGTGATAGTAAACCAGCTCCACTTTAAGCATGTAGTTTATGACAAAGCATAACTATAAAATTAAATTTCACACACACACACACACACACACACACACACACACACACACACACACACACACACACACTGGTCTCCAGCCTCTGTAGCCTCCTTTTAAGCTTAGAAACCTTATAAACTACATGCCAAATTCCTTATTGTTTTTATGTTTATCTCGTATGCGTAATATTCATTCTTGCACATCCATAGCTATATAGGTAAACGTTTGGGATAGCTTCGTGATTTTTTAGGAAAGTGTATTACGTATAGATGATGTGTATAGCGTAGCTATATAAACGATCGTATAGTATTTTGCGTTGTGCTTTCCTCAAAGTAAATAAAGTTTGAAAAACTATCACAGTCCGTCCGTTCATCATTTGGTCCGCAGACAAAAGCTTGTGCACTCAATAACTCTTATACCCTTTGAGATATTTTGATGATATTTGGTATACATATATATCAGGTCAAGATGATATGTCCTATGCCAAGAATTGTTGCGCTCCCGTGCTGCCCATTGGAGTTATCTGCCTGGAATGAACTTAAGAGTGGAAAGATTGTTCACCCAATATTTCTCATTACCATTGAGATATTTTGATGATATTTGAAATACATATATATCAAGTCGAAACGATGTGTCGCATTCAAGAATGGTTGCTCACTCTTTGCTCCTTTTTTGGGTAATCTCCCTTGGATGAACTTTAAAGAGGAAATCTTGTTAGCTCAATAATAGTCAATATTCCATATTTGCTTTTATTGTATCATCAAATTTATACTGACCCACACTTCTAACGCAAAATGTTTCAGGAGTTACCTTAATTAATATACGAGGTCTTGCCGAAATCATTGTACCTTTCAGGGGTTATGACAGACATTCACCCAATCAGGTTATGATTTAGAGGGAATGATTGACTGATGAAGTTCTACTTTCATTTTCATAAATAAGTATTTTAATTGTTGATAAAATTGCGTTACAATAGATGAAACAATATATGTAATATATTTAAGGTTCAGTTTGATTTTGCGTTAGAAGTGTGGTTCAGTATATATACTAGGTTGGCCGTTTGTAACTGCTTAACATTTACTTTGAGATTGGGGGATTTGCCATCCCTTCTGAAGGACATTTTTTCTATTTTCCAAGTTAAGTCCCTGTTAAGTTTTTATCATCTTACCTGCGTCGCTTTAGCTAAAGCAGGTCTAGAAGTGGGTCCACTCCGTCCGTCCATCTGTCTGTCTGTCCGCAACACTTTTGGGGTGCCAAGTCTGTGTAATCTGTAACTCCAACAGTTATTATTCCTTTTTATTCAAACTTTGCTAAATGATTGTTCATACATTGAAGATGTGCATCTCCTATTTTGTGCGCATTTGATAAATAATTTCATATGTTGACATTTTTTTCCATCCGAAATGCGTAGGGTGTGTTTGGTTTGTGTAATCTGTTACTTCAACAGTTTTCATTCCTTTGTTCAAGTTTTGCATAATGATTGTTCATACATTGAAGATATGCACCTCATAGTTTGTGTACATTTCATGATTTGTTTTCTTCGTTTTTGGAGTCTTGAACCTGTAAAATGCTAAGAGGGTGTCTGGTTTGTGTAATCTGTAACTCCATCAGTTTTCATTTCTTTATATTCAAACCTTGGATAATGATTATTCATACATTGAACATATGCACCTATTATTTTGTGCACATTTGATAAATATTTTCACATTTTTAAGGTGTGTTGAGCTGAATAATTCTAGCCATCTGAAATGCTTAGGGAATGTCTGATTTGTGTAATCTGTGACTCCAGCAATTTTCAACCCTTCATATTCAAACTTAATATGTTATGATTGCTCACACATTTAACATGTGTGCAGCCTATATTTTGTACACATTTGATAATATTTTTGGGATAGTTGAACTTAGACATTATCACGGCTAAACCACCATGGGATTGCTTACATTGCTTATTTGTGTGTAATCTGTAATTCAAACAGATTTCATTCCTTTATGTTCTAACTTTGCACACTGATTTTTAACACATTGAGGATGTGGACTGGCGACGCAGGTGCAATGCAGAGTTTGGTCTTGTTTCCAATAATTCTTGTACGCCACATAACTCAGTAACGTTTTGGGATATGTTTATGAAACTTCTACCACAGACACTCAGAGTTAATTGTTAAATACAATATTGGGTTAAAAACTCTTCTGCAACAAGGCATATCAGAACCTATATTTTATGGTTATTTAGTTTATAAATTCAAACGTTGGAAAACCTAATTTTAGTGATCAATTCAAAAAGATAGTAAAACGTTAAATAAGGGTTGGATATAACTTGGATATCATGCGACAGTCTGCATGCCTAGTTTTAAACCCAATCAAGGCCTGACAAACAGCCAAAGCATCAGGCCAAACCCAATCACGGTACCAGTAAAATGCATTTAAGCCCCCCGGTGGCTTAGGCTGCTGTCCGTTCTAAAGAAACGAGTGCGCAAGCCCGAGTTTCTTAACAGGATTTTTCACCTCCCAAGGTTTATAAATCCCAACTTTTGAATAGAACGATTCAAAACACTGTATATTACATGTATTCCGAGTGACCTGTTTTCTCAAAAATAAGATAAATACTATTGTATTTTATGTGGAGAATCTAGCGGGACCATGACACATCTAATTTTGATCCTATAGTGTTTCCAGAACTTAAGTGGCCCCCGTTTTTTGCTAATTATTTTTTATGGTGATTTTAATTGAAAAATAAATTAGAGAAATGAATTTAGATATAGACCGCGTAATTGAATTATTTTTTTCCACATAAATGTGAGTTTTTGTATAGGCTGGGATTAGATGGAATTTTGGTGTGTTTTTGCCGCTCATCTTTGAATTAGTCCCCAAGTGAGCCTAACGATATAAATAAGTCCGTTCTAAGGTGGTGGTTCTATTGTTGTCGACTTTTTGTTTATTGTTACTCCCATTGTGGGAGTCTGTAATTGTTCTATGTTTTGTTGTACGTTACTTTATGTCCATTCTAGTATTGCAATCATCTTGATGGGGAAGAGAGAGCTGATTGCTTTGCTTAATTTGTCTTCCTGGTGTCTTGTGATGGTTGAGCGGCTCTTCCTCGCGGTGCCACGGGGTTGTCTGCAGTTTGTGATTGTGGTATTTCCTGATCATACTCACTTACTATTTATTATTTATGGTTTATACGGGCCAGTGGAGGTAACTCGTCAGTCCTATAGATAAAGTGCGTAACAGAAAATTATTTTTCTTATTTCTCAACCAAAATATATTTGCAAAAAATATTTGGTGTGTACTCAAAACAGCCGTCTCGACGATACAGTTCTTTTTAGCACCTTAAACACGTGTTTAAAGTGATGAAGCCAGTCGCAGCTTTACGCTAAAATTGCTTAACTGGACCAATCTTCGCGCATTAGGCCATGATTCACTGCTTATACTGATTTATAAATTTTACTGTACATTTGAAATGGCCTGTGTGAAAAAGCGATTCAATTAATAGTATAGTCTAAACCTTAAATGCTAGGTTGTTGTTGTCCCCTGCTGAATTTTCTTTCGAGATAATTATTTTTTGAAAAATATGTCTTTCAGGAATACAAGTCGGTTTTCAATCAGTATGGATCCAGATAATGCCCAACATTTTAGCCTGAGCTTGGCTTCGGCTGTTGACAAAGTTTATCAGCGAAATATCTTAAGCAGGCAAATATTTGGTGCTCTTGAAGTTTAATGTATATCGCCGATTCGCTATTTCTCGTCAACTCTCTAATTTGCTTGGATTGTCGTCATAAACTCTTTACTTACTAGTGTCGTCTGCTGATAACCTTTGCAAACAAATTAGATCAAGATCAGACCCGACGGGCATGCTCTGGATCCAAACTGCTTGAACCTCTACTGATATTACCGATTTTTTTGAAAAAAACATAAAAACTGGTTTTGAAAAAAAAAAAATCAGCAGACGACAAAACCAAGGCAAATTATCTCGTAAGCAAAAAGAGTCGATGAATTGAAATGGAGGGTGCTACATGTACATGCAGATTTCATGCTTAAGCCTTATATTGGCCTACTTTCAATAAGGCACGGTCTAGGATCCACATAGACTTTTACAATTGCGTGTGTGCGTGCGTGTGTGTGTCAAAGTGATGACGAGTGAGGTTTGCGGAATAGATTTTCGTTGAATCAGTGGATATAGATATTCCTGTAGGCTAGTATATTTCATCATCGCAATGCAAATATACCACGTGTATAGGGGTACACACACATATATATATATATAATATATACACGGAGGGATATAGTGAATCAACTGAGCCGATAGATGCTCTAAATATTTTGCCTCTAGCAGGATTCGATCTCACGACAATGACAACACCGCCTAGCACTACACCAGACATCGACGCTACATACTGCGCCACTGAGACATCCACAAAAAAGGATGTTCAAGTAGCGCTGATATTGACAACGACCAATGCAGTACACTTCGTATATTGTTTCATTTTCAATGCATGGCATCTATTTCGTTCGCAAGTGAAAGCCTGATGGATCCAAGGATACAAGTAAAAATAGATAAATATCCGTAGTGCGGAAATATAATTTCACAAACATCATTGCTTTCGAGCTACACATGATCAGAAACTGATGCAGATTCAGACAGTAGATAAATACGGAGGAATATAGTGAATCAACTGAGCCGATAGATAATGCAAATATTTTGCCTCTAGCAGGATTCGATCTCACGACCATGACAACTCCGCCCAGCACTACACCAGACATCGACGCTATCAACTGCGCCACTGAGACATCCACAAAAAAGGATGTTCAAGTAGCGCTGATATTGACGGCGACCAATGCAGTACACGTCGTACTTTGGTTCCTTTTCAACGCATGGCATCTATTTCGTTCACAAGTGAAAGCCTGATGGATCCAAGGATACATGTGAAATTAGATAAATATAAGTAGTGCGGAAATATTATTACACAAACATCATTGCTTTCGAGCTACGCAGGATCAAAAACTGATGCAGATTCAGACAGTAAATAAATACAGTATATATATTCATGAAACTTTATTGGAATGTGGACATGTATCAGGTCAAGAAGACGTGTCCTGGTATAATTATGGAAGCTTTCCACGTTTTGTTTCAGAGTTATGGCCCTTTGATTGTTTGTTTTTGCTTATTCTATGTAATTTTCATTCTTGTACACCCCATAACTCGGTAACCGTTAGGGATATCTTCATGCAATTTTACACGAATGTGTATTAGGGGAAGGCAATCTGCCGCGCGTAACTTTGTATTTAGTTACCTAGTTCTGAAACTTTGATAACTTTTTTCCATTTTTCCCCCAAATACATGTACACCCCATAAATCGGTAGCCTTTGGATATCTTCATGAAACTTAATTTGAATGTATATCAGGTCGAGATCATGTGTCATGTACAATTACGGCTGCTTTCTGTTTCTGAGTTATGGCCCTTTGATTGTGTTTTATGCTTATTTTGTATAATTAACATTCTTGTATACATACTAATTTATAGTCGGGGAACAAAGGTAGGAAAAGTGGAAACCCTTGAACCCGAAAGGTATACAGCTAAATTTGATATGGTTGCAAAGTTTATTCAGCGCATTCAGTTTTCTAGGAAAGCCCAGTAAGAACAGGTGGAAATATCGTTTTTTTCAAAATGTCATATATTTTTATCTAAAAAAATCGGAACTGAAAAATATTGAGTTTATATAATAAAACATCGGCGAAGACCTCGGAAGCAATGATGGTCATATAAGAATACTTCTTACTGGTTTTTAAAGCATTTAGATTAAGGCAACCTAATTTTGAAATTAAATTTACAGATTGCTTTGCTTCAATTGTCATTAAAACTGCATTTAATGCCCAGAAATGTATTTGATAATTAGTTATACCTTGCTTGGAAGCACATCTTGTAAAAAATGCGTGCTTACTTCTTCCACTTTTATCCTCACGCTGACGTGGTCTGCATTGCATATTTTTAACATAGATAAATAACTTTTAAATTGTATGCGTTTAAACACGGCATACAGTTAGACAGACGTTTTGGACATAATTTTAGGTAATTTATTTTATTTTCTATGACAAACTAGAAAAATAGCTGACAAGTAAAAATATGAACCCACAATAATTTTATACTTAGTAATTTAGTCCATGTCAGTTGGTTCGTAGTTAAATACTATGGACAACCTAAGAACAATTTAACAAATAAGTGAAAGTTATCAAAGTTAAAGGGATGCTGATCCTATATATTTACAACAGCATTGATACAGATGGCCATTGTAGGGACAAGTGGGATTGTTTCTACTGAAAACATAAATTTCATTTTACAGTGGTAAAACAAAGCTGGAAATACTCGTATAACTATTATCATATCACCATGAAAAGCTTGTCTGTCCCCGTTTGAGATGCAATAACGTAATAGCAAAGTATTTTTAAAGAAAAAAAATGCCCCTAGAAAGACTATTTTGGTGCACGTATGGCTGCCCATGCTTTTAAATGCATTTGATATTGTATAATTGTATTATCTGATAGTCACACGACTTCTTATACCTGTTCTCCAGATAAGAGTGTGTAATGTATTTTTTTTTGTTATTTCTCAACCAAAACGTATATTGTGGGTAATTAAATGGGCATATTCAATGAGATGGCTCTTTTGAAGACCAAAAACACACTCTTATAGCTGCATAGTCTGTAACTTTTGATCTTTTAATTTTAGACCTAGTGTTTCTATTTTTCAAGAACAAAGTAAAAACCTAAATTCAGGTATACATTTTACCAATATCGTAAATCTTAACAAATCATAAGTATCAAAACAACAGCAATTATGTTAAAATTAACTGTCTATAATTATTGGAGGGACGCAAATAATTACAAACAAGAGAAAAACACACCTGTTTTTATAAGATAATTCACTTTTCCGTGCAGCTTTCAGCTATAGTGAACAGATTTATTGTGAAAACATAACTTAATTCGACTTTTACAAACGATTTAAAAAGAAAATAAAAAGAATCGAAAAATGTTCATAGTTGCAGACCTAGTCTCTTAAAACTTATTGATTAGGTAAACATCACAAAATCCATGCTATGAAAGTTTGCTTTATTTGACCTATGTGGCGTTCAAAAAATGCATTTTTCGCGAAATGCAATTCTGGGAGCATTGCTATACAGTGGTTTCATATCAAGCACTATTTAGACTATTAGTATACAAAAATTCAATCGTATACCTCTCGGGTGCAAAAATATTGTGTTTTTGCACAATACGCGACTTTGGTTCCCCGACTTTAACACAGAATTTTGTCAGACACAAGAATGAGTTTTCCACATTTCTAGATAATCTGAAAAAACCCCGGATCCTTCAGAAATAGAGAGAACCTACATTATAAGGAAACAGCAGAATCGGTTTTATTGAGTCTGTTTATGTTAACTAATGGAAATAGCAACAATTCTCATGCCCCCTACCACCAGCTTAAGCGGTATCCTGTTTTCCGTCAGAACCCAATATTCCTGGAATAAAAACAACACTAAGTTTGAAAGTGATGCCCTCAAAGTCTAAGCGAACGGGCGTATATTGCGCTGCTGTTTTAACATGCGGTTTTTCACCTTTTCCAGGTTTTGTATGGTTCTGAGCAAGAGATGTTCGTAACTGCATTGTTGCATCTTGACCGGTCTATCTCCCTGCACTGTTATCTTTATTGGGCCAATGTGATGGTATAACTAGCTTGAACTACCCAATGGAAAGAATAATGCCGTATACATAAGATTATCAAATATTTAATAGTAATGGCAAGATTAAACGCCTATTTGTATTACATTGTATATTATATCATTAAAATCATGTTATTGGCACGAACTTATTAGAATTGAATATCTCAAATTAGTATGCGTTGAAAATTGTAGGGAGCGACTTAGAAAATGGGTAGTTAGTTACTGTTGAGTCCTTATATTTGCTTTATCTCCTTTTTATATCTTGATTTATATGTTCTAGGAGATGATGTATTGATAAGTTAGGGGTCTTTCATGCAAACCAAACATCTATGTGTCTTGATCCACATCTGAACTAAGGGTGAGGTTAGTGCACCGTTAAACCGGTTTAAGCCCTCCAGTAAAATATTTTACTGACCGTTCCAAGGCGGCACTTCTTTTGTGGATCTTTTATGTTTTTTTCTGTCTTGTGTTTGCTATGCATTTGTGCGCGTCTGTTTATATGTGCCTTGTGGTAACCTGCTGGAAAAGGGCTGCCCTCTTGGCTTTCGTTTGTGGTGTCTAACTGTAAGTTCGTCAATTTCCCATTGGTATCCTGGGTCAGGTGTGGTACTTGATTGTATCGATTCCTGATTTTTGCACCCTTACTTACTTTAGTGAAGTCAAATCAAAAGTGGGCTTAATACATGTTATTCGAATACCAGGTCTTTTGACATCAATATTACAAGACTCGATTTTACATAAAAATCACATATTGACTTGCTCGGCTGAGGGGGAGCCTCGTGTTCCAACATGCGTTCTCTCAGTTTAGCCTGCTGCATTGTAAACTCAATATCCAAAGACGCAGAGCTATTATATAAATATACCGTTCGTCGTCCGTGTGTCCGTCCGTCTGTACATGACCGCTTTCGATTCCGATCTCTAACTTCAGTAATTTTAGACGGTAAAATATATAATTGGGCTAATATTGTTAAGTTTGAACGGAGTTATGGCCTTTGATGTCACCAACACATGGTTATGTGTGGGAATAGCTAATTTATTTTTTGGTATTCTATATACTATAAGTACATATGTACCACTTCTTAGATAAGGTTGTGAGTTGCAGTAAGCCAGTGGAGGCCAATCTTACTAGAAAAAGGGAAACTGTTATATGTTAAAACAAGTCAGAATAAATTTTGAATGGATGGGAACTTTTTGATTTAACTTAAGCCAAATTATTACCGTTATCATGCCGTCTGTATGCGACACTGTAACGTTTGAAATATACATTGTATGTAACCTATGTAGCCAAATACTCCACTGTTTTCATATATACTATATGTAAATACATATTACATGGCTGTTTTCAATTCATAGTCATTAAGATAGTCATTATAGTCATTTACAAATTGCAAGTAGTGTTATTGCATCAAACATTGTATTTGTTTTCTTATTCATTTGTTTAAAAATGCGTTCACATCGAAGTTTAGTTTTGTAAATCATATATTTAAACAAATGACAATTTGGTGATGCTTTGTTGGTCTTTGTAGAGTATTTTAACTGTTATGTTAGTTTGTATCAATTGAATTGTTCTTGCGCTTTCAGAGGTCCTACTATGTCAAAATAAATCCGAAACGGTAAGGTGCGATGTGGAAACTAGCGAGACTATGCATATACTTTCTGCAAACTATGGTCGACTGTCTTTGGATAAATGTGAACCAACACCTTCCCTCGAATATCCTCACAATATCACAGACTGTCGAGCTGACAATTCCACAAAAATATTACAGGATAAATGTGATGGTTTAGTCTTTTGTCGGATTTTTGCAACTGATGATGAATTTGGATATGACCCATGCATTAATGTTCCCAAATACTTAGAAGTTACATACAAATGTATACAATCGGGTAGGTATCACATATGAGGCCTCATGTACAAACATTTCCCGAGGGACTCCACAAGTGTAAATGCAATGAAACAGGCATTGTATAAAACATGGATTGGAATTGATTTTGGAATGGAATGGAATTGATTTTGGAATGGAATGGAATTGGTTTTGGAATGGAATGAATTAATTTTGGAATGGAATGGATCTATATTTTTATCAGGAGCTCTTTGCAGGGATCAGTATGATTTGTCTTATTTCTGCTGGATAACATAGAATGTGGGTATACATTAGAACTGCCTCACAGGGACAATTCAAAAGTGTACACAAAATCTAAGGTTTAAATATTTGTTTATTTTTTATGTCAAAACATGGATTTAGGGTACTCATTAGAACCGTTTCATTGAGGTAGTTCTAATGAGTAAACAAAACATTTTTCCAGTGCTTAAAGGGGTAACTCTTCAGCAGGAAGTTGGCTGAAATAGATCTGTCAATCTTCTAAATTAACCAATAAGGTCGATAATTAAAAAATGGACTTCCCCATGTTTTATCAGAGGTTGTCAAGTGAATAATGCTAACCCTTTAAATGCTATCACGATTCATCTAAAATGTCATATGCTCAAAAATAGTAAGTGATTATGATCAGGAAAATCACATCCACAAACCGCAGTAAAACACATGGCGTCGCAAGGAAGAGGCACACAACCATCACGAAACACCAGGAAGACGAACCAAGCAAAGCAACAAGCCCTTTCTTCCCCATCAAGATGATTGTAAAACTAGAATGGACATAAAGTAACGCACAACAAAACTTAGAACAATTACAGAATCCCATTGTAACAATAAACAAAAAGTCAACACCAACAGAACCACCGCCTTAAGCAGCCTAAGCCAGGGGGATGGGGGGGGGGGGGTGGCTTAAATGCATTTTACTGGTACCAAATCTTCGTCATAGATTCTGCTGTTGTTGAAGTATAAGAAATCCTCAGCTCGCATGGAAGCCCTCTAACTAGTGCAATGTATCGTCTTGGAGAAACACTCTAATTAAATTAACACACTTTGATGAAACAAAGAAAAGGGCTCGTGACTCACAGATAGTCAGAGCTAAAGAAAACCTTAAGTTGAACCACGTTGAGTCCAGCTACAGATAAGCATCAGGCACCAACCCATCGCTTAAAGCTTTACGTCAAAGCCCTCATAGAGTCTGAGGCCTGACCCACTGTCGTACAATTAAAGAGGAAACCATAGCTATAAACCGTGATTGGGTTTAAAACCAGGCATGCAGACTGTCGCAGGACATCCAAGTTATATCCAACCTTTATATAACGTTAGACAAACTATTTGCATTTTTCACAAAAATTAGGTTTTCTAACAATTTGTTTGAATTTATAAACTAAATATCCATTAAATAGAGGTTCTGATATGCCTTGTTGCAGAAGATTTTTTAACCCAATGTTGTATTCAACAATAAACTCTGAGTGTCTGTGGTAGAATTTAGAAAATGCTTTTCAAATTTTATGATATCTATTACCTTGTTTTAATAACTAAGAAGTTAAAAAATAGTTTCTGTTGTTGAAGTCATTAACATTAGAACACACTCTTGCAAAACGAATAAGCTGAGAAATATATACACCATAGGAAGGGGAGCGTGAAACATCTCCATCAAAAATGGGAAATTAACTATTTCAAAATTAAAATCATCCCGTTTATCATAAATTAATACATTAACAATAAAAAATAAAACCTTAAAACAACACTTATATGTGTCGTATATGTCAATGAACTAGCACTTACTAATAATTTTACCTAACCATGAATTGTGGGTATTCATTATAACCTGCCTAACGAGGAAGGTTCTAATGCATACCTGAGGTCTTAGTTTGATATGTGTTTTTTTAGTTTCTCACAAAGCATAAATTATGAGTACTTATGAGTACTTGTTACTATAACGTCACTGAGACAGTTCTAATGAATATCAACAGCCTTTGATTGATAATGAATTGATTGTGGATATTGATAAGAATCCCCGTATGGAGGCAGTTCTAATGAGTACCCACAGTCTTTTTGATATATGTTTCTTATTTCTCAGCATAATAATTGATTTTGGTACTCATTAGAACTACTTACCTCAAAAAAATGTTCTAATGAGTAACCTAAATCCATGTTTTGGACAGTTAAAAAAAGCTAGAACGTGCAGTCGATGGAGAGCCATCAAAAATCCCCACGCTAAAGTGTTTGACCCCCAGACCCTAACTCCCTCACCTAAGACATGACGCAGGCGACAGAATGAAAATTCTGTTCAATATGTTCTCTATCTTTTATTTGTGAGAACACACACAAAGTTAGGTATGAAACCTTTGAAATTGGCTTTGTAACTAAAATATGATGATATTTGACCTTTTTGACCTCAACCTTAGGTCACCAGTTTGAGACTAGGGTAAACAGTTTACTTGCATTCTGTTCTAGTCGTCATCCCCGTCGATCTGACTTGCCATATGACACTGTTATACTTTTTTGTGACCCCTGGGTCACCCAAGCGCCCCTGGGACATGAACTAGGCGACAGAGCAATATTCGATATGTTTTATATTTTGTATATGTGAGAACACACACAAAGATTGGTATAAAAATCTTAACAATTGACTTTGTTATTGGGACAATAAATCTGCCTTTGCACGCCCCATTCATGTGAGTAACTCACACACCAAATTTGGTTGAATTTCGTCCAATGGTTTAGGAGGAGATAGCATAACTGACAGACGGACGGTAGACTGGGTCCAGTCGTCAATATGTTTAGCAAAAGTTTTCTTATTCTGATAAGCTAAAAATTAAGATAGTAAAATGATAACACATCAAAGGTATCGGTTGTCCGTTATTAACTTCAGTCGATATTGACGCCTGAGTATTTGGGTATTCAGTGGTATTTCCCTTTGATAATCTGATAAGCCGATTAATCTAATTATAGCCTAATGGTTTTGTGTGACGTATAAAATGTAAATAATGATGGAAATGGTTTACTTTGTTTGAAAGTGATCGCTCCAAAATGAAGAATAATAAGCTTTAAACGCAGGAAGAAACTAAAGTGTCAAAAATACTGTAGAAAGTCTTAGGAAACGATCTTTTCTTGGTAGTGTTGTGTGTTCAGTGACGTATATTATATAGGTCACTGGCGTGTCTCACAAAGGCGAATAACTTCGAATAACTTTAATTGCAAGCAAAGGAATCTGTGAATTATATGTACAAAAATGTGAAATCCAGCACGCAGACCGATGACAGAGAAGAGTAAGGAATATCTGTGATAATATTTGTCTTTCTATCTATTTTTTCTATCGATTCACTGGGATTTTGGTTACTTTTTATAGCACACTAGAGTTATCCATTAGAGTTATCATTCTTGCCATTACTCCTCACAATCTGAGGGATAATCAAGGTGGTGCTGTCGAATTAATCAAAGTTCCCCAGGCTGTCAGTTTTGACTGAGAAACTGAAAAAATGAAAAAAGGAAAAAATGATCAGGCTGGAACCAAGGCTAGACGGAGGGAGGCGATAACAATATCCCCTTCACTTTATAGGATGGGAATCGAGTCAGCGTCCGTGCATCCGTCTGTTCGTGCGTCTGAGTGTCTACAATGTTAAACGTGAATAAATCTGAGACCAACTGGTTGATCAAAACAAATTTCATCTGAAACCTCACTGGGATGGGGAAGTGGCTGCATTAGGTTTTGGGCCAGATCGGATCAGAACTCTGGTTTCCATTGCAACTGATAGCTCCAATAGAAATATAATGGGAAATATCTTGTGACCACTCTGGCTCCTTTCTTTTGTTTGGTTCTTTTTTATTCGTGCAGGTAAACAGGACCACTATAAAATCTCAGATGGGTTCGAAATTCGGCAAGACAAGACCTCTGACTGCGGAGTTAGCTGCCCTTGAGCGTCTGGAAATGTCCCCATAGACTTATAATGGGAGAAGTGTTGTGACCACTCTAGTGCCTTCAATTTTGGATGGATCTTCTTTATTCTTGCAGGTAACACGGAAAATTAGAAAAGCTTGGACGAGTTTGAATTTTGGCAAGATCCAATAACCGACTACGGAATTAGCTGCCCGTGACCACTCCAGCGCCTTAATTTTTTTTGAATGGATCTTCTTCATTTTTGCAGGTAACAAAGGCAGCCATAAAGTATGGGTTTGAAATGCGGCCACATCAGACCTCGGACTATCGAGTTAGCTGCCCTTGAGCGTTTGGAAAAATGCCCATAGACTTATAATGGGAGAAATGTTGTAACCAATCTAGTGCCCTCTTTATACTTGCAGGTAACAAGGATAATTATACTCCCGGTATATAGTTTTTGCCTTTTCTGTAATTGTGTTTGTAATTGTGTTAGTCTGTTTGTTTTGTTTGTCTGTCTGTCTGTAAACTCTTTTCTGTCAAAGATTTCTCAGCAGCTACTTGAGTTAGGATAATTCTAAAATTTGGTACAAATATTGATAGTGATGAGTTGTATTGTGTAGCAAAAACACAGCCACATAATGCTTATCAGTCCCTTTTTTGGTCATTTTTTTTCTCTCCAATGGTAATTTCTGTCACATATTTCTCAGCTCCTATTTGAGCCAGTGTTTTATAATTTTGTGTACACCTTTAAGTAGGCAAAGTGTACCGTGTAAATGAAAATTTAGATGTTCATCCTCATTTTGCCTTCTTTTTTTCAATTTTTCATTTTTCCTTCTGTCACTCTTTATACCCCCGGTACAAAGTATATAGGGGGTATATAGTTTTTGCCTTTTCTGTAATTATGTTTGTTTGTCTGTTGGTTTGTCTGTAAACTTTTTTTCCGTCATAGATTTCTCAGCAACTACTTGGGTTAGGATTCTGAAATTTAGTACAAAGCTTGAGAGTGATAAGTTGTATTGTGTAACAAACAAACAGCCACATATTGCTTATCAGTCCCTTTATTTGTTCATTTTTCTTTCTCCAATGGAAATTTCTGTCACAGATTTCTCAGCTCCTATCGGAGCCAGTGTTTTCAAATTTTGTGTACACCTTCAGGAAGGCAAAGTGTACTGTGTAAAAGGGAATTACGATGCTAATCCTCATTTTGCCTTCTTTTTTCAAGTTTTCATTTTTTCCTCCTTTCACTCTTATGTAATACATATGGACATTTTTTTCTGTCAAAGATTTCACAGCAACTACTTGAGTTAGGATTCTGAAATTTGGTATAAAGCTTGATAGTAATTAGATGTATTGTGTAACAAAAGAACGGCCTTATATTGCTTATCAGTCCCTTTATTTATTCATTTTTCTTTCTCTCCAATGAAAATTTCCGTCACAGATTTCTAGGTTTCTATTAGAGCCAGTGTTTTCAAATTTTGTGTACACCTTCAGGTAGGATTAGTGTATTGTGTAAATGAAAATAAAGATGCTAAAGCTCATTTAGCCTTCTTTATCATTTTTTTCCTTCTGCCACTCATATGTATAACACATATGGACGTTTTTGTCAGAGTTTTCTCAGCAACTACTTGATTTAGGATTATGAAATTTTGTGTACCATTTCAGGTAGGCAAAGTGTATTGTGTAAATGAAAATTAAAGTGTTAACCCTCGTTTTGCCTTCTATTTTCAAATTCTCAATTTTTCCTTCTATCACTCTTATATAACATATATGGACATTTTTCATCAAAGTTTTCTCAGTTAGGATTATGAACTCTTTGACAATTTTGTCTTTTCTCTGAAAGAGTTAAAATCTCTGATGGCTACCGCCGGGGGTATGTGAGCTTTGCTCACTTCTTGCTATATCATATAATTCATATGGCCATTTTTCTGTCGAAGATTTCTCCGTAATTACTCAATTTATGATTCTGAAATTTGGTACACAGCTTGAAAGTGATGAGTAGTATTGAGTAACAAAAACAGCCCCATATTGCTTGTCAGTCTTTTTATTTGTAATTTTTTCTGTCTCTCCAATGGAAGTTTCTGTCACAGATTTCTCAGCTTCTATTGGCGCCAGTGTTTTAAAATATTGTGTTCAGCTTAAGGTAGACAAAGTGTACTGTGTAGATGGATATTAAGATGCTATTCCTCATTTTGCTTTCTTTTTTCAGTTTTCATTTTTCCTTCTGTCACTCCTATAAAGTACATATGGACATTTTTCTGTCAAAGATTTTTCAGCAGCCTCTTGACTTAGGATTCTGAAATTTGGCACAAAGCTTGATAGTGATAAGTTGTATCGGGTAACAAAAAACAGCCCAATATTGCTTATCAGTTCCCTTATTTTTGTTCAATTTTTTTTTCTCTTCAATGAAAATTTCTGTCATAGATTTCTCGGCTTCTATTGGAGCCAGTGGTTTTTTTTAACTTTTGTGTACACCTTTAGGTGGGCAAAGTGTACTGTGTAAATTAAAATTAAGACCCTCATCCTCATTTTGCCTTCTTTTTTAATTTTTCATCTTTTCCTTCTGTCACTCCTATAAAATTCTACATTTTTCTGTCAAAGATTTCTTAGCAACTACTTGACTTAGGATTCTGAAATTTGATTAAAATAAAAGCTTGATGGTGATGAGTTGTATTGTGTAGCAAAAAGCAGCCACATAGTGCATATCAGTCCCTTTATTTGTTCATTTTCCTTCTCTCCAATGGAAATTTCTATCACAGTTTCTTGGTTCCTATTGGAACTAGTGTTTTCAATTTTGTGTACACCTTCAGGTGGGCTCTAAAGTGTATTGTGTAAATAAAAATAAAGACGCTTAAGCTTATTTTGTCTTCTTTTTCTTTTTTTTCTTCTGCCACCCCTATATAACACATATGGACGTTTTTTTGTCAGAGTTTTTCTCAGCAACTACTGAATTTAGAATTAGGAAATATTGTGTACACTCTCCGGTAGGCAAAATGTATTGTGTAAATGAGAATTAAGATGCTAATCCTCATTTTGCCTTCTTTTTTTCAAATTTTCAATTTTCCTTCTGTCACCATATATAACACATATGGACATTTTTCATCGAAGTTTTCTCAGAAACCATTTGATTTACGATTATTAAAACTTTAACAAGTTTGTCTTTTCTCGGAAAGTGTTACAACCTTTGATGGCTACCGCCGGGATAATGTGAGCTTTGCTCACTTCTTGCTTTATTTATTAAAAGCTTGGATTAGGTTGAATTTTGGATACATCCCATCGCTGAATACGGAGTTAGCTGCCCTTGAGCATCTAACAATCAAAGTATTTTATTGTGAGCACTCTAGCTCCTTCATTTTTGATTGGATCTTTTTCATCCTTGCAGGTAACGAGGACTGCCATGAAATCTTAAATGGTTTTGAAATTCCGCAAGTTCGGGCCAGGAACTGTGGAGTTAGCTGCCCTTGAGCGTCTGGAAAATGTCTATAGACTTATAATGGGAGAAATGTTGTGATGACTCAGGCGCCTTTATATTTGAATAACAATTCTTCTTTCTTGCAGGTAACAAGGATAACCATAAACGCTTGAATGAGTTTGAATTTCAGCCAGATCCCATCTGCTATTATGGAGATAAAAACTGATGGATAATGTTGTGACCACTCTAGCGCCTTCGTTTTCAATTTTATCTTCTTCATTCTTACAGGTAACAAGGACAACCATTTTTAGCTTGAATATGTTTGAAATTCAGACAGAACCAACCTCAGACTGTGGAGTAAACTGCCCTTAAGTGACTGGAAAAATCCGCATAGACTAACAATGACCGATCTGTTGTGACCATTTTGAATGGATCTTCCATTCTTGCAGGTAACAAGCACAATCATAAAAGCTTGAATGACTTTGATTTTTGGTCACACCCAACCACCAACTACAGAATTAACTACCCTTGGGTGTCTAAAATATAACTGTATAATGCTTTGAATACTCTGTCATGTTTATTCATATCTTGGGTGTTTGAATATATTCCTGATCACTGTTTTAAGTTCAGAGTTACCTACCTTTTAGCATCATAACTTATGGTGTCTCCATACATTATGCTGGCTCACAGGTGAGCGATCGTTGCCCATTGGGCTATTTGTGGAGATAAAAATATCACAAATTTATATTGTATGTACTCATTTGAACTGCCTCTGTAATGCAATTCTAATGTACGCCCCCAGTCTATGTTTTCCAGCAGAATAAGACAAATCATACTGACCCTTGCAAAGAGTTCTTGATAAACATATAGTTTCATTTCATTCCGAAAAAATGTCTATATCATTCCATTTCAAAATCAATAGGATTCCATTCCAAAATCGATTCCATTCCAATCCATTCCAAGTTTTACACAATGCTAACGAAACAAACATTCTTGCATATTTTACCTGATTCGAACCAAAAGCCCACTGAAAACACCGCTAAAAACTTAAAATACCACTTTTCTTACACTGATTTTCTCCAAACAAATAGTTTTTAGCGTTAAACTTTCGAAAGTCATAACGTCATCACATCGTCATAAAGCGTGCATTGTTAACGTTGACGTAATTATCAGTCCGGGCAGCAACGCTTTCCCGTGTAATACCAAACAAACAAATCAGGGCTTATTTTTTTCCCACGTGAATCGCATGATTTGAACATGGATTTTCGTTCATTTGACAATGACTTTAAACCGTTTTGCGTGACGAATTTTATGTAAGAATACAAGTTAATGCTGATATTCAGTACTGTAAATTGGTCAAAACGAGTCATTAACATAAACAGGAAATGTCACAATCACAGATCACAGCTATCCTATTACACCAAGGTGAAGAGACATAACTTTCTATGCTAATTATTTTTAGTCATTAAACGTATAGAACTCCTTTACAAACTAAGAAAAAGACAATAGCGTCACTATTTTATCATGATGCACTGCTATTATACTGTACACCTTTTAGTCTATGAAACCAACTTGTTGCATAAAATGTCTTATGGATGTCCCAGTTTGCACGAGACTAACAAGGTATAGAGCTATTATCTCTGTTGAATCCGGCATATGCGATTGGCTTGTGACCTTGCAGCAATTAACAAAAGCTTTGAAAGCACACACTCATTAGCTCTATTCGTTTGATTTGACGACTATCCATCATAACTGAAATCAACGGGTTCCACAAATTTTCTAGAATTAAATTGCCTCGACATTTGTGTCTAACTTGGCATTGTCCCACCAAAAATTACAAAAAAATTCACACTGGTGAATACCCCCCCCCCCCCCCAAAAAAAAAAAAAAAAAAAAAAAAACAAACAATTGTACATTCATTTCTCTTGTTTATATCAATGATACTTTTAAACAAAACACTTGGTTAGCAGAACCCTTTAGTAATAAGTTAATCATATTAATGTGTCACTCCGCCAATCCACATGTTCACAACGCGTGTCAGTTTTACTATTATTCAGTTATTAGCCATTAATGTGCCAACCACAACAAAAGTTGTCTGTTTCATCATCTGCTGATTGTTTTCCCAAACCGTCTAAATCCAGATCAGACTGCTCCAGAAACGAGGTCTTACCTCTGATAATTCCAAAAACTGAGTGGGTGATACCAATATGCAAATAGCTTAATTGATTTTGGAGAACGCTGATTGGATACTGGAATTCCTTCACTGCTGATAAGTCCTATGGTCAAGGTAGCCTTTCAGCGGTGGACTGCGTGATAGTCTCAAACCATAAAATCTTTTACCTGGCGTAAAAAACATTTATGGTCTTGGAGAAAAAAATTGTAGGAGAGCTTGTTGCGGAGCTGGCTTGTTTGTCGAAATGAAATGGAACAAAATGTTGTTGTAAAAGTGCATTTATTGTAAAAATGCCTGAGATAGTTGAAAGTAAACAGTATGAACTATTTTGCAATGAACAGATGATAAAAAGTGAATTCCGGCAAATGTGGGCAAATAGAAAACGCCATGAATTGGCAGCTAAAAGCTGACAAGGAGGCCACTCATCATTTATCTTGCTGTGGAAGATTGAACAACTGCTGCTAAACTGGAAATTCCTGTGGCTCTCTGTTGTGATTTGTGCCTGACAGTCCCTTCGGAAAAGACTCATGAGCTCGCATCGGAAACAGGTGTCAAGCGGTCCTGCTGTCATGCTGCCCTGTTGCTTTGTTGGCCACGAAAAATATGTCTCCTGTTAATATCACATAAAAAAAACACTGCTGGTCTACGTGGCTGTAAATGATGTTCTTTCTGCAGTGCTCTTGTATTTGCTGGTCTTTTCTTTTTGTCATTGTCGGAATAGTCAGCATAATCGCTGGTCTTGTAATCTTCTACTGTACTCCAGCCACCTTGTTTTCGATCAGCAATCGTGCTAATTTTATTCTGACCTCACTCAATCTACCATTTATATACTCAATGAAAGACTCTTCCAAACTGTTTTTCACCTGCTCAAGTGTCTGAATAACAGAACAATTAAAATGTTAAATTGTTTCTGATTGTCACTTTATTTAAACGTGAACTGTTTTACTTCTTCCATCTTTCTCTTCGGCAAATGTGCTGGCTTCTCAAGAAACTGCTTCCTTAGGTCTCTGAATTCAGATGTTATTATTTCCTTAACTAGACTTAGGTAAACAATGTCCTCTTATGTAAGTAACGAACTGCCCTGCGTAGATCCGCTTGCAGAAGCTGCGTTATGAATATAGCGATATTAGTGCATGTAAAACAATCCCAAATTGTTTTATAATATGAAAATGCTTTGTCTATAACATACATCCAAAATTTTTCTGCTGCATGCATTTGTCACATAAATCTAATAGGCTATATAAACTTACTACTAAAGGAACCTGAAACACACTGTGTGTCAATATTTTGGTAGTAAACGAATACGATGCACACTTGTCTTTCCAATTGCGTAAAGTTGAACAAAGGTAGACTAAGGTGCACTGGGATTATTTGAATGGATGAACTATTTTCAGACGTCAGCTATCAAAACGTCACGTAACCCTAAAATCAATATTTGCAAGAACAAAGAAATCACGCAAAATTCACCACAATATGTGCTTTGGAAGCAAGGAATGCACCAAAGAACTGAAACTAGAGTGTGCATATTTTCTGTGCCATACTAGCTAGTTTCGGCGATTTAGGCCTAATCAGTGACCGCTTTAGTGTGATTCTTTGTTATTACATTGACATCTTCTGGGCATTCAAAGCATGCATGCATTGTACAGCCAAAAAGCCAACTTTCATTTTCTTAACGTCAATTTTACGTTATCAGCGCTTTATGAGCATTTAAAAAACACTGCCACTTGTTCAACTTCCTTCACTTTGTATGATATTTGAAATGCATTTTGACGATGAATCAGTCCTTTTGAACTCCATAGCTGCCGCCTACGTCGATTTAGCGACGCCAAGCGTTACAATAACATGCAGATATGTGTATACTGCAAAGTTTGAAATTCATACGCGATCAAAGTAAAGTGTAGCCAATAGGCACTATAACACAGTAGACAACACATACTAAACGGCGACATACGTTGACAAAGAAAAAAGGGTTATTATCCATAGTTTACGTTGTTTCTTAATTGACATTAAATTTGGTTTACTCCGCTTTTACCCTTTAACGTGACGCGAAACATAAGTTCTGATTTTTGAAAATGCATTCTCTTACAATGATTGATTGACTCCAAGTCATTTCAGTTTCTAGAAATCGCTTAAACAAAGGAAAAACACTGCCGTTTAGACAACGTCGAAAGCACAACTTAAAACTCCATATCATACGTCACAGCAAGAAATTGCAAATTTTTTGAAATGCACTTTTGTTTGTACTGGTGTTGGCCTTGCATAAATGAAAAAAGGTTTCAAAAAAAATCTCGACATACACTCCCGAGGTGAAAGTGCTATAAACGGTATTTTTGACGTCTTGGCGTCATGTTCTATATTTTTCGAAGAATACTTTCTAATGTCTTGTTATTAAAGCAAGCATATCTACGAGTTTGAAGCAAGTAAAAAGTGTCAGGTTTCTTTAGTAGTTAAGAATACTTTCAATAAGTCAATCACAATTACAAGGGGTATTCCAATACTGTTTTTTTTTTCAACTCAGTGTTTATAGCTATAGTTTTCTCTTTAATTGCACGACAGTGGGTCAAGCCTCAGCCTCTATGACGTCCCTGATGTAAAGCTTTAATCAATGTGTTTGTCCTTGTCTGGGCCCGGCGTAGATCAACTTGAGGCTTACATTAGCTTGGACTATAATATGTGAGTCATGAGCCCCTTTTCTTTGTTCCATCATATTGACTGTGTTAAATTGATTGTTACTCTGTGATGATGCATTGCATAAGTTAAGAAGCCTCTATGCGAGCTTTACAATTTTTTGTGTTTTAACAACAACATAACGTAGGGCGAGTTTTGGCGCCACTAAATTGTACTTAAGCCTCTGGCAGCTTAGGCTGCTGTACGTTCTGAGGCGCCGGTTGTGTTGTTGTTGTTGATTTATTGTTTTATTTACCTCCCACTGTTTGTGAGGGTTCTGTTGTGGCTTTGCTTTGGTGTGCATTACTTTTTGTCCTTCCTAATTTTGCAATCATCTTGACGAGGAAGAGCGAGCTGGTTGCTTTGCTTTTATTGTCATTAGGGTGTCTTTTTGCTGTAAATGTGTTGTAGCTCTTCATCAACCTCCCCAGACGAAACCATTTCCCGCTTATCAGATGACGTCGCGTCTGAGAGTGATATAACGCCTTTTATCATTATGACGTCGCGTCTGGGAGTAATATAACGCCTTTTATCATTATGACGTCGCGTCTGGGAGTGAAATGACGCCATGCATTAAAATCGATAAACCGCGAGTGGTTTACAGATTATGGAAAATGTAATTTTATTAAATTATGCCCATAGCAACGTCGCGTATCAATGAAAAATTTTGACGTTTTCAAACCAAAAACGCGATTACAAAAATTATTTTAAAGGCATATGATAAATAGAATCTAACATTCGTGCTCGTGTATTACTGAATTTATTGAACTCGTTGCGAAACAGTAATAAATGCTTATGCTCGGCAAGCCTCGCATTTTATCACTTTTCCCAGACTCGTTTAATAAATTCAATAAAATTGAGCACTTATGTAAGATCCTCTAGGCATTAAAATCGATAAACCACTGATGGTTAAAAGATTTCGGTAGCGTTATGTATTGACGGCCGTAATAATGTCGCGTAAAATCTTAGCAAAGTCTTAGTGTTTTCACGCAAAGAACGCGGTTTCAAAGTAGTTTCATGGTCATCTGATAAATAGATTGTATCATTCGTGCACTTGTATTATTAATTCTATTAAGCTGTTGTGAAAAAGAGATGAAATGCACGACAAGCCTCGCATTTTATCTATTTCCCCCAACTCTTTTAATAAATGCAATAAAATATGAACACTCATGTAAGATCCTCTATATCTGTTATTAGCTGTGGCATGGGATTTCCAACAATGTGGTCAAAAATGACATTTTCTCTTTTTTTACAATTTTAAAAACTATCATAGTCTTTCGCGATTCATATGTTTTACATGATTTCATTTCAATGTGTTGGATATTGCACCACCCGTGGTTGAGCACTATAATCAATGTGTGAGTCCGTCTGTACGTCCGTTACCAGTTGATGCAAATGCTCATAGCTTTGGGACCACATGGTATATCTTGATCAAAATATGCATACGCACGCAAGCACCCCCGCACGGACAGACAGACAGACGATAGAATCGGCTTTGCTACGAAATTAATATGCTTGTTTTAAAGAAAAAGCGAGCATGTCACTGTTTCGTTAAAGCCGTTTGTAAGAGGCGGAACAATTTTGTGGTTCTCTTGTATTCTTTTTTACAGGTTCAGTCAGTACCAGTACAGAACTGACTGTTTCTCTGACCGGATCATCAACTATGACTACAATGACTTATGCTTTAGTAAATATAACAACTACAAGATCGCAGAGAGTATTACTGAATAAGGCTGCTGCTGATATCCCCTACAATTTCCTAAGTCACGAGATACGTACAGCCATTTATTCAGTAGTTGGAGGAGTGTTAGTTGTAGGTTTAACTACTCTCACTGGTTGTCTCCTCTGTAAAAGAAACGTGCCAAGGCTCTGTTGTGGAAGGTATTTACGACATTTAATCTGAAGAGCATATTTAAGTGCTCTAAGCGAAATTGTTGTTTATGTTGTCGTTTGATTTTTGTTGCTATTCCCTTATGTGCTTTCGTACGTGTTAAGAACGCGTGTTACTAAGTATAGTAAGTGAGTATGTTCCATGTTATTGTTTTCAAGACTTCACTCAAATTTTGGTTTATGTAAAGACTTTCCATTTATGAACTATAAAAGATACGCTCAATGTTTCATAATCTCATATAGAATTATGCAGCATTTGACAGACTTTCTGAGCAGTACTGGTACAAAATTGCAAGCCAAGTCGAAATAGTAATCTTCAGCCAGCTTTCTTTTTAAGTTATTGCTCATGACCTTTGCTTTATCTCCTTGTTATATCTTGATTCATATGTTTAAAGTGATGATGCATTGATAAGTTAGGGGTCTTTCATGCAAACCAAATATCTATGTGTCTTGATCCACATCTGAATTAAGGGTGAGTTTGGCGCCGTTAAACCGGTTTAAGCCCTCCAGTAAAATAACTTACTGACCGTTCCAAGGCGGTACTTCTTTTGTGGATCTTTTATGTTTTTGTTCTGTCTTGTGTTTGCTATGTCTTTGTGCGCGTCTGTTTATATGTGCTTTGTGGTCACCTGCTGGGAAAGGGCTGACCTCTTGGCTCTCGTTTGTGGTGTATAACTGTGAGTTTGTCACTTCCCATTGGTATCCTGGGTCAGGTATGGTACTTGATTGTATCGATTCCTGATCTTTGCGCCCTTACTTACTCACATGGAATGCATCTTCTCTTCAAAGACGAATGACCAAGGTTTAAAGGCGGTAGTTCTGTTATGTTGATTCCTTGTTTTTTGTTGGTTCCGTTGTTTAAGGAGATTCTGTGTTTGCTTTTTTATGCATTACTTAGTGTCTTTACTAGTTTTACAACCATCTTGATGGGGAAGTCTTAGAGATATCTGGTTGCTTTACGATTTAATTTCCTGATGCCTGTTATAACTGTTAGCAATCCGTGACATTTTGACACCTGCTGGGAAAGGGATGACCTCTTGGCTCTCGTTTTTGGTGTCTAAATGTGAGTTTGTCACTTTCCATTGGTATCCTGGGTCAGGTGTGGTACTTGATTGTATCGATTCCTAATCTTTGCACCCTTACTTACTTGAATAAACGCCTCGGCGTTGTAAGCCGTTGATTACTCGTGAATTACAAAATTCAAGCTCATATAACGATTGGTCCTTCGATTTCACGAAGCTTGTGTGAACATATCTGCTAAAGTTTCTGTGTTAATTTTAGTTCGAACTTAAAATTTCGCTTCTTTATCTGTTTAGTATAAAGCAATGTCAGTTCGTATGTCTAATTATAAAAAAATACAGATTTACATATGTTGACGGTTATATTTCAGTGGAACGACGGCTGTACGCCCGGTGGACTCAGAAGAAGAAGAGGCGTACATGTAACGAAAACAAGCCTAATACATGGTGGTTACATAGTTATGTATCAGTACCGTATACTTATGCGTAAGAGGCAGTTCTCGAGAGTTTGCTACTTCTCACACTTGCTAAAAGTCAGTCTTTAACCGTGGATTGTCAAGTACAACGGGCAGTAATACGTGGTGGTTACATCGTTATGTATCAGTAATGTATACTTACGTGTATGCGAAAAAGGCGGTTCTCGAGAGATTTATTCTGGTGGATTTTCAAGTATTAAACGGGCAGTCCCGTCCCATACGTATTGTAAGTAAGGGACACTGCCCGTTAAGTACTTTAATGAGTCACAGGAAGTACATGTATATTCATAATTATGATGTTTTTCTGTTCCTGGGGTTGTTTTAATTTTAGCTAACAGTACAGACCCTGATGAAATGCCGCATGATGCGGCATTTCATCTGCGTCTTCACTGTTTGTAAAAATACCCGTTAAAGTATTTCCCGTATACAAAGGGTTTTGAACATGTATGCATAGATATCTAGCGGGATAAGACAACATTCACAATCTATGCTGAACGTAAGCTTATTACTGTCGTGCCAACCAAGAGTGTCAGTGACGTAATACTTTGTTTACAATTGCTAAGTAAAACACTAACGTGTACACTTCACTTAATCTAACGCGAATCGATAGATCACTTGTGAATTAATCCTATCCTGAGTCCCTGATAACTTTGTAAACAAGACATGAAGTCATTGTCACTCTTGGCTGGCAGGACAGTAGTATAATGTACTTTGATGAAATGAGTGGAACCAAGAAATTGGTAACAATAAGCAGAATGATTGGGGACGATCATGTATTCTGAAGATTGACTATTGTGGCTAAGCGGGTGATAATGGGTCTGACGTGGCATTAACTGTCAGAATGATACTTCTATGATCCAACGCATAGCGAGTTGTCTTAACTATTTGTGACCAAATTCCTCTGACAAAAATAATGAATCTGTTGTTTTTCATGAATATGTGTTATATACATGTATAAAGATAGATGGAGTATAGATCTCACACAGTAAGAGTATTGTCCGTCATGGATAGAGTCCAATAGAAAACAGGTGTAGCAGCTTTATACCTATATTCATTCATGCAAGTTCATTCAGAAAAAAATAATAACACTGCAGGTAAAACAATTGTACAGATTTAGCGATAAATAATGATCATGGCATGTAAATCCTCGGTGGCTCAGTAGGTAGAGAGGCATCTGTAATAATATGCACGTGAGCTATGTAAAAAGTTATGGGTTCGAATCCCATTGTTTAGCATTTAATAGGCTTATTGATATGCTCTATTATTTTTTCATTTGTTTCCATTGTGTATTTTCTTATTCTAGATATTTTCTTATTTTGTGTATTTTTCTTTATATTTTTTAATATTTTACTTTTTCAATTTTTATATTTAATTTTTTAACGAATAGTATTTTATTTCAATATATATATATGATATAAAAAGTTCATAAAATAATGCCAGCATAGTGAGATTTTGATCGCAATACTGAGCATCAAAGGATCAGGTGAGCCTGCAGAAATACGCAAACTCACCAGAGCGTTTGCCGCTCGCATACACAACGTACTGTGTGGATGTAGATGAAGACTCATTTTAACTTTAATTATTGCATAAAAACGCGTGTCGCACGCTATTAACAAACGTGTTTTTACCGGCAAAAACCCATGTATTAATCAGGCAATTTACGTGCTGTTGATGCACGGCTTTTCTACTTTACATATACGCATTCTAGGCCGTCACAAAAATTGACGTAATCAAAAGTAGCGTGTATAGAAATGAACGTAATTCATTGGCGTTAGGAAGACGTAAGTTTTGCTCTGGAACAGGCTTTTTCAAAACCTACGAATCCTTCATGCTTTTGCGCGCCATTATAGTAATGCAAAAATGAACTTTTCGAAGCGTTTTCCCAAAGTATTCAAGTGACAATATGACTTTATGCAATAATAACGATCAAACATAGTTTTCTGATACACTAACGTTTGCTAGACCCTTCGTGGGTCGTTAAAACGCTCGCCTTTAACTGGTTTTCCTGTAAAGCCTGAAATATCGACATAAGCTTTTTTGTTCAAAGGCGGATCCACGACTCCAGCAGAGGGGATTCAGATAAATTAGGGAGGGGGGTCGATTTGCAGATGATCTCTCATTTCTCTTGAATATCCCTTTAAAAATGAAATAATCTGTTCCGAAGCCCCCTGAACCCCTTCTGGATCCGCCAATGTTTGTTACAGCGCTAGGTAATTCAAACTGAGGGAGTAAGAAAAAGAAAAAAAAAGAAAATAAAAACTCAGGGATTCGAACCCCCTCAGAAAAAATACAGGTTCAAATATGTTAATATCGCTACGTAACCACTTGACCACTGGTCTGTGACACCCAACGATAGCTTTAATGTATTACTTACTACCAATATCCTCGTTTGTTTACCTGTCTAAATGCGGTATTACCTTTTATTGTCAATAGACCTCTCCGATTACAGTTATAATTAGTGACGTCACTGTACTCTATACAAGTTTTACCTCTACAAGTATATGTTTTCATTTTCAATCATTTTTCCTCGGTTTTTCAATAAAAAATATGAAACGTTATAAAAAGAGTTGGATAGAACATGGATATCATGCGACAGTATGCATGACTTGTTTTAAATCACCCACCGTGGCTCAACTTGAGGTTTTCTTTAGCTCGGACTATCTGTGAGTCGAGAGCCCTTTTCTTTGTTTCATCAAAGTGTGTTAATTTAATTAGATTGTTTCTCTCTGATGAAACATTGCTATAGTTAGGAAGCCTCCATACGAGCTAGGTAATTTTTGTGCTTTAACAACAACCAAATCTAGGGCGAAGGTTTGATACCAGTAAAATGCATGTAAGCTCTGTAAGGCTGCTGTCCATTCTAAGGCAGTGATTCTTGTATGCCTGATGGTATCGTTTTGAGATGTATCATTGATTTTCCAATGTTGTGTCCTGGCGCATGCTTGTCTGTAGCTGGACCCACCGTGGCTCAACTTGAGGTTTTCTTTAGCTCTGACTATCTGTGAGTCATGAGCCCTTTTCTTTGTTTCATCATGGTGTAGTAATTTGATTAGAGTGTTTTTCCATGATGATACATTGCATTAGTTAGATGGCCTCCATGCGAGCTGAACATTTTTTGTACTTCAACAACAGCAGAATCTAGGGCGAAGATTTGGTACCAGTAAAATGCATTTAAGCCCCCCCGGTGGCTTAGGCTGCTGTCCGTTCTAAGGCGGTGGTTCTGTTGTTGTTGACTTTCTGTTTATTGTTACTCCCATTGTGGGAGTCTGTAATTGTTCTATGTTTTGTTGTACGTTTCTCTATGTCCATTTTAGTATTGCAATCATCTTGATTGGGAAGAGAGAGCTGATTGCTTTGCTTAATTTGTCTTCCTGGTGTCTCGTGATGGTTGAGCGGCTCTTCCTCACGGTGCCACGGGGTTGTCTGCAGTTTGTGATTGTGGTATTTCCTGATCATACTCATTTACTATTTTTTTTAGTACTTGATATTATCGATTCCTAATCTTTGCCTTCATAGGTCACGATAAATAAAATGTCGATTCTAAGGAGGTGGCTTTGTTGCTGTTGATTCATTGTTTATTGTTGCACCTATTTTTTGTGGAGACTCTGTGTTGGTCCTTGGTTTGTTAGTACTTTATGTCCTTCTAGGTTTGTACATGTAATCATCTTATTGGGGAAGCGAGAGCTGGTTACTTCACTTTAGTTGTCTTACTGATGTCTTGTGACTGTTAGTTATGTGGCTTTTCCTCATGGTGCCGTGGATTGGTCTGCAGTGTGTAATTATGGTATTTCCTGATCATACTCACTTGCAGACAATCAGAATTATGATTTTGCAAATCCAATATTTAGATTAGATCAATATTAATTTGTATCGGAAACAGTGTCAAAATATTCCAAGAACAGATGGAAAGATGGATGGACGGACTAACTAATGTACTGGATATAAAACACACCAGAACTTATCAGTTTTGGGTTGTGTAGTTTTTATCCTTTCACCCGACACTTCATCTACATCATTCATTTATGTGATTTATGTATAGCTGTACCATCTTTGAAAAGACTGCACAGTGCAAAGCTTGTCTGAGCATTCGCTGCACGCATATGCGTTATGTACTTACAAGATATCATGAACGTTTAACGAGTATGAGTAAGCCTTAAAACATGCCCAATGTGGTGCTCTCTGACAGAGCTTTTGTCATTATTTGAGCCACGATATTTGATTTCCAACAATGTTCAGTCAGGAGCTTAACAATCATGGAATAGTCAAGCGACTAGCAAAGGCTCTGATCAGACTGCGCGTATGTGCAGGCTGATCTGAGGCTTTGCTGGTCGCACATACCACATTGTTGGAAATCTCATGCCACGGCTCATTTTGATTATTATGCGCTTTTGACAGACACTAGAGAATGTATTCTGTCTTCGCTTCAAGAACCATCGCTTCAACACGTTAATGTCGAAAGGCATGTGTATAACTAACTTCATATGATTCTAGTCCAGGGGGGATAGTCCAGGGGTGATTTAAGGTTTCCTTAGAAAATCTGAACGGACCCCCTCTAGTATAAAATACGTTGATGACTAAATAATGGACCCCCCCTGAAAAAAATATCTAGATCCACCCTTGTTATCATCTCAGTTCAACGGAACAACGGTAGTCATCTCGCGGATTTTGACGATTAAGTTTTTTGTTTTACGATTTAGAAGCGGTAAATGATAGCAAATATACCTTGTTCAGCCTTTTGGTTTAGATAGGGGTAAATAAGACAGACACTCGGCAGGCCTTGGAATGGCAAACGGTGATCCTTGGGACGGATTTTCCTATCCCAACCTTACACTCATGATGGATTCTTATAATGTGTATCATTGACCCTTTCTCTTTGTCCGTTTTATTCATTTGACTCGTAACTGCTTTCGTATTTATGTATACGATGCGTTACGTATTTGTCTACAGTAACTACAATTGCCGTCTACAAAACATAAGATGACTTTGACACCCTTATGGATACAATGGAGTGTTTATTTAACAAAGAACTTCACATTGAAGTAGAAATTCAACGAAAGCGTTATAAGAAATCGCTGTTCAGTCATGATACATTGCGAACCATTGACGTTCTGTAAAAGATATAGTTGTACAATTCAAACAAATCTGTTAACCATCAGAGTATCAAATGAATTGCGATATAAAAATCCTTCGAGACGTGATGCTTATATCGAAGATCCGAGCCTTATACTGGACTGGACAGACTATTCTTTTCATAAAGTTTTATTGTGTCAGAATGGTAAATTATTGATTTACAATGGGTTAACTTATAAGTTCATTTGCAGAACATGAATTTCACTCTATCCAACAGTGCAGATCAAGATGAAATCCGCCTTTTGCACAGTTCAGGCGGGTCTTTCACTGTTTCATGCTGTCACATTTGTAAGACACAATTGAGTCATGCAACGAGTAAGTCTTTGATGTCTCTTAAATTTATCTGCCCAGCTGCAATCTGTATGGTTCACCTTGATGCATCCAAAATGTGGCTCGGTAAATGTATTTGCTGTAGCTATTAAGTTCTAAGCAGCGAGTAACACTTAGCACTGATCAGACTATAGGGTTGTACTGGCTGGCACCAGTAACAATAATATAAGAATATATCATGAGTGTGAGGGTATGATAGACAAATCCGTCCCGACGATCGCCGTTTGGCATCACGAGGCTAACCGAGTAATGGCAAAGGGTGATCCCTATGGACGGATTTTTATATCCTACCGTCACACGAATAATGGATTCTTTTTCTTTCTCACCACTGCTTTATTTATATTTATTTATTTGTTTATTAATTGTTTTAAAATAGGCTTCCAGAAGTCCCTGAATACGCTTAGGATGACATTTCTTGACGTCTTGGTTTAGATAGCATAGGTAAGATAAGATTTACTATCCCAGGGTAAAATCTCAGATGTCCTTATCCAGTGTGCAAGAAATATGTTTCTCAGAGAGTGTCTCAATTTTAATATAAATTATATGGCCCACAAGCGCATCTTTCCCGTGTATTGTTTTCTTTTTTGAATTTTAGAGAACTTAGATCCTTTTTGTCCAAATATATATCATTGAAAGTTTAGTTTTTGAATTTGAATAAACTCACAGAAAGGATATTGTTATACCAGTAACAATGCGTTTCGTATGTCATCCAAACTAGAAGCAACCGGATTGCGTACACAAAGAGACACAAAACCTAGTCCAGTGATAACACAGGTATTTTAGCTTCATATAAAATAACATTAGAGAGCTTAGTTATATGTCAACGGATTTCGAGTAAAACATTTTAATTGTATAGGAAAAATATACAGATTAATTGATAAAAGCAGAGGAATTTACTATCGCGTCGACTCCATAAGAGCTGGGGTTCTAATAAAACATCATGGGCTGGAACATTGACAAACAACAGTTACACTGATGACATGTTCAGTGCAGTAACTAGCAAATACAGCCTACACAAAGTTTTGTTGGAGCCGCGATGATGTAGTTGTAAAACGTATTGTCTTGTAAAGCAGGGATCGCTGGTTCGATTACCGGCTAATCCAACTGAATAGATGAGACTTTAAGCAGTGATCCATCTCAAAATACAGTGAGCCACTTTAGTTACGCACCACCTTTTCAGGGCCCACATTTTTTACGAAAATTCTGGAATCAAACATTCTATATGATTATTTACTTATTGGCATTTTATCTGTTTGATGAAATCGAAAAAATATCGAAATCACTCATGCGAATTATTTAGCAACGTCAAAAGCCATTTTGACAAAAAATGCTCGTGCAACCTGAACGTCTACATTTTCTATTTGCGTGTTGCGCTAGAAATTATCCATGGTGATCGTTGTGACATAAAAACACCAAAAACAATTATTTTATTCAAGTCAAATCCCTTTTCGGTCGTTGAAGTTAGTAACAACGTTACTTTTGAAGAAATTCTCGTTTCGATGTCATATTAACGTCAGTAACAATAATCAAACAGGTTTTTCTTCGCAAATTGTTTTGTTATGAGTCACTTGTTGCCATAGAAATATCAAAACACTATAACATCTTATCATTGACACGTCCTATCGCCTTGGTAGTAGTGACATCATCACTTACGCTAACACAAAGACGCCAATAAATCAATTAATTTTTTACGAAAATAAACGGCGGATACATGGTTGTTTAAAATGAAATTATAAAAGAAGTGTTTTGATAACTAAATTACTCAGAATCATACGGAATTTTAACTAACTTTAAAAAAGTCATAAAATCAACTTTTTTTTAACCTTGGTCAGCTGGGAACCAAAATAGTAAAACGTTTAAAAAACTGATAAAGTTAACAAACACATTCCAGTAATAGATATTGCCAAGAATAAATCGGCTCTTATCTTTGGCATTGCAGAAATTCGACCATGAAAAAAGTGCAATGTGATCTGAGTTTCATTCGAAATAATGCAATGCGAAATGCTGTTTTGAGGGTAGTGCCCTTCAAGATCCATTTTCTCACGTGTTTCTCATCTGATCATAATAAAATTTTAACTGCTAATGCACATATACATGCGGTTTACGCAAGTAGTCTCAGAATAAAATAGCGTGTTTCCTTTTTGAGTAATTTTACATTTTATAAGTGGTGCGTAACTAAAGTGGCTCACTGTATAACAAGCTGTTGGTGGAAAGTTAAACACAAATACTCACTCATAGTTACTCACAAAGTTTAGATGATAATTTCAACAGTTGTTAGACTCAGTTTTATGTTGAAAACACCTATCATATCATTTTTCCATCAGATAGTGTGCACTAAATACTGTTCCACTAGAAATGTATTCTTTAACAAATTAATAATATAATGCTGATAAAAAAATAGTTGACCTCGAGTCTCAGTGCCCTAACCTGAATGAAATTGGTAGAGACCTTAGGTGATGCTACTCACCTAATACCACTTGTGGTTTCAGACAAGAGGATTTTTTTCTATTTTATCCCCAATCTACAATACAAAGTGTATTGGCATTAAACATAATACAATGCTTCTCGTCTAACAAACAATCCAAGTACATGTAAGTGAAGTGTACAGAGTACGCAGGAAGCAGTATTCGCAAGTTTTACTATAGATAACTCGGTTTGCGTTCGGAAATATTCTTTAAAGCCTATGTAAAACATGCTATCCCCCAGGATTGTGACTTATCATTCCCAGGGCAATAATTTGAACAAACTTGGTAGAGGTTTACTAGTTTATGCTACATACTAAATATCAAGGCTCTAAGTATTGTGGTTTTAGACAAGAAGATATTTGAACGGTTTCATTTTGATAATCTATGTTACCTAGATATGCAAAATACTGAAACCGTTTGAACATTTCTTGTACTTCAGCAACAGCAGATTCTAGGGTGAAGATTTGGTACCAGTAAAATACATTAAAGCCCCCCGGTGGCTTAGGCTGCTGTCCGTTTTAAGCCGATGGTTCCGTTGTTGTTGACTTTTTGTTTATTGTTACCTCCATTGTGGGGGTGTGTAATTGTTCTATGTTTTGTTGAACGTTACTTTATGTCCATTCTAGCATTGCAATGACCTTGATGGGGAAAAGAGAACTGGTTGCTTTGCTTAATTTGTCTTCCTGGTGTCTCGTGATGGTTGAGCGGCTCTTCCTCGCGGTGCCACGGGGTTGTCTGCGGTTTGTGATTGTGGTATTTCCTGATCATTCTCACGTACTATTTTTCATTATGAATGTTATTCGCATAACTTGGCATTCTTTCAATTTAGTTTTAAACCAGATATATAGTTATACATATCTAAGACATCAACAAGAGCTTCAAATAATTCTATTGAACCATCTAGAATAAAAAATCCAACAGGTAAACCCGGATGGGCCTGACAACAGCCAAAGCATCAGGCCACTACCATCTCATCAATAGATAAGTCTTTAAGTCGAACCGCCATAGAGTCTGAAGTCCGACACATCGGCGTGCAATTAAAGAGGAAAGTTGCCAACCGTGATTGGGTTGACCACCAAGCATGCAGTCTGTTGCAATACATTAATGTTATAGCCAATCTTTTTATAATGGAAAATTATATAATTAACTGTATCTGCTTAGTCTGATCAGCCTCTTTGCCATGAAAAGTAAAATAAATACACTTGCTACTAGGAATAGTACAAGTCCTGCAGCTGAGCAGGTTGGTCTGAACCTTACCTGGTTCGCAAACCCCGAATACAGGTTTTCTCGGGCTGAGACCCAAAGGTTTTGTCTTTCTTTATGAATGGTGTCGAAATGGGTATTTTAGGAACCTGAAATTTCACGTTAGACATGATAACTCTATCGTCCTTGTTAGTTGCGACTTGAAATATTTGGTCATCAAGGATACCGGAGAAGGCTGACCAGACTTATAATGACTTCCATATCATCACACTGAGTTTGCGAGCAGCGAAGTTTCTGACAAGTCTGCGTGGATGCACAGGCTCGTTAACCATCGTTGTTTGCATATGTGATAAGTACTAGAATCACATTTGTTAGCTCAGTCTTCTTTTATCTTGCTGTATTGCAGGTTGAAGCATAATAAAATTCTAGAGGATGGTAGCACTACTGCTGTTATGTTGTTTCTTCTTCACACCAGGAGTACTTTCTGAGATACGCGGTACAAATTGTTATCATTACATTTCAAGTTAACATGGAAAAACATTTCCATACAAGCAATATATACTCATGCTAAAAAAGAAGGCTACCATGAGCTTTGTATAAGGTTCGTTTAATTTGCATAGTAATTCGGGGAACAAGTATAGGCCCACGCAATTTAGATGAAGTCCTTCACCCATATGACCTACAACTATCAGACTTTTGGAAACAATTTTCTCTTTTAGCAAGACAATGCCAGCATACCTGCAATATGGCAAGGAACTGTTTGCAAGCGGGTCATGTCATACCCCCTTAACTGGCCTTCTGGATCCCGATTCATAACTGACCGGCCACCCCTGGGATATTCTAGGCTGGTGGGTACATGATCGTATCCTTTACCAGCTGCCACATTTCCCAAATTTAAACACTAGCTGGTTGAACATTGACATTATATTCCATGAGGTTGGTGGTGGGGTACAACCCCAGGCTTCTTTTAAGCATGCGCAAAGGTCTCATAGAATGCATTCATTATATATATATATATATATATATATATATATATATATATATATATATATATATATATATATATATATATATATATATATATATATATATATATATATATATACATATATATATATATATATATATATATATATATATATATATATATATATATATATATATATATATATATATATATATAATCATAACATGTTCATGTATGTATTTATTTTCAACAAAGCTGGTGAATTTGGGTGGTCTTCTTTTTATTAGCATGAGTATAGATGGAAATGTAAAGACACACTGACAGAGGTAACCCTTTGGTCGTTTTGATTGATATTGTATTGAAACAGCCATACATTTCTTTATGTTATGTACATAATGGTGATTTGTGTACATTTTCTTTACTGACAGCAATCAAAACTGATCATTATGCCGGGGACATTGGAAGTGTTTGCTTCAAGTTAGCCTTGTAGGGTGACGTTGGTACCGTCAATCATGTTTAAACACTCCAATAATTTTCTTACTGACTCCAAGGCGGCGCTTCTTTTGTGGATCCTTTTTATAATTTGTGTTTCGTGTTTGTCTTTGTCATTCCTTGCATCATTGTGGTCACCTGCAGGGAAAGAGATGAACTTTTGGCTCTCTTGTGTGTTATGTGTTTTTTGTGCCTTTGTTACATTCCCATATGGTGCTGTACTTGATTGTATCGATTCCTGATCTCTGTCTTCTTCCTTACTTTGTAGTGTGGTAAGTCAATTCATGAGGTTTGATGAGGTAAGCTATCACGTGTGCCACTAATCTAAATACCAGGCTAACTTCAATACAAGCCTTACTTTACTACAAAGCTTATCTCATGTACGCTCCCTAAATGGCTTACTTAACTGCGTTTACGATACTTCAAGACTAGCTAGCCTCACTACGTTGCTTATTTCACTACAAAGCTTATTTCACTGGAAATTAATGTGATAGTGATGCTAGTTTGCTGCGTAATTACACTGTATTATTATTGTGTAGCTACTATCCTACCAGCCAAAAGTGACAGTGGCGTCATGTTTTAGTTACAAAGTTATCAGGACTTAGAATCGATAGATCACTTGTGTATTAATCCTATCCTGCGGATAGGTTTAATACACAAGTGATCTGTCGATTCGAGCTAGCTCAAGTGAAGTGTACACGTTAGTATTTGACTTAGCAATTGTAAACAAAGTATTACGTCACTGTCACTCTTGGCTGGCACGACAGTAGCATTGTATTTTATTGGGATTGTTTAAGATTAACGTTGTCGTGAGGCAAGCATTGTAAAGAGAACGTCAGGTAGAAATATAAGCATTGTAGTAACATAAGCCTTGTATTGAGTCTAGCCGTTTACAGTTGTAGGTAAAAAATGTTTCAGGCGCGAATTTTTGACGTAGCAACTATGTCTTTTAACGCTACAATGTTTTTGCAAAATTAAAATTCTCGCGAACATTTCTGAACTTAAAGTAATACTGCTGGATGATAACGATGATGGAAGTGAACTTTTGTTAATAATTTATTTACTGAGGTATTGTATATAGAGAATACTAGTAGAATGTCTCTTGATATCAAGTTTACTAGGCAAGGCTTTGAGAATGCTTGTTGACATCGCGAGGCTTGCCGAGCGATTCAACATGCGTTCTCGAAGCCGAGCCTAGTAAACTTGATATCAAAAGAAGCGAACCTGGTATTCTTTTTATCCGCTTACCAAGTTGATTCTCTCTTCAAACTAGCGAATATGAAGTAATGGTTGATTCACTGTCATTGGCGACGTCTTTCAAAAAGTACAACGTCACCATGACCTGATAAAGGCACATGCCGTGAGATAGACAACGCTTATCAGGCAACTCTGCAGTTATAATTAATGGTAACTGATAAATCTAAATATGATTACAACGATCTGTAGAAAGTTAAGCTTTCGAATGTCCATTATGCTGTCTATTATGCTGTCTATTATGCTGTCCATTATGCTATATATTATGCTGTCCATTATACTGTCTATTATGCTGTCCATTATGCTGTCCATTATATTGTCCATTATGCTGTCCATTATTCTGTCCATTATGCTGTCCATTATGCTGTCCATTATGCTGTCTATTATGCTGTCCATTATGCTGTCTATTATGTTGTTCATTATGCTGTCCATTATGCTGTCCATTATGCTGTCCATTATGCTGTTCATAGCTACCATACTTATGTACACAATAGCACTAGCAAACACAAACATTGGATTGTGCTACATCAAATTTACAAAGTTACAGGTTAAATGTACCTCCGTTGAAACACTTTGTTATGGCCTTAACTGCTTCTGACCACGTTTCCTGTTAACTAGCCGTGACATGAGATTTCCAACAATGTTGCATTTTGACATGTGTACACTCGGACGAGCCTCTGTAGCCCCCTTTTAAGCTTAGAAGTTCCAAATGGTGTTCATTCAATAGCTTAACAATCATAGAATACTCAAGCGACTAGCAAAGGCTCTGATCAGACTTCGCGTATGCGCAGGCTGATCTGAAGTTTTGCTGTCGCACATACCACATTGTTGGAAATCTCATGTCACGGCTCAACTAGCAATTGTGACATGGTATATGTGATTTGGGCTTGACTTCCAATTAAGAAAGTGCATTGTTATACACCGAACATGTCTACAGTTCGTTTAAAGCTGCATAGTCTGTAACTTTTGATCTATTAATTTAAGAAATAAAGTTTCTATTTTTCAAGAACACAGTAAAAAACTCAAATTCAGGTAAACATTTTACCATTTTCGTAAACTTTAACATATTTTCATTATCAAAACCACAGCATTTATGTTAAAAATCAACTGTTTAGAAATATTGGAAGTAGGTAAATAATTACCAACAGGAGAAAAACACCCGTTTTTATAAGATAATTCACTTTTCCATGCAGTTTTTAGCTGTACTGAACATTTTTTATTATGAAAACATAACTTAATTTTATTTTTGCAACTTATTAAAGAATATTTTTTTTCGAAAATGTTCATAGTTACCGACTTAGTCACTTTAACATCAATGGTTTATGATAGAATTGTATTTTTTTTCTGTACAGGTCACCACTCAAGACATGTCATTACATCCGCTACTCTAATATTTGTGGGCTGTCACCTGCTTCTGTCGCCATCAATTCTGACCAAAGCTGAAGGTACATATACAACACAGATTATGTAAACCGCAAATTAAGCGATTCATATTCGGAAACCTCGTAAGGTATTTTCTAAATTCTAAGCTCTGTACCCGAAAAGAAGGTGGATATACAACACCAATAACAGATAAGGTAAATTTCGTAGACTTAGCAAAGCTTTTTTTCAAAATTTTACCGTTATCGTTAAATTTAATGTTGGCTTGAACAATGACGATGCATTGATAAGTAAGGGGTCTTTCATGCAAACCAAATATCTATGTGTCTTGATCCACATCTGAATTAAGGGTGAGGTTGGCGCCGTTAAACCGGTTTAAGCCCTCCAGTAAAATATTTTACTGACCGTTCCAAGGCGGTACCTCTTTTGTGGATCTTTTATGTTTTTGTTCTGTCTTGTGTTTGCTATGTCTTTGTGCGCGTCTGTTTATATGTGCTTTGTGGTCACCTGCTGGGAAAGGGCTGACCTCCTGGCTCTCGTTTGTGGTGTCTACTGTGAGTTTGTCACTTTCCCATTGGTATCCTGGGTCTGGTGTGGTACTTGATTGTATCGATTTTTGATCTTTGCACCCTTACTTACTTTGAAAACTTTTCTGAAACAATATAAATTCAAAGAATAATTGGAAATCATTTAAAAAAGACCATTGAGCATTATAAAATAGCGGAAAATAGCATGCCTACAATGCGACAGGCTGCAAGTCTGGTTATAAACCCAATCACGGTTTGATAGCTATGTCTTTGGCTGGGCCAATCGTGGCCAAACAGGGGTTTTTCCTTAGTTCTGACTGCCTGTGAGTTGAGAGCCATTTTCTTTGTTTTATCACAGTTTGTTAATTGATTTGATTGTTTTCCTCATAAGGTTACAATGGATAAGTAAGGAAGCCTCAAACGAGCTAAATATAGTTTGTGTTTTGACAACTGCAGCTTCCAGGGTGAAAATGTAGTCAGTAAAATAACATAACCCCACCCCCTAGTGGCCTCTTTTTAAGGCGGTTATTCTGTCGCTGTATACTCATTGTTTGGTGTGCTCCATTTGCTAGTGAGGATATCGTGTTTGGTCCTTGTTTCCTCAGTACAGTGTCTAGTCGCCTTCTAGTTTTGCAATCATATCGCTGGAAATGAGAGAGCTGTTTGCTTTTCTTTAATTGTCTTCTTGATGTAATACGGATGTTAATGTTCTGTGTCTCTTCCACACGGTGCCGCTCAAAGTTGAGCACCGTACATTACGTAATAACATTATGCATGCCACAGGTATGGAACGTCTCTGTAAGTCCATGAACAGACAGGTATGCCCATGCCATAGGTCTGTGTCTAATCCTACCTATTTGTTTCAATACTTTGTGTGTAAGAGTGTGAATCAAGTAATCTGTAGAGGTTTCGCAGATGCATATGTTCGTCTGAGTCTATGATGGTCACGCGTATGTGAGTACCACTTTCATATCAGTTCAACTATAGAATCGTTGCAGACTTACACCGTCATTCTGTTTCAGTGAAGTGCATTGTTATTGTTCTTTCAGAAGTTGTCCTTTGTGAAGGTAAATATGAAACGTTTACATGTAACGTGGATATGAACGAAACTATGCATGTAATATATGCCATCTATGGTCGACTGTCTTTGGATATATGTGTACCTCCCGGTGGTATCAACTATCCTCACAATGTCACAGACTGTCGAGCTGCCAATTCCACAGAAATACTACAGGCTAAATGCGACGGTACAGTTTCATGCGAGTTTCATGCTGATGCTAGTAAATTCGGAGGAGATCCGTGTCTTTATGTTCACAAGTACTTAAAAGTTACGTATGCATGCATACAACCGGGTAGGTAACTCATATTTGTAAGTAATTACAAGTATATGGTGACATTCAATACTGCACAGGTGACACAATCAGTAAGTAATATTTGACGAATATAAAAAATAAAGAGAATATGAGCGGGAAATGTTTCTATCTCAGATCCTAAATCATCTTGTTTCACCATGAAAAGACATACGAACAAAGCTAAATTAATAAAATGTACAGCACAAGTAATAGTAAAAGCTCCATTGCTCTTAATAAGATAACACAACGCACTACAACACAAAAGCATGACCCTCAATGACGTCAATTATCAAACACAATCTGGGGACATATAGAGGATTTTACACAAGTGATAATTGCATATGAAATTTATTAAACGAGCATTTGGCGAGTTTAATAAATTTCATATGAAATGATCACTCGTGTAAGATTCTGTTTATCATATGACATTTTAAATATGATTTTATCGCCTTCAAAGTTTGTTTATTTCAATGGAAATTTGAATTGTTGTAACAGATGTCGTCATGACATTACTTGTTCCCGCCACAAGTGTTATGCGTGTGGTCATAACATTATTTATGACCTGACATTATTCACTGAATAACAGTAACGTCATGTGATAAAAAGGGATAAAAACAATATTCATTTAATAAAATACACAAGTAACAATAAAAATAGTAAATGAGTATAATCAGGAAATACCAAAATCACAAACTGCAGACAAACCCATGGCACCACGAGGAAGAGCCACACAACAATCACGAGACACTTGGAAGACAATTTAAGCAAAGCAACCAGCTCTCTCTTCCCCATCAAGATAATTGCAAAACTAGAATGGACATCAAGTAAAATACAACAACACATAGAACAAATACAGACTCCCACAATGGGAGAAACAATAAACAAAAAGTTAACAACAGCAAAACCACCGCCTTAAAACGGACAGCAGCCTAAGTCAATGGGGGGGGGGCTTAAATGATGTTTTTCCTGGTACCAAATCTTCCCCTAGATTCTGCTGTTGTTGAAGTACAAGAAATGTTCAGCTCGCATTGAAACCTTCCAACTATTGCAATGTATCATCATGGAGAAACACTCTAATCAAACTAACCAAACTTTAATGTGTTATACAAATCCCAATTCTAATGATGAATTTCAATTTCTCCATATTTGAACATATTTATATCTTGTAATTGGAGATAGTTTGTAGTAAAATAAATTTTCAAATATGCTTTTAAGCATGTCATTTCTACTGGCATACATATTTTCTATTTCAAGCATTTACATTGCATCGGATTTGGCAGTGTCTTCTTTAATCTCTGACATAATGAAATGAAATAAAAACTGATAAAAACAAGTTTTACTACCATGGACATTTGATTCCTGGCAATATATCAATAAGGTAATGTAGGTAACAACAATGGTGTTTTGCATAAATGGATAAAGATACTAAAACGTGTGGAGAGTACTTATACATATAGGGCTCATACTTATACCTAAGTCTGATGACACGCAGGCACATGAAATATTTGAGTATACTCTCCACATGTTTTAATAACTTCAACAAAAGACAAATCGTTTAAAATAAGCACTACTCTAAGAAAGTTATGTAATTTTGTTTTATTCCTTTTACTTTGATATGGTAAGTTGTAGATTCTTTTATCAATGGTTCATAGCAATAAACATGATATTTACTTTTAGATTCAAATATACCGTGCCAAAACAATTGAATTAAATTACAAAAGCCATATTTTCTACATCTGGCTGTAAGGCCGGGGTATAATGCTGGGTGTCTTCAAGAGCAGGGACTTTCTGTCATTTTTACACAGAGAAGGGCACATCTTAAAACTAGTAAACTTCTGGCTGAGCCTTTTATTTGGTAACAAATTTGTCAAATTTGACGATTCACTGTTTTACAAGTTGTTAACCATTTCACAACTAGTAGATAATATATTTCTCCAACGTGCTCAAAAATCAGTAAACCCTGATGATTAACATCTTTGTAGTCTTGATCCACATCTGAATTAAGGGTGAGGTTGGCGCCGTTAAACCGGTTTAAGCCCTCCAGTAAAATATTTTACTGACCGTTCCAAGGCGGTACTTCTTTTGTGGATCTTTTATGTTTTTGTTCTGTCTTGTGTTTGCTATGTTTTGTGCACGTCTGTTTATATGTGCTTTGTGGTCACCTGCTGGGAAAGGGCTGACCTCTTGGCTCTCGTTTGTGGTGTGTCTTCTGTGAGTTTGTCACTTTCCCATTGGTATCCTGGGTCAGGTGTGGTACTTGATTGTATCGATTCCTGATCTTTGCACCATTACTTACTTTTAACAATTAATACTTAGTAATCCAACTTTAGCATTTATAACAGCTGCTTTACTTAAGTTGTATATCTGGTGTCTGGCATATATTTTTACAATTGCTGTTAGGGACACATTATATTAAGAATCACATACATGTGTCCACATTTCACTAACCTAAGAAGGCATATTGATCCCTATATCTATTTCATAAATCTCAAGATATATTCAATTGGGTGTTAGTACAGGCTATTTCCAGGTCAGTCAAGTGATGATATGGTTTCAATTCCTGATCTCTGCCTTCCTCTTTACATTTTGTAGAAGCAGTTAGGTTTTCTTATTAAGTGGAGTGTATTTCACGGTTGTTATATACGTTTATGGGACCTATTAATTTTAATGAGATGTAAATGTTACAGGGACAGTTAGCGTAAATATATAACTTACTTTTCATTGATTTGAGCTAAAGCAATTTGAGCCATACGCATAGACTTAAAAGTATATCATGTGGTTACATAAATTACAAAGCTATTTCATGTTAACAATAATTGCAAAGGTTTTGTCTGTTAGTAAATCTTTAGTTTAAAGTCCATTTTGAGCAGTTATTCTAAAGCTTTATCTTCTTGTTATATCTTGATTTATATGTTTTAGGAGATAATGCATTAATAAGTTATGGGTCTTTCATGTAAACCAAACATCTATGTGTCTTGATCCACATCTGAATTAAGGGTGAGGTTGGCGCCCTGAAACCGGTTAAAGCCCTCCAGTAGAATATTTTACTGACCGTTCCAAGGTGGTACTTCTTTTGTTGATCTTTTATGTTTTTTTTTTGTCCTTTGTTTGCTATGCCTTTGTGGGCGTCTTTTTATATGTGCCTTGTGGTCATCTGCTGTGAAAGGGCTGACCTCTTGGCTCTCATTTGTGGTGTCTAACTGTTAGTTTGTTACTTTCCCATTGGTATCCTGGGTCAGGCGTGGTACTTGATTGTATCGATTCCTGATCTTTGCACCCTTACTTACTTTTTTAATCATAAACACGACTCACTTAAATTCAACAACAGGGTTGAATCTCTGAAACTCATAGATTAAATTGTTGAATGAGTGTCTGTTGAAACAGTAGTGTTATAACTCATGCTTAGCTGTTGTCTTTCGTATATTATTCACAAGGAAGTTCTTTTGTTTTTTGTTGTTTTGCACCGTTGGATCATGTTGAGCTATATGTAACATCGATACATGTTTAGACTTAGTCTATGATCATTATGATATGATGAGCGTGAGACTTATGATCAGTTTGTTGGTTTCAAAGATTTACTGAATAAAACAAATTGTAAGCAAAACCATCAATGAGAGCAGTACTGCAGACAACAGCCTGTTAACATAATTTATCATAAACTGACTCATTCTTGCGCCTATTTCCTTGTATATATTTGTTAATGCTAACATTGTTTGAGGGCTGTTTCTGGATACAGTGAAAGGAATTATCTCAGTTGCATTTTGATTGTAATGCCACATTAAGATTACACAAGTTGAGTAAGCTACAAGTTACTAGTACAAGCTAATCTCGTATATTGCACTGATTTATACATGTAGTTGATAGCTTTATTGTAAAGACCAACCTTATATGGACGAATCGCTCTTTCAGCAGACTGATAAGGTTGAAACACAGATGCATTATATATTAGGACAGGCGATTTTCCCACCTTAGTGATTTTTTTCTACATCAAGCAAATCAGACATATTAAACCAATTGGTTTTGCTTGCAAATTTACATTAATTAAATATTTCGTGATGCAATTTCTCTAAACATTAGACATGACCTCAAATATACTGATGATGGACGGGGTGTACACTCAAGCTATTAGCTGCTGCTATATGATGAATGACAGTTTCTTGCATAGCATGCATTATATTATTGAATAACCTTGTTAAGAGACTCTGTCACCAAAAGACCAACCAAGACACACTTACCTAAAAGGATATTTTCAAATAATTTTAGCTTTAAATGTTTGAGCTAGACACCAACATCAATTGCAGGCATCTGTGAGATATATATCTGCTCATCTGCTTATGTAATGTTTATACTAAATTGCAGATAATGACTTTATAGACTGCATTTTAGAATAAAGCATGTTCCCCAACCTTAAATTTATTAATTAGATCTCTATTCTAATGATACATTTCCATTGTTACATATTTTAAGCTGTTTTTAACCAAAGAGAAATGAATTTATAAATATGCTTTCTAGCATGCAACTTATACCGGCTTACAAATTTTCTATCCTGATTTTAGTTAACGTAGTTACAGGCCTATTGTGAAAATTTGACAATAGTAAACGTAGCAAAACAGACAACAGGAAAAGTAGTAAACATTCAGTCCAATATTTGAATTATGAAGTAGATATATCATATAACATTGAGTAAAAACCTGTACATGTCAAATGAAAGTAAACGAATCAATCAAAATTACATCACCCTCTTAAATAAGTGTTTATTTAGAATATAATGTCCATAATTGAAAATATTTAAATGATATGAGGAGAGAAGACTCAAATAAATTGTTGTCAGTCCCAGGTAAAATTTGAGTCTACTTTCCATACTTTTTAGATGACAACAACAAACTTTTTAGATAAAACAACAACAAACTCTCCATTGTAGATGAGTTTGTTCAGAGTTATTATTATGTTACATTGTGAAAGAGGTGAAAAAGTCAATGTAAATTCCAATGCAATCTAAATGGTGAGATGGAACATCTGTAGGCCAGCAGAAGGGGCACGCTAATAAACATGTGACAGGCTAATACGCATACTTAAATATTTATTTTTCTACCTCTATCGCCAGTTACAAGTTAAAAATAGCCTCAAATATGTAAAATGGAAACTCATCTTTAAACAAAAACTTTTAATACACATTTATGGTTGGGGGAACATGGTTTATTCTAATATGCAATCTATAAAGTCAGTATCTGCAATTCCGTTAAAAAGTAACATAAGTAACTCTGAAAAGCAGAAATACATCTCACACATGAATGCAATTGGTGTTTAGGACTAGCTTAAACATGTAAAGCTCAAATAATTGCATCTATACTTTTGAAAATATCATATTAGTCTTGTATTTTGTGTCCTACTATTTTCAGTGTTAATAGGGTAACATTAGTTACAGGCCATTTACAGAAAATTGATCGAAGAAAACGTAGTAAATCACGGGTTTCGAAGGTCTTAAGACATGCCACTGACTGAAAAAAGTAACCAAGTTTTTCTTCCTTCAGTTGGGGAACATGGTTCATTCTTTTTTGCAATCTATAAAGTCATTATCTGAAATTTTGCATGATAAGTAACATACGTTACGTTGATGAGATGCAATACACCTCACAGATGTATGCAAATAATGTTTATGACTATGTTAAACATTTCAAATAAATTCATTGATACTATTATTAATTATACTATTAATTTTTTTTATGTTCTGCTATTTTCAATGTTTATGGGGTAACGTTGATTACAGGCCATTTACAGAAAATTGACCACATAAAACTTAGTAAAACATGGGTTTCTAAGGCCCCCAGACATCATCCTGATTGAAAGTAGTAACCAACTTTCTCTTCCTGGGGGTGTGGCAGAACTCAAAAATTAAGATTTCGCCCCTAGGCTATTGCGAGGAAGAGCCACACAGCAATCTTGAGACACCAGGAAGACAAACTAAGCGAAGCAACCAGCTCTCTCTTCTCCATCAAGATGATTGCAATACTAAAATGGACATAAAGTAACGTACAACAAAACATAGAGCAATTACAGACTCCCACAATGGGCGTATCAATAAACAACACGTCAACAACAATAGAACCACCGCCTTAGAACGGACAGCAGCCTAAGCCACTGGGGGACTTAAATGCATTTTACTGGGACCAAATTTTTGCCCTAGAATTTGCTGTTATTGAAATACAAGAAATGTTCAGCTTGCATGGAAGCCTTCTAACTATTGCAATGTATCATCATGGAGAAACAGTCTAATCAAATCAACACACTATGATGAAACATAGAAAATGGCTCACGACTCACAGATAGTCAGAGCTAAAGAAAACCTCAAGTTGAGCCACAGTGGGTCCAGCTACAGATAAGCATAAGGCATCAACTGGCTAATTAGAGCTTTACGTCAGAGCCATTATAAAGTCTAAGGCCTGATCCACCGTCGTGCAATAAAAAAGGATACCATAGCTATAAACCGTGATTGGGTTTAAAACCAGGGATGCAATCCAAGTTATATCCAACCTTATATTATAATCCTTTTGAATTGATCACTAAAATTAGGTTTCCCAAAGTAACCTCCATCAAGAAAAGGGAATTTTATTATTTCAAAATTAAAATCATCTCGTTTATCATAAATTTTAGACGAAACTACGCCATTTGTTATGGACAAGTTCAAGTTCAAATCGGAGCTTCAGTATCAGAAGAATTCGCCTAATTTAAATGTAGTTCAGTAGTATATATCTGACCTACCATTTGTTCAAATTAAGGATTATCACTATTAAGTAAGTCATCTAATTATCTGGAGGTGGAGTTAAAAGCTTCAATAGTATCAGGTTGATTATTGTTTGACAGAGACAACATGAAGTCCTCTCATTACAAAACAAAATAAATTAATACCCATTAAACGCCCATATGCCATCTGCGTATGGCCAGGGCAAAATACTATATTTGATAAAGTTCAGTTCAGTTCAGTTCAGTTCAACAATTGTGCAACAAAACTTCTGTGTGTCAATTTATGAAAAAGAAAGTTTAGTTTAGTTAGTTAAAATACCTACAATTTGTCTTTATAATTTCGAGCCAAATATTATAAACATACGGTCCAAAATAAAATGGAGAGCATCACACATTTTCTGACATGACCACAATTTATATCGTTAAAGGGAATTTTTATCATTACATGCCAAATAAAGTGAGACCTGTCTGTTAAATGTTTGTTCAATTAATTCTGTTAGTTTATCTTTGATTAGATTATACCCCTATTCCACACAGGCCACGAATCGCCCGAATCGCCACAAATTGATTTTTTTTCTTATTCGGGGGGATTCGTGAGGTTTCATTTAAAAAAAATTCTCCAACCGTGATGTTCTACGAGTTAGTCCCGATTCAGATACGATGTCGTTACGAATATTCGGGAGAATCGGCTCATGTCGGCTGGAATCGCGCAAGAATGCATTACGATTAGCAAAATAACATTAGAACATGCTGCACGAAAGTTAAGGAATCAATTACGAATCAGTTAAGAATATGCCAAATGCAGCACGAATTGGGCACGAATTATCCGATATCCGCGACGATTCGCGACGATTCGCGAAATTTTCTCTCACGATAGCTATAAAAAAAGGCCCATACATGCTTCGGGGCATCAGTTCCAAAACGATTGTTCCTCGTAAAGCATCCTGCAACTTGAGTGTTGAAAGCGGCTTCTTATAACGCTACAAGAAAACAACTACGTTAAAGTCGAGAGGCTCTAACCCAGACTCTTTGACTTGGAAAAATATGGCAGTTTGCCGTAGGCAAAATCACTTACCAGGAGCTATTGACTGATCCTGATTGTGCTCCAGAATCTGCCAAATCTGTTTCAACTTCTAGGACTGCTCACATGCGCGTGACGGGGTAATTAATCTTAGGGAAAATCCTTCTACTATCTCTTCCTTGGTTTTATTGCTTGGCTTAATCTCCCGATTCCCCACGAATGAGCTAAGAGTAGCTACGAATGCCCAAAACGCCTCCGAATCGATTACAATTCAGTTACAATTTCCAAGAATGCCATAGGAATTCGGTACGAATCACGCACGATTTTTTGAATCGGTGAATTCGTGCCAAAGTTTTAAACAGTTCAAAACTTTTGAGCCGAATTCCCGATAGACCTACGAATTGCAAGAACTCACTAACGGACTGTGCGAATCAGTTAAGATCTTCACGAACTAAGTACGATTCAGCCACGAATCCAAATATTTGTCAATTCGTGTCAATTCGTGGGATTCGGGGCCTGTGTGGAATAGGGGTAGTATAAAGCAATGTAGTATAGATACGAGGGCTGTTCAAATATGAATGCAAGTAGCTTCATAACTTTCGTCACATATATACTACGACAAAATGGTTTACGTTTCCATAAAGGATTATATGTCACCTTTAAACTGGCACCAGACCTAAAGCAAAACACAGTATACTTATCGAGTTATCGCCCTTTGAGTGAGGGTCACTTTAGTATACTAACAAACTCAATGCTTCGAACATACCAGTGATATAGACGAGCGTATAAATCGGTGAAATTTCTTAACATTTTTAAGGAAGTATCTCCATAAACTTATTTGAAAGTTGATTCTGTGAAAGTTGAAAAAAAACTGACGCGTTTTTGTTAAATTACATCGAAACGTTTTCACTAAGTCTCCTTATTGTTGCAAATAAATGGTAAACAAAACACCATCTTTCAGTTTTCAGTCAAACTTTCCTCTAACAAAATGCACGAAGCAACAGTTAAACTTGTTTCATCTCAAAGACAATATGTTGATCGCTCATACTGAGTTGTTGCTATAAATCATTGAAGGATAGTGGGTAATTTTTAAACGCTGAAAAGCATTTTTATTAAGTCAAAACTGCCTTAAGTGAAGGGGTTATAGAACTTATGCTTAATTTTTATGCCATAACATTACGGTTTTAATCTAAATTTGAATGTTACCAAACTAGGCATTATTTACAATAAAATTACTCACCTGGTCTTGAAGACTAGACAGATTGAACATATTTTAATTAATGTCAGCACGTGATTAAGAAGCAGAAAGTGCTTGAAAAATGATATCAAGTGTGATAACTCTGTAAATAGAAGACGGAGCGTTTTGAAAACTTCCTTATGACATATTAAGCATGTTTTAAGCAAAACGCAAAGAAAAAGACACTGCGATGTTCATTATTGCATCACCAGTAGATAACTCAAAATTACGTTTATCATAAAATTAATGACGTCACTAACGTGCCTGTAAACTTTTTCCTGCAAGCAACTTTGTCAATGTACCTTAAACTTGCATCTAAAATTTGGTGCCATTTTGTCTCAAACTTACAAAGATATGACACTATATCCGCACATGTACCAAAACGTGCATGGCAATTTGCTTCAGAAAAACGCCAGTATACAGAAATGGCCTTTATATAAGCGTCTGTAACTCGAGAAATATAGTGAGTTTCTCTTTATGTTTGGTGCCATTTTAAAGGCGACAAATAGTCTTTTCAGAAAACTATGGCATTTTGTCGTTGCATATATACTTAAAGCCATTAAAAACGCAACTGGTACAAGTGTTATTTTTCCTACAAATATCAGCTTGATAATCTTTGTCTTGGTACTACCAAGCGTCCCTAACATAGGAGAATGTTTAACCAAAACTTGAGCTCAATTGCACACTTCTGTCAAAAGTTTTGGTGAAAAATGACAAATTCATCAAATTTTTTGGTAACCATATTAAATCTTGAAATTTTATTCAATTTTAACGTGCAAGTACTGCATTTCACTCAAACAAACAAAAAAACGGTTTGCAACACAAAATTCACTTTGTTGGAAGGACCTAAAATTTATTTTTTAAATTTCATTTTTCGTGAAATTTTCCCAAAATTTGAGAAATCACTAAAGCTTCAATTAAACTGAATCATTTAAAAATTGGCATACGTAAGTGGTAAAGTCATAACCTATGGTTATCATTTATCGCAATATTTACCGTCGACAGTGTCGCGTTTTCGTTAACTTCCGGTTTTCATGCTGAAACTTTGATGACCATTTTTAAGGTCAAACTTCAAGACAAAAAAATCGGTTGCGTGTGCATAGAAAGTAGAGCAATGTTAAAATTTTCTTAAAGTTTGAATCCAAAAGAGCCATTCATAATGAAGATCTGATATCCAGATTAATAAGGTGTTTTTTCAGTTTTTGTGTCGAAGTTCGGATTGTGTCCCTTTATCAAAAAATACAGCCTGGCTTATCTGGACTGCTTTATCTGCACCAAAAGAGCATTGGTTTTATATCGCTACCACAAGTTTATGCTTTTATTTTATTAGAATTATAAAATAACATTAAATCTCGAGTAAGGTTATACTGTAAAAGTTGCGTTTTTACTGGCGTTAAGTATATGTGAAGAAAGTTATGAAGTATGAGTCTACTTGCATTCATATTTGAACAGCCCTCATAGTAGACATCATATGTAGGCAATCTAGATGGTAGTAAAACCTTTAGTGTGGCAATAAGTCAAAAGAATAGACAACTTGGTAGCTGTACATGAACTAGAATTAGCAAAAAACGTGACTTATAGGGCCTTTTATGAAGCATAGGTAACCAGTATAGCGTAGGAGGCTTGATATGGTCTTCATCGACAAACATCCCAAACTTAGGTGCAATATGACATCGATGCCTATCAACGATAGACATCTCATCAAGCCTGTTATGCCCATATTTTTTGCAGTGCTAAGTTCTTGCTTAAGGGTATTAATATAGTACATTTTATTAACGACCACAACATTGTTAGCAGCCTTATCTGCATGTGCTAAAACAAACCTCCTATGGAATTCCTGGATCTAATTCTTCAAATGTCAAAGAGTGAATTCAGGTTTAGGTGGTAGAATATATAAATTGTTGCAATGAAATGAAATTGTACCATCAATAATCTTAAAAATATTTAGTTACCAACTATTTAAGACATCAGACTCAACATGACCTCATTTACACCAGCGATTACAAAATTCTTGTAAGGTGCCTGCAATTTCATCACGATGTGATTTGAAATCTATTGGCAAAGAAAACCTATGTTTAGGTCCCTTACATATAATAGACCGAATTCTTGAATCAGTAATCTTTTTAAATCCCTCGTGACTATATGACTAGCGGGTTGATAGAAATACTAAGCGTCTTTACAATCTCAAGAGTTAGGAATTTAATTTTCAATATCAAGTTTTTTTTACTAATTTGTTATAGTTAAAAACAGTACTACAAATAGGTTTATTGTACTTATAACAAATGATAGGGGAGTCCTTATTTTCTTGTTCACAAAATGAATTTTGATGAAATGTCTAAAATGATTAATTTCGGAGTCTATATATGACCAAAGAGCATGTTGAGTGTAACACTGGGTAAGAAGTGCTGCATCATAAAATCGATGAGCTCTATCATAGAATTTATTAGCCCCAATATCTAAATTACGAAATGAATAGATAGAAAGAGTAACTAAACGTGACTAAAATGTTTTAAGGTGATACTTAAGTCTGAAAAAAGTTAAAACGTGTTTATTTTTGCGTTTAAAATTTTTATTTTTGCTTTTACCATGAGATCGCTTATTGCACTAACGGTATCTACAAAAGAAAAACAACAACATCAAAATCTGGTAATCTAGAAATGTCACTGACCTGTTGGCTTTGTTTGTGATGCCTATTGTGAAGTTGTCACTTTTCCATTGGTATCCTGGGTCAGGTGCGGTGCTTGATTGTATCAACTCCTGATCTTTGCGCCTTTACTTGCTTTCATGGTAAATATTATCATTAAAACCAAGCTGATGTGGTGTTTTTGTCTTCCAAAACTGAAACCGGGGGAGCCCGAGATACAAAAACAAAAAATTCCAGAAAAACATTAAATTTAATACCAAAATTTTGTTACGATCTCATTAAGATAATGAGTATCTTCTCGTTATGCTTTCGTTCATTAATCAAAATGTTACAGACGTTAGATGATGAAGATTTTCAAAATGGCCGTCTTCCAATTTTGTTTCAGCAGGGAACAGCTGATGTATTACTATTCAGGTTAAAATTAGATGTGTCACGATCCCGTCAGAGGTCAGCCCTTTCCCAGCAGGTGACCACAAGGCATCAATAAACGGTCGCGCACAAAAGCATAACAAATATAAGACAGAAATAACATAAATGATCTACAAAAGAAGCACCGCCTTGGAACGGTCAGTAAAATATTTTACTTGAGGGCTTAAACCGGTTTCACGGCACGCCAACCTCACCATTAGTTCAGATGGGGATCAAGACATATAGATGTTTGATTTGCATGGAAGACCCCTAACTTATCAATACATCATCTCCTAGAAGATATAAATCAAGATATAAAAAGGAGATAAACAGACTCAACAGTAAATGCATCTGTATACTGGAGCAAACGAAATCCAACAGGTAAACCCCAATGGGCCCGAAAACAACCAAAGCATCAGGCTCCTACCATCTCATCAATACATAAGTCTTTAAGTCAGAACCGTCATAACCTATGGATGTCAAACATAATATAAAGAAACTTGTGCTTGCACGTTCGTTCTTTTATTAGATTCTTCACGTTCCTCGGTTTATGAATCCCATATTTTATATAGAATGATTTATAAACTCTATATGCAGTAGGGGAGCAGGAGTTTGCGCGAAAGCCAATGTCTTTATAGTAACTCTTCCATATGTTATACATTAATTGCATAATCTTGTCCTTCTAGAAGATTAAGTTCTGACAGACAGCTTCGTTCCGATGTTTAGCTATACCATTACAAGCATTAAGAATAAACGAACACCGTACTGAAAAGAACAGAAATTTATTTATAAATGCAATATATAATATCCCTATTTTAAACACTGCGTAGAAATATTGCCAATATTAGTATATGCACTATGCGTTTAAAAGCGTTGAATGAAAATACACACAAAATGCGTTTGTAAATATGGTTTTTAAAATGCGTAGTCCAAAATGTCCAGAATTTAAAATTTTGGTTACTTTCATACATTTTAGATGGCAAAGAATATAAAAGTGTTATAGTTAATTTTGATGTTGAGTATTTATTTCAGAATTAAGTTCAGTCAATACATCTGCAGAATCCACAGTCTTCTCTACACAATCATCGAATGCAGTGTCTAATCTGCCATCTACAGAATCACAGTGGTCGACAGGAGTATCATTAAATATGGCTGCTGAGGACACCCCGTACAATTTCTATAGTCCTGAAATACGTATAGTCGTTTATTCAGTAGTTGGAGGAGTGCTAGTTGTAGGCTTAGCTTCTGTCGTTGGCTGTCTCTTATGTCAGACAAATATTACAAGGTTCTGCTGTGGAAGGTATTTTCAATTGTTTGTTAAAAACAAGTGAATATGCTCAGGAAATGCCACAGTCACAAAATTATTAATGAGCCATGACACATGATTTCCAACAATGCGGCATTTTGACTAGCCTAGACTCAGACGAGCCTGTGCTTGGTGTTCAACCTAATCACAGCTGGCAAATTTGCTTTCCTCTTTAATTGCACGCCGGTGGGTCGGACTTCTGCCTCTATGACTGCTCCGACTTAAAGTAAGTAAGGGTGCAAAGATCAGGAATCGATACAATCAAGTACCACACCTGACCCAGGATACCAATGGGAAAGTGACAAACTCACAGTTAGACACCACAAACGAGAGCCAAGAGGTCACCTCTTTCCCAGCAGGTGACCCCAAGGCACATATAAACAGACGCGCACAAAGGCATAGCAAACACAAGACAGAAAAAAACCCATAAAATATCCACAAAAGAAGTACCACCTTGGAACAGTTAGTAAATTGTTTTACTGGAGGGCTTGAACCGGTTGCACGGCGCCAACCAAAGACTTATTTATTGATAAGATGGCTGGAGCCTGATGCTTTGGCTGTTATCAGGCCCATCGGGGTTTACCTGTTTGATTTCTTTTGATCCCGTATTCAGTTTTTGTACTGTTGAGTCCTTATCTTTGCTTTATCTCCTTTTTCTTATCTTGATTTATATGTTCTAGCAGGTGATGCATGGATCAGTTAGGGGCCTTTCATGCAAACCACCCATCTATGTGTCTTGATCCACATCTGGACTAAGGGTGGGGTTGGCGCCGTGAAACCAGTTTAAGCCTTTCAATAATTTTAATTTTATTGACTGTTCTGAGGCGGTACTTCTTTTGTGGATCATTTGTGATATATATGTTTTGTGTCTGTCATGCTTTCCTTGTCTGTTCTTTGCTGCCTTGTTGTCACCTGCTGGGAAAGGGTTGACCTCTTAGCTCTTGTTTGTGATGTTTAATTGTGTTTTGTCACTTTCCCATGTCAGGGTGTGGAACTTGATTGCATCGATTCCTGATATTTGCCACCTTTCTTACTTTACAGTGCATACCTGGGTCTAAGTAGCCTGGGTTCCAGTCTGATCATTTTTTCTTCTTTTTTTTATTTTTCGGTTCCTTGGTCAAAAATGACAGCCTGGGGAACTTCGATTTCAATCGACAGCGCCACCTGGATTTTTCCTCAGATTTTGAGGGGTAATGCCACGAACGATAACGCTATCGGATAACTCTATTGTGCTATAAATAGTAACAGGAATCTCAATGGAAAGATAGATAGAAAGGCAAACATTACCACTCTTTCCTATCATCAAATACACTTTGTGGACGATGATTTAAATTGAAACAGAATTTTCAGACTTTGGTGTATTTTTTAAGTAGTTGTTTTTTGCCTTTGCGAGACACGCATTTAATTACGGGCTCGAACGAAAATACACATAGCTTCGAGACACGGTCGAGATAAACACAATACATCCTAGAAAAACGTCATCTCCTTTGAATTTTCGCTATATTTTTGACACTTCAGTTTCATCTCTGCGTCCTTTGTTGGATCAATCGGTCTTGAACCAAGTAAACAAATTCCATCTTTATTCACGTTTTTTCGCGGAGTTTCCATGATCAGCTGTTTAATAATGGCATCCACATTATCGGATTGGTGTCTCGTTATCATCTTTATTACGTCACACTAAAGCAGCAGGCTATAATTAGATAAATCGGCTGATCGGATTATCAAAGGGAAATACCACCGATGTCCCCAGGCGTCAATATTAATCGAAATCAATAACGGACAACCGATACCTTTGATGTGGTATATTTCTATTCTCTTATTTTTTTAGAATATTAGCATTAGAAAATATTGCCAAAATATTGACGACTGGACCCAGGCTAGGGTCTAAGATGCATATGTACGGTCTAAACTGAACCTACGACAACCTCTCCTGATCAATGTCCTATCTTAAACGTCTATTTAGCAACCATCACGAACGTTTTTGAATTTTAAATGAATCATTTGTCAACATGCTGCCTAACATGGCCAGCGACTATTTGATCAAAATTTAAAATTCCCTGTCTTTGGGGCCATTTGTTTATGTGAATTATTCATATCTCCCCTTTCCCCCAGTAATGTTGTCTATTGTCAGTTTTTATGTGACATAGTGCTATCAATATCTAATAAGCTGCCCTGTCAAATTGTTAAAAGTGAATGAAATAATAAACTATTAGTTTAGTGTTATTGAGGTAAGGTGTAAACATTGCAGACACAAATATATTGTCCCACTTTTCAATCAGTGAAACGCATGATAGCTCGGCTAAACAGTGATGAAGGCAATACATCCTTATTTCTAAATTTATTACGTTTCAATAACTTATTTCAAATTCGAATTTCCACATAACCACTAAAAATTATCAGCACTGGGGAGTTTTAAACAGCTGTTGTTGCTGTTATAGAAACGAGGAGTAATGTTCGTTGTTAAAATCATGTTTCTGTCGAAATGTATTATATTGTCAAGTGAAGAATTATGTTTTGATAATATGCTTGAGTTTTTAAGAATGTTAATCATTAGAGTTCCATACTATGGAAATTAAGGTTTAAAACATAGTTTATTGTGCTAAGGTGTACATGTAAATATACCAACTATAAGAGACTGTTTTGGCAAAAGCCAGCAGTATAACGATCTTGCAATTTTGAATGTCTATCATGTATCGAATGTGTCGCCTATTCAAAATGTGGTATATTTTCATGCAGTTTAAGAGTTATGAGCATTTTTACTACCTGTCCATAACAGGCTCACCAGATGCCTTGCCACCATTTTGCAAACCAGTTGAAAGATGTAAAATGTATAATTAAGCAGCAATTTATCAAAATATACTGTGTGGTTTAAGAGGTAAATAATTTAAAAGACATCCAGTATTTATTTACTGAACATTCTAAGTCAGGAAGAAGGCAAAGATCAGGAATCGATACAATCAAGTATATGTACCACAGGTGACCTAAAACACCGATTGGGAAAGTGACACAATCACAAGTAAACATCACATACAAGAAAGCCAAGGCGGGGCTTCTTTTGTGGATCCTTTTTTGATATTTGTGTTTGTCTTTGTTAATATACTTTCTTGTCTGTTCCTTGTAGCCATGTGATCATCTGGTGTGAAAGAGCTGACCTCTTAGCTCCCTTGTATGTGATGTTTTCTGGTCTTTTTGTCACTTCCACATGTGGTGTCCTGGCTCAGGTGTGGTACATGATTGTATCGATTCCTGATCTTTGCATTCTTCCTTATCATGAGCATTTCGACTAACTTGCCACTATCGGTTGTACTGTTGCTCGGCAATACCTTGTCATTGTTTTGATACCAGAGCCTAGACAATGTTTACATATATAGGAAGCAAAATTCGATGAATATATCCCACGGAGTGCAAGGGTTATGGTTACTAAAAGGCATTGACTGGCTTGGCGAAGCCTTGTCACCTTTTTGCATACCAGTGGTCAGGCAATATCAAAATGTATAATAAAGATTTACATTAAGATTTATATGTAAGTTTTGCTGATTGACTGACACCGTTTTGCCTACCTGTGTCTTGACAATGTTACACTTTTAACAAAATACACAATGTCAGCTCTGAACATCTGATCAAAATCACCTGAACTGATACTGGGAGAAGCCTCGTCACCATTTGTTGAACAATGTTAAATTGACATTTTCATTTACTGACTGATGATTAGAATTGCATCGTCCATCAGAAAATATATGTTAATTTAAATACATACGCAAAAATTGATCAATAAATACCATATGGTTCAAGAGTTATGAACATTTCCATTAAATGCTAACAGACAGACAGACAAACTCACACGGTGATATAGTGCACACCTGCGGGTCGTCCTATATTTCAGTATCATAGCAACTTTAACGATTATATTTCAGTGGAACAACAACTGTACGCCCCTGCTGACAATGAAGATGAGTGATGTAATATATGGTGTAGCAACTATATTGGAACAGTCCATTTATGTTTTAAGGGATGTTGGGTGGTATTTTTCATTTTTATTCAAATTTTAATATAACATACTACAAGTAAACAGTGGAGACCCTGTTCAGGCGTCTGTTCTGAGTCTGAACTATTTGTCTACGTCCCACAAAAAACGCGATGCTTATATGGGTTAAAATACTCCTTTATGCCTTTATATGCGCATATATGATCGTACAATATTCATGAAACGTGACAGATATATTGTGTAAGATATATATGATTGACTATCTAGAACTGTATTTTTTATGTAAAATAAACAATCTGTTCTGTTCTGTTTTGTTCTATATTTACCAACACAAAAAATATTGTAACGCTATGTTTATCAGTACAATATACGATGTTACAAATTGTTTACCAGTACTGTCGTGCCAACCAAGAGTGATAGTGACGTATTTTTTGTTCAAAAGTAGTAAGTAAAACATCAACTAGTACATTCCACTTGAGCTAACGCAAATTGATATATCACTTGTGTATTAATCCTATCCTGCGGATAGGATTAATACACAAGTGATATGTTGATTCTATTTCATTGAAAACTTTGTAAACAAAACATGACTCTACTGTCACTCTTGGCTGGCAGGACAGTAGTATATGCATATGTACGGTGTACCACTATGTTAACCAGTACAATATATTGTGTAACACCAAGTTTACCGGTGCAATATATGGTGTTCCATTATGTAACTCAGTACAATATATGTGTTTTTTGATTTTAACGTCCCATCAACAATCTTTCAGTTATGTAGGAACGGGTCATCCTGGGTTGAACCAATACTAAGCTAGGAATAATGTGTCTCGCTCAAGGACACAACGCAGTGACGCCGGTGAGGCTCGAACCAGTGGCCCCTTGGTTTCGAGTCAAGCACTCTACTACTAAGTCAATGCGCTCCCAATGTATGTGTAACACTATGTTTAACAGCACTATATATGGTGAATATGGTGTAACATTATGTTCACCAGTACTACATACATAACAATAAACTCTTCCCTGCTGACCTCGGATACACCATCTACGGGCGTGACCGTACAGGCCACAAAGGAGGAGGTGTTATCATCTTCATCAAATCAACACTACAGTCAAAAATAGTAAGTGAGTATGATCAGGAAATACCACAAACACAACCCGCAGACAACCCCATGGCACCGCGAGGAAGAGCCACTCGACCATCACGAGACACTAGGAAGACGAATTAAACAAAGCTACCAGCTCTCTCTTCCCCATCAAGATGTTTGCAATACTAGAATGGACATAAAGTAACGTACAACAAAACATAGAACAATTACAGACTCACACAATAGGGGTAACAATAAACAATAAGTCAACAACAATAGAACCACCGCCTTAGAACGGACAGCAGCTTACGCCTGAATACAATATTGACTTAAAAAGTATGGTCCCAACATAATCTGATTGACTCTAAATCACTCTTTTTAGGAGCATACTACAAGCCTTACGATCAGAACTTTAAAAATCTCTTAATCTTGTAATCTAATCAAACTCCCAAATCTGGCTCTGGGGAGACTTTAACTTATCAAATAAACAGCTTTATTTTCTCAAAAGGCTTTGTACATGTTTTGAAGTCCTTATACAGGCAAGCTGCTCTTGAAAATAGGATGAGTTGAGAAAAATATTCACCATAGGATGTAGAGTGAGGGACATCACCGTCCAAAAATGGGAAATGGACAATTTCAAATTCAAAATCATCACGTATTTGTAGAAAAATTTAACTTTTTGTTTATTGTTACTCCCATTGTGTGAGTCTGTAATTGTTCTATGTTTTGTTGTACGTTACTTTATGTCCATTCTAGTTTTGCAATCATCTTGATGGGGAAGAGAGAGCTGATTGCTTTGCTTAATTTGTCTTCCTGGTGTCTCGTGATGGTTGAGCGGCTCTTCCTCGCGGTGCCACAGGGTTGTCTGCAGTTTGTGATTGTGGTATTTCCTGATCATACTCACCTACTTTTTTAATAAGAAATGAACAAATGCAAAATTAACCAAAACGCGACTTTGTACTAGTAAAATGCATTTAAGCCCCACGGTGGATTAGGCTGCTGTCCGTTCTTAGACGACGGGTCTGTTGTTGTTGATCTATTGAATAAAGGGGACGGCAACCCTGGTGATTACTATGTTTTATATGAAAGATCTTAATAAACAATGATTTTTGACGAGAGTTTCATCTAATTCGGTTGAAAAACATAGACTTGTGGGCGTTTGAATATTTGCAAATGGACTGTAATGGAAGCGGCCATATTGTAGGCTTAGTGACGTCACACAGCCTAATTAAATATGCGTAATCAAAATAAAAAACAGACCAATGGATAACTTGCAATCATCCTTAATAAAACATTTTCATTATGTATAAAGCTGCATATCTGCTGAAACACAGATGCTGTGATAGTATTGATAGTTAAAAATTAAGCAGTTGAAGGTTATGAAAACAAATTAAATATTCAAAATGGCGGCTAAATGTTGGTCATATTGAATTCTTAAATTGCCCATAACTTCCCCATTTTTCGACCGATTTTGATGATACTTGTATCAAAATTCATGGTTCCTAGAACTCTTTCTTATTAAGCATACTTATTATTAGGGTTACTGTCCCCTTTAATGTACAGCTGTACTTCCCATTGGGGTTCTGCGTTTGTCTATGTTTTGCTTTGCCTTACTTTGTGTACATTCTAGTTATACAATCATTTCAAGAGGAAGAGACAGCTGGTTGCTTTGCTTTCATTGTCTTACAGATGTTTTTGTTAATGTAAAGGTTCTGTTGCTCTTCCTCACGGTTACGTGGGTTAGTCTGCAGTGTGTGATTGTGGTATTTCCTGATCATAATTACTTATTTTTTGGTATCAGAGGTATTAGAAATGATATCGTCATGGCAGAAGTAAATAGCCACCCTGAAATCATAAACCAGGTCACTCGTCACATCAAACTTTACAAAAATTCAAACTGAGACCAGCTACAACAGTATATGAGATACCTATATACTGAACTCCAGTCAGACTTTGCTACCATAGATGGTCAAAAACTAAGTGAGTATGTAGCAGTATGAAAATCTTGAATATTTTTCAAAATGCTTTGACTCATATTTCAAACTTTTTGTATACTTTATTTTGCATTTAGTAAGTAAGCATAAATTCCAGAACATAAACAAAAATACCTTTTATCCACTTTTATAGGAAAACTCACCTTTTTGGCATAGCCCAGGCGCTGCATCGACTGTCGCTCAACTCACATAAATATTGTTAAGCATATATATATAAAAAGTAAGTAAGTACTCGTATGATCAGAATATACCACAATCACAGACCGCAGACCAACCCACGGCACCGTGTGGAAGAGCCACAGACCATTTATAGTAACAATTCATCTTTAAGACAATAATAACAAAACCGTGTAGGACAAGTTTAAAAGCAGAATTCAGCAGGGGATAAAAATACATCCCTACTTGTAGATCAGATACTTATGACGGAGATCCATGGATAAACCAGGAAATCCGCAGACTAATGAGAAAATGGGACAAACCTTACAGGCCCTCGTCAAGGTCAGAAAGATCTGATGACTGGAAGAAAGAAAAAAACACCCTGTGCGCAGAATAATAGATAGGGCATACGAAAAGTACCTGAAAGACATCATAGGCTTAAACAATAAGGAACATGACTATGATGCTCCTCCCAAGGTCAAAACAAAGAAACTGTTTTTCTCTCCTAAAAACTCAAAACAGGATTTTGTTGAAATTGCAAGACTGGAATCCAATGACAAAGCTTACACAACAGGTTTGGACAATAAAAACACCCTAAAGGAACAATTCCATTCTGTATTCAGCCCCAAAGCCAATTCAGTCCCAACAACTTGCACAGAAGAACATGCCAGCTCTACAATAGTCTGACAAAGCCCCTCCCTTCCAACCCCACATGATTCCGGTAGGAACTCCTCCTTCAAACCCAGCTCACACGCCAAAATGACTATGTAAGTTTCATCTAATGGCATAGAAAATGCTCAAAGGAATTTAAAAGCACGCACAGACAGTCGGCTGTTCCTCCTATATAAGGTCACATATGACCTAGTAGTCATTCATGCCTTTGACTACTTGATCTGGAACACCCGCCCCTATTCAAGAAACCATCCAATGCGTACCTACATATCACAACTCTAAAAGATTTTAGTGATCAATTCAAAAGAAAGTCAACCGTTATAAAAAGTTGGATAGAACTTGGATATCATTCGACAGTCTATGGATTGGTGCCTGATGCTTGTTTGGAGCTGGGTCCACCGTGGCTCATATTCAGGTTTTCTATAGATTTTACTATCTGTGAGTCGTGAGCCCTTTTCTATGTTTCATCAAAGTGTGTTAAGTTGATTAGATTGTTTCTCTATGGTGAAACGTTTGGAGGCCTCAATGCGAGCCAAACATTTTTGTGCTTCAACAACAGCAGAATCTAAGGCGAATACTTGGTACCAGTAAATTGCATTTAAGCCCCAAGTGGCTTTGTCTTGTGTCCGTTCTAAGGTGGTGGTTTTGTTGTTGTTGATTCGTTGTTGATTACTGATCCCATTGTGGGACTCTGTAATTGTTCTATGTTTTGCTGTGCGTTACATTGTGCCCATTCTAGTTTTGCAATCATCTCGATGGGGAAGAGGGAGCTGGTTGTTTTGCTTTGTTTGGCTTTCTTGTGTCTCGAGATAGTTGTGTGGCTCTTCCTCGCGGTGCCACGGGTTTTCTGCAGTTTGTGATTGTGGTATTTCCTGATTATACTTACTTACTATTGTACTAAGTTCACGTTCTTTCTACGGACAAGAATACACTGGAACGAATTACCGCACCAAATTCTCACCCTGCCTATCTTGGCTCAGTTCAGTACGCCTGTTTGCCAGGTAACCCGCCCTCTCCTCAGATAACAGCATCTGTTTATCTTTTAACTATACTAACACTCTCCATCGCACTGTACAAACTCATGTTACCCACTTTATCTGCTCTCTTATATGTGATGCCTCTTATATGTATGTGATGTTTTCTAGTGTTTTTGTCACTTTACCATACGGTGGCTTGGGTCAGGTGTGGTACTTTATTGTATCGAGTCCCGTTCTTCGTCTTCTTTCTTACTTTATTTCACTCAACCCATTACAGCTTATGGTATATACCTGAACAGCACCTTACGTCCTCCTGGGAGGTTGAGGTATACAGGAAGATAGGTGTACATGAAGGTTCTGTAAACGTAAAGGCAGTTACCTAGTGAGGTTTGAGGGCTGCATTTTGAAACAGCTTTCATCTTGTCCCTTCTTTTTATGTGTGTTCAGTAACAACGCTGACGCTGCATGGAGATCGCATGGTTGTCTTTAAAGTTATCACTCACTGCTTACATATATGATAGGTACTACAATCGCAAAATGATGTGATTTTGAAATTCATGGTTGGACCCTAGGTTATTTTTTTTTTTAAATTTCATTGACTTGTTTCATGTCGAAATGTTGAAAATAAATACATGTAAATATGAAAAGTATAGCTAATTATCCCCACGCTTTTTTTAAAATTGTAATCGCCTCCGTCCGTCCGTCCGTCTGTGCGTTATGCTATCTCCTCCTAAACCATGGGACGAAATTCAACCAAATTTGGTGTGTGCGTTACTCACATGAATGGGGCGTGCAACGTCATTTTTTTGGCCCCGCCCCCTGGGGCCCTGGGGAGGGGTCAAAAGGTCAAATATCATTTAATTTCAATTACAGTCAATTTCAAAGACTTTTATACCAATCTTTGTGTGTGTTCTCACAAATGAAAGATACAAAACATATCAGACAGGATTTTCATTCTGTCGCCAGGATCATGCCCCAGGGGTGGGACTTTATGGCGTTGGGGGTGCCCAGGGGGTCAAAAATAGTTTTTTCAAACATGGTTATATGGCATATCAAACCGACGGGGATGACAAACAAAAGAATGCAAGTTAATTTTTATCCTAAGGTCAAACTGGTGACCTTTGGGTGAGGTCAAAAGTCAAACCATAGTAAGTAAGGGTGCAAAGATGAGGAATCAAGTACAGCACCTGACCCATGATACCAATGGGAAATTGACAAGCTCGCAGTTGGACACTAGAAACGAGAGCCAAGAGGTCAGCCCTTTCCCAGCAGGTGACCACAAAGAACATATAAACAGACGCTCACAAAGGCATAGCAAACACAAGACAGAAAAAAAGCCCATAAAAGATCCACAAAAGAAGTACCACCATGTCAATTTTAAAGATATTTATTCCAAACATTGTGTGTGTTCTCACAAATGAAAAATACAAAACATATCAGACGGGATTTTCATTCTGTCGCCAGGGTCATGCCCAAGGGTTGGGACTTTGGGGCGCTGGGGTGGCCAGGGGGTCAATTTTTTCAAACATGGTCATGTGGTATATCAAATCGACGAGGATGATGAACAGAAAAGAATGCAAGTAAAGTTTTCACCCTAGGGTCAAACTGGTGACCTTTGGGTGAGATCAAAAGCTCAAATATCATTATATTTTGGTTACCATGTCAATTTAAAAGACTTTTTATACCAAATTCTGTGTGTGTTCTCACACATAAAAGATATAAAACAAATTGAACATGATTTTTATTCTGTTGTTGGCGTCATGCCTCAGGGGTTGGACTTTGGATGCTGGGAGGGGGTGTCAAACACTTTAGCGTGGGGTTTTGCGATGGCGCCATATGGACTGCGCGTTCTAGTTTTATAATATTTTTAGTTCTGCATGAAGCTAAACTCGTCTTTTCGATTCCTGATCTTTGCCCTCTTTCTTACTTTCCAATCTCTTGTAAAACGAGATAACCTTTTCACTATATATTTGCCCTAATATTGCCGCAATAAATGTTTACAGGAAAGATACTTTTTACAAGTAAATAGTGCTATATATACCTACTATTAAGTCAAAATATAATGGCTTTCTAAGTACATAGCTTCAAAAATATGAGGTGCCCTGGTTTTCAGTCGGATAGGGGACATACGCTTTTTTTAAGTCTTAATCTGGAAGATTCCTAATGAGCCATAGTTTACAAAGGAGCAGCTTTACCACTGCTCTGCGCAGGTTTCTAATATAATCAATGATGGCACTTAAGGCTTCCAAAATTATTAGTTAATGGTCTAAGTCAATTATAGTAGTATGTCATTCCATAGCCAGCCTGGTTTGAGCAGTTTAAGTATTTAAATATCTAGAATTGAGCAACATATGTTAGTCCTGATAAAACTTCTTTCATGCCAAAGACAAAAACAAATCAAACTGGGCCAATCAGGCCAGTACTGCTTCAATTATTTTCAATTTTTAATGTTAACGATTGACTGAAGACAACACACTTCTGTGTCGGTATCTGTAGGAAATGGATCCATTCGCTGAGCATAGATTAACCAGTGGGCGGATGAGCTGATGTTACTTAGTCGCGAGAAAATAATTTGCTTGAAGCTATTTACCGCAGTCTATAGCACTTTGCAGCAATATGCTCCAGTCTTTAATAGTAACTAATAAACATCACTTAGACATATATTTCAGATTAATTTCGCTGTCTGAGCATCGCTTGGTGCACATGTAAGATTAGTGATGATCTGGGTTGTTTTTCTTCGTTATCAATTTTTTGTCCAACCTAATGATTGTCTAGGCTCAGAATGAATGAATAATATTGAAACTTTATTCAAGAAATAAACAGCAGAATCATTTTGTTTCATTGACATACTGTGGTAGGGAAACTAGATTCAGGTCTTTTCAATATCCAATGCCCCCATTCATCCAATTTTCTTGAAGAATCGTGATAAGTAGGCTCTAGATTATGCCACAAATACTTACCTGAATGCAAGAATTATGTAATGCCTCCGTAACCTAGTGGGTAACAATTTGTCGCTGACCGGTTTGAATTCCGGACCATTTCGATCTAAGATTTTCTTTCATTTGCATTCATTTGTTTGTTTGTTATTTTTTCTTGATTTTGTGTATAAATATATATTTTAATATATTTACATTTTCAAAGCAAGTCTTTCGTGAATCTTTAGATTTTTGCAACTGTTCATAGCTTCACGAATGACATAAATTTGATTGACAGCTGCCAAGCTCACTTGCCCGTGCAATACGCTTCTAACATCGAATTCATTCGTCAGAAGTGACAGCGAGCCACACCTGAGTTGCACGTGCAAAACAAGCCTCTTGTTTGCTCCATCGGCTGCCCTTGCTCACACTGGATGTTCCGCTTTTCCGTTTTACACTCCAACAAAATCGTTAATACGATTATATAGTAAATATAAAACTTTTTTCCATTAAATTATAAATAATTTCTATATTTTAGATATTTAAAATAAAATGTTAATATAAGCAATAAATTAAATTTTTGGTCTGTTCATAGAACCATGAATACTTCGGGTATCTTGCAAACTTAACGTGAAACCCTTCGGGATTCACTTACTTTTCTAGAGACCCCAAGTATTCATGATTCCATGAACATTCCAAAAATCGAGTTTATTTCTTAAATGAATTCAGTATACGTGGATGCATCAACTACACACTTCATTTAATATCACAAGTTTCAACTTCCCAGAGTATATGTTACATAGCTAAGTTATCGTCAAATACTGCTAGCTGCAGTCAAAATTCTTCTATTCAGTATTAATTCTGCTGTGTTTTTCATTTCAAAATTCTGATGGTTTTAAAGCCCCAGTGGCTTCGTATAACTTATTAAAAAAAACAAAACAAAACAAAAAAACAAAACAAGCGCCTCTGCAGGGGGCTAATATTCTTATTTCAAGGAATAATAAGGAAGGATATACATCGCAAGCACAGTTACCATAGCAACGCAAAATTGTGTGTTTATCAAAAATCGAGTAAATTGGTTGCTAGGCAACCAAAATAAAGAATATGCATATTTGGTTCTTCTTTTATAGCATTTTATGTAACACTAATATTGTTCAGTTGAAAAATTGATATCAAAAGGTTAAGTTCTATCTGTGATCTAAAATAAAAGACTTTGAATGACCATGGGTTTGCAAAAAAATAATATAAACCGCGACCATGCGTCGTCAAGTCCTTCCACAAAACATCCCATTACAATGGAAATTGATCAATCACAAACATACTGTTTCTATCCCTGAATTGCTAAGATGTCATGCTATCATTATGGTGAATTTTAACTAAATGCACACACAGATTTTCAGACTATGTAGAAAGTCTCATTCTTTATTTGATGACCCTCGTATGCTTCTGTACATCAGACAAAATATTGTAAATACTTTATTTTTTGTTTAAGAAGAATGCTAATGGACTATGGATTATATCACGAGGGCAAATAGCCCTGAACGCCATTGACAAATTATGTTTTTCGCATCAGCGCGTAAAATGGTCAAAACTGCTTGAAATAAAAAACCGTTGGACTGTTTCATTGAGAAAAAGTACTGTTTTATACGATACTGACTGTCCTCTTTCTTTAGCAGGTTAAATTGTCAAGCTATGTCAACTGGAATCTAAATGAGATCAAAAAGACCAAATGTCTACTTTGTTATAGAGGGAGTGCTAGATAGCACAGCACTAGATATGTTTGCTTTGAAGGAATGGAAGATTAACATTTTTAAAATTATTGATACTCGTATTTCATTTTACTCTCGTAATACACATCTTTTGCCCCCTAAACCTAAATCGTCTTTTCGTCATCTTAATTGAGGTATCCAGGATTTTCATATGAACTATGTTTTGGTTCCAGCAGATAAAGCTGCTAACAATGTTGTAGTTGTATGACGATTGTATTATATTAATACTCTTAAGCGTGAGCTTGTTGACACTAATGCCTATAAACTGCAGCCTTCTTTAAGTGAAAGGGTGATTGTTGATGGGCATGGTTGTCATACAGCCCTACATTTTGGTGTCAAAGCTAAAGAAAATCAAGACAGAGTTCCTACGTTGTACTGGTTACCTAAACTCCATAAAAAACCCTATAAAGCAAGATTTATTGCAAATTCTAGTTCTTGTACGACAACAGAACTTTCTAAATTGTTAACCTCGTGTCTTACAGCTGTTAAAAAACATGTTATCAAATATTGTGAAAAAGTATATGAGAGATCCGGTAAAAACCTATTTTGGTTGATTAAAAATTCAGGTGAAATTTTAGATAAACTTAAAGCTAGAGATTTCAATGCGACCAGTTTGTCTACTTATGATTTTTCTACTCTTTACACTACTTTACCTCATAATTTAATTAAAGATAAACTTTTTGATCTTATTGAAAGAACCTTCCAGAGAGAAGGCTCTCCTTACCTTGCATGTAGTGACAGAAATGCATTTTTTACTTCAGAAAAACCTAAAAAATATCATGCATGGTCGTGTCAAAATGTATGTGATGCGCTGATCTTTTTGTTGAACAACATTTTTATTCGATTTGGCACCAAGCTCTATAGACAAGTAGTTGGGATTCCTATGGGCACTAATTGTGCTCCCCTGGTTGCAGATTTATTCCTGTTTTGTTATGAAAGGGACTTTATGATGTCTCTTTCTGATGATAAGCAGGCTGATGTTATTGATGCGTTTAACACTACTTCCAGATATTTGGACGATATTTTAAGTATTAATAATGTTTATTTTGAAAATATGGTTAGTCAAATATACCCTTCAGAACTCCAACTTAATAAAGCCAATGCCTCTGATACCGAAGCCGCATTTTTAGACTTGCATTTGTCAATTTCTAATGGTATTGTTTCTACCAAAATTTATGATAAACGTGACGACTTTGATTTTGAAATTGTCAATTTCCCATTTTTAGATGGTGATGTTCCTCGTTCTACATCCTATGGAGTCTATATCTCTCAACTCATTCGTTTTGCTAGAGCATCTAGCTATGTTACTGACTTCAACACTCGCAATAAATTGTTAACTCAGAAACTTCTTAAACAGGGCTATCGGTATCATAAACTTCGCAAAACATTTTCAAAATTTTATAGACGATACTTTGATTTGATTTCTAAATTCCAAGTTGGACTTAAATCTCTCTTGCGCCAAGGACTTTCGGAACCTGATTTCTATGGTGACTTGGTGTATAAGTTGAAGAAGATTGTTGGCTCTAATAATTTTTCAGCGCAGTTCATTAAAATAATTTCCCATTATAAAAAGATTGGCTATAACATTAATGTATTGCAACAGACTGCATGCTTGGTAGTCAACTCAATCACAGTTGGCAACTTTGCTTTCCTCTTTAATTGCACGCCGGTGGGTCGGACTTCAGACTCTATGATGGTTCCGACTTAAAGACTTATCTATTGATGAGATGGTAGGGGCCTGATGCTTTGGCTGTTTGTCGGGCCCACCGGGGTTTACCTGTTGGATTTCTTTTGCTCCGGTATTCAGTTTAATTTACTGTTGAGTCCTTATCCTTGCTTTATCTCCTTGTTATATCTTGATTTATATGTTTTAGGAGATGATGCATTGATAAGTTAGGGGTCTTTCATGCAAACCAAATATCTATGTGTCTTGATCCACATCTGAATTAAGGGTGAGGTTGGCGCCGTTAAACCGGTTTAAGCCCTCCAGTAAAATATTTTACTGACCGTTCCAAGGCGGTACTTCTTTTGTGGATCTTTTATGTTTTTGTTCTGTCTTGTGTTTGCTATGTTTTGTGCGCGTCTGTTTATATGTGCTTCGTGGTCACCTGCTGGGAAAGGGCTGACCTCTTGGCTCTCGTTTGTGGTGTCTTCTGTGAGTTTGTCACTTTCCCATTGGTATCCTGGGTCAGGTGTGGTACTTGATTGTATCGATTCCTGATCTTTGCAACCTTACTTACTTAGATGACAATAAGGAAAGTAAGTAAGGGTGCAAAAATCAGGAGTCGATACAATTAAGTACCACACCCGACCCAGGATACCAATGGGAAAGTTACAAACTCACAGTTAGACACCACAAAGGAGAGCCAAGAGGTCAGCCCTTTCCCAGCAGGTGACCACAAAGCAAATACAAACAGACGCGCACAAAGACATAGCAAACACAAGACAGAACAAAAACATTAAAGATCCACAAAAGAAGTACTGCCTTGGAACGGTCAGTAAAATATTTAACTGGAGGGCTTTAACCGGTTTAAGGGCCCGCCAACCTCACCCTTAATTCAGATGTGGATCAAGACACATAGATATTTGGTTTGCATGAAAGACCCCTTACTTATCAATGCATCATCTCCTAAAACATATAAATCAAGATATAACAAGGAGATAAAGCAAAGATAAGGACTCAACAGTAAATAAAACTGAATACCGGAGCAAAAGAAATCCAACAGGTAAATCCCGGAGGGCCAGACAAACAGCCAAAGCATCAGGCCCCTCCCATCTCATCAATAGATAAGTCTTTAAGTCGGAACCATCATAGAGTCTGAAGTCCGACCCACCGGCGTGCAATTAAAGAGGAAAGCAAAGTTGCCAACCGTGATTGGGTTGACTACCAAGCATGCAGTCTGTTGCAATACATTAGTGTTATAGCCAATCTTTTTATAATGGGAAATTATATAAATGAACTTTTGGCTGAAAAATTATTAGAGGCAACAATCTTCTTCAACTTATACACCAAGTCACGATAGAAATCAATTTCCGAAAGTCCTTGGCGCAAAAAAGATTTAAGTCCAACTTGGAATTTCGAAATCAAATCATAGTATCGTCTATAAAATTTTGAAAATGTTTTGCAAAGTTTACGATACCGATGGCCTTGTTTAAGAAGTTTCTTAGTTAACAATTTATTGCGAGTGTTGAAGTCAGCAATAATGCTAGATGCTCTAGCAAAACGAATGAGTTGAGAAATATAGACTCCATAGGATGTAGAACGACGAACATCACCATCTAAAAATGGAAAATTGACAATTTCAAAATCAAAGTCGTCACGTTTATCATAAATTTAATAAACCAGTACATGTGTTCTGTTGTTGTTGACTTTTTGTTTATTGTTACTCCCATTGTGGGGGTCTGTAATTGTTCTATGTTTTGTTGAATGTTACTTTATGTCAATTCTAGTATTGCAATCATCTTGATGGAGAAGAGAGAGCTGGTTGCTTTGCTTAATTTGTCTTCCTGGTGTCTCTTGATGGTTGAGCGGCTCGTCCTCGCGGTGCCACGGGGTTGTCTGCGGTTTGTGGTATTTCCTGATCATACTCACTTACTATTTTTGTATATCATTAAGTATGTCAGGAAAGAAATGTTTCTTATTTTTCTTCAGATCCTATTGCGTTAAATGTTTTTATTGAAGGCTTTGAAAGAGTAAGAAAAGCTTTATGTTTGTGAGACAATTGGGTGAAAAGACCAAGTTAAATATGAAATACAAGGATTTGCCCTCTTTCTTACAATGTAAGTAACAAAAAGAATTTATCAGTCTTTAAATATAAAAAATGTCTTGTCCGTAGACGCATCTTGACCTTAAACACTAACACTTAATGAATTTTAAGACAAGACACTATCAAAGTTCTGATTTTATATACATGAGATGCTTCTGGCTATATAATGATTACTTTGTATTACACCAAGACATTGTAAAGAAAACACCGCGTTTATTAAATAACAATTTCTCTCTAGCTAAAGAGAAACTATGCAGTTTTCTTTCCAAAATTGTAGTGTTATCTAAAGTAATGATTTTAATGTAAGAAAATGAACAGATGTGATTTAGACTGAATCGATATGTTTGTGAATTTGCTTCTAAATATTCATTTAAATATTGGTATCTACGCAAGGACGCGTCTACAGACGATACATTTTTGCATTCAAAGACTCCTTGATCCTTTCTGTTACGAGCATTCATTCTATTTCATATGTGAACTTAGTCTTTACACCCATTGGCTATCACACACATAAACATCATCGTTATCTTTCAAAGGCTTCAATTAAAACAAGAATGTCTATGGACACTGAACTACTAAAAACAGCCACCAGTTTTTTTTTGCCACACCAGAATTTGGCAAAATCACATCATCTTTCTAGTGGTGCAAAAGACTCAAAACCACTAAAATACATAAATACAGACATAAGGGAGCAAAACATATATGATTATGACTAAAAAAATATTTGCCATCATAATGAAAAAAATGGTCAAAGTTAAAACCCCCGCGGGGTTTTCCAAAAACCCCGCGGGTTTTTCCCCCACATTTTCAAATTGGGAAAAACCCCGCAGGGTTTTTTCAAAAAAATAAATATTAAAATTTGTTCAAGAAACAAGTTTGTTTGATTGTAATTATTGCAGAAAATGATTGATATGGCTTAATTCAAAACTTTGATTTCCCCCACGGGGTTTTTCTCCCATTTCAGATTGTGGGGGAAAAACCCCGCAGGGTTTTTTGAAAAATTCAAATTGACTTTTTTGAATTATTATTCATCACAATGCATAATAAAAGGTATATCAAAAACTTTCAGCATTATATTGTGCCTCTAGAGGAAAAAGAAAATTCCCCCGCAGGGTTTTCCCCCGCGGGGTTTTTCCCCCACAAAATAAAATGGGAGAAAAACCCTGCGGGGTTTTTTATCCAAAAATAATATTTTTAGATTTTAGCTCAAAGAAGCATTTTACACACTGTGTTCAAAGTTGTGAGAGTTTTATATCAAAACAGAGAGATTTCAATTTCTCCCTTTGTGGGAAATCCTAAAATATACGTTACCAAAATGGCAATGTATCATTGTTAGACTGATGGCTGAGAATGTTTTGCTCCCCGCTAAAGAATTTTGCCGACACATCGTATCTTAAAAGAGCATTTCAAGCTGCGTAGAATAAGAGATGTTTGCATGTATACGATTTGGTGTTTGCCTCTGACAGTCTGTTACATATGTTACCATATAAAATTCAGAAAATGAAAAGTTAAAAGGCTGTGCTACAGAAAGAAGGCATTAAACTAACTATTTAAATCACGCATATAGTCTGCCTGCCGGATACCTAAGCTGCAGATAAAAGTTTTAAAGCAAAATTACGGCATCCTAATGTGTTATGTGCGTTACTTACATAAAACTACCCTTTAAAAACGGTAACTGTGACCAATAGCATTTAATTTTACAGCTGATTTGTGAATTTTTAAAATGCTTTTAATCTAGTTGTACTAACATACTTATTTGGCTTCTAGAAAAAAAACAAAGTGTGTTTATCTATCTTAAATGCATTGCCTTATATAAGCAATTAAACAACACTACCCCAAGTTTTAAGGAGCCCAATTTGGTAGGTATTATTTACGTAAAAATTATATAAAATCTTCCATATTTTGATAGTCTTGCCCATATAATAAAGAATCATAGAATTTGCATGTTAAACAACAAGATAGGAGTACTTGTTACAGGTTGTGTTACAGGTTGTAACTTATGTTACCTAACATAATAAATTAGCAAGGCCATTGACTTGGTGTAAGAGATGATATTTCAAAGGGAAATGAATATTTTTCGCATGGTTTCTTATAAATCTCTGGGCTTTGGTGCTTTAATCTTAGGAAGCAATTCATTGCTCTATTATCAAGACCTTTTTTACAGATGTTATATATAAAGTTTTTCAATATTTCCATATATGTATAATACTACGATATAGATAGAAGGGCGTGGAAAATAATAGTTTCTATTTTAACATGACAATTTAGTATTTGTTAAATTGGTTAAATGTTTTAAAATATCTTAACTAATTCTTATCCAAGTCGTATACAATATCTATCATTATATCTGCTTGTGTGGCAAAATAATTGCTCGTCTCATCTCATCACAACCAGTAGAGTAATCAGACAGAATTATAACTGTAGTCTAAGTAAGGGCCCTTTGGAATTCTGTAGACATACTTGTATTCTATATTAAATATAATGTAAACAGTGGTCAAGAATAAATCAAAGGATGAGAAGATCCAATTAAAATCAAGTTTAGCTCATTTATTGCCCATAATTAGACATTTAAAAAACATCAAACAAAACCATCATTGCAGACGACCTTAATAAAATAATAAAAATAATAATAATAATAATAATAATAAAAATAATGATAATAATAATTTTTTTTATTTCCTCCACATGTGAAGAGCATACAAATAAAGCACAATTACAAAAGCAAGATAGAAACATTGAACATATATACATCATATACATTATTGGTTTGGTTTTAATATTTTAAAACCTGTTTGTTTATATATCTATATTCAGATTTTAATCGTTTCATTCAAAATCAGGTCACCAACATCCATGCTGTATATGACAATAGACCACGTCAACACTGATGAAGTATTATTGTAATGGCATTCACCTATTTTTTCTTATTATTAATCTATATAATAAAAATAAACTCGACCAAACAAAGAAATCATGATCACCATGCGTGACATTTGGACTTCGAATCTTGAAAGGTAATTTAATAGCCATTTCTTTTATCGGGACCGACAAATCACTTCAAAAAATTGAATTTTTCGGATAATCGAAATTCGAATAATAGGTAGTTTTATTGCAATAGATAATAGAGAAAAAAGTCAGGACTGTCCGTAGTCTTCGAATAACCCAGTAGTTTCGGATAATCGAAAATTTGGCTGGAAGGTTAAAAAAATAGATGTTCTTTACCACTCCCCACTTGTGAGAAAGTCGACCTTTCAACAAATTAGGTTGAATTCAGCCCAGCATGTTTGGATTAGCATAAAAGAAGAATGGGCACACACTTTTGACCCCATTATAGGGCGCCTCTGAGTGGGGTACCCAAAAATAAGCTCTTGTATACACAATTTGTTTAAGTTGTGCACAAATTTGGTTGAGTTCTACCCAGCAATTCAGAAAAAGACTGCAATTTAGCCAGAAAATGCACACTCTCTGAGGCCCATGCAAAGGGGATCCAAAAAGCAAAAAACAGTAATGCTCCTGCTCACCCACTTGTGCAAGTAAGTCACCAAACAAATTCGGTTGGATTCAGTATGACCGTTTGCGCAGTCGGTAACGTGTCTGGCAACAGATGTGAGTCTGAATCCAGGGGTCGCAAGATTGAATCCCAACCCGTTCCCGTACTTTCGTGGAGATTGATCATGAAATAATTTCTACAGTCATTCTCCTCCCTTCCGCTGAATCATTCAAGAAGGGTTGTTGTCAGTTACAAGTGAAAGTATGTGCACGAAGTACTGGTTAACTGCTTGTTAAAGCTTGCCCAGGAAAATGTGTGGTTAGGTGAACTAACTGTCCTGCCATGACCATAGCTGTTGACTTGGGACGTAAAGCAACAAAACAAACAAACCGTTTGCAAGGTGAAAGTATTGCAGGCAAATGGGCAGACCGAAGGACACTTTTGACCTACATCCCACATCATTGGGGTATTGGAATTTTGCTGTTGCATACACCAGTTGCTCCACAAATTTGGTTGGATAATCTGTCCAGTTGCTTAGAAGATAGCATAACAAACAAAAACCTGATATACAGACGAAGGCAATCACAATATCTCCAACACCTTTTAAAAAGAGAATGGATAAAAAAAATCAAATAAAAATAAGCCCCAATGATCAGCCTGATTATCCTGTAAATTCAGTAATTAACCTGCTTACATGTACCACACTAACTAAGTGTTGTACTGCCATAAATGCTGCTGTAAATAATAATGATAATGGTAAAATTGTATAACCATAATGAACACAATTCAGTATTAAGCGTCTTTCATCAGCATTTAAAGAAAGAAACAACTACAAATGGCTTTGTTTCTGAGAAACTAAATTATATGATGAAAAGTCTCATGCAAGTATAATTTATAAGCATAGAAATATGTTCTATTAACTCACATTGTCTGTTGTAGGATTTATTTTGTGCAGTTTATGCAGTATATATCCAAAATTAACACAGGATTTATCAAATAGTTAGAGCCTTGCAAACCATGAGGTTTATTTGAATCTTTTTCTGGTTTCCTGCAAGATTAAAGAATTTCAGCTTGAGTCATTGAAATGAGAGAACCAGGTTAACACAGTTATATCATATTTCAAGGTCAGACTGAGTTCAGAATATAATGGTCCTATGCAAATCTAGGTTGGGATTATTTGGTATTAAATGGAACCAAATTATTTACTAGCAGTACCTAAAGATTCCATTTAATCCCAAATTATATGAATGTGTTGAATTGATTAAGACCCAGAAAATCTTAATAATCCCATTTAAAGTACCTACTGGGACTTTCTGGGATTAAATGGAATATTTATCCCAGAAAGTAACATAAAATCCCACTTATATTTTAAGCAGAATTATTTGAGACTTTCTGGGATTTTCCAGTTCCAGATAGTGACAGAAAATACCAATTGTTCCAACTTTTGGGATTTAATGGAATTCCATTAAATACCATGTAAAGTGAAGTACCACAAAATCCCAGGAAGTTCTATTCAAGCAGAATTGGAACTGGACTGAGACTTTCTAGAACATTCTAGAACATACCAATTATTTGGGATTACAACATTCTTCTCAGCTCTGATCTGGGTCCTTACTAGTTGCAAAGGTTATCAACAGATGACAAAAGTCTTTGTTAACAGAACAGAACATATCTTTATTGACATAAAACTCAGGCCACTCATAGATAGCGTAAAGGCATAAGATACAAAAACAAAGCATATACATGATATACATAAAATACATGAGTACAAAAAGCATGAAAAAGGTGAAAATTAAAATGCGAGCAAAATCAACACTTCTATAACTTACAGTAGGCAACATAATCGACTGTTGTTGCTTCATTAAGAAACAAAATAAGGCTTCACATTATTGATTATAGACAATTCACATGATTTGACATATCATGTGAACTGTCTATAATCAGGTTATTCCAATGAAATATTAAGCCAAGACATAGTAAGAAGTATATTATCGTACTGATTGACTCTTTTAGGGTTAGGCTGCACATGAAAATTTATTCATTATAATTTCTACAAAACTTGATAACTTTACAAGCTTCCTGGTATTTGCTGAAGAAAATAGTTCTTTGAATTTTATAATGTTAGGACTTTTGTAAAAATATGATCTTAAATATTTCTTTCTGTCAGATATAAAGTGATCACAAACAAAAAGATAGTGAAATTCGTCACCAATATCATATTTGCTACATAATGTGCATTTTCTGTCTTCTAAAGGTGTGTTTTCCCAGCGACCAGTTTCAACCGGAAGCCGATGATTACTTAACCTAAACTTTAACAATGAAGAACAGTGTTTCCTATTTAATTTGATTAGGTAATTTTCAAAATTTAAATCTTGCTTGAATAGAGTATAATTCTTTCCTTTAGAGGATGAAGTTACTTTGTTATGCCACTCCTGAACATAAAGGTCTGATAGAGTTTTAGAGATTTGATTTTTGATTGATTTTGGGTTTTCAATGACTTCCTTGTTTAAAAGATCGGGACGCCCAACAGATATCAGAATATGTTTAATAAAATGGATCCATTTATGTTGATGGATGCCACCATCATATTCTCCTAGTAGAAGTAAGTATAACCATTTTGATAGTTTTGTTTGTTTACCATTCACAATATTCATCCAAAAGCTAATAATACAGGTTTTTATTCTAATGTCTACTGCCTTGCAACCTAGTTAACAAGGATAGTTAAAATGATATAATTCAAAATAACATAAGTTATCAAGCAGGATACAAAATGACAATCTAGCATGAAGCACATTTCTTTATTCACTTAATATTTTCGAGTTATGAATTATAACAATACAATAGAACCAGAAAGATCTTTATCTATAAACTTTTTTGTTGTCTGCTGACTTTTTTTTGTAAAAATTACTTTTTTCAATAAATTCTTTCAGGAACGCACTATTAGAGTGTCAATCCTTTTGGATCAAGATCAGGATCGACATTCTTCTCATTCCAGATCTGGGTCCTTACTGTTTGCAAAGGTTATCAGCAGATGACAAAAGTCTTTGCTAACAAGGATAGTTAAAGTGATATAAGTTATCAAGCAGGATACAAAATGACAATCTTGCATGAAGCACATTTCTTTATTCGCTTAATATTCGAGTAATGAATTATAACTTAAGTTGTTATGTGAATTGCATGATGTTCACTATTAATGCACTCTATGTCTAAACTTAGTAAACATAATGTGCACTAGGGTGTAAGGTTTTTGTTTTTACACACCTGAAGGTGCCGTCTATGTCTGCTCCCAAAATGATACTCCCACAATATATACTCCCAAGCAAAAATCCTTTTAAAATGCTAAACTATTCATTTTAAGTACATGTTTGTAGTTTGTATATATATTTTTAGTGAATATTTTGTTCATTTCTCTTCTATCGATTTATTATTTTACCTATGACAATTCTTGCACCTTACAGTGTGGATCCTGATCAGCTGGCCTGTCAGAAACTAGCTGATCTGGATCTACACTCATAGGAAATAGTCATAATCAGGCAGTATCCTAAATTTCTTCTGTGTTTTTGTCGAATTTTATGTGCATAAAATTCGGAGAAAATTAACAAAAATAAAAATTAAAGAAATATGATGACCTGTAAATAATGTAAAATGGCCCATACCATGTTGTACCTGGGTATAACTTGTTTTGAAAACAGTATAGATCTGAATCAGCTGGCCTGAAACCAGCTGATCAGGATACATATTGTTTTCTACTTTGGTTATAAATGCATACTACTAAGTGGAACCCTGCAAGTTGGTTAGATATACACTGCTGAAGTTTCTCTTTGCCTACAATTGTTGTCTGCTGATAACCTTTGCAAACAGTTTTAGAACCAGATCAGCACCGACAAAATGTCAGACCTGATCTGAATCCAAACTGTTTGACTCTCTGATAGTGATAATGAAGGAACTATATAGTAAATTAATTTAGAAAAGACAGCAGATGACAAAATACCTAAATAATTTCCAACAAGCAGAGTAAAATAGAAATGGATGCTTGTCGAGACAAATAGGGTTACTATGTTATAATAAATGCACTTGCATAAATATCAAATTAACCTTTTTCCTGCTGAACCTAGATATATCCCGTTTTTGGAAACAACTGATCATCAAACTTTTGTCATCTGCTGATAACATTCATGAACAGTTTGGAGTCAGATCAGGACCAACAGTATGTTTGGTCCTGATCTGGATCCATACAATTTGACACCTTGATTTTTTTTCCTGAAATTTCTTGAAAATATTTATTTTGAAAGGAGTCAGCAGACGACAACAAAATCACTAAGTATGTTGCATGTAAAGATTTATATAAAAAATTCAATGCAGTCTGATCAGGGACTATTTGTTTTGTTCTTTGAACAAAATAATTTATTCACTAAAAGGTAATTCCAGAAGACTATCTTAAAGGACCTTAATGATTAAACTCTTTCCTTATTAGCTGCTTCTCATCTGTATCTACACTGTTTGCTAAAGCTGGTATGTGATTGACAGTGTAAAACTGAAAATTCTGTGTTTATTGGATTGGAATTAAGACACCAGGTAATAGCCTCACCATGTGGTCAGAAGCCTGCTATTTGTTGCCAGGGTAACAATAACACTTCAATTTAGATGAACAAATCCAGTCATGCCCACATTAATGTTTTGAGGTCTGTTGACCATTAAAACCAAAAAGATCTTTTTTAACTAGTTGAATTCTTTTTATGTCTTTTGCAAAAATTCTTTCAGGAACTCAATTAGAATGTCAAACATTTTGGATGCAGACCAGGAATGACTTTCAATTGGTTCTGATCTTGGTCCTAACTGTTTGCAAGGTTATCAGCAGACGACATTGTCTGTCTGATAAAATGTTATACACAGTAACAAGGGTCTTTCTACACATTTCTGTACAGTGACATAGGTCACTGTTCTACAATATAAAATGCAAGTTGTACCTTAAATTCAAATACAATACAATAGAACCAGAAAGATCTTTTTTCTATAAACTTTTTGTCGTCTGCTGACTTTTTTTTAAAATAACTTTTTTCAATAAATTATTTCAAAAACACACTATTAGATCAAGATAAGGATCAACATTCTTCTCGGCCCTGATCTGGGTCCTTACTGTTTGCAAAGGTTATCAGCAGATGACAAAAGTCTTTGTTAACAGAACAGAACATATTTTATTGACATAAAACTCAGACCACTCATAGATAGCGTAAAGGCATAAGATACAAAAACAAAGCATATACATGATATACATAAAATACATGAGTACAAAGAGCATGAAAAAAGGTGAAAGTTAAAATGCGAGCAAAATCAACCCTGAAAGAGCCTTCTATAACTTACAGTAGGCAACATAATCGACTGTTGTTGCTTCATTAGGAAACAAAATAAGGCTTCACTTTATTGATTATAGACAATTCGCATGATTTGACATATCATGTGAGTTGTCTATAATCAGGTTATTCCCATGAAATATTAAGCCAAGACATAGTAAGAAGTATATTATCGTAATGATTGACTCTTTTAGGGTTAGGCTGCACATGAACATTTATTCATTATAATTTCTACAAAACTTGATAACTTTACAAGCTTCCTGGTATTTGCTGAAGAAAATAGTTCTTTGAATTTTATAATGTTAGGACTTTTGTAAAAATATGATCTTAAATATTTCTTTCTGTCAGATATAAAGTGATCAACAACAAAAAGATAGTGAAATTTGTCACCGATATCATGTTTGCTACATAATGTGCATTTTCTGTCTTCTAAAGGTGTGTTTTCCCAGCGACCAGTTTCAACCGGAAGCCGATGATTACTTTACATAAACTTTAACAATGAAGAACAGTGTTTCCTATTTAATTTGATTAGGTAATTTTCAAAATTTAAATCTTGCTTGAAAAGAGTATAATTCTTTCCTTTAGAGGATGAAGTTACTTTGTTATGCCACTCCTGAACATAAAGGTCTGATAGAGTTTTAGAGATTTGATTTTTGATTGATTTTGGGTTTTCAATGACTTCCTTGTTTAAAAGATCGGGACGCCCTACAGATATTAGAATATGTTTAATAAAATGGATCCATTTATGTTGATGGATGCCACCATCATATTCTCCTAGTAGAAGTAAGTATAACCATTTTGATAGATTTGTTTGTTTACCATTCACAATATTCATCCAAAAGCTAATAATACGGGTTTTTATTCTAATGTCTACTGCCTTGCAACCTAGTTAACAAGGATAGTTAAAATGATATAATTCAAAATAACATAAGTTATCAAGCAGGATACAAAATGACAATCTAGCATGAAGCACATTTCTTTATTCGCTTAATATTTTTGAGTTATGAATTATAACAATACAATAGAACCAGAAAGATCTTTATCTATAAACTTTTTTGTCGTCTGCTGACTTTTTTTTTTAAATTACTTTTTTCAATAAATTCTTTCAGGAACGCACTATTAGAGTGTCAATCCTTTTGGATCAAGATCAGGATCGACATTCTTCTCGTTCCAGATCTCGGTCCTTACTGTTTGCAAAGGTTATCAGCAGATGACAAAAGTCTTTGCTAACAAGGATAGTTAAAGTGATATAAGTTATCAAGCAGGATACAAAATGACAATCTTGCATGAAGCACATTTCTTTATTCGCTTAATATTCGAGTAATAAATTATAACTTAAGTTGTTATGTGAATTGCATGACGTTCACTATTAATGCACTCTATGTCTAAACTTAGTAAACATAATGTGCACTAGGGTGTAAGGTTTTTGTTTTTACACACCTGAAGCTGCCGTCTATGTCTGCTCCCAAAATGATACTCCCACAATATATACTCCCAAGCAAAAATCCTTTTAAAATGCTAAACTATTCATTTTAAGTACATGTTTGTAGTTTGTATATATATTTTTAGTGAATATTTTGTTCATTTCTCTTCTATCGATTTATTATTTTACCTATGTCAATTCTTGCACCTAACAGTGTGGATCCTGATCAGCTGGCCTCTCATAAGCTAGCTGATCTGGATCTAAACTCATAGGAAATAGTCATAATCAGGCAGTTTCCTAAATTTCTTCTGTGTTTTTGTCGAATTTTATGTGCATAAAATTCGGAGAAAATTAACAAAAATAAAAATTACAGAAATATGATGACCTGTAAATAATGTAAAATGGCCCATACCATGCTGTACCTGGGTTTAACTTGTTTTGAAAACAGTATAGATCTGAATCAGCTGGCCTGAAACCAGCTGATCAGTATACATATTGTTTTCTACTTTGGCTATAAATGCATACTACTAAGTGGAACCCTGCAAGTTGGTTAGATATACACTGCTGAAGCTTCTCTTTGCCTACAATTGTTGTCTGCTGATAACCTTTGCAAACAGTTTTAGAACCAGATCAGCACCGACAAAATGTCAGACCTGATCTGAATCCAAACTGTTTGACTCTCTGATAGTGATAATGAAGGAACTATATAGTAAATTAATTTAGAAAAGACAGCAGATGACAAAATACCTAAATAATTTCCAACAAGCAGAGTAAAATAGAAATGGATGCTTGTCAAGACAAATAGGGTTACTATGTTATAAAAAATGCACTTGCATAAATATCAAATCAACCTTTGTCCTGCTAAGCCTAGATATATCCCGTTTTTGGAAACAACTGATCATCAAACTTTTGTCATCTGCTGATAACATTCATGAACAGTTTGGAGTCAGATCAGGACCAACAGTATGTTTGGTCCTGATCTGGATCCATACAATTTGACACCTTGATTTTTTTCCTGAAATTTCTTGAAAATATTTATTTTGAAAGGAGTCAGCAGACGACAACAAAATCACTAAGTATGTCGCATGTAAAGATTTATATAAAAAATTCAATGCAGTCTGATCAGGGACTATTTTTTTTGTTCTTTGAACAAATTAATTTATTCACTAAAAGGTAATTCCAGAAGACTATCTTAAAGGACCTTAATGATTTAACTCTTTCCTTATTAGCTGCTTCTCATCTGTATCTACAGTGTTTGCTAAAGCTGGTATGTGATTGACAGTGTAAAACTGAAAATTCTGTGTTTATTGGGATAAGTCACCAGGTAATAGCCTCACCATGTGGTCAGAAGCCTGCTATTTGTTGCCAGGGTAACAAGAACACTTCAATTTAGATGAACAAATCCAGTCATGCCCACATTCATGTTTTGAGGTCTGCTGACCATTAAAACCAAAAAGATCTTTTTTAACTAGTTGAATACTTTTTATGTCTTTTGCAAAAATTCTTTCAGGAACTCAATTAGAATGTCAAACATTTTAGATGCAGACCAGGAATGACTTTCAATTGGTTCTGATCTTGGTCCTAACTGTTTGCAAGGTTATCAGCAGACGACATTGTTTGTCTGATAAAATGTTATACACAGTAACAAGGGTCTTTCTACACATTTCTGTACAGTGACATAGGTCACTGTTCTACAATATATAATGCAAGTTGTACCTTAAATGCAAATACAATACAATAGAACCAGAAAGATCTTTTTTCTATAAACTTTTTGTCGTCTGCTCACTTTTTTTTAAAATAACTTTTTTCAATAAATTCTTTCAGGAATACACTATTAGAGTGTCAGTCGGTTTGGATCAAGATAAGGATCAACATTCTTCTTGGCTCTGATCTGGGTCCTTACTGTTTGCAAAGGTTATCAGCAGATGACAAAAGTCTTTGTTAACAGATATTGACATAAAACTCAGGCCACTCATAGATAGCGTAAGAGCATAAGATACAAAAACAAAGCATATACATGATATACATAAAATACAGTGTACAAAGAGCATGAAAAAGGTGAAAATTAAAATGCGAGCAAAATCAACCCTGAAAGAGCCTCTATAACTAACAGTAGGCAACATAATCGACTGTTGTTGCTTCATTAAGAAACAAAATAAGGCTTCACATTATTAATTATAGACAATTCGCATAATATGACATATCATGTGAGTTGTCTATAATCAGGCAATTCCCATGAAATATTAAGCCAAGACATAGTAAGAAGTATATTATCGTAATGATTGACTCTTTTAGGGTTAGGCTGCACATGAAAATTTATTCATTATAATTTCTACAAAACTTGATAACTTTACAAGCTTCCTGGTATTTGCTGAAGAAAATAGTTCTTCGAATTTTATAATGTTAGGACTTTCGTAAAAATATGATCTTAAATATTTCTGTCAGATATAAAGTGATCACAAACAAAAAGATAGTGAAATTCGTACTCGATATCATGTTTGCTACATAATGTGCATTTTCTGTCTTCTAAAGGTGTGTTTTCCCAGCGACCAGTTTCAACCGGAAGCCGATGATTACTTAACCTAAACTTTTACAATGAAGAACAGTGTTTCCTATTTAATTTGATTAGGTAATTTTCAAAATTTAAATCTTGCTTGAAAAGAGTATAATTCTTTCCTTTAGAGGATGAAGTTACTTTGTTATGCCACTCCTGAACATAAAGGTCTGATAGAGTTTTAGAGATTTGATTTTTGATTGATTTTGGGTTTTCAATGACTTCCTTGTTTTAAAGGGCGGGACGCCCAACAGATAATAGAATATGTTTAATAAAATGGATTCATTTATGTTGATGGATGCCACCGTCATATTCTCCTAGTAGAAGTAAGTATAACCATTTTGATAGATTTGTTTGTTTACCATTCACAATATTCATCCAAAAGCTAATAATAAGGGTTTTTAATCTTATGTCTACTGCCTTGCAACCTAGTTAACAAGGAGATTTAAAATGATATAATTCAAAATAACATAAGTTATCAAGCAGGATACAAAATGACAATCTAGCATGAAGCACATTTCTTTATTCGCTTAATATTTTCGCGGTATGTATTATAACAATACAATAGAATTAGAAAGATCTTTTTCTTTAAACTTTTTTGTCGTCTGCTGACTTTTTTTTTGTAAAAAATACTTTTTACAATAAATTCTTTCAGGAACACACTATAAGAGTGTCAATCCTTTTGGATCAAGATCAGGATCGACATTCTTCTCGTTCCAGATCTCGGTCCTTACTGTTTGCAAAGGTTATCAGCAGATGACAAAAGTCTTTGCTAACAAGGATAGTTAAAGTGATATAAGTTATCAAGCAGGATACAAAATGACAATCTTGCATGAAGCACATTTCTTTATTCGCTTAATATTCGAGTAATGAATCATAACTAAAGTTGTTATGTGAATTGCATGATGTTCACTATTAATGCACTCTATGTCTAAACTTAGTAAACATAATGTGCACTAGGGTGTAAGGTTTTTGTTTTTACACACCTGAAGGTGCCGTCTATGTCTGCTCCCAAAATGATACTCCCACAATATCTACTTCCAAGCAAAAATCCTTTTAAAATGCTAAACTATTCATTTTAAGTACATGTTTGTAGTTTGTATATATTTTTAGTGAATATTTTGTTCATTTCTCTTCTATCGATTTATTATTTTACCTTTGACAATTCCTGTACCTTACAGTGTGGATCCTGATCAGCTGGCCTCTCAGAAGCTAGCTGATCTGGATCTACACTCATAGGGAATAGTCATAATTAGGCAGTATCCAAAATTTCTTCTGATGTGTTTTTGTCGAATTTTATGCGCATAAAATTCGGAGAAAATTAACAAAAATAAAAATTACAGAAATATGATGACCTGTAAATAATGTAAAATGGCCCATACCATGCTGTACCTGGGTTTAACTTGTTTTGAAAACAGTATAGATCTGAATCAGCTGGCCTGAAACCAGCTGATCAGGATACATATTGTTTTCTACTCTGCTTGTAAATGCATACTGCTAAGTGGAACCCTGCAAGTTGGTTAGATATACACTGCTGAAGTTTCTCTTTGCCTGCAATTGTTGTCTGCTGATAACCTTTGCAAACAGTTTTAGAACCAGATCAGGACCGACAAAATGCCAGACCTGATCTGAATCCAAACTGTTTGACTCTCTGATAATGATAATGAAGGAACTATATAGTAAATTAATTTAGAAAAGACAGCAGATGACAAAATACCTAAATAATTTCCAACAAGCAGAGTAAAATAGAAATGGATGCTTGTCGAGATAAAAAGGGGTTACTATGTTATAATAAATGCACTTGCATAAATATCAAATTAACCTTTGTCCTGCTGAACCTAGATATATCCTGTTTTTGGAAACAACTGATCAGCTGATCAGGATCCACAGTTTTGCATTCAGTTTACGGTCTTGCCAAAATTTAGCTATATTTGCTCAGTATACATATTTTTCAGTTTTAAGTTGAAATAAGTAATGATCAGAAATAAAATGTTATTTTTCAGCCAACTCTCACACATTTTTTGGACAAATATAACACCAAGCACATTTCTTTGATCTTACCTTAAACTGATATCATGCTTACTTTTACTGAAACCTGAGCATTCCAATGAAAAAAATAAAATATTAAACTTACCCAAAACGGCGGCTGTAAAATGTAAATATTGATCACAGTTCCTCGGTTGTATTCTTGTTGCGCCTACCCAGTGTGTAATTTCAGAAAAGAAAAAAATGATCTTTTGACCACACCCCAGGGGTCAAGGGTGTGTGTTGGCACAAAATATTAGCTAGCATGTTATTGTATGCTTCATTCCCTTAAATTTAATATGCAACATGACTATATTCTGAAAAAAACTGATTTTATATTTATAAGCCTATGACATAATGTGAGGTGATGCTACATACCAAATATCAAGGCTCTAAGCCTTGTAGTTTCAGACAAGAAGATTTTTTCAAGTTTTCCTTATTAAAGCCTATGTAAAATAGTAAATCATGTGACCACTGAGGCGGGAACATTTTTGGCCCCAGGAGTATAACTTGAACAAAGCTGGTAGAGGTCTACTAGGTTATACTTCATATCAAATATCAAGGCTCTATGATTTGTGGTTTCATACAAGAAGATTTTTTCATGTTTTCCATAAGCCTGTGTAAAACATGTGGCACCTTGGGACAGGACCATTTTTGGCCCCAGGGTCATAATTTGAACAAACTTGGTGGACCTGGATCATAATTTGAACAAACTTGGTAGAGGTCCACTAGTCTTGGTGATGCTACATACCAAATATCAAAGCTCTATGCCTTGTGGTTTTAGACAAGAATATTTTTTTATGTTTTCCCTATATAAGCCTATGTATCACATGTAACCCCAGGGACAGGCCCATTTATGACCCATGGGCATAATGGGCATAATTTGAACAATCTTGGTAGAGGTCACTTAGATGATGCACATACCAAATATCAAATCTATATGGCTTGTGGTTTCAGACAAGAACATTTTTAAATTTTTCATCTTGAATATCTATTTTTAGCCTGTGTTGACCAAAATCATTTGAACAATTATCAAAGAGGGCTATATAAAGATCATTCCTGCCAAGTTTGGCCAAAATCCAGCTAGTGGTTTAGGAAATGTCCTTTGATGCAAATGTTGACCACAGACGACGACAGACTTCCAACGATCACAATAGCTCATCAAGTGCCTTGAAGCAGGATTTCTGTGTAGTTTGGTGAAATACCACCAAGTGGTACAGAAGGTGACATTATTTAAAGGAAATTGTTGACGGACGACGGACATCCTATGATCACAATAGCTCACCTTGAGCCTATACAATTGACTAGTAGTACTTAGTACATAACAATTGGTGACTTGCAGTGCTCTGGAAGAATGTGGGTGGGGGATTTGTGTTAAACACATCTGTTTTACTTATTTAGATAATTGTACAGCTACCTAGATTCTGTGTCAGTCTCTCAATGTATTGCAGTAATCTCATCAGCGCAAAAATATTTACTGTTCATACTAAGGTCAAAATCTTACCTCATTTATCACCATTCAGCATGTTCAGCTGAGGGACCAAACTGCCTGCGGTGTCCCTCTTGTCAGTGAAGTATGTGTTCATCATAGAAGCCTCTACAGCCTCCTGGCTACTGATAGCCATACTAATCCTGCAATTCTGGAATGACTTGGACTGCTGGATGGCAGCTGTTGCATGTTGATGCTCTGAAGAACATTTAAATATAAACAAAGTCCTGCTGAGTCTGGATTTATCCTTTTTTTTCAAATACATGTACTGTCAATTAAGATCAGCTGGTGTCTGTGGAGCTATCCGAGCAAAATCCTTACTGTTTTTCAGTCTGAAAATATACAAGGCCCTATATTAGGTCAGGGAAAACAGTGTTCAATCTAAAGCCTTTGACCCCTTGCTGAAAACCTAGAGTGGGCCATCTATTACATTGTATGTGGATGGGGAAATATTGAGTTATATTATCACGTGAAATCAAATGAATATCACCCAGATTTCCAAGATTGAACAATGGAAAAGTATCATTAGGCCAAATATCCAGGTATGAAAATCTTAAATGGATCAGGGTGATTTCAAAAATAATGCATCCATTTCTATAATCAATGTTTATAGACTATCTAAAGCAGATTTATTGTTAAAATTAATTTTAAGATATGTAATTAATGTTTTTCTTGCATCATGCCAAGTTTCATTGCTTTAGAATGTTCCGTTCAAAAATTACATCGAAAAATGTCATCCAAATTGTCACAAGGGTAACACTTTTTTGTGACATTTTTTCCCTTACCTTCAATTCAACTGTAAATTGTATTAAACACTATTCATGTATAGTCAAATGGTGAATTGCAGTTGAAATATAGCATAAAGGCTGTAGGAAAACAATCTTTTCATCTTTTTTAAACTAGATAAATCGGAAATTTGTAACCTTTTATAAACACACCCTTTCAAATTTTTATCATACAGAATTTCATATGATTGGAGTAAAGTGAATTGCCTCATAAAATATACAAAGTTTTATTCAAAAGGAATGCTGTTTTAATGACTAGCTGTCTTTAAGCTTTCTAAAGGAACCAACTTGCCTATAAAACAACAAGTATGATTTTATGTAGCCAGTACTGAATAAAACCACCCAGATATGTCACAAGTGTAACATTTAAGGTTTCAACCATCAGCATTTCAATTTGTTTTGCATTTCATAGTTTTTTTGCTGTTTTTTCTGGTCAAGGGAGCCCCCAAAAAACATTATGAGGAATTGTGGTGAAATCCCTAAGCTGCTGACTTTGTGGCATGATTTTAACTGATGTCACAAGTGTAACACATTTAAGGAATATGTGATAAATGCATATACATGGCAAATCTTAAATGAAATATATCTTATTTGGTCTTTATAATAATTCTTGAATGCATAAATATAATTTAAACATAACAAAAAGTCAACAACTTCACCAAATGTGTAGTCAATACTAGTTACGGTCCAGCAGGAATGATACTTCCTCAAGCCCATATACTAGTTTCATTATGAAGCTGGCCATCCTTGAGCTACATTCTGGGATAGGAATCATGCTAAATTCAACACTGAAGAAATCAGACAATCTTAAACCAGACTATAACTTGATTTAGACAGGTAGACTTTAAAATGTGATTTGTGTCACAAGTGTAACATATATTATGGATTGAATTCATCTCACTTTTTCCTGTGTTTGGTCAAAGGATGATCTATTCAACAATTAATTTGATATATTTTGGTATTTAGGGTAGTTATTCACTCTTTCGATACAAAGAAAACACAAAATGGTGTAAACAAAAAGGATAAAATTATGCACTCACAAGGAGGGAAAGGTATTTTTTCACAATTCAAAAAATATTTACAGGAATTTATTGAAGAAAACCAAAACAGATGCTAAGTTGTACATACTATAGTAGGTTACATAAAGTATAAGAGATAAGAAAAGACAAAAGGGTCATAATCAGTTCCTTTGTAATGTCACAAGGGTAACACAATTATTTCTTTCTATTTAAGCCTTAAATTTGTTACAGATTCTTTAGAATTGCAAAAATGGTATCAATCAAATCATTCAATTGATAATTTATCCCACAATGAGTGCTGTCAACTGTTTTCTGATCATGATCATTAACATTTTATAACTCCTTACTATGCTTAATAAACAAATCTGAATAGTTCATTTTTTAAAGTCTTGTGCTAAAAAAAGGGAATTGATTTATGTTTTGATACATTTTAATCAATTTCCATGAAGCCAATTCACTTCATCCTATATAAAATCTATAAGAGATAAAAAATTCAAAGGAGAAACTCCCTCTTCTGATTTTGTCACAAGTGTAACACATTCCATTACCAACATATGTTATTGTGTTTAATATGTTTTATATCCTATATATTCAAATGAAATTTGTTCTATGTTTTTTCATATACCCTACTTGTTATCTAAGAACAATTTTTAACAAAAATCATGCTTATTATTTAAATTAGAAAAACTTTTTCCTCTACACAGTGAAAATCCAGGGGTGTATTTTCGCATAAAATTTTATTACAAGTGCAAATTTTGAGCAAAAGATTAAATTTTACTTTGAAAATGTGTATACATAACTACTTCATCAGTTCATGATAGAATATTTACAATTCTGCATACCTGTGTTGTTTATAATCAAGCTAAGTGTAGCTTATAGAATTGTAAAAAAAAATAAGGAAAATGATTAAAGTATTAAATTTAAAGCATTGTCCTAAATTTTATTCTTAAACCAGTATTTGTTTCTGAAATTTTGATGTTCCCCGGTTAAGAGGATGTAAAAAAAGATAATGATAGAGCAATTTTGAAATTTGACCCCCAATGTCACACTTCGGATGCATTTTTTTAAAATCACCCATCAGCGGTTTCAATTGGATCAAATATTATATTTTATTCAAATTAATTTGTACATGTATGGTATATACACCTTGAAACAATAAGATAAGGAAAAAAACACTAGAATTCCGAGAATCTGATGTGTCGCCTGGCCAAACAGAAGTCAATCAAGGCAAATTTGTCGAATTTATATTCCGGGCGAAGGGTTACTTTAGAGAAACTTATAAATGACAAAATATAAATCGTCAAAAACGCAAGAAACGCACTCTCGGGGAAACACTGCTGATATGGGTATAGGGAATAAGCGATTGCCCCTCCTCCCCCCCTGTAAAAAGTTGGACCCCTCCCAGTGGCGTAGCTTCCTTTAGGCCATGTAGGCAACGGCCTACACTTTTTCAGAAAGTAAAAAAAAATATAAACTCCAAAAATGCAATAAAATGGAGGGGGGAGGGGGTAGGGGGTGAGTAAATCAGAAAGATATTCCAAATTATCCTGATATCAGACGTCACCCATTACCCACTGTAGAAGAACGGTTGTTTGCGTTCCAGGACAAGCTGTCACGTGATGTTGCTAGCCTACCCAATAGGAAATGAACCATCGCAGGAAGCTTTGCAACCTGTATAATTGCATTTTCACCATAATTGGAGTCCTTTTGACCATGCCACCGACGTCCGCAACATGCCAAAGGTAGCATGAAAAGAATTAAAAACTACTTGCGCTCAACAATGATGTCTGCCAGGCTGTCCTTCGTAGCGATGATCTACAGACACTTGATGTTGACAGGGTGATAAACATGTTTGCGTCAGACAAATTTAATGCAGAAAATTAGTTTTTTTTCTAAGTTGGCTTGTGATTAATAGTTTTGTTGCTACCTGCATTTAGATATTGAAACTTGATGTCGCTTGTTTTTCAACATACATGTACAGTACATTGTATCTTTTATTTGGGATGATCATTACAATGTCACATGTCTTCTTGCTATATAACCATGTAGGCTCCTATAAGCCTTCTAACCCTTAAAGCACCAGCCAAAAACTGCAAATGAAAGACGCGTCTGCCTAATTCCTCTGTTGCATATATTTGCTAATATTATTGACTAATGTCAGTATTGAGGCAAACAGTGTAGACCCAGATCTGGATCTCTCACTGTTTGTCGAAGACGCTTGTAAAACAATTCAGCAGATGAGAAAGCGGACTACTTTTGTAGTGATTGGCCATTTAATGGTTAAAAGAGTATGATACCTGTCCCTGACTCCCAGGTCGATGGTTTTGTTTTTGCATTTCAGCACCGTAAGTTGATCAAACTTGATAAGCATATTAGGCCATATGGGCGATGATGGTGATAACTACCTGTAATTTCTAACAATCGCATGAACGCATTTATAAGTGCGAAATAATCGCAAAATCCATATTTGGACAGTCTAGGACCGAAAATTTTTCTGGGGGAGCATGCCCCCAGACCCCCCTACCATTAGGCCTACACATTAATTGAAGCCAAGCTACGCCCCTGCCTCCCCTTGGAAAAAAATGATAGACCCCCTCTGGATCCTTGGAAAATTACAATTTTCTTTAAAATAAACCATTGGACTTCTGTAAAATAAGTTGAGGACTAAACAAGAAATGTCACAAACACGTGACGAATGCCCCCCAAAGGAATTGGTCTAGCATAAGACACATTTGAGGAAAGTAAGCTGTAATATAGGAGATATGCTCCAAACAGGAAAAACCTAGAAATGAGGCCAGAAGTCAATGTCAAGGTCAAAGTGACCCAAAATGGTATGCACCACTCTGCCATCCCAAGAGGAATCATCACCCCAAATTTGGGATTCCTACATCAAATAATATAGGAGATATGCACCAGACTCAATGCATGTTTCTAAAAACTAGGTCAGAGGTCAAGTTCAAAGTCACAGTGACCTGATTATGGTACACGGCACTTCGTCATCTCAAGATGCATCCACTTACCAAATTTGAGATTCCTTACCCAAATAATATAAGAGATATGTTCCAGACACGATTATTCTAAAAACTAGGTTAGGTCAAGGTCACAGTGACCCAAAAATGGTAAACAATACTCCACCATCCCAAGATGCATCCACATCCTAGGATTTAGGCTCCGGCCGCAATAATTCTTAAAACTAGGTCAGAGGTCAAGGTCACAGTGACCCGAAAATGATATGTGACACTCTGTCATCCCAAGATACATTTACACACCAAATCTGGAATTCCTATCTCTAAGAATATAGTTGATATGCACCAGACTCATTGCAGTTTCTAGAAACTAGGTCAGAGGTCAAGTTCAAGGTCACAGTGACCCAATTATGGTACGGGACACTTTGTCATCCCAAAATGCATCCTCACACCAAATTTGAGATTCCTGCCTCAAATAATGTAAGGGATATGCTCCGGACATGATTATTCTAAAAACTAGGTCAGAGGTCAAGGTCACAGTGACCCGAAAATGGTATGCGACACTCCGCCATCCCAAGATGTATCCACATACCAAATTTGGAATCCCTACCTCAAAGAATCTAGGAGATATGCACCGGACACGAAGCGGGACGGACGGACGGACACACGGACGGACTGTGCATTTACTATATGCCTCCCAAAGTTCCATCGGGGGCATAGAAAACCCAAAGAAAAACGTTGTCTAAGATTTTTTATCTTTTTATGACAGATAAACCTGGACGCCCCACCTGACGATAATTCCTGGATCCCCACATGTAGGCCTATTGATACAAATCTTGAGATTATGCTCGAATTCCTTATAACAATAGCTGGGAACTTTTCTTGAAAAGGAAAGCTTTTATGACAGGCTGCATATTGTACCAAAAGCATTGAGTGTTCTACTGTTGTTAAAGCTCCTAAGACATTAGAGATCACATCTAAATGATCGCAAACCGATAGCCGTTCACCCCACCCACATCCAAGTTTTTCAATAATTTGTGAATAATCGGTGAAATTATAATTAAATTAATCGTGGTGGGACAAAAGACAATGTTTTTCCTTCGAATTAAGCGCAGACTGGTGAAAAAATCAGAGAATTTGAATGAATGCAGCACGTTTTTCATCATTTTCCTGTTACCCGTAATGTTAAAATTCACTGTCCAATTCACTTCGCTACATTTGTTTATACTGGGCCGTGTAGCGCAGTCGGTAACGTGTCTGGCTACAGATGCGTGTCTGACTGCAGATCCAGGGGTCGTGAGTTCGATCCCGGCCCGGTTCCATACTTCCGTGGAGATTGATCATGAAATAACATCTACGGTCATTCTCCTCCCTTCCGCTGATTCATTCAAGAAGGGTTGTTGTCAGTTACAAGCGAAAGTATGTGCACAAATTACTGGTTAACCGCTTGTTCAAGTCTGCCCAGGAAAAAGTGTGGTTAGGTGAACTGACCGTCCCGCAATGACCATAGCTGTTGACTTGGGACTTAAAGCAACAAAACCAACCAACCAACATTTGTTTATGTGCCGCTAAGGATGTGACGTCATGGCGGTCCCGAGAATGCAGCATCATTTCTTCTGGTTGTGAGGTTCTATCGACTAGTGGTAGGAATCGGCTGGATTTTTATAATCGATCATTGAAAATAACAAGTGACCAATGATCAATCATTAATCGACTAAAATAAAATACATACTATATATGGTACATATCATGCCAGGTATGTCTAAGATGCCTTACGGGGTCAAGTTGATTGACCAGACATGTTAGGTGTTCAGAGTGTGTACCAAAAAATTAATTTTCTCAACCAAAACATATGTTGTGGGTACTCAAAAGAACCATCTCAATAAGACGGTTCTTTTGAGCACCCAAAACATATGTTCAAACTGATGGATTAGTATATATTTACAATTTTACACTCAAAACTTTTGTTTATCTAAACCTATGTACATTATTTGAACCATATGCTGTTCATACCAGAAACTGAAAATGCAGAAAAGGGTCATATTAAATAAATACACCAAGCTAAAAATTGAAGGCCAATGAAGCAGAAGGTCTATACTGAGTAATCGATTATTGAAAAACTACCGATCAATTAATCAGTTCACTGAAAATGACCAATGATCGATGAGCTCGATAAATCGGCCTACCACTACTATCGACTGTACATATACATCTACATCGATACATTGTACTGTCACAATTGACTTTAACACAACAGGCTCGGTCCCCAGTGGGCCCGTTTTATCTGTTCTGCCAATGGTTTGTCTGTACCGGCTTAAAAATTGTTGTTTAAAAATGTGACAGTGCAAAAGTTTATGTAAGCTGCTATTGTTATTAACAGCCCTTTGACTGTATTGTCTCGCAAGTAGTCAACTCTTTCACTCAACTCAACACAAATTTATTTGCAAATCACGGTTAATCACTGGTTATTTTCTGTCTACAGAGGCAGGGCCAGGGGGTGGGGAACTTGTCAGCTTGTAGGCAAAATGAAAGTAGCTAAAAACTAATTGACAAGGCAAAATCAATTTACCTTTCATCAGCTAGTTGTCAAAGTGAGCACATTCCAGTAATACTTTTCTTGTAAATCTCACTATACCTCTGTAACTAGTAGAAAATAGAATGTCATCAATCTGCCATCTTAGTTTTTTTAACTACCCAATCCGTACTCTATCTTCCTGTACACTCCCCAGGAGTTTGGTGCATTGCTATAGGCGCGACCCCCGTCATGGACCCTTGGATGCATGAAAGACACTGTGTAGCCGGAATTGGTACATCAATTAAGATCTGTGAAATTGGTCTGCTTTAGACCAGGATCTTTCTATAGGATACACACAGGGTTGTAGAAAAGACCCAAATTTCTTGATGCCCAACCCATTCTATGATTCCTAAACAATCAATGAAGACCGTGGTCAGATGCTACATTCTGCTGCATCTGATCCTGGTCTGCACTGTCTGTCAATGTACTACATATTAACCAGTTTATAAGATTGCAGTTATGTATGACAGGTACTGCAATGGCCGTTATTAATATTAGTGCTTTTATCTGCTGTTAGAACTGTTTCAACCCATAAGACGCATCCTAACATGACTGATAAATGGTTGACTGGGATGTAATGAATCGTGCTAAACAAATAATATCAGTGCTACCTGAACAATATTTTTTGGGCCGTTCAGTGGTGCAAACTTGGTAGTGATCACCGCTGATGCAGTGCATGGCGGACGAGGGGGGGGGTGGCGGACAAGGGTTGGGGGGGGAGGGGTCATCGAGAGAATTGTTTTATGGCCTTTAATTACTGTAAAAACTTAAATAATATGAGCTCTAAATGTATAACTGATCTCAATCATTAATAAAACTGATAATCACTCTTTGGTGAAAACCCCGCAGGGTTTTTCTCCCATTTCATTTTGTGGGGGAAAAACCCCGCGGGGGTTTTCCCCCGCGGGTTTTTTTTTATTTTGCTTGAAAGGCTTCAAATGATGAGAAAAACTTCAATTCAGCTTCTGTATTGTTTTGTAAAGCAATACAATTAAAACAAACCTTTTTATTTTTTCAAAAAACCCTGCGGGGTTTTTCCCCCACAATCTGAAATGGGAGAAAAACCCCGCGGGGGAAATTAAAGGTTGGAATTAAGCCTTACCAATCATTTTCTGAAATAATCACAATCAAACAAACTTATTTCTTGAACTTATTTTGATATTTATTTTTTTGAAAAAACCCTGCGGGGTTTTTCCCCCATTTGAAAATGTGGGGGAAAAACCCCGCGCAGGGTTTTAAAAACCCCGCGGGGTTGCGGGGTTTTTTACTTTGACCATTTTTTTCATTATGATGGCATATATTTTTTTAGTCATAATTATATATGTTTTGCTCCCTTATTGTCTGTATTTTTGTATTTTAGTGGTTTTGAGTCTTTTGCACCACTAGAAAGATGATGTGATTTTGCCAAATTCTGGTGTGGCAAAAAAAAAACTGGTGGCTGTTAAAAGAAACCTGACACTTTTTACTTGCTTCAAACTCGTAAATAACAAATGATAGACCTAAGCCGTTATGCTTATTAAGTAACAAGACATTAGAAAATATTCTTCGAAAAAATATATTTATCAACTATAGAACATGACGTCACGACGTAAAAAATACCGTTTTATCACTTTTGCCTCGGTAGTGAATGTCTAGATATTTTTTGAAAACTCTTTTCATGTATGCAAGGCCAATACCAGAACAGACAAAAGTGCATTTTAAAAATTTGCAATTTCTTGCTGTGGCGTATGATATAAGGGTTTTAATTTGTGTTTTTGACGTCATTTAAACGGAGGTGTTTTTGCCTTTGTTTAAGCAATTTTTAGAAACTGAAATGACTTGGAGTCAACCAATCATTGTAAGAGAATGCATTTCCAAAAACCAGAACTTGTGTTTTGCGTCACGTTAAAGGGTAAGAGCGGAATAAACCGAATTTAATGTCAGTTAAGAAACAACGTAAAACTATGGATAGTAACCGTTTTTTCTTTGTCAACCTTTGTCGCCGTTTACTGTGTGCTATCTACCTTGTTATAGTGCCAATTGGCTACACTTTACTTTAATCGCGTATGCATTTCAAGCTTTGCAGTATACACATATCAGCATGTAATTTTAACGCTTGATGTCGCTAAATTGACGTAGGCAGCAACTACGGAGTTAAAAAACACTGAAACATTGTCAAAATGCATTCCAAACATCATACAAAATGAAAAAAGTTGATAAAGTGGCAGTGCTTTTTAAAAGCTCATAAAACGCTGATAACGTAAAATTGACGTTAAGAAAATGAAAATAGGCTTTTGGAATGATCAATGCATGCATGTTTTTTTGTCAATGCCCAGAGTATGTCAATGAAATAACAAAGAATCACACTAAAGCGGTTTCTGTTGAATTTTGCGCGATTTCTTTGTTCTTGTGAAAATTGATTTTCGGGGTTACGTGACGTTTTGATACTGACGTCTGAAATTAGTTCATATTTTCAAATATTCTCAGTGCATCTTAGTCTACCTTTGTTCAAGTTTAGTGGAGAGATTAGTGTGCAACGATTTCATTTGCTACAAAAAAATTGACACACAGTATGTGTCAGGTTTCTTTAGTAGTTAAGTATATTTGTGAACCATTTTACACCATATCAGCCTAATGAAAATTGTAAATTTATCTGTCAGTTCCTGACATATCAAATGCTACACAACTCATTAGCTGGTATAATATACTTCACAATTCACTAAATATATTGTTATTTAGAAATTCATTTGCTATGATTAAGGGTGATGTGCTATCTGGTACCTCCTAGATTTTGAAAATATATAACAAAGTAGGCATTTGGCCTTTATGTTGCGTTTTAGGTACTAGTTGACATAGCTGGGTAATTTAACCAGCAAATGAAAAACAATAGTCGATATTATATAAAAATTGATATCATAATATGTAAATTAATGCAATTTAATTCGATTTGAATTGAATTCATTTATTATTGAGAAATCACAATTCAATTCAATTGAGTGACACACGTTAAAGAAGAGTACACTTGTTAAATGTATCTATTAATAGCCAGGCTACAAAGATATGTACAGACACATGTTTATCTACCTTCTTCGTTTCGGCTATCTAAAGAGCAGCATGGTGTTCAAAGGAAGTTTTGTTGGCCCACTCGTTCGACCCTCCGCTTAGTTTTTGTCATCTTGTCCAACCAAGGGTTGCGATTGTCAAATCTAACCCTTGGCCTCACAGCATAGATTTTCTCCGATTGAATACGTCATTAGCCGAAAATAGTAACAAGTGACATGGTCGATCACAAAGCGGACGCAAAAATCGATCAACACTCCAGATAAGACGGCGCAATTAATTTACATTCAGTTTTTTTTAATAACTTAAATATACGTTTAAGGTGCTCAAAAGAACTGTCACATTAAGATAGTTATTTTGTGCATTTTGAACTGAAGGGTAGCAGAAAAATAAATAATTTACGACCAAAATCTTTGCTTATCTTGACTTATGGAGACTTAGCAGGCGGTGTATATTAGATGCCGATAAACTGCTACATTTAATCTGATTGGCAGGAAGGGATTATCGAAAAAATCCTTCCTGGCGTTTTCATTGGTCGATTAGTCTGCGCTAATAATAAATTTTGAGGGTCGTGAGGCGAAGGGTTTGTCGAAAGGTAGACACGACGAAACCTTCGCTGGTGAAGATGAGTTTTTGTTTGTTTTCTGCTGTTTTGTTGTATATTTCAGGTGCGTTTTAGGTGATAACCAAGATATTCAAAACTTTGTCATGACGGACACTATCAGCTGCTTTAGAAGAATGCCACAGTGCGACAGAAATCACATTAGAGAACATTAATGAGTGTTGAGGCAGGATACCCTCTTCAACAAATGTTGAATATGGCTGGAAGCCCTCCCTAAATTACACAAGAACATTATTGTGATGTGGATCATGTTTGCACGGGAATGTATAATGTGCAACCATGAAACACTGCTGAGGCTGGATGCCCTCTTCAACAAATGTTAATATGGCTGGTAGCCCTCCATAAATCACCGTAGAACTCTATGGTTTTATGGATAATGTTTGCACACGGATTTATGATATGATAATAGGCAAACACGAAAGACTGTTGAGGCTGGATGCCCTCTTCAACATAAAATTGAATTATGACAAGTAGCCTTCCATATATCATGGTAGAACATTATGATGTTGTGGATCATGTTTGCACACAAATTTATAATTTGAAAATGGGCAAACATGAAAGACTGTTGAGGCTGGAAGCCCACTTCAACAAATGTTGAATATGGCTGGTAGCCCTTAGTAAATCTCAGAAGAACACTATGGTGGTGTGGATCATGTTTGCTGATGAATGCATCAGTTGATATTCTTCATTTTTTGAAATTTCAAATAATTATGTTACTGCTAGCTTAGGCCTGCGGCCAGTTAAATAATTTTGTTCTGATATGGGTGTAAACCTAACATATTATTAAATCTAATTAGAAATAAAGTAAGTGTGGCGCGAATGCATAGCGTGATCTTCGATTTTGAAACATTGCAAACATGTTGTATGCTAGGTTTAGCATGCAGCCGTCTCCATAAAAATTGTAATATGGTTGGAAGCCCTCCATATTATCAAGTCTAACTCAAAAGTGAAATAGGCAGAAAATTAGAATAATATTGTGTGATATTGCTATAACTTGAATAATGATGATGTTTGTTTTTATTGTTGTTAATGTTGAACATTGAGATATATGTGAAAACGTTGTGAATGGTTAAATAGTGTGTTAAATATCTATTCCTGATCTTTGCACCCTTACTTACTTTGATTTGAAAGAATATCTTTAAAATTGAAGTGAAACGTTAGCAATTGTTATACAATGCCCGTCATGGCCAAATAAAGCAAATATTAAGTAAACATAGTAGTTTCTTATCATTATAGTACACATTACAAGAATACGTCAGCAAAATAATTGAGACATGAGGTCTTTGTATTCCTTAACACAAGGACATTCTTGCCAGCCAGCTTTTACATCCTTGCGCATATGAAATGGGTATGAAATTGTTTGTTAAAACAGTTCTCTTTCAAATGAACAGCATTACAGTATCTTTAAGCATTTTGACTTGTTATGGACTGTTGCGCAGAATATGTTATGTTCAGTCAATGGTGTTTAGTGCTATTTGTCCTCTTGAAGCAGTCCTTTAGCACTTCGCTGAAACATAAATAAAAGGAATTTCACACTGTTTTCTGCATCACATGAGCATTTAACAAGATTTTGGAACAAAAAGTGCATCTGATTCTGACTGAGCCGATAGCGGCGATCTGTGACTCAGTTGTTGTTTTTTCAACAGTTTTGACAATCGGATTTGTGTGTGTGTTTGTGTGTGTGTGTGTGTGTGTGTGCGTGTGCTTGTGTTTGCGTGTGTGTGCGGTTGTGGGTATGACCTGCTTATACAGTCCTGGTTTAGTGATGTAGCTGAGTCCCAGTACCTTGATTAACATTTTGAACAATTGGGTACGTTACCCGCTCCTTTTTCTTTCTTTTGGGTATTGCAAATGTTAATTTGGGTATTCAATATTTCTAATTTATTTAATAGATATTTATTTCGGAATTTGGGGTTTTCAATTGGGTATTTTTGTAAATGTTAAAACTTTATATTTATCAGTTAATACATTTATGTCTTATTGCTGCTATATGAACATAACTGACTTTGTTCTTTAAGATCATATTTAATAAATGCTAACAATCACTCGCTTGACTGTGTACATTTAGCCACTTGGAGCTAAAACTGAACTGTGGACGGCAAAGTGATAAAATGCGGTACCCATGACTATTTGATTGTATTGGTTATACTGAATGTCTTTTGCTTTTTTATTTCCTATCAGATCAATTTGAATTGCTTTTTTGTTTGGGTAAAATAAGCAAATACGCATACTAATTAAGGTACTGTACAGCAGCTCTTTGTGTCTTCCTGGTTTGACTATCTAGCCGACTGCGTGCGTACGTGCGCGCGTGCGCGCATGTATGTATGTGTTTGTATGGGAATTACATTATGTAGTTTGCCTTTGGGTGATCCATGATAATGGCGTTCCATTCAATTTTATGTTAACGGGGGTGTTTATTTATGTGGTAGTGTGTGTGTACGGGGACCTTTGGCAAGCCAAAACTACGCAATTCTGCAAAGATCTATCAATATTCATTTTGACATGTAAACTAAGTTCAAGGTAAATTAATCGAATCGGATGTTTACATTTTCACTGTGTTTTACAATCATATCAGAGATGTTATTTTGTGCCTTTGTTTAGGTTTACTTTTGGCTCAATGTCTTTTTTGGCAGTTATAGTGTAAAAAGAGTCGCCCGCCAATTAGAGAGTTAAGATAAAGTAAGGCATTTCTTAAAATCATAGACATTAAACGGCGAAAAAAGATCCAAATCGGCTGATTGAAAAACAAAGTGTACATAATCCGCAGATACGTATAGACAGATAGGTAGATAGATAGATAGATAGATAGATAGATAGATAGATAATCTTTATGTAGTACAAAAGGTCAACGACCCAACATTTACACAATGCAATACAACAATAATTCAAAAGCAGTCAATGGCTAACTCCAGATTAGAGAAATTTCAAACTCCTAGTTCTCAATGTATGCATATAAAGTTGTTATATATGTTATATATTTTCTGACTCACAGCTTTCAGCTTAATTAAGAAATAGAAGCAAAAGCGAAAAATGACTACACAGTACTCCTCTAAGCAGAGAATAGCATTGTTGTGACTTGTCTGATTTTTCTTTAATATAACCTTGATAGCCACATGTAAATATAATAATACTACAAACTGGAACCTAGTTCAACAACTTGTATCAACAAATCTGAATTTTAATTTTAGGAAAGTATTAATTATCCTGTTTTTTCAACTCTGTCAATATTATTTATGAACAATCTGTTTATTCAGTTTATATATGTTCGGAGCCTGTAATTTTGGATTGGATTTTAAAAGGTCATATATGAGCCAGCACGTGGTATTTTGGGCGGTCAGCGAAGGCTCAGAAGAGACTGCACATATACGCAATCTCGTCAGAGCCTTCGGCTCTCACATATACAATAATATAATTGATGTAGACTCAAGCCAAAATAAGGCCGCCAGCTTCACTTGATAGTTAAACATGCATATTTAAGGAATGTCTGCGACTTTGTTGTAAGTGCACAGGTCTCAGGCACTGGCCCGTGTATCTTTATACGTGTCTCAAAGCATCATCGACACAAGCCCGTTCAAAGTGTATGGTATTTGCTGTCCTCATTCAGCTATGCACCGTAGGCTTCGGTTTGAGTTGAGCAAGAGTTCATGGTATTAATGCATAAACCGATGGTAATCTACAATGCCTAGAATGTATATGAACTGCTTTAAACTTATTTATTTCTGTTGCTTTTATGATTGGACCCGACTAAAAGTGGAAATGTGGCCAAGGACGAACCCCAAAACTTAAAGGTCGATCAAAAACACTCGGGGTTAGAGCTTATGACATGATTGAGATAACGTTTCAAGCAATGATCTATGGTGTGTGCAACTGTATTCACAAATAACACTTTCATTGCCACATGACCCAAACATATGATATTTTGGTACTTATACAATTAGCATAATCGAGAACAAAGGGTCAGCCTCGCCCTAAACTTCGCAGCTCGCATGTACAAAGTAGGAATCTAGATGAACACTCCGACCAAACTTTGGTCTTCTAGCCCCTCTTGATATGCCAGCATGGGTTTTTATTGGAGTTATGTTGGTGCATATGCATTAGATATCAAAATATGCATATCGTGTGCTAGTTCAAATGTTGGTACGCAATGAGCTTAAAACAGCTTTACAAAGAATACTTTTTAGGCAGCTTGCAGCCTTATATCACTTTAACTATCTAAATTTCAACCAATCAGGAATACACAGAAATTTGCATATATGAATATCTGCTAGAATATAAAATTGCATTGGTTAATTACCAGACTGTCCATACAGTTATATTCCAGGTGACAACACTCACTGAAAATGAAGTAAATATCTAGGGATACAGACGGAAGCAGCCAAAATAGTTTGCACTTTCCTTCTCAAAAACTGTCAACGAAACTGAAAGTAGACGTTCTCAGAAAATTGTCAACGAAACTGACGATACTATGATTTTATTTCTAAATTCCATGTTGGACTTAAATCTCTCTTGCGCCAAGGACTTTCGGAACCTGATTTCTATGGTGACTTGGTGTATAAATTGAAGAAGATTCTTGGCTCTTATAATTTTCAGCACAGTTCATTAAAATAATTTCCCATTATAAAAAAAGATTGGCTATAACATTAATGTATTGCAACAGACTGCATGCTTGGTGGTCGACCCAATCACGGTTGGAAACTTTGCTTTCCTCTTTAATTGCACGCCGGTGGGTCGGAATTCAGACTCTTAGATGGTTCCGACTTAAATACTTATCTATTGATGAGATGGTAGGGGCCTGATGCTTTGGCTGTTTGTCGGGTGCACCTGTTGGATTTCTTTTGCTCCGGTATTCAGTTTTATTTACTGTTGAGTCCTTATCTTTGCTTTATCTCCTTGTTATATCTTGATTTATATGTTTTAGGAGATGATACATTGGTAAGTTAGGGGTCTTTCATGCTATCAAATATCTATGTGTCTTGATCCACATCTGAATTAAGGGTGAGGTTTGCGCGCCATGAAACCGGTTTAAGCCCTCCAGTATAATATTTTACTGACCGTTCCAAGGCGGTACTTCTTTTGTGGATCTTTTATGCTTTTGTTCTGTCTTGTGTTTGCTATGTCGTTGTGCACGTCTGTTTATATGTGCTTTGTGAAAATCTCGCTGCGTCAGAATCAGGACATACAGACTACTTTTGAATGTTGAGTTGTCCTTAAATCATCAAGGTGGACTAATGTGAACGCGTTATATTATCAGACGATTAGCCAGAAGTGTGTATAAGACAGGCAAGTAAGTGTCCAAACAATTGTTTTAAACGGTTCTGTTTGACAATACCTTACTTGACATCAATCATAATGCACCAGATTTTCTTACATCCTTGAGAATCTGATGTTTTCAAGACCATTGGAAAAAATGAAAAAAATGAAGATTTTTGGATCTGCAGTATAATTCCTACAGCAATGATTTTTGAAAGTTTTATGCTGTTTTCTTATTTGTTACATTGTTTATTTTAGAGATGCGCCTGCAAATAGGGGTCCATTGCTATTTTTAAGGTCCACCCATTTATTATAGGTTGACCTACATTTTTAGGAGTCCATCTATAATTTACGGGGGTCCTCCCGTATATTGAAATACAGGTGGACCCCTAAACATGCGGGTGGACCCGTATATTTAGGGGTACATCCGTATATAAAAATAGGGGTGGACCGATCGGTGGATCTCTTCGCTGCTTTTTGACTCTTCTGGTACACCATACTTTCGTGTTAGACAGCGCTCCACCGCACCATATTCGGTCACCTTTTTTGCAGCAACAGCAAAATATCTCTATTACCTATCATCCAGGAGCGCAGTGGCTCAGTGGTGGAGTGCTTAACTCGATACATAAGGGCCACGGGTTCGGGCCTCACCGGTGTCACTGCGTTGCGGTCCTTGAGCAAGACACATTTATTCTAGCCTAGTTCTGGTTCAACCCAGGAAGACCCATCCCTTTATAACTGAAAGATTGTTGATTGGACGTAAAGAATCAAGTCATACAATTAAACATATCATCCCATCGGATCTCTTCTACTGAATCCAGCTGTTTGAATAGCATTTTTACGCCATCTTAGTTCAGTTGCTAGGTGATGCCCCATGTCTATTCAGAGTGCATGTTGATCACTTTAATAATAATGCCTGTCTTGTAGATTTAAAGATAGATGAGAATCGTTGTAAATAAACACTGGCGAGTTTATCTTGATTTTGGACGTGCAGGTATAGTGCGAATCATGTTTACTGTTGTCGCCCTGGGCCCAGTCACCTGTTAAACTAACGGTAGCGGGAGCCAACTCACGACAGTAAACAAGAAACATATTTTACATGTAGTCTCTATTTATAGTTATAGTGAACCTACCACACATTATTGCATATGCGCGTAGCAATGAATAGTCATCATGCTTTACCTGTTTATAAGAAAAATAGAATAGCCTCATTACTATGCATCTTTGAAATACTATACCTACGCCAGTCAAAAGATTCATCATTTTATAGGTTAATTTTGAATGGATTTGTTCTGTTTTGCGGTGTATATTTGTATTTCACTAACATAAAAAGATATGATCTTATATTGATCTATAACTGTATTGAGGTCCACAGGGTAGAATGATTTTATTTTAACTAAATGTGTTTACCCTTTTAAAATATTATATACACATAAATACAAATACATCGAAAATTATTGGGATGAGATAGGATGTCAAGGAAGCTGACATCCCCTTTCGGTATGTCATCAGGAGAAATCGTTATCATACACGCTATTGAAGGTTTCGCGACAGAAAGCACATACTAACAATACGGCTAAATGGAATTTGTGTTAACTTATATCATCTAATGCTTAAATATATGAAACATATATAGCCACCTAAACAAGTTTTAGCATCTGAAAATCTCGTTGAAGATATTTTCGCGGTTCATAATTGATCAGCCCTCGTTATTTTGTCGTCCCAAGCTAAGTATACTATATTATAAAAACATAAGCAACTGACAACTAAGAGGCAGCGAACATGGGCACATTAAGGCAGACGCTTATGATATTTCAGCTGGAACCTAAAGGTAGCTATTTTTGTCTGCAATAGGAGTACTTTATCTATACCTACTGGTACATGTATCTAATGGAATAACGTAGTTATATCTGTCTCCGTTGCGTCGCTCAAATATATTGGTATTATGCTGTCTTTATATTGGAATCGCATTGTTCGTTTCATTTAGTATTTCGTTATTCATAACTATGGTTATTTTTTTTATCAACACCTGTTCTTGAGGAAATCTAACTGAAGCCTTTTTCAAAAAAGGAGAATCCATGCTCAAATCATGAGGTCTGCGTGCTGTTTGGCGATTTCTTCATGCATCTGGCATTTAAATGCGTCGAGTCAAGTTATGTTAAAATGTAACAAACTTTTGACATCTTTTTTACAGCTCAAAATGCTGACATCATATTACCATGCTTGATCTAGTAGAATATGTCATCGGCATGTGCAACAAAAGCATGACCTTAGAGGATTATACACATGTAGGAATATTATCGTTTGTGGTTCCTTGCCAACATCAAATATAACTTAAAAAAGTCATTCATGTTTTTAACCCAGTTACCATGGAAATACACACTGTGTGTTATGATAGCATTGTTATTGAAATCAACCACAACCTATATTGTATCAGTACGAGTATATAAGCTCTTTGATGAAAGTTCACTTGTTCCTTTTCTTACTTACCGTTACAAGGCAGTGCTTCTTTTGTGGATCTTATTCGTTATTTGTTTTTGTCTTTGCCATACTGCCATGGCTGGTTCTTGTAGCCTTGTGGTCACCTATAAGAGAAGGGCTGACCTCTTGGGTCTTTAGTATGTGATGTTTTATTGTGCTTTTGTCACTTTCTTGTGGGGTGTCCTGGGTCAGGTGTGGTGCTTGAATGTATTGATTTCTGATCTTTGCTTTCTCTCTTAGTTTCCTCCGATATTGGACACGAATGTAGCACTGTTTTCGAAATTCATTAGTCGGGCACAGCTCAGAAATAAACATTTTTATGAATACACATTGAGCCCTATTGCGCAATTATTTTTACAATTGTTAAACAGCTACTGTTATTTCTTTACAGGGCACACGAGACATGTCATAGGTTCTACTCTTTTGTTTGTAAGCTGCTTTCTGCTTCTGACATCAGCTCTGTCATCGACCAAAGGTAACAAATCTTATGTAAAAACGCCGATAAATTGACGTAAAAAAAGACGTGTTACGGTTTGGCCGTTTCTTTGTTCGCGATGGATTTTGCTAAAATGCAAATATAAGGTAGTTTGACCTTTGTCCATGTAAGAAAGAGGGCAAAGATCAAGAATCGATACAATCAAGTACCACACCTGACCCAGGATACCACATGTTTACATGATCATGTTTCTAACTTAACGACAGCAGATACAGTCACATGAATTTAGGTTTCTCACTAGTTTGTTTAAACAGAGGCTTGTCAACGAAAATGGATATATAAAAGATGCAATAGGCAAACGACCTCGAATATGATACCAAACATGCTTGTGTTTGTCATCGTCATATCTATATATATTGTATTGTGATTTGAGCTACCACTATCACCATTAATTAAATTGAAACTAAAACTTTGGCGAAAAACATTGTTTAAGATTACCTTGATAAGATGGTTTATTTTATGTGTGATTAATATTGAGCATTTAGGAATATTACAAGTATTATTTGTTTTATCGCTTTTTATAGTTAATCCTCAATGCAAACACAATTTCGCAGTTTATTCGTATACTCAGCAAAGCATGCACGTCAGCTTTCATATGTAAAACGCGGCGTTACATGCGCAACCTTTTTTTGCTACATTGGTATAAAGCAAAACTGGTTGGCCATCAATACAAATGGCTGCATAGCTACTGAATTGATAATGAAAGATTTGAACACTATTTATGTTCTCAACCCAAATTATGTAATGGATACATATGTGAATTTATCTGTCAGATAATCTCTCAGTCGGTATGTGTGTTTAAGAAGTATCTCGTGAACGTCAGGGTTGATTTTAAAATTAATTTAAATACACGTTTTCCTCTGTAAAAGGACTTGCAGAGTGAATGCTTCGTCTCAGTCTCTCCACTTTATTGTGATTCTATATCACTTTAATTATGATACCACTGTAGCCGTTGGTTGTGACAGACTAAAATAAGTGAACTACAATCCCGAAGAAGCCTCTGTGTTGTGTCACTAAAAAGAGTGTTTCGATCATCATTTACGCTTGTTGACCTCGGTGTTTATTTACAACCTGCGAAGAAAGTGGTTGCTAAATATTTACTGCGTTTTACTTACAAACACTTTATGAGAGCGATAGATATTGAGGAAACAAAACTTTTAGCTCAGATATTGGGCATATATTTTCACTACTCAAAATAAGTTCCAGGTAGCGTTCTGCATTCGGTCCATTAACCATTGTGTTGTACATGCTTTTTGTATAAATGATTTTAAGTAAAATGAAAACTCCTAAATCAATGAAATACATTGTCTCATTTGGCAACGATATCTGTGCCACCAGTATACATGTACATGAGAAGTTACTAACTTCAAAAAGTATAACTAGGTGTTTTGAAATAATTGAGTAAGTGCATGAGATTTCCATCAATTTGACATTTTGACAAGTGTAGACTCGGACCAGCCTCTGTAGCCTCCTTTTAAGCTTAGAAACGCCAAATGATGTTCAGTAGGTAGTTTAACAATCATAAAATACTCAAGCGACTAGCAAAGGCTCGGATCAGACTGCGCGCATGCGCAGGCGGATCTGAGGCTTTGCTGGTCGCCCATAACACATTGTTGGAAATCTCATGCACTGGCTCATATTATATCTTTGAGGGACAGTTACAATATACGTTCATTGTATGCCCTCGTATGTCATATGCTACTTTGTACATTCCAATATATTTGTAATGTTAGTTGTGAGTTGCCCAATTTAGGCAGGTAACTGTAGCTATTTATTTTTACACAGGTACTGTAGCCCCACAACTAACATTCTTGTTTTTGTATTGCACAATACATAATATTGCGAATTCATTGTCATTAACCAATATCTGTTTTGTATAACTAGTAAGAACAAGCCTGGAAAATATATTTCAACGATATATTTTAATGACTACTATCCAATATGGAAATGACAATGAATGTACAATGATATTTATTTATTACATGTACCCTCTATTCTCACCTCTGTGTGTCTGTGTGTGTGTGTGTGTCGCTCTCTCTTGCGACTCACCTTCACTGAAATATTGTTGTATTTGCATTTAAAACTCAACAGATGCAAAGGACGTTTGATTTTTTTTATTGATATCATGACGATAGGTACATTTTATCTCATTTTCGGACTGGAACCTAAAGTCTTTTACATGATTTCCAGTCATTTGAGTACTTTGATAAGCATGGATTGGCAGTATACTTCAGGATAAAATGTTTGCTGCATATGGAACTGACTTCCAGACACTACATGGACAATTATATGCAATATAATGTGAAAAGTACATTAACCCAGTTCCTCGTGCTGACATATTTTAGTCTTACATAAAATGTAATAGTAAACCAGCTCCACTTTAAGCATGTAGTTTATAACAAAGCATAACTATAAAATTAAATTTTACAATTTAAACACACACACACACACACACACACACACACACACACACACACACACACACACAGGTCTCCAGCCTCTGTAGCCTCCTTTTAAGCTTAGAAACCTTGTAAACTACATGCCAAATTCCTTATTGTTTTTATGCTTATCTCGTATGTGTAATATTCATACTTGCACATCCATAGCTATATAGGTAAACGTTTGGGATAGCTTCGTGATTTTTAGGAAAGTGTATTACGTATAGATGATGTGTATAGCGTAGCTATATAAACGATCGTATAGTATTTGCGTTGTGCAATCCTCAAAGTAAATGAAGTTTGAAAAACTATCACAGTCCGTCCGTCCATCATTTGGTCCGCAGACAAAAGCTTGTGCACTCAATAACTCTTATACCCTTTGAGATTTTTTGATGATATTTGGTATACATATATATCAGGTCAAGATAATATGTCCAATGCCAAGAATAGTTGCTCTCCCGTGCTGCCCATTTGAGTTATCTGCCTGGAATGAACTTAAGAGTGGAAAGCTTGTTCACTCAATATTTCTCATTACCATTGAGATATTTTGATGATATTTGAAATACATATATGTCAAGTCGAAACGATAACTCCGAATTATTTATTTGAAAATGTTTGAATGTGTAATGTGTCTTTCTTCTTTCCTCTGTCTATCTGTTTCTTTTGGAGCTGTTGGGGTAGGTTATATGGTCTACATGAACCACTACTGTGCCGCACCTTCTTACATGTATTTCCAGAACACTTTTGAATACATCTGCATAATAGCGATTATCCTGTACTTGCTTTGGCTGACCACAATTTCATGAAACAACGTCGAAAGGGTAGACTCGCCATTATGCAGCCATGCATTCGATATTATCCGCATCCAGTATCATTTCCTTTACAAATTCTTCTATTACTTCTCACCCTTCCACGGTCAGAATCTGTCTTCTCCATTAGCTTGTCTCTGTGTAATAATGAACGTATCGCTGACGAAATCGTATGTTGGCAAATGCTGAAGCATATATTGCCTGGAAAACGGCTCAAATCAAACATAGCATTCACACGCTTAGTATGTTCTCTGTTATTTACATTAGTAACAGTTATGTGGACACTTTGCATTATGATGCAAGCTGGAGATAAACATCCCAACCCTGGCCCTGCAACAGCATCAACGAGTAGTATTTCTAGCTTAGCCTCCGTCTCTTCTGCTTTTAATTTTTCCAAACTTTCAAATCACTTATCTGTCATGCATTATATCGCCAGAGTTTGGTGCCAAAACTTGACGTGTTAACTACAGAACTCAATAAATTTGACATCTTAGCTTTACTGAAACTTGGTTAAACCCTTCAGTCCCTACAAATGATCTCACTATCGACTCCTATAAAATCCCGGAACGCAAAGAACGACCAGGTGATAGTCATGGAGGTGTCATCCTATATGTCAAAAATAATATCCACTAAACACGACGTCATGATTTAGAATTGAGAGGTGTTGAAAGTATCTGGATTGTACTAACCCTTAAACATAAGCACATACTATTTGGGGTCTTTTACAGACCGCCTAATTCAGAAGCTGTTGTTTTTTCTGCAATAGAAGATTCGATCAACCTGGCAGTTGATTCTGGTGTTAATGATATTATTATAACAGGTGATTTCAATTTGAATATGCAAAATGTCCAATCAGCCCATAAAATTACTTCTCTTTGTAAACAGCTCTCTCTCGTTCAATCTATAGAAGAACCCACACATTTTACCGAAACTTCTTCTTCTCTCATTGACTTACTTCTTGTTAATAACAAAGAACATCTAATACTTAGTGGAGTTGGTGACCCTTTCTTGCACCAAGATATACGCTACCATTGTCCTGTTTTTGGAATTTTTAACTTTCGCAAACCCAAATGTTTATCTTTTAAACGTCGCATATGGAAATATGATGATGGTAATTATGAAATGTTAAGGCAAAAAGCATCAGCTACAAACTGGAACGACTTTCAAAACAATGATATTAACGCATACTGCGAAAATTTAAAAGAACACCTACAGTCTATTACCGAAATGTGTATACCTAACAAAGTCATCACTATTAGACCTTCAGATCCGCCCTGGATAACAACTTCAATCAAAAGACACATTAGAAAGCGCAAAAGAGCTTATAAAAGGGCAAAGCAAACGAATCTTCCTATACACTGGACCAAATTTAGAAATTTGCGCAACAGGGTAACTTAGCTCATACGAGAATCAATGCAATCGTTTAATGACAGCATGGCTACTAAATTAAAATCATATTCTCTTTCACCTAAACAGTGGTGGAAATTGCTAAAATACTTTATAGCTCCTAACTCAAAATCTTCTATCCCCCCTCTTGAAACAAAAGGTCAAATTTATGCAGAAGAGTGTGAAAAGGCAAATATATTAAATGATTTCTTTAAAGACCAAACTTTGTTCGATGAAAGAAATGCTGAGATACCTGATATTCATAGTTACCCTGTTGACAGTCCCTTAAGTAATATCGTTCTTACTTCAGATGAAGTTGAGTCTGTCTTGAAAAGCCTTCCAGTTGGTAAGGCTGTTGGGCCAGATGGGATAAGTAATCGCGTATTAAAAGAACTTAGTAGGGAGATATCTCCAGCTCTATGTGGTTTCTTTAACCAATCTCTTCATACAGGCATAGTCCCAGACTCTTTAAAGCAGGCTTATGTCAGCCCAGTGCATAAAGGTGGTGATCCATCTGAAATCTCAAACTATAGACCTATATCACTTTTAAGCAATCTGGACAAGGCTTTTGAACGACTTATTTTTAAGTATGTATATAATCATTTCTTGGAAAACAACATTCTTACATCTTTTCAGTCTGGATTTAGAAGGGGAGACTCTACTGTTAATCAACTATCTTATCTATATAACACTTTTTGTCAAGCTTTAGATGCAGGTAAAGAAGTTAGAGCGATTTTTGTGATTTTAGTAAAGCATTTGACCGTGTTTGGCATGCTGGTTTAATTCATAAGTTAAAATCAGCTGGTCTATCAGGCAATCTCTTATCATGGTTTACCAATTACCTAACTGGTAGAAAACAAAGAGTTGTTATGTCTGGTGTTCAGTCTGCCTGGAATTTTATCTCAGCTTGGGTACCTCAAGGCTCTATACTTGGTCCACTTCTCTTCCTTCTTTTTATAAACGATATTGTTCACGACATTGGATCATCTATACGTCTTTTTGCAGATGATACAAGTCTACATATCAGTGTAGAGGATCTAAATGTTGCAGCGGAACTCCTTAATGCAGACCTTGAAAAGATAGCAGAGTGGGCACTAAAATGGCTTGTAAAATTCAATCCCTTAAAAACTGAATCTCTTTTAATCTCACGGAAAACTAACACTGTTCATCCTCCTGTATTCATGCTAGATCAACAGATCAAAGAAGTCGTATCTCATAAACACTTAGGTGTTATTCTATCTAATGACTGCTCTTGGCAAAAAACATATAGATTATATTAAGGAAAAGGCATGGACAAGAATAAACATTATGCGTAGGCTGAAGTATGACCTTGACAGAAAATCTTTAGAAACTATCTACAAATCTTTCATAAGGCCACTCCTAGAATATGCAGATGCCATTTGGGATAATTGCACGCAGCAAAACAAAAACGAACTTGAACTCATACAATTAGAAGCTGCAAGAATATCAACAGGAGCAACAAAATTAGTTTCAGTTGGCAACCTTTACATAGAAACTGGTTGGGAGACGCTAGATGCAAGAAGAAACAAACATAAACTGGTGTTATTCTACAAAATGTTTAACGATCTTACTCCACCTTATCTCTCATCTCTTGTGCCTCCTCTTGTCCAGAATGTGTCACGTTATAACCTACGTAATTCCAATGATACTCAGACTGTTGCTTCTCGCACTACTTTGTTTTATAATTCTTTTCTACCCTCATCAATTCGAGATTGGAATAGACTAAATCCTGATATCACAAATGCTGGTACGCTAGATGCTTTCAAACTTAAACTAAATCAAAACTTGCCTGTTATACCCAAACATTACAACTCTGGAACAAGGAAATATCAAATATGGCACACAGGAATTCGTACAGGTTGTAGTTCACTTAAAAATGACTTATTCATAAAAAATATTATTGACTCTCTACTATGTACTTGCAATTCGGGAGAAATTGAGAATGCCTACCATTTCTTCTTTATTTGTCAACTATACACTCACCTTAGGGTAGAACTTCGTCAATCAATAACACAGTACTGTAACATGACTCTGGATGTACTTCTGCGTGGTGATGAAAGACTTTCAACAAACATTAACACAACCATATTTGAAGCTGTGCATAAAACCATTCAGAAAAGTAAGCGATTCTGAGCATCTAAATAGATTGATTTATGGTAAAAACACCAAAAGCAATATAAATTGTCTGTATCTAAAATGCTAAAGTGATACTGGAAAATGTAACCATTGCCAATATCCCAAACAGCTCCCGTCCAACCTGGGCAATTCAGACTATTCCCATCACATCTCTCTCTCTCTCTCTCTCTTAATTATGGTTTAGCCTCTATTGTCTAATTGTCTTCAAATAATTTGAATTCTCAGCTTAAAACTGCTAGTAGCAACACTTGATTGGTACTTAAAGTTAGAGACAAACCAATTAACTTGTATCTTGTAAGTTAAATGTTGTTCTCAAATTTGAAGATATAGCTCAGCATAACAACCAGTTAGGTGTCATTGTTGTAAACAACCTTAGTCTCTGTTAAATACAGCCAACTTGCTGCTAATGTCGTTTTAGCCCATGAACTTGTATTATGCAAAACTGAAGTCATTGCCTTATATACTTTGTCAAAATATTGTAAAGGAGAAGAACATGATAAGCTTTTGCTTCCGTTCTAATCCTAATGTTTGTATGAAATAACAATTGTATTGTATTGTATAAACTGATTTGAAATAAATATGTTTAAACAAAGTCGAAACGATGTGTCGCATTCAAGAATGGTTGCTCACCCTTTGCTACTTTTTTGGGAAATCTCACTTGAATGAACTTTAAAGAGGAAATCTTGTTGTATTAGCTCAATAATAGTCAATATTCCATATTTGCTTGCATTGACACTCAGTATTGTATCATCAGCAAGGTAAGCTTTTAAAAAAAGCTTAGAACCATCGCATAGCGTATAAAAGTTACTAGACAAGCAAACATTTAAGTGTTTTAATTCTGCATTTGCTGAGATCACTCTTTTTCTTTTTTCATGCACTTCAAACTCTGAGTATTGTTTGTTTTTAGTTAACTATTTGTATGCACTAAGTTCTGAATACGTGATCCATTGGAAGCAATTAAAAAGAGAAATATGCACATTCCAATAAAACTCTAATTGTGCAAACACTGAATAGAGGTAGAGTTCACCACAGCCTCCCCAAGCAGACATTTTAGCAGTACATGTATGTATTCCTTTTCCTAGATCTAAATCTAATTAACGAGGCATGCGCATAAAAACTTGGGACATATTGAAACTGATCTGTCTAAATCTGAGAATTACGTCACACTTTGCGGAGAATATCCAAAGGCCCCATGTCTCCAGGGTTAACTGTTGAAAACAATGCTTAGAACTACCGCATTATTGTAACTAGACAACACTTTTAATAGTTTTAAGTTTGCATTTTCTATAGCCACTTTAATCACGCATTTCTTTGACTGGGGGGGGACAAGACAACTCGTCGACAAAACAATTAGTCGACACATTTTTGAGACAACTCGTCGACAGATCGTGAGACAACTCGTCGACACTTTATGAAACAACTCGTCGACACCTTTATTCGAAGTCAATTGATCAGTAAACGATAATTGCTATGATTTCTAATGAGTTCACAGGTAATCTTAAGAAATTTTAAGAAATTTAAATTTATCTACATAAATGACCATTTTTCATCAAATGAATATGAACAAAAATACATTAAGATGAAATAAATAAAATAACTCTCTTAAAATACACATCGAACGCAAAACCTAAAAAAGAAAAATTAACTATTTAGAATCACTGGCCATTTTAAGGTAATTTACAGACATAAATGACATGCTATCTGTAAACGTGAATACACCTAGACTTTTAATGTCTTGATTAAGTCAACGCCTAAAGTCCTAGTCAACACTTTCAGTCATTCCTGGACTCATGAGAGAGAGAGAGAGAGAGAGAGAGAGAGAGAGAGAGAGAGAGAGAGAGAGAGGACTTCACCGGGTTTCATGGGTTTCATTGTGGAACTTTGAAACTATAAGAGGGTCACTGATGAAGCCTAAATGGCAGAAAGTAGCTAGTCTGGCCCAGGAAATATGCACACTCTAGTTTCATTTTTTTGGTGCATTATTTGCTTCCAAAGGATACCCTTATAAGAACATATTTAGCATCGTTCCTAGACCCAATCCCAACCAAAGTAAGTAAGGGTGCAAAGATCAGGAGTCGATACAGTCAAGTACCACACCGATCCAGGATACCAATGGGAAAGCTACAAACTCACAGTTAGACACCACAAACGAGAGCCAAGAGGTCAGCCCTTTCCCAGCAGGTGACCACAAAGCACATATAAACAGACGCGCACAAAGACATAGCAAACATAAGACAGAACAAAAACATAAAAGATTCACAAAAGAAGTACCGCCTTGGAATGGTCAGTAAAATATTTTACTGGAGGGCTTTAACCGGTTTAACGGCGTGCCAACCTCTCCCTTAATTCAGATGTGGATCAAGACACATAGATATTTGGTTTGCATGAAAGACCCCTAATTCATCAATGCATCATCTCCTAAAACATATAGATCAAGATATAACAAGGAGATAAAGCAAAGATAAGGACTCAACAGTAAATAAAACCGAATACCGGAGCAAAAGAAATCCAACAGGTAAACCCCGGAGGGCCCAAACTTGCATTAAGTGAAGCGATTTTAACCTGTCAACAACCAACTCCGATTTTCGTACATATAAATCACCAATATAAAGAAGCATCCAAGCAGTCATATACAGAATTGTTGCTTATATATTGCATTTCAATATACATTATACTATTATCCTTATCTATAATTGTCAGTCATAGGTCAAAAGTGTCGACGAGTTCTCCTATACAATGTCGATGAGTTGTCTTACGATTTGTCGACGAGTTGGGTCATAAATGTGTCGACGAATTGTTCTGTCGACGAGTGTCTTGATTCCGACTTATCATTTCTTTGTTTCATCATGGTGTAGTAATTTGATTAGAGTGTTTTTCCATGATGATACATTGCATTAGTTAGATGACCTCCATGCGAGCTGAACATTTTTTGTACTTCAACAACAGCAGAATCTAGGGCGAAGATTTGGTACCAGTAAAATGCATTTAAGCCCCCCGGTGGCTTAGGCTGCTGTCCGTTCTAAGGCGGTGGTTCTGTTGTTGTTGACTTTCTGTTTATTGTAACTCCCATTGTGGGAGTCTGTAATTGTTCTATGTTTTGTTGTCCGTTACTTTATGTCCATTTTAGTATTGCAATCATCTTGATGGGGAAGAGAGAGCTGATTGCTTTGCTTAATTTGTCTTCCTGGTGTCTCGTGATGGTTGAGCGGCTCTTCCTCACGGTGCCACGGGGTTGTCTGCAGTTTGTGATTGTGGTATTTCCTGATCATACTCATTTACTATTTTTGGGGACGTTTTTGAAGTAAGGCAGAACCGGAAATACACCTCTGTGGGGAGTTTGATTTCGTCACGTCAAGAATATCCGAATTTGCTCCAGTGGGGAATTTGGGTTTTGGCTCAGAGGAGTAGATCTCTTTATGACCTTTCGTTTTCAGAGCAAGCCTGTATCCAGGGAAGCGTACTAACGTATATCACCATTGCTGACGCGATGGTGAAATATATACTGACCCACACTTCTAACGCAAAATGTTTCAGGAGTTAACTTAAATTAATATACGAGGTCTTGCCGAAATCATTGTACCTTTCAGGGGTTATGACAGACATTCACTTAATTAAGTTATGATTTAGAGGGAATGATTGACTGATGAAGTTCTACTTTCATTTTCATAAATAAGTGTTTTAATTGTTGATAGAATTGCGTTACAATAGATGAAACAATGTATGTAATATATTTAAGGTACAGTTAGATTTTGCGTTAGAAGTGTGGTTCAGTATGTATACTAGGTTGGCCGTTTGTAACTGCTTAGCATTTAATTTGAGGTTAGGGGATTTGCAATCCCTTCTGAATGATATTTTTTCTATTTTCCAAGTTAAGTCCCTGTTAAGTTTTTATCATTTTTACCTGCGTCGCTTTAGTGAAAGCAGGTCTAGAAGTGGGTCCACTCCGTTCGTCCATCCGTCCGTATGTCCGCAACACTTTTGGGTTGCTAAGTTTGTGTAATCTGTAACTCCAACAGTTATTATTCCTTTATATTCAAACTTTGCTAAATGATTGTTCATACATTGAAGATGTGCATCTCCTATTTTGTGCACATTTGATAAAGAATTTCATAATTTTACGGGTGTTGAACTTAGACCTTAGACATTTTTTTTCCATCCGAAATGCGTAGGGGTGTCTGGTTTGTGTCATCTGTAACTTCAACAGTTTGCATTCCTTTATTCAAGTTTTGCACAATGATTGTTCATACATTGAAGATGTGCACCTCATAGTTTATGTACATTTCATGATTTGTTTTCTTCATTTTTGGAGTCAGTCTTGGACTTGTTAAATGCTAAGAGGGTGTCTGGTTTGTGTAATTTATAACTCCATCAGTTTTCATTTCTTAATATTCAAACCTTGGATAATGATTATTCATACATTGAACATATGCACCTATTATTTTGTGCACATTTGATAAATACTTTCACATTTTTTAAGGTCTGTTGAGCTTAGTAATTCTAGCCATCTGAAATGCTTATAGGGGGACGTCTGATTTGTGTAATCTGTGACTCCAGCAGTTTTCAATCCTTCATATTCAAACTTAATATGTTATGATTGCTCACACATTAATTATGTGTGCAGCCTATATTTTGTGCACATTTGATAATATTTTTGGGATTGTTGAACTTAGACATTATCACGGCTAAACCACCATTGGATTGCTTACATTGTTTATTTGTGTGTAATCTATAATTCAAACAGATTTCATTCCTTTATGTTCTAACTGTGCACACTGATCTTTAACACATTGAGGATGTGCACTGGCGACGCAGGTGCAATGCAGAGTTTAGTCTTGTTTCCAATAATTCTTGTATGCCACATAACTCAGTAACGTTTTGGAATATGTTTATGAAACTTTATAGTACATGTATGTATAGCAGGTCAAGTCAATGTAATGCGTACAATTATGGTTGCTTTCCGTTTTATTTTTCGTATCTGATTCATTACCCTTTGATTGTGTTTTAGGGTTAGTTTGTTTAATTTAAGATCATGTACACTGGCTGTTCATGCAATTACTTAGGAAAGACAATGTGTCGCACTCAAAATGGCTGTTACCCCTTTCCTAGCTTCCAAGATGTACCGCTTTGATTATTTATTTTTTTAACAAAAGTTATTGTACACCCAAATATCAGTTAACATTTAGGATATCTTTATGCAACTTACAGGAATGAGTATTAGGTGGTCAAGACGGTGTGTCGCGTTCAAGAATGATTCTCCCCGTTTCTTAGTTTTTGAGTTATGTCCCTTTGATTATTGTAAAAAGACTTGTACGCTTCATAACTCAGTAACCGTTATATAGAGTTTATTAATCGTTCTATTTAAAATATAGAATTTATAAACTGAGGGAGGTGAAAATCCGATGAAGAAACGAGTGCGCAAGCCCGAGTTTCTTTACAGGATTTTTCACCTCCCAAGGTTTATAAATCCCAACTTTTGAATAGAACGATTCAATAAACTGTATATTACATGTATTCCGTGTAAACTGTTTTCTCAAAAATACGAAAAATACTGTGGTATTTTATGTCGAGAATCTAGCGGGACCATTACACATCTAATTTTGACCTGAGTAGAAATACATCAGCAGTTCCCTGTTGAAAGAAATGGAAGACAGCCATTTTGAAAATCTTCTTCATCAAGTCGACTTCAGAATTTCAAACGCCTGTAACTTTTTTATTAGTGAACGAAAACATAAAGTGTGGGTAGTCTTTTTCTTAATTAAATCGTAACGAACATTTTGGTAATAAATTTATTGTGTTTTACTAGAAATTATCGTTTTTGTACCTTGAGCTTCTCCAGTTTCAGTGTTAAAAGACAGAAACGTTAGGCAACGTCATCGCATGTGCAAATGACGTTATTTATTATTTGTTTGTGACGCCAAAAGTGCAGACAAGCGTTATATTTGTTAAATTATAACTTATAAAACGAAAATGAATATAACATTCCTTTCATCCCATCAATGTCTTGAGTAACTTGTGTTCAGAAAAAGAGTTCCAGCTAGGGGAAATAAATCTTTCTAGACAACAACAAAATTACCGAATTTATTTGTTTGATAAATCATGGTATTTTCTGTCAAACAAACATGTAATACACACACATATATATATATATATACAGTATATACGATAGGATATAGTGAATCAACTGAGCCGATAGATGCTGTAAATAGATTGCCTCTAGCAAGATTCGAACCCACGACCATGACAACTCCCCAAAAACGGATGTTTAAGTTGCCTCTGGCAGGATTCAAACCCACGACCATGACAACTCCGCCTAGCACTACAGCAGACATCGACGCTACTTACTGCGCCACTGAGACAGCCCCAAAAAAGAATGATCAAGTAGCGCTGATATTGACGACGACCAATGCAGTACACGTGGTATATTGGTTTTTTCAATGCATTGCATCTATATCGTTCTCAAGTGAAAGCCTGATGGATCCAAGGATACAAGTGAAATTAGATAAATATCAGTAGTGCGGAAATATAATTTCACAAACATCATTGCTTTCGAGCTACATAGGATCAGAAACTGATGCAGATTCAGACAGTAGATAAATGCGGAGGTATATAGTGAATCAACTGAGCTGATAGATGCTGTAAATATTTTGCCTCTAGCATGATTCGAATCCACGACCATGACAACTCCGCCTAGCACTGCACCAGACATCGACGCTACCAACTGCGCCACTTAGACATCCCCAAAAAAGGATGTTCAGACAGTGGATAAATACAATATATATATATATATACGTGTACTGCATCAGTCGTCGTCAATATTAGCGCTTCCTGAACATCCTTTTTTGGGGATGTCTCAGTGGCGCAGTTGGTAGCGTCGGCGTCTGGTGTAGTGCTAGGCGGTGTTGCCGAGGTCGTGGGTTCGAATCTCGCTAGAGGCAAAATATTTACAGCATCTATCGGCTCAGTTGATTCACTATATCCCTCCGTATTTATCTACTGTCTGAATCTGCATCAGTTTCTGATCCTGTGTAGCTCGAAAGCAATGATGTTTGTGAAATTATATTTCCGCACTTCTGATATTTATCTAATTTCACTTGTATCCTTGGATCCATCAGGCTTTCACTTGCGAACGAAATAGATGCCATCCATTGAAAAAGAACCAATATACGACGTGTACTGCATCAGTCGTCGTCAATATTAGCGCTTCCTGAACATCCTTTTTTGGGGATGTCTCAGTGGCGCAGTTGGTAGCGTCGGCGTCTGGTGTAGTGCTAGGCGGTGTTGCCGAGGTCGTGGGTTCGAATCTCGCTAGAGGCAAAATATTTACAGCATCTATCGGCTCAGTTGATTCACTATATCCCTCCGTATTTATCTACTGTCTGAATCTGCATCAGTTTCTGATCCTGTGTAGCTCAAAAGCAATGATGTTTGTGAAATTATATTTCCGCACTTCTGATATTTATCTAATTTCACTTGTATCCTTGGATCCATCAGGCTTTCACTTGCGAACGAAATAGATGCCATCCATTGAAAAAGAACCAATATACGACGTGTACTGCATCAGTCGTCGTCAATATTAGCGCTTCCTGAACATCCTTTTTTGGGGATGTCTCAGTGGCGCAGTTGGTAGCGTCGGCGTCTGGTGTAGTGCTAGGCGGTGTTGCCGAGGTCGTGGGTTCGAATCTCGCTAGAGGCAAAATATTTACAGCATCTATCGGCTCAGTTGATTCACTATATCCCTCCGTATTTATCTACTGTCTGAATCTGCATCAGTTTCTGATCCTGTGTAGCTCGAAAGCAATGATGTTTGTGAAATTATATTTCCGCACTTCTGATATTTATCTAATTTCACTTGTATCCTTGGATCCATCAGGCTTTCACTTGCGAACAAAATAGATGCCATCCATTGAAAAAGAACCAATATACGACGTGTACTGCATCAGTCGTCGTCAATATTAGCGCTTCCTGAACATCCTTTTTTGGGGATGTCTCAGTGGCGCAGTTGGTAGCGTCGGCGTCTGGTGTAGTGCTAGGCGGTGTTGCCGAGGTCGTGGGTTCGAATCTCGCTAGAGGCAAAATATTTACAGCATCTATCGGCTCAGTTGATTCACTATATCCCTCCGTATTTATCTACTGTCTGAATCTGCATCAGTTTCTGATCCTGTGTAGCTCGAAAGCAATGATGTTTGTGAAATTATATTTCCGCACTTCTGATATTTATCTAATTTCACTTGTATCCTTGGATCCATCAGGCTTTCACTTGCGAACGAAATAGATGCCATCCATTGAAAAAGAACCAATATACGACGTGTACTGCATCAGTCGTCGTCAATATTAGCGCTTCCTGAACATCCTTTTTTGGGGATGTCTCAGTGGCGCAGTTGGTAGCGTCGGCGTCTGGTGTAGTGCTAGGCGGTGTTGCCGAGGTCGTGGGTTCGAATCTCGCTAGAGGCAAAATATTTACAGCATCTATCGGCTCAGTTGATTCACTATATCCCTCCGTATTTATCTACTGTCTGAATCTGCATCAGTTTCTGATCCTGTGTAGCTCGAAAGCAATGATGTTTGTGAAATTATATTTCCGCACTTCTGATATTTATCTAATTTCACTTGTATCCTTGGATCCATCAGGCTTTCACTTGCGAACGAAATAGATGCCATCCATTGAAAAAGAACCAATATACGACGTGTACTGCATCAGTCGTCGTCAATATTAGCGCTTCCTGAACATCCTTTTTTGGGGATGTCTCAGTGGCGCAGTTGGTAGCGTCGGCGTCTGGTGTAGTGCTAGGCGGTGTTGCCGAGGTCGTGGGTTCGAATCTCGCTAGAGGCAAAATATTTACAGCATCTATCGGCTCAGTTGATTCACTATATCCCTCCGTATTTATCTACTGTCTGAATCTGCATCAGTTTCTGATCCTGTGTAGCTCGAAAGCAATGATGTTTGTGAAATTATATTTCCGCACTTCTGATATTTATCTAATTTCACTTGTATCCTTGGATCCATCAGGCTTTCACTTGCGAACGAAATAGATGCCATCCATTGAAAAAGAACCAATATACGACGTGTACTGCATCAGTCGTCGTCAATATTAGCGCTTCCTGAACATCCTTTTTTGGGGATGTCTCAGTGGCGCAGTTGGTAGCGTCGGCGTCTGGTGTAGTGCTAGGCGGTGTTGCCGAGGTCGTGGGTTCGAATCTCGCTAGAGGCAAAATATTTACAGCATCTATCGGCTCAGTTGATTCACTATATCCCTCCGTATTTATCTACTGTCTGAATCTGCATCAGTTTCTGATCCTGTGTAGCTCGAAAGCAATGATGTTTGTGAAATTATATTTCCGCACTTCTGATATTTATCTAATTTCACTTGTATCCTTGGATCCATCAGGCTTTCACTTGCGAACGAAATAGATGCCATCCATTGAAAAAGAACCAATATACGACGTGTACTGCATCAGTCGTCGTCAATATTAGCGCTTCCTGAACATCCTTTTTTGGGGATGTCTCAGTGGCGCAGTTGGTAGCGTCGGCGTCTGGTGTAGTGCTAGGCGGTGTTGCCGAGGTCGTGGGTTCGAATCTCGCTAGAGGCAAAATATTTACAGCATCTATCGGCTCAGTTGATTCACTATATCCCTCCGTATTTATCTACTGTCTGAATCTGCATCAGTTTCTGATCCTGTGTAGCTCGAAAGCAATGATGTTTGTGAAATTATATTTCCGCACTTCTGATATTTATCTAATTTCACTTGTATCCTTGGATCCATCAGGCTTTCACTTGCGAACGAAATAGATGCCATCCATTGAAAAAGAACCAATATACGACGTGTACTGCATCAGTCGTCGTCAATATTAGCGCTTCCTGAACATCCTTTTTTGGGGATGTCTCAGTGGCGCAGTTGGTAGCGTCGGCGTCTGGTGTAGTGCTAGGCGGTGTTGCCGAGGTCGTGGGTTCGAATCTCGCTAGAGGCAAAATATTTACAGCATCTATCGGCTCAGTTGATTCACTATATCCCTCCGTATTTATCTACTGTCTGAATCTGCATCAGTTTCTGATCCTGTGTAGCTCGAAAGCAATGATGTTTGTGAAATTATATTTCCGCACTTCTGATATTTATCTAATTTCACTTGTATCCTTGGATCCATCAGGCTTTCACTTGCGAACGAAATAGATGCCATCCATTGAAAAAGAACCAATATACGACGTGTACTGCATCAGTCGTCGTCAATATTAGCGCTTCCTGAACATCCTTTTTTGGGGATGTCTCAGTGGCGCAGTTGGTAGCGTCGGCGTCTGGTGTAGTGCTAGGCGGTGTTGCCGAGGTCGTGGGTTCGAATCTCGCTAGAGGCAAAATATTTACAGCATCTATCGGCTCAGTTGATTCACTATATCCCTCCGTATTTATCTACTGTCTGAATCTGCATCAGTTTCTGATCCTGTGTAGCTCGAAAGCAATGATGTTTGTGAAATTATATTTCCGCACTTCTGATATTTATCTAATTTCACTTGTATCCTTGGATCCATCAGGCTTTCACTTGCGAACGAAATAGATGCCATCCATTGAAAAAGAACCAATATACGACGTGTACTGCATCAGTCGTCGTCAATATTAGCGCTTCCTGAACATCCTTTTTTGGGGATGTCTCAGTGGCGCAGTTGGTAGCGTCGGCGTCTGGTGTAGTGCTAGGCGGTGTTGCCGAGGTCGTGGGTTCGAATCTCGCTAGAGGCAAAATATTTACAGCATCTATCGGCTCAGTTGATTCACTATATCCCTCCGTATTTATCTACTGTCTGAATCTGCATCAGTTTCTGATCCTGTGTAGCTCGAAAGCAATGATGTTTGTGAAATTATATTTCCGCACTTCTGATATTTATCTAATTTCACTTGTATCCTTGGATCCATCAGGCTTTCACTTGCGAACGAAATAGATGCCATCCATTGAAAAAGAACCAATATACGACGTGTACTGCATCAGTCGTCGTCAATATTAGCGCTTCCTGAACATCCTTTTTTGGGGATGTCTCAGTGGCGCAGTTGGTAGCGTCGGCGTCTGGTGTAGTGCTAGGCGGTGTTGCCGAGGTCGTGGGTTCGAATCTCGCTAGAGGCAAAATATTTACAGCATCTATTTACAGATTCACTATATCCCTCCGTATATATATATATATATATATATATATATATATATGTATATATATATATATATATATATATATATATATATATATATATATATATATATATATATATATATATATATATATGTATATATATATATATATATATACATGAAACTTTATAGGAATGTGTACATGTATCAGGTCAAGACGACGTGTCCTGGTATAATTATGGAAGCTTTCCAAGTTTTGTTTCAGAGTTATAACCCTTTGATTGTCTGTTTTTGTTTATTCTATGTAATTTTCATTCTTGTACACCCCATATCTCGGTAACCGTTAGGGATATCTTCGTGCAACTTTATAGGAATGTGTATTAGGTAAAGGCAATCTGTCGCGCGTAACTTTGTATTTAGTTACCAAGTTCTGAAACTTTGATATCTTTTTTTTCATTTTTTTCCCAAAATACTTGTACACCCCATAAATCGTTAGCCGTTGGATACCTTCAAGAAGCTTTATTTGAATGTATATCAGGTCAAGATCATGTGTCATGTACAATTACGGCTGCTTTGGGTTTCTGAGTTATGGCCCTCTGATTGTGTTTTATGCTTATTTTGTATAATTAACATTCTTGTATACATACTAACTTACTCAGAATTTTGTCAGACACAAGAATGAGTTTTCCTCCTTTCTAAATAATCTGTAAAAACCCGGATCCTTCAGAAATAGAGAGAACCTAGAATATAAGAAAACAGCAGACTCGGTTTTATTGAGTCTGTTCATGTTAACTAATGGAAAGTGCAACATTTCTGTTTTCCGTCAGAACCCAATATTCCTGTAATAAAAACAACACTAAGTTTGAATGTGATGCCCTCACTGTCTAAGCGAATGGGCGTATATTGCGCTGCTGTTTTAACATGCGGTGTTTCACCTTTTCTAAGCAAGAGATGTTCTTAACTGCATTGTTGCATCTTGACCGGTCTATCTCCCTGCACTGTTATCTTTATGTGGCCAACGCGATGGTATAACTACGCTTGAACTACCCATAGGAAAGAACAATGCCTTATACGTAAGATTATCAAATATTTAATAGTTATGGCAAGATTAAACGCCTATTTATATTATATTATATCATTAAAATCATGTTAATGGCACGAACTAATTAGAATTGAATATCTCAAATTAGTATGCGTTGAATATTGTTGGGAGCGACTTGGAAAATGGGTAGTTAGTTACTGTTGAGTCCTTAAATTTGCTTTATCTCCTTGTTATATTTAGATTTAAATGTTCTAGGAGATGATGCATTCATAAGTTAGGGGTCTTTCATGCAAACCAAACATCTATGTGTCTTGATCCACATCTGAACTAAGGGTGAGGCTGGTGCGCCGTTAAACCGGTTTAAGCCCTCCAGTAAAATATTTTACTGGCAGTTCCAAAGCGGTACTTCTTTTGTGGATACTTAGGGCCACGCCAACGAATGTTGGCGGAGCTCTATTGTTTTTGGCTTGTCCGTCTGTCCGTCCGTCTGTCCATCTGTCCATGGTCACTCTAACTCAGTCATTTTTAATTGGATTTCTTCCAAATTTCATACATGGATTGCTTTCGTCAACCTCTCGTTCAAGTTTAAATACGGGTATTGTCCGACATTTGATAACCAAGGTGGCCGACAAAATGGCTGCCACCTATCAATATGCGCTGTCGTGGTCACTTCAACTCAGTCATTTTTTATCGGATTACTTCTAAATTTTATATATGAATTGCTTCTATCAACTTTTCATTCAAGTTCAAATATGGGTTTTGTCCGACTTCCGATAACCGAGATGGCTGACAAAATGCCCGCCACCTATCAATGTCTGCTGTCGTGGTCACTCTAACTTAGTCATTTTTATATGATTTCATTCAAATTTCATATATAGATTGCTTTCATCAAAGTTTCATTCAAGTTAGAATATGGGTTTTTACTGACGAACGATAACCAAGTTGGCTGACCAAATGGCCGCCGCCTATCGGTGTCCGCTGTCGTGGCCACTCTAACTTAGTCATTTTTTATCAGATTTCTTCCAAATTTCATGTATGGATTACTTCCATCAAATTCTTGTTCCAGTTTGAATACAAATTTAGTCTGACGAACGATAACTAAGATGGCTGACAAAATGGCTGTCGCTTATTAATTTGCTTTTGTGGACAATCTACCTAAATCATTTATTACCCGATTACCTCCAAATTTCATATATGGATTACTTTTATCAAACTCTCCATTTGTCCGATAACCAAGATGGCCGCCAAAATGGCCGCCACCTATCAGTTTACACTTGTGGACACTCTAACTTAGTCATTTATCACCCAATTTCTTCCTAATTTCATATATGGACTACTTTCATCAAACTATTGTTCACGTCTGAATATGGGTTTTGTCAGATGAATGAATATCAAGATTTTCGCCAAAACTGATATCCCCTTTTCGCTGCTGGGCATTAGGCGGGGCCCTTTGTCAGAGTCCGACTGTTCTAGTTTATGTTTTTTTCTGTCTTGTTTTTGCTATGCCTTTGTGCGCGTCTGTTAATATGTGCCTTGTGGTCACCTGCTAGAAAAGGGCTGACCTCTTGACTTTCGTTTGTGGTGTCTAACTGTGAGTTCGTCACATGCCCATTGGTATCCTGGGTCAGGTGTGGTACTTGATTGTATCGATTCCTGATCTTTGCACCCTTACTTTCTTTAGTAAAGTCAAATTAAAAATGGGCTGAAAACATGTTAATCCAATTCCAGGTCTTTTGACATCAATATTACAAGAATCGGTTTTACATGTAAGTAATAAGGTTGCAAAGATCAGGAATCGATACAATCAAGTACCACACCTGACCCAGGATACCAATGGGAAAGTGACAAACTCACAGAAGACACCACAAACGAGAGCCAAGAGGTCAGCCCTTTCCCAGCAGGTGACAACAAAGCACATATAAACAGACGCGCACAAAACATAGCAAACACAAGACAGAACAAAAACATAAAAGATCCACAAAAGAAGTACCGCCTTGGAACGGTCAGTAAAATATTTTACTGGAGGGCTTAAACCGGTTTAACGGCGCCAACCTCACCCTTAATTCAGATGTGGATCAAGACACATAAATATTTGGTTTGCATGAAAGACCCCTAACTTATCAATGCATCATCTCCTAAAACATATAAATCAAGATATAACAAGGAGATAAAGCAAGGATAAGGACTCAACAGTAAATTAAACTGAATACCGGAGCAAAAGAAATCCAACAGGTAAACCCCGGTGGGCCCGACAAACAGCCAAAGCATCAGGCCCCTACCATCTCATCAATAGATAAGTCTTTAAGTCGGAACCATCATAGAGTCTGACGTCCGACCCACCGGCGTGCAATTAAAGAGGAAAGCAAAGTTGCCAACCGTGATTGGGTTGACTACCAAGCATGCAGTCTGTTGCAATACATTAATGTTATAGCCAATCTTTTTATAATGGGAAATTATTTTAATGAACTGCGCTGAAAAATTATTAGAGCCAACAATCTTCTTCAACTTATACACCAAGTCACCATAGAAATCAGGTTCTGAAAGTCCTTGGCGCAAGAGAGATTTAAGACCAACTTGGAATTTAGAAATCAAATCATAGTATCGTCTATAAAATTTTGAAAATGTTTTGCGAAGTTTATGATACCGATAGCCCTGTTTAAGAAGTTTCTGAGTTAACAATTTATTGCGAGTGTTGAAGTCAGTAACATAGCTGGATGCTCTAGCAAAACGAATGAGTTGAGAGATATAGACTCCATAGGATGTAGAACGAGTAACATCACCATCTAAAAATGGGAAATTGACAATTTCAAAATCAAAGTCGTCACGTTTATCATAAATTTTGGTAGAAACAATATCATTAGAAATTGACAAATGCAAGTCTAAAAATGCGGCTTCGGTATCAGAGGCATTGGCTTTATTAAGTTGGAGCTCTGAAGGGTATATTTGACTAACCATATTTTCAAAATAAACATTATTAATATTTAAAATATCGTCCAAATATCTGGAAATAGTGTTAAACGCATCAATAACATCAGCCTGCTTATCATCAGAAAGAGACATCATAAAGTCCCTTTCATAACAAAACAGGAATAAATCTGCAACCAGGGGAGCACAATTAGTACCCATAGGAATCCCAACTACTTGTCTATAGAGCTTGGTGCCAAATCGAATAAAAATGTTGTCCAACAAAAAGGTCAGCGCATCACATACATTTTGACACGACCATGCATGATATTTTTTAGGTTTTCTGAAGTAAAAAATGCATTTCTGTCACTACATGCAAGGTAAGGAGAGCCTTCTCTCTGGAAGGTTCTTTCAATAAGATCAATAAGTTTATCTTTAATTAAATTATGAGGTAAAGTAGTGTAAAGAGTAGAAAAATCATAAGTAGACAAACTGGTCGCATTGAAATCTCTAGCTTTAAGTTTATCTAAAATTTCACCTGAATTTTTAATGGACCAAAATAGGTTTTTACCGGATCTCTCATATACTTTTTCACAATATCTGATAACATGTTTTTTAATAGCTGTAAGACACGAGGTTAACAATTTAGAAAGTTCTGTTGTCGTACAAGAACTAGAATTTGCAATAAATCTTGCTTTATAGGGTTTTTAATGGAGTTTAGGTAACCAGTACAACGTAGGAACTTTGTCTTGATTTTCTTTAGCTTTGACACCAAAATGTAGGGCTGTATGACAACCATGCCCATCAACAATTACCCTTTCACTTAAAGAAGGCTGCAGTTTATAGGCATTAGTGTCAACAAGCTCACGCTTAAGAGTATTAATATAATACAATCGTCAAACAACTATAACATTGTTAGCAGCTTTATCTGCTGGAACCAAAACATAGTTCATATGAAAATCCTGGATACCTCGTTTAAGATGACGAAAAGAGGATTTAGGTTTAGGGGGCAAAAGATGTGTATTACGAGAGTAAAATGAAATACGACTATCAATAATTTTAAAAATGTTAATCTTCCATTCCTTCAAAGCATCAGGTTCAACATTTTCCCGTTTGCACCAACAATTACTGAAGTCATTTAAAGAAGCAGCGATCTCTCTACGACATTTAGAGAAATCAATATTAGAGGGAAATCTATATTTAGGACCTTTAGAAATGATATTGCGAACTCTAGCGTCAGGAATGACATTTAGATTACCTGTAATAACATGCCCTGCAGAGGGATATAAATAATTTGAATTTTTACAATCTCAGGAGGCAGGAGTATTGGAATCTATATCTAAATCATTTACAATTTTATTAAAGTTAAATATCGTAGACCTTATTGGTTTGTTATATTTATAACAAATGATAGGAGTTTCAGAATTATTAAAGTAATTTGGAATAGATGAAATCACTGAATTATCCTTGAAGATACTATGTAAATCAATAAACTCAATACCTTTGTTAATGAATGGAATTTTGATAAAATGTCGTTTATGGTTGACTTCAGAATCGATATAAGGACTAAGGAAATGTTGAACATAACACCTTGTAAGGAGTGCTGCTTTATATAATTTGTTTGCTCTATCATAAAGTTTATTAGCAATAAAACACATATTGACTCGCTCGGCTGAGTGCGAGCCTCGTGTTCCAACATGCGTTCTCTCAGCTTAGCCTGCTGCATTGTAAGCTCAATATCCAAAGACGCAGAGCTATTATATAAATATACCGTTCGTCCTCCGTGTTTCCGTCCGTCTGTACATGACCGCTTTCGATTCCGATCTCTAACTTCAGTAATTTTAGATGGTAAAATATATAATTGGGCTAATATTGTTAAGTTTGAACGGAGTTATGGCCTTTGATGTCACCAACACATGGTTATGTGTGGGAATAGCTAATTTATTTTTTGATATTCTATATACTATAAGTACATATGTACCACTTCTTAGATAAGGTTGTGAGTTGCAGTAAGCCAGTGGAGGCCAATAATACTAGAAAAAGGGAAACTGTTATATGTTAAAACAAATCAGAATTAATTTTGAATGGATGGGAACTTTTTGATTTAACTTAAGCCATATAATTACCGTTATCATGCCGTCTGTATGCGACACTTTAACTTTTGAAATATACATTTTATGTACCTATATAGCCAAATACTTACTGCTTTCATATATACTATATGTGAATACATATTATTTGGCTGTTTTCCATTTATAGACATTAACAAATTGCAAGTAGTGTTTTTGCATCAAACATTGTATTTGTTTTCTTATTCATTTGTTTAAAAATGCGTTCACATCGAAGTTTTAGTTTTGTAAATCATATATTTAAACAAATGCCAATATGGTGATGCTTTGTTCGTCTCAAATATTACAACTAACTTATAAATATTTAATATATATTAACATTAGCTTTATTTTTTAAATTCATGTAAGTCGGTATGGAGTATTTTAACTGTTATTTTAGTTTGTATCAATTGCATTGTTCTTGCACTTTCAGAGGTCCTACTATGTCAAAATAAATCCGAAACGGTAAGGTGCGATGTGGATACTAGCGAGACTATGCATATACTTTCTGCAAACTATGGTCGACTGTCTCTGGATAAATGTGAACCAACACCTCCCCTCGACTATCCTGACAATATCACAGACTGTCGAGCTGACAATTCCACAAAAATATTACAGGATAAATGTGATGGTTTAGTCTTTTGTCGGATTTTTGCAACTGATAGTGAATTTGGATATGACCCATGCATTAATGTTCCCAAATACTTAGAAGTTACATACGAATGTATACAATCGGGTAGGTATCACATATGAGGCCTCATGTACAAACATTTCCTGAGGGACTTCACAAGTGTAAATGCAATGAAACAGGCATTGTGTAAAACATGGATTGGAATTGATTTTGGAATGGAATGGAATTGATTTTGGAATGGAATGGAATTGGTTTTGGAATGAATTAATTTTGGAATGGAATGGATCTATATGTTTATCAGGAGCTCTTTGCAGGAATCAGTATGATTTGTCATATTTCTGCTGGATAACATAGAATGTGGGTATACATTAGAACTGCCTCACAGGGGCAATTCAAAAGTGTACAAAAAATCTAAAGTTTAAATGTTTGTTTATTTTTTATGTCAAAATATGGATTTAGGGTACTCATTAGAACCGTTTCATTGAGGTAGTTCTAATGATTAAAAAAACATTTTTCCCGTGCTTTAAGCGGTAACTCTTCAGCAGGAAGTGTGCTGAAATAGATCTGTCAATCTTCTAAATTAATCAATAAGGTCGATAATTAAATGAGTGGACTTCCCCATGTTTTATCAGAGGTTGTCAAGTGAATTAAGTTAACCCTTTAAATGCTTTCACAATTCATATAAAATGTCATATGCTCAAAAATAGTAAGTGATTATGATCAGTAAAATCACATCCACAAACCACAGACAAACACATGGCGTCGCGAGGAAGAGGCACACAACCATCACGAGACACAAGGAAGACAAACCAAGCAAAGCAACAAGCCCATTCTTCCCCATCAAGATGATTGTAAAACTAGAATGGACATAAAGTAACGCACAACAAAACTTGGAACAATTACAGACTCCCATTGTAACAATAAACAAAAAGATAATACCCACAGAACCACCGCCTTAGAACGGACAGCAGCCTAAGCCATGGGGGAGGGGGGGGGGCTTAAATGCATTCTACTGGTACCAAATCTTCGTCATAGATTCTGCTGTTGTTGAAGTACAAGAAATCCTCAACTCGCATGGAAGCCTTCTAACTAGTGCAATGTATCGTCATGGAGAAACATTCTAATCAAATAATCACACTTTGATGAAACAAAGAAAAGGGCTCGCGACTCACAGATAGTCAGAGGTAAGAAAACCTTAAGTTGAGCCATATTGGGTCCAGCTACAGATAAGCATCAGGCACCAACCCATCGATTAAAGCTTTACGTCAAAGCCCCCATAGAGTCTGAGGCCTGACCCGCTGTCGTGCAATTAAAGAGGAAACCATAGCTATAAACCGTGATTGGGTTTAAAACCAGGCATGCAGACTGTGGCATGACATCCAAGTTATATCCAACCTTTATATAACGTTAGACAAACTATTTGCATTGTTCACTAAAATTAGGTTTTCTAACAATTTGTTTGAATTTATAAACTAAATCACCATTAAATAGAGGTTCTAATATGCCTTGTTGCAGAAGATTTTTTAACCCAATGTTGTATTCAACAATTCACTCTGAGTGTCTGTGGTAGAATTTAGAAAATGCTTTTCGAATTTAATGATATCTATAACCTTGTTTTAATAACTAAGAAGTTAAAAAATAGTTTCTGTTGTTGAAGTCATTAACATTAGAACACACTCTTACAAAACGAATAAGCTGAGAAATATATACACCATAGGAAGGGGAGCGTGGAACATCTCCTTCAAAAATGGGAAATTAACTATTTCAAAATTAAAATCATCCCGTTTATCATAAATTAATACATTAACAATAAAAAATAAAACCTTAAAATAACACTTATATGTCAATGAACTAGCACTTACTAATAATGCTATCTAACCATGAATTGTGGGTATTCTTTAGATCTACCTAACGAGGATGTTTCTAATGAGTACCTGAGGTCTTAGTTTGATATGTGTATTTTAGTTCTACACAAAGCATAAATTATGAGTACTTATGAGTACTTGTTAGTATAACGTCACTGAGACAGTTCTAATGAATATCAACAGCCTTTGATTGATAATGAATTGATTGTGGATATTTATAAGAATCCCCACATGGAGGTAGTTCTAATGAGTACCCACAGTCTTTTTGATATATGTTTCTTATTTCTCAGCATAATAATTGATTTGGTTACTCATTAGAACTACGTACCTAAAAAAATTGTTCTAATGAGTAACCTAAATCCATGTTTTGGACAGATAAAAAAAAGCTAGAACGTGCAGTCGATGGAGAGCCATCGAAAATCCCAACGCTAAAGTGTTTGTCCCCCAGCACCCTAACTCCCTCACCTAAGACATGACGCAGGCGACAGAATGAAAATTCTGTTCAATATGTTTTCTATCCTTTATTTGTGAGAACACACACAAACTTTGGTATGAAACCTTTGAAATTGGCTTTGTAACTGAAATATGATGATATTTGACTTTTTGACCTTAACCCAAGGTCACCAGTTTGAGACTAGGGTAAACAGTTTACTTGCATTCTGTTCTAGTCGACATCCCCGTCGATCTGACATGCCAAATGACACTGTTATACTTTTTTGTGACCCCTGGGTCACCCAAACGCCCCTCGGGCATGAACTAGGCGACAGAGCAATATTCGATATGTTTTATATTTTGTATATGTGAGAACACACACAAAGATTGGTATAAAAATCTGCCTTTGCACGCCCCATTCATGTGTGTAACTCACACACCAAATTTGGTTGAATTTCGTCCAATGGTTCAGGAGGAGATAGCATAACTGACAGACGGATGGTAGACTGGGTCCAGTCGTCAATATGTTTAGCAAATGTTTTCTTATTCTGATAAGCTAAAAATTAAGATAATAAAATGATAACACATCAAAGGTATCGGTTGTCTGTTATTAACTTCAGTCGATATTGACGCCTTGAGCATTCAGTGGTATTTCCCTTCGATAATCTGATAAGCCGATTAATCTAATTATAGCCTATTGGTTTTGTGTGACGTATAAAATGTAAATAATGATGGAAATGGTTTACTTTGTTTGAAAGTGATTGCTCCAAAATGAAGAATAATAAGCTTTAAACACAGGAAGAAATTGAAGTGTCAAAAATACTGTAGAAAGTCTTAGGAAACGATCTTTTCTTGGTAGTGTTGTGTGTTATGCGTGTTCAGTGACGTATATTATATAGGTCACTGGCGTGTCTCACAAAGGCGAATAACTTCGAATAAATTTAATTGCAAACAAAGGAATCTATGAATTATATGTACAAAAATGTGCAATCCAGCACGCAGACCGATGACAGAGAAGAGTAAGGAATATCTGTGATAATATTTGTCTTTCTATCTATTTTTCTATCGATTCACTGGGATTTTGGTTACTTTTTATAGCACACTAGAGTTATCCAATAGATTTATCATTCTTGCCGTTACTCCTCACAATCTGAGGGATAATCAAGGTGGTGCTGTCGAATTAATCAAAGTTCCCCAGTCTGTCAGTTTTGACCAAGAAACCGGAAAAATGAAAAAGGAAAACATGATCAGGCTGGAACCAAGGCTAGATGGAGGGAGGCGATAAAAATATCCCCTTCACTTTATAGGATGGGAATCGAGCCAGCGTCCGTGCATCCGTCTGCTCGTGCGTCCGAGTGTCCACAATGTTAAACGAGAATAAATCTGAGACCAGCTGGTTGATCAAAATCAAATTTCATCTGAAGATCACTGGGATAGGGAAGTGGCTGCATTTGGTTTTGGGCCAGATCGGATCAGAACTCTGGTTGCCAATGCAAATGATAGCTCCAACAGCAATATAATGGGAAATATCTTGTGACCACTCTGGCTCCTTTCTTTTTTTTAGTTCTTCTTTATTCTTGTAGGTAAAGAGGACCACTATAAAATCTCAGATGGGTTCGAAATTCGGCAAGACAAGACCTCTGACTGCGGAGTTAGCAGCCCTTGAGCGTCTGGAAAAGTCCCCATAGACTTATAATGGGAGAATTGTTGTGACCACTCTAGTGCCTTCAATTTTGGATGGATCTTCTTTATTCATGCAGGTAACACGGAAAATCAGAAAAGTTTGGATGAGTTTGAATTTTGGCAAGATCCCATAACCGACTACGGAATTAGCTGCTCGTGACCACTCTAGCGCCTTATTATTTTTTGAATGGATCTTCTTCATTTTTGCAGGTAACAAGGGCGCCCATAAAGTATGGATTTGAAATGCGGCCAGATCAGACCTTGGACTGCGGAGTTAGCTGCCCTTGAGCGTTTGGAAAAATGCCCATAGACTTATAATGGGAGAAATGTTGTAACCAATCTAGTGCCTTCTTTATACTTGCAGGTAACAAGGATAATTATACCCCCAGTACGAAGTATATATGGGTATTTAGTTTTTTACCTGTTCTGTAATTGTGTTTGTAATTGTGTTAGTCTGTTTGTTTGTTTGTCTGTCTGTTTGTCTGTAAACTCTTTTCTGTCAAAGATTTCTCAGCAACTACTTGAGTTAGGATTCTAAAATTTGGTACAAAGATTGATAGTGATGAGTTGTATTGTGTAGCAAAAACACAGCTACATAATGCTTATCAGTCCCTTTATTTGGTCATTTTTTTTCTCTCCAATGGTAATTTCTGTCACATATTTCTCAGCTCCTGTTTGAGCCAGTGTTTTATAATTTTGTGTACACCTTTAGGTAGGCTAAGTGTACTGTGTAAATGATAATTAAGATGTTTATCCTCATTTGCCTTCTTTTTTTCATTTTTTCATTTTTCCTTTTGTCAATCTTATACAGTATAATTCATATGGCCATTTTTGCTGTCGAAGATTTCTCCGTAATTATTCGATTTAGGATTCTGAAATTTGGTACACAGCTTGAAAGTGATGAGTTGTATTGAGTAACAAAAACTGTCCCATATTGCTTGTCAGTCTTTTTATTTGTTATTTTTTCTGTCTCTCCAATGAAAATTTCTGTTACAGATTTCTCAGCTTCTATTAGCGCCAGTGTTTTAAACTATTGTGTACAGCTTAAGGTAGACAAAGTGTACTGTGTAGATGGATATTAAGATGCTATTTCTCATTTTGCTTTCCTTTTTCAGTTTTTATTTTTCCTTCTGTCACTCCTATAAAGTACATATGGACATTTTTCTGTCAAAGATTTTTCAGCAGCCTCTTGACTTAGGATTCTGAAATTTGGCACAAAGCTTGATAGTGATAAGTTGTATTGGGTAACAAAAAACAGTCCAATATTGCTTATCAGTTCCTTTATTTTTTCAATTTTTGTTCTCTTCAATGAAAATTTCTGTCATAGTTTTCTCGGCTCCTATTGGAGCCAGTGTTTTTTTTAACTTTTGTGTACACCTTTAGGTGGGCAAAGTGTACTGTGTAAATTAAAATTAAGACCCTCATCCTCATTTTGCCTTCTTTTTTAATTTTCCATCTTTTCCTTCTGTCACTCCTATAAAATTCTACATCTTTCTGTCAAAGATTTCTTAGCAACTACTTGACTTAGGATTCTGAAATTTGATAAAAAAAAGCTTGATGGTGATGAGTTGTATTGTTTAGCAAAAAGCAGCCACATAGTGCATATCAGTCCCTTTATTTGTTCATTTTCTTTCTCTCCTATGGAAATTTCTGTCACAGTTTCTTGGTTCCTATTGGAACTAGTGTTTTCAATTTTGTGTACACCTTCAGGTGGGCTCTAAAGTGTATTGTGTAAATAAAAATAAAGACGCTTAAGCTTATTTTGTCTTCTTTTTCACTTTTTTCTTCAGCCACCCCTATACAACACATATGGACGTTTTTTCGTCAGAGTTTTTCTCAGCAACTACTTAATTTAGAATTATGAAATATTGTGTACACTCTCAGGTAGGCAAAATGTATTGTGTAAATGAGAATTAAGATGCTAATCCTCGTTTTGCCTTCTTTTTTCAAATTTTCAATTTTCCTTCTGTCACTCTTATATAACACATATGGACATTTTTCATCAAAGTTTTCTCAGAAACCATTTGATTTAGGATTATGAAATCTTTAACAAGTTTGTCTTTTCTGGGAAAGTGTTACAACCTCTGATGGCTACCGCCGGGATAATGTGAGCTTTGCTCACTTCTTGCTTTATTTATCAAAAGCTTGGATTAGGTTGAATTTTGGATACATCCCATCGCTGACTACGGAGCTAGCTGCCCTTGAGCGTCTAAAAATCAATGTATAATATTGTGAGCACTCTAGCTCCTTCATTTTTGATTGGATCTTTTTTCATCCTTGCAGGTAACGAGGACTGCCATTAAATCTTAGATGGTTTTGAAATTCCGCAAGTTCGGGCCAGGGACTGTGGAGTTAGCTGCCCTTGAGCGTCTGGAAAATATCTATAGACATATAATGGGAGAAATGTTGTGATGACTCAGGCGCCTTTATATTTGAATAGCAATTCTTCATTCTTGCGGGTAACAAGGATAACCATAAACGCTTGAAAGAGTTTGAATTTCGGCCAGATCCCATCTGCTATTATGGAGATAAAAACTGATGGATAATGTTGTGACCACTCTAGCGCCTTCGTTTTTAATTTGATCTTCTTCATTCTTACAGGTAACAAGGACAACCATATAAGCTTGAATATGTTTAGAATTCAGACAGTACCAATCTCAGACTGTGGAGTAAACTGCCCTTAAGTGTCTGGAAAAAATCCGCATAGACTAACAATGACCGATCTGTTGTGTTTTGAATGGATCTTTCTCATTCTTGCAGGTAACAAGCACAATCATAAAAGCTTGAATGACTTTGATTTTCGGTCACACCCAACTACCAACTACAGAATTAACTACCCTTGGGTGTCTAAAATATAACTGTATAATGCTTTGACGACTCTGGCGCGTTTATTAATATCTTGGGTGTTTGAATATATTCCTGATCACTGTTTTAAGTTCAGAGTTACCTACCTTTGAGCATCATAACTTATGGTGTCTCCATACATTATGCTGGCTCACAGGTGAGCGATCGTTGCCCATTGGGCTATTTGTGAAGATAAAAAATATCACAAATCTATATTGTATGTACTCATTTGAACTGCCTCTGTAATGCAATTCTAATGTACGCCCCCAGTCTATGTTTTCCAGCAGAAATAAGACAAATCATACTGACCCTTGCAAAGAGTTCTTGATAAACATATAGTTTCATTTCATTCCAAAAAAAGTCTATTCTATTCCATTACAAAATCAATAGGATTCCATTCCAAAATCGATTCCATTCCAATCCATTCCAAGTTTTACACAATGCTAACGAAACAAACATGTGTGATCGTTGTTCTTGCATATTTTACCTGATTCGAACCAAAAGCCCACTGAAAACACCGCTAAAACTTAAAATACCACTTTTCTTACACTGATTTTCTCCAAACAAATAGTTTTTAGCATTAAACTTTCGAAAGTCATAACGTCATCACATCGTCATAAAGCGTGATTGTTAACGTTGACGTAATTTCATGATTTGAACATAGATTTTCGTTCATTTGACAATGACTTTAAACCGTTTTGCGTGACGAATTTTATGTAAGAATACAAGTTAATGCTGATATTCAGTACTGTAAATTGGTCAAAACGAGTCATTAACATAAACAGGAAATGTCACAATCACAGATCACAGCTATCCTATTACACCAAGGTGAAGAGATATAAAATTCTATGCTAAATTATTTTTAGTAATTAAACGTATAGAACTCCTTTACAAAATAAGAAAAAGACAATAGCGTCAATATTTTATCATGATGCACTGCTATTATACTGTACACCTTTTAGTCTATGAAACCAACTTATTGCATTAATTGTCTTATGGATGTCCCAGTTTGCACGAGACTAACAAGGTATAGAGCTATTATCTCTGTTGAATCCGGCATATGCGATTGGCTTGTGACCTTGTAGCAATTAACAAAAGCTTTGAAAGCACACACTCATTAGCTCTATTCTTTTGATTTTGACGAATATCCATCATAACTGAAATCAACGGGTTCCACAAATTTTCTAGAATTAAATTGCCTCGACATTTGTGTCTAACTTGGCATTGTCCCACCAAAAATTACAAAAAAAAAATCACACTGGTAAATAACCCCCCCCCCACCCCCCCCCCCCAAAAAAAAAAACAAAAACAAAAAACAAACAAAACAAAAAAACAATTGTACATTCATTTCTCTTGTTTATATCAATGATACTTTTAAACAAAACACTTGGTTAGCAGAACCCTTTAGTAATAAGTTAATCATATTAATGTGTCACTCCTCCGCCAATCCACATGTTCACAACGCATGTCAGTTTTACTATAATTCAGTTATTAGCCATTAATGTGCCAACCACAACAAAATTTGTCTGTTTCATCATCTGCTGATTGTTTTCCCAAACTGTCTAAATCCAGATCAGTCTGCTCCAGTCGTCTTGATCCACATTGCTTGACTCTATATCTAAATTAGTCAATAATGTCATACAATGACATGCAGCAGACGACTTAAGTTGAGAACACTTTCAGCGTGCCTTACATTGACAAAAATCGACCAAGCCTTTTCTTATACCGTCTAATTTAACAATTAGCACCGACTTGACTTGTCCCTGGAAAGTAATTTGCTCCTCAAATGTACCACCCAAATTTGAAATATACATTAAAAGCTGCGCGTTTCCCAGCTTCAGGAAATAAAACTGGCCAAAAACTTGCGAAATGCCATGCAGGTGTAATTAACTTCCCCTCAGCCTTACATTGCAATAAATGCCTCAGACATATTGATACTATATAAATAGGAGGAACTAGGTAATTCCTCTCTCCTGTCCATGATACAGAAAAACAATTAACAACTTCTGAATAAGGATTACAAAATTTTGAGTTATAACGAGTTTAAACTAAGCATACTGATATTTTGTTAATATATCACAGAGAATGGCCTCTCATAAAGACTGTACTTATTAAAAATGCGTCTAATATTCGAAAGTCTCTATAATCTACTATTTTACTGAGATAATCTGATTGTTGAATCCACTCTAAATTCAGCTGTATGTTGTGTACAAAACATACTGGCGAACGCATGTAAATGCTTTTTTTCTGTTACCTTTTTTTAAGATGCTGACGGCGATTTTAGAATTAGAACAGATTTTTATCTTCTTATTTGTAAATTCTTTACAAAATAAATTAACGGCTAAAATCTTTAGTCATCATTTATGGTTTTTGGAGACAAACATTTGTAGGAGTGCTTGTTGCGAAGCTGGCTTGTTTGTCGAAATGAAACGTAACAAAATGTTGTTGTAAAAGTGCATTTATTGTAAAAATGCCAGAGATAGTTGAAAGTAAACAGTATGAACTATTTTGCAATGAACAGATGATAAAAAGTGAATTTCGTCAAACGTGGGCAAAAAGAAAGCGCCGACCAAAGGGGATCTGTCTTAGGTTGTACCCCAAAAGGATAGGGGATCTGTCTTTGGTTGTGCCCCGAGGGAATAGGGGATCTGTCTTAGGATGTACCCCTGTTGGGAGTTGTAGTATATAAATACACTGTTCTGAGTTATGATAACAAAAGAACGACCTGGATTGCATAGTAACATATCACAACTGAGGGTATCTGTCTTAGATTGTACCCCTGGAGTACAGGGGATCTGTCTTAGGATATACCCCTGAGTAGTTCTATTTATAAACTCAATGTTATGCTGTAAGATAACAAAATTAATGAACTGAATTACATGTTAACATCACGTTAGAGTGTCAAAGAAAGCAATACAATAAGCAAATGATACATTATATACATGGTCGTGTAGATGATACGATCTGAGCCAATAATTGAAATGCACTGTCAACAGAAATAAGGTAGCGGTGAGGGAAGGAGGTGGGTTTTTGAGCAAAATAAATAGAAACGAGGTCTTACCTCTGACAATTCCAAAAACTGAGTGCGTGATACCTCTATGCAAATAGCTTAATTGATTTTGGAGAACGCTGATTGGATACTGGAATTCTTTCACTGCCGATAAGCCCTATGGTCAAGGTTGCCTATCAGCGGTGAACTGCGTGATAGTCTCAAACCATAAAATATTTTCCTGGCGTGCAAAACATTTATGGTTTTGGAGATAAAAATTTGTAGGAGTGCTTGTTGCGGAGCTGGCTTGTTTGTCGAAATGAAACGTAACAAAATGTTGTTGTAAAAGTGCATTTATTGTAAAAATGCCTGAGATAGTTGAAAGTAAACAGTATGAACTATTTTGCAATGAACAGATGATAAAAAGTGAATTTCGGCAAATAAGGGCAAATAGAAAACGCCATGAATTGGCAGCTAAAAGCTGACAAGGAGGCCACTCATCATTTATCTTGCTGTAGAAGATTGAACAACTGCTGCTAGACTGGAAATTCCTGCGGCACTCTGTTGTGATTAGTGCCTGACATTCCCTTCGGAAATGACTCATGAGCCCGCACCGGAAACAGATGTCAAGTGGTCCTGCTGTCAAGCTGCCCTGTTGCTTTGTATGCCACGAAAAATACGTCTCCTGTTAATATCACTTGAAAAAAACCCACTGCTGGTCTACTTGGCTGTAAATGATGTTCTTTCTGCAATGCTCTTGTATTTGCTGGTTTTATCTTTTTGTCATCGTCGGAATAGTCAGCATAATCGCTGGTCTTGTAATCTTCTACTGTACTCCAGCCACCTTGTGTTCGATCAGCAATCGTGCTAATTTCATATTGACCTCACTCAATCTACCATTTATATACTCAATGAAAGACTCTTCCAAACAACTGTTTTTCACCTGCTCAAGTTTCTGAATAACAGAACAATTAAAATGTTAAATTGTTTCTGATTGTCACTTTATTTAAACGTTACCTGTTTTACTTCTTCCATCTTTCTCTTCAGCAAATGTGCTGGCTTCTTAAGAAACTGCTTCCTAAGGTCTCTGAATTCAGATGTTATTATTTCCTTAACTAGACTTAGGTAAACAGTGTCCTCTTATGTAAGTACGAACTGCCCTGCGTAGATCCGCTTGCAGAAGCTGCGTTATGAATATAGCGATATTAGTGCATTTAAAACAATCCCAAATTGTTTTATAATATGAAAATGCTTTGTCTAGAACATACATCCAAAATATTTCTGCTGCATGCATTTGTCACCTAAATCTAATAGGCTATATATACTTACTGCTAAAGGAACCTGAAACACACTGTGTGTCAATTTTTTGGTAGTAAATGAATACGATGCACACTTGTCTTTCCAATTGCGTAAAGTTGAACAAAGGTAGACTAAGATGCACTGAGATTATTTAAATGGATGAACTATTTTCAGACGTCAGCTATCAAAACGTCACGTAACCCTATAATCAATATTTGCAAGAACAAAGAAATCACGCAAAATTCACCACAATATGTGCTTTGGAAGCAAAGAATGCACCAAAGAACTGAAACTAGAGTGTGCATATTTTCTGTGCCATACTAGCTAGTTTCGGCGATTTAGGCCTAATCAGTGACCGCTTTAATCAGTGACCGCTTTAGTGTGATTCTTTGTTAGTTCATTGACATCTTCTGGGCATTCAAAGCATGCATGCACTGTTCAGCCAAAAAACCTATTTTCATTTTCTTAACGTCAATTTTACGTTATCAGCGCTTTATGAGCTTTTAAAAACACACCCACTTGTTCAACTTTCTTCACTTTGTATGATATTTGGAATGCATTTTGACGATGAATCAGTCCTTTTGAACTCCATGGCTGCCGCCTACGTCGATTTAGCGACGCCAAGCGTTACAATAACATGCAGATATGTGTATACTGCAAAGCTTGAAATTCATACGCGATTAAAGTAAAGTATAGCCAATTGGCACTATAACACAGTAGACAGCACACACTAAACGGCGACATACATTGACAAAGAAAAACGGTTATAATCCATAATTTACATTGTTTCTTAATTGACGCTAAATTTGGTTTACTCCGCTTTTACCCTTTAACGTGACGCGAAACATAAGTTCTGATTTTTAAAAATGCATTCTCTTACAATGATTGATTGACTCCAAGTCATTTCAGTTTCTAGAAATCCCTTAAACAAAGGAAAAAAAACACGGCCGTATAGACAACGTCGAAAGCACAACTTTAAACTCCATATCATACGTCACAGCAAGAAATTGCAAATTTTTGAAATGCACTTTTGTTTGTACTGGTGTTGGCCTTGCATAAATGAAAAAAGGTTTCAAAAAATATCTCGACATACACTCCCGAGGTAAAAGTGCTATAAACGGTATTTTTGACGTCTTGGCGTCATGTTCTATATTTTTCGAAGAATACTTTCTAATGTCTTGTTATTAAAATAAGCATATCTACGAGTTTGAAGCAAGTAAAAAGTGCCAGGTTTCTTTAGTAGTTAAGAATACTTTCAATAAGTCAATCACAATTACAAGGGGTATTCCAATACTGTTTTTTCAACTCAGTGTTTATAGCTATAGTTTTCTCTTTAATTGCACGACAGTGGGTCAGGCCTCAGCCTCTATGACGTCCCTGATGTAAAGCTTTAATCAATGTGTTTGTCCTTGTCTGGGCCCGGCGTAGATCAACTTGAGGCTTACATTAGCTTGGACTATAATATGTGAGTCATGAGCCCCTTTTCTTTGTTCCATCAAATTGAGTATTACTCTGTGATGATGCATTGCATAAGTTAAGAAGCCTCTATGCGAGCTTTACATTTTTTTGTGTTTTAACAACAACATAACGTAGGGCGAGATTTGGCGCCACTAAATTGTACTTAAGCCTCTGGCAGCTTAGGCTGCTGTACGTTCTAAGGCGCCGGTTCTGTTGTTGTTTTTGATTTAAAGTTTTATTTACCTCCCATTGTTTGTGGGGGTTCTGTTGTGGCTTTGCTTTGGTGAGCATAACTTTTTGTCCTTTCTAGTTTTGCAATCATCTTGACGAGGAAGAGCGAGCTGGTTGCTTTGCTTTTATTGTATTTTGGGTGTCTTTTTACTGTAAATGTGTTGTAGCTCTTCCTCAACTTCCCCAGACGAAACCAGTTCCCGCTTATCAAATGACGTCGCGTCTGAGAGTGATATAACGCCTTTTATCATTATGACGTCGCGTATGGGAGTGATATAACGCCTTTTATCATTATGACGTCGCGTCTGGGAGTGAAATGACGCCATGCATTAAAATCGATAAACCACGAGTGGTTTACAGATTACGGGAACATGTAATTTTATGAAATTATGCCCATAACAACGTCGCGTATCTATGAAAAATTTTGACGTTTTCACCCCAAAAACGCGATTACAAAAAATATTTTTAAGGCATATGATAAATAGAATCTAACATTCGTGCTCGTGTATTACTGAATTTATTTAACTCGTTGCGAAACAGTGATAAAATGCTTATGCTCGGCAAGCCTCGCATTTTATCACTTTTCCCAACTCGAATAAATTCAATTAAAATGAGCGCTTATGTAAGATCCTCAAGGCAATAAAATCAATAAACCACTGATGGTTAAAAGATTTTGGTAGCGTTATGTATTGACGGCCGTAATAATGTCGCGTAAAATCTTAGCAAAATCTTAGCGTTTTCACGCAAAAAAACGCGGTTTTAAAGTAGTTTCATGGTCATATGATAAATAGATTTATCATTCGTGCACTTGTATTATTGAATCTATTAAGCCCTTGCGAAAAAGAGATGAAATGCACGACAAGCCTCGCATTTTATCTATTTTCCCCTAACTCTTTTAATAAATGCAATAAAATATGAACACTCATGTAAGATCCTCTATATCTGTTATTAGCTGTGGCATGGGATTTCCAACAATGTGGTCAAAAATGACATTTTCTCTTTTTTTTACAATTTTAAAAACTATCTTAGTCTTTCGCGATTCATATGTTTTACATGATTTCTTTTCAATATGTTGGATATTGCACGACCCGTAGTTGAGCACTATAATCAATGTGTGAGTCCGTCTGTACGTCCGTTACCAGTTGATGCAAATGCTCATAGCTTTGGGACCACATGGTATATTTTGATCAAAATATGCATACGCACGCAAGCACCCCGCACGGACAGACAGACAGACGATAGAATCGGCTTTGCTACGAAATTAATATGCTTTTTTTAAAGAAAAAGCGGGCATGTCACTGTTTCATTAAAGTCGTTTGTAAGAGACGGAACAATTTTGTGGTTCTCTTGTATTCTTTATACAGGTTCAGTCAGTACCAGTACAGAACTGACTGTTTCTCTGACCGGTTCATCAACTATGACTACAATGACTTATGCTTTAGTAAATATAACAACTACAAGATCGCAGAGAGTATCATTAAATATGGCTGCTGAAGACACCCCGTACAATTTCTATAGTCGCGAGATACGTATAGCCATTTATTCAGTAGTTGGAGGAGTCTTAGTTGTAGGCTTAACTACTGTCACTGGCTGTCTCCTATGTAAGAGAAACGTGCCAAGGCTCTGCTGTGGAAGGTATTTACAACATTTGATCTTAAGAGCATATTCAAGTCCTTTAAGCCCTCTTGTTGTTTATGTTGTCGTTTGATTTTTGTTGCTATTCCCTTATGTGCTTTCGTACGTGTTAAGAACGCGTGTTACTAAGTATATTCGATTTTTTTTTCAAGACTTCACTCAAAATTTGGTTTATGTATAGACTTTCCATTTATGAACTATAAAAGATACGCTCAGTTTTTCATAATCTCATGTAGAATTATGCAGTATTTGACAGACTTTCTGAGCAGTACTGGTACAAAATTGCAAGCCAAGTCGAAATAGTAATCTTCAGCCAGCTTTCTTTTGACGTCATTGCTTATGACCTTTGCTTTATCTCCTTGTTATATCTTGATTTATATGTTTTAGGAGATGATGCATTGATAAGTTAGGGGTATTTCATGCAAACCAAATATCTATGTGTCCTTATCCACATCTGAATTGAGGGTGAGTTTGGCGCCGTTAAACCGGTTTAAGCCCTCTAGTAAAATAATTTACTGACCGTTCAAAGGCGGTACTTCTTTTGTGGATCTGTTATGTTTTTGTTCTGTCTTGTGTTTGCTATGTCTTTGTGCGCGTCTGTTTTTATGTGCTTTGTGGTCACCTGCTGGGAATGGGCTGACCTCTTGGCTCTCGGTTGTGGTGTATAGCTGTGAGTTTGTCACTTTCCCATTGGTACTTGATTGTATCGATTCCTGATCTTTGCACCCTTACTTACTCTTCTCTTTAAAGACGAATGGCCAAGGTTTAAGGCGGTGGTTTTGCTATGAACAGCCACCAGTTTTTTTTTGCCGCACCAGAATTTGGCAAAATCACATCACCTTTCTAGTGGTACAAAATACTCAAAACCACTTTAATACATAAATACAGCCTTAAATTAGTAAAACATATGCATTTAGACCCCAAAATTAAAATTCTGTCATAGTGAAAAAAAAGGTCAAAGTTAAAAAACCCGCGGGGTTTTTTGAAAACCCCGCGGGTTTTTTAAAACCCTGCGTGGGGTTTTTCCCCCACATTTTCAAATGGGGGAAAAACCCCGCAGGGTTTTTTCAAAAAAATTAATATCAAAATAAGTTCAAGAAATAAGTTTGTTTGATTGTAATTATTTCAGAAAATGATTGGTATGGCTTAATTCCAACCTTTAATTTCCCCCGCGGGGTTTTTTAAAAATATAAAAAGGTTTGTTTTTAATTGTATTGCTTTACAAAACAATAAAGAAGCTGAATTGAAGTTTCTCTCATCATTTGAAGCCTTTCAAGCAAAATATAAAAAAACCCGCGGGGGAAAACCCCCGCGGGGATTTTCCCCCACAAAATGAAATGGGAGAAAAACCCTGCGGGGTTTTCACCAAAGAGTAATTATCAGTTTTATTAATGATTGAGATCAGTTATACAGTTAGAGCTCATATAATTTAAGTTTTTACAGTAATTAAAGGCCATAAAACAATTCCCTCGATGCCCCCCCCCCTCATCCGCCCCCCCTCGTCCGCCATGATCACTACCAAGTTTGCACCACCCAACTGCCCAAAAAATATTGTTCAGGTAGCTCTGATGTTATTTGTTTAGCATGATTCATTACATCCCAGTCAACCATTTATCCGTCATGTTAGGATGCGTCTTATGGGTTGAAACAGTTCTAACAGCAGATAAAGGCAATAAAATTAATAACGGCCATTGCAGTACGGGTCATACATAACTGCAATCTTATAAACTAGTTAATATGTAGTACATTGACAGACAGTGCAGACCAGGATCAGATGCAGCAGAATGTAGCATCTGATCACGGTCTACATTGATTGTTTAGGAATCATAGAATGGGTTGGGCATCTTGTCTTGTGCGGAAGACAAGATACCCAACCCATTCTATGATTCAAGAAATTTGGGTCTTTTCTACAACCCTGTGAGTATCCTATAGAAAGATCCTGGTCTAAAGCACGCCAATTTCACAGATCTTGATGTACCAATTCCGGCTCCGCGCAGTGTCTTCCATGTATCCAACGGTCCATGACGTGGGTCGCGCCTATAGCAATGCACCAGACTCCTGGGGAGTACGGATTGGGAATAAAAAAAAACCTAAGATGGCAGACACGATTACTAAATCTGCCTGGCAATCTCTTTTCTACTTATTACAAAAGTATGGAGATTTACAAGAAAAGTATTACCGGAATGTGTTCACTTTGACAACTAGCTGATGAAAGGTAAATTGATTTTGCCTTGTTAATTAGTTTTTAGCTTCTTTCATTTTGCTTAAAAGCTGACAAGTTCCCCACCCCCTGGCCCTGCCTCTGTACACAGAAAATAACCAGTGATTTGTGATTGAAAACATGTTGTGGATGCTCAGGGGGATCACTTCATTGAGATGGTTCTTTTGAGCACCCAAAACAGGTGTTAAAATTGAAATTGATGGATGGGATCATAGTTTCTCCAGTTTGCCTAGTTGGAGGGCGGTTTTCTTGTTTACAATGGAAAAAAATGTCATGGATGCTCACGAGGGCCATCTCCTTGGAGACGGTACTTTTGAGCATCCAGGACAAATGTTATGTCCAGGTCACACATTCACGGTTCTGACGCAGGATTAGCCAAGGATACGATCCTGCATCATCCGTGGCAATCCGTATTAGTCTGTATATTTCCATATTGCATCCGTAATCATACGTAGTAGTACTTGCGTTGTGCATCCATATCGGACTACGAGGTGATCCGTGAATGTGTGACCTGGGCATTAAATAGATGGATTTGAGAGTTTCTTCATGGTCATGTTGCATATCAAATTAATTGGAGTCAAGAATGCATCAACATGGTCCCAAATATTTTGACTGCAGTCCCCCTCCCATGACTCTGGGGATGGGATAAATAGGTCAAAGTTCAAGCTTTTTCAGAACTTGGTCATTGTTACATATCAAATAAAGGGAATCACAAAATGCAGCAACACGGTAGCAAATATTTTGGCAGCAGACCCCCTCCCCCCCTTCCCCTGGGGATTGGGTCAGTAGGTCAAATTCAACTTTTTCAGAACATATCAAATTGAGAAAGAGAATCGCAAATGCAGCAACTCGGTAGTAAATATTTTGCTCTCCGACCCCAGCCCTCCGACCCTAGGGGTCAAAAGGTCAAACTTTAACTCTTTCAGATCAATGTCATGTTGCATATCAAATTAAAGGGAATCTCTAATGCAGCAACATGGTTGCATATATTTTGTCTGCAGACCTCCCCCTACACTCCCATCTCGACCCTGGGGGTGGGGTCAATAGGTCTAAATTCAACTTTTTTAGAACATGGTCATGTTGCATAACAAATTACAGGGAATGGAGCATAGAGCACCATGCAAGCACATATTCTCTCCTTACACACAGACCCTCAACCTGCGGTTTGGATTAAAGGGTAAAAATTCTGAATGTGGTCATGTTGCATATCAAATTTAGGGTAAAGCAGTATAGACTAACATAGAAGCAAACACTTTGACCTTACACACAACCCTGACCTCTGGGTCAGGTTGAAGTCAGATATTGAAATTATACAGATTAGTTTATTTTTTATTGAACTAACCGCTGAAAACTAGTTGATAGGCTTATAACTTTGATCTGTATGATACCCAAGGTGAACTTAGGGGTTGGAGAAATGGGATTTATATTTTGTCATTTATAAGTTTCTTTAAAGTAACCCTTCGCCCGGGATATAAATTCGACAAATTTGCCTTGATTGACATCTGTTTGGCAAGGCGACACATCAGATTCTCGGAATTCAAGTGCTCATATCCTTATCTTATTGTTTCAAGCTGTATATACCATGTACAAATTAATTTGAATAAAATATAATATTTCATCCAATTGAAACTGCCGAATCATTTAAGATTCATAGCTGGATGTTGGGCCTAATAATACTTTTCCAGTCTTCAATCTTGGAAATCTGGGTGATATTCATTCGATTTCACGTGATAATATAACTCAATATTTCCCCATTCACATATATTTGTTAAAGATGGCCCACCTTAGCTTTTCAGCAAGGGGTCAATGGCTTTAGATTAAACACTGTTTAGCCTGACCTAATATAGAGCCTTGTATATTTTCAGTCAGACTGAAAAACAGTAAGGATTCTGCTCAGATAGCTCCACAGACACCAGCTGATCTTAATTGACAGTACATGTATTTGAAAAAAAGGATAAATCCACAGGGCAGACTCAGCAGGACTTGGTTTATATTTAAATGTTCTTCAGAGCATCAACATGCAGCAGCTGCCATCCAGCAGTCTATGTCATAATGCAGGATTAACATGGTTTTCAGTAGCCAGGAGGCTGTAGAGGCTTCTATGGTGAACACATACTTCACTGACAAGAGGGACATCAGGCAGGCAGTTTGGTCCCTCAGCTGAACATGCTGAATGGTGAGGTAAGGTGAGGTGATAAATGAGGTAAGATTATGACCTTAGTACTGTAGTAAATATTTTTGAGCTGATTGGATTACTGCAATACATTAAGAGACTGACCCAGAATCTAGGTAGCTGTTCAATAATCTAAATAAGTAAAACAGATGTGTTTAGCACAAATCCCCCACCCACATTCTTCCAGAGCACTGCAAGTCACCAATGGTTATGTACTAAGTACTACTAGTCAATTGTATAGGCTCAAGATGAGCTATTGTGATCATAAGATGTCCATTCGTCCGTCAACAATTTCCTTTAAATAATGTCTCCTATACCAATTGGTGGTATTTCACCAAACTTCACAGAAATCCCGCTTCAAAGCACTTAATGAGCTATTGTGATCGTTAGAAGTCTGTCGTCGTCTGTGGTCAACATTTGCATCAAAGGACATCTCCTAAACTACTTTCTGGAATTTGGCCAAACTTGGCAGGAATGATCTTTATATAGCCCTCTTTGATAATTGTTCAAATGATTTTGGTCAACACAGGCTAAAAATAGATTTTCAAGATGTAAAATTTAAAAAATATTTTTGTCTGAAACCACAAGACATACAGATTTGATATTTGGTTTGTAGCATCATCTAGTCAACCTCTACCAAACTTGTTCAAATTATGCCCATTATGCCCATGGGCCATAAATGGGCCTGTCCCTGGGGTTACATGTGATAAATAGGCTTCTATAGGGAAAACATAAAAAATCTTCTTGTCTAAAACCACAAGGCATAGAGCTTTGATATTTGGTATGTAGCATCACCAAGACTAGTGGACCTCTACCAAGTTTGTTCAAATTATGATCCTGGGGCCGAAAATGGTCCTGTCCCAAGGAGCCACATGTTTTACACAGGCTTAGGCCTAAATGAAATATATGTGTGGTTCCTGTTGCATACCAACACAATTTAGGGTAGGTAGGTAGGGAAATTATTAAATTTTGTTGTAACATTTAACAACGAAAATAGTGACAAAATCTGAAAAAGTGCCCATTTTAGGTATTTTTTCTCCAAAGTCCATTTTAATGTTTAGGGTAGGGTTAAAAAAATAGGGTAGGTAGGCAACAGAAACCACACATATATTTCATTTAAGCCTTATTGAAAACATGAAAAAATCTTCTTGTATGGAACCACAGATCATAGAGCCTCGATACATCTAGGGATGACAGGATATGCAGGGCTGTGGAAATACCATGCCCAACTTGTCCGACCTGGTCCCATTTCATTCAGGACAAGTTGAAAATTTCAATTTACTTGTCCATGGACAAGTGCAAAATTTGTCATCAAGTTAATAAAATTTTGTATTTCATATTTAGATTAATTATTATGAGTTCACATGTTGCATTGAAAACAGTGTGGATCCTGAACAGCTGGCTTCTTCAGAAGCCAGCTGATCTGGATCTACACTTTTTACAAGAGAGTTGATATCTGCATGGTTTCATACTGTTTTCGAAAGTGTAAATTGTTTAAGCACAGATAGGAATAAGGCTTAAATGAAATATATGTGTGGTTCCTGTTGCCTATCTACCCTATTTTTTTTCAACCCCCTAAACATTAAAATAGTCTTCTGAGAAAAATACCTAAAATGGGCACTTTTTCAGATTTTTATCACTATTTTCTTTGTTAAATGTTACAACAAAATTTAATAATTTCCCTACCTACCTACCCTAAATAAATTTTGTTGGTATGCAACAGGAACCACACATATATTTCATTTAGGCCTAAGCTAATCTGACACTATCGGACAAGTAAAATTTTCTTTGGACAAGTACATTATGGCCATTTACTTGTCCCTGGACAAGTAGAAAATTTTACTATTTCCACACCCCTGCAGGATATGTGAATTATGTTTTCATAACAAAATTGGTGATGAATATCATTATTTAATTGAGTGTTCTTACTTTAGTGATGCTAGAAGGGTTTATCTGCCAAGGAACTTGCTTGCTAGACCAAATACTTTGAGGCGCCTTATGTGTTCAGGTGATACTCAGGAACTATTCAAGATAGCAAAATACTGTAAAATAGTGCTAAAGACATTTCAAGAAATTTTCAGGAATATATAGGTGTTTGTTACACCATTTCGTATAGATCTCATTGACATATTATGGATCTCACAGCCATTATAATACATGTTAATGATTTTTTTTTGCGTCTAGTCATCATGGAACTAGTGAAGATACTCTGATGAGTATTGAAACCATATACATTCTGCATGATCTCTCAGGGTTTCTTCATGTTTTGCACTGAAGTATTGCTATTCATAGATCCAGATAAGGAAATTTTATTTGCGTAAACTTTTAATTATTCTCTTACCTATTAATTTGAACATGTGTTTTGGGTGCTCGAGGGGACCGTCTCATTGAGACGGTTCTTTTGAGTACTCACACCATATGTTTTGGATGAGAAATGAAGAGGATAATATTCCAATATGCACTCTTATCTGGAGGCCTGGCTGTTTTATTTGCGTAAACTTTTAATTAATTTCTTACCCATTAATTTAAACATGTGTTTTGTGTACTCAAGGGGACCGTCTCATTGAGACGGTTCTTTTGAGTACCCACACCATATGTTTTGGATGAGAAATAAAGAGGATAATATTCTAATACGCACTCTTATCTGGAGGCCTGGCTGTTTTATTCGCGTAAACTTTTAATTAATTTCTTACCCATTAATTTAAACATGTGTTTTGGGTGCTGAAGGGGACCGTCTCATTGAGACAGTTCTTTTGAGTACCCACACCATATGTTTTGTATTGCTATTCATAGATCCAGATAAGGAAATTTTATTTGCATAAACTTTTAATTGTTTTCTTACCCATTAATTTGAACATGTGTTTTGGGTGCTCGAGGGACCGTCTCATTGAGACGGTTCTTTTGAGTACCCACACCATATGTTTTGGATGAGAAATAAAGAAAATAATATTCCAATACACACTTTTATCTGGAGGCCTGGCCGTTTTATTTGCATAAACTTTTAATTAATTTCTTACCCATTAATTTAAACATGTGTTTTGGGTGCTGAAGGGGACCGTCTCATTGAGTCGGTTCATTTGAGTACCCACACCATATGTTTTGTATTGCTATTCATAGATCCAGACAAGGAAATTTTATTTGCGCAAACTTTTAATTTTCTTACCCATTAATTTGAATATGTGTTTTGGGTGCTCAAGGGGGCCGTCTCATTGAGACGGTTCTTTTGAGTACCCACGCCATATGTTTTGGATAACAAATAAAGAAAATAATATTCCAATACGCACTCTTATCTGGAGGCCTGGCTATTCTCATCTAAAGTGGTGTTTAATTGCTTGGAGTTTGCTTCAAGTAGACATGAATACCCACTGAGGAGAAAATGCTGATTCTCGTAATCATATTTTAAACTTTCCTCAAATGTTTATTTGTTAGTATGTTTTGACTTGCACGCGGGTTAGGGGTTTTGGTCAATGAATAAAACTCTCAAAACTCTCAAACTCTCGATATTTGATATGAAGTATAACCTAGTAGACCTCTACCAACTTTGTTCAAGTTATACCCCTGGGGCCAAAAATGTTCCCGCCTCAGTGGTCACATGATTTACATAGGCTTTAAAAAGGAAAACCTGAAAAAAATCTTCTTGTCTGAAACCACAAGGCTTAGATATTTGGTATGTAGCATCACCTCTAAGGGGACTGGGAACTAATTATATCAACATATCCCAGGAGTCAAAAGCTTAGAGGAACTATGAGGCTATCATCTGGCAAATGGATGCATCTGATTGAATGATGAGGCTAAAGTAAAAATATATTTTATTCTCTAGCAGATGCAAAAATTAATTTTCTTCAAATTGGTACATAGTTTACTACCAGATGCATTTATATTTTGTTTTTTAGAGCAAAAAGTAAAAATAGTGATTTCTAATAGGAACTGGGACGGGGTTTTCCAAAAATATGGCAGCCAATAATCAACATGCAACAGTTGAAAAAAAAGCAGGTGAATGTATGTTTTTTCAATTCTTATTCCCCTTATTCATGGTTTGGCTTGAATTTAAGGCATATGGTGATGCCCCACATGTATTGTGAGATGCAGAATAAACTGTCGAATACTAGGGGTTCACCATTGGGGTCTATGGGAGAAATAATTAGTTCAGGGTGCCCTATACTATTTCTTCAAGTGGATGAATTTTGTTGCTTTTGAGGTAAATTTTCCATTTCTAGGAATGCTTTGAGCATGCTGCTGATAAATTAATACCTAAACATGGAACACATGTACATATTTTGGGAAAAAATTGAAAGGAGCCTTCAAAAGTACTCTTTAAAGGGGGGTGGGGGCTGCATATTGTGGTCGGGTAGCTCTGACCGCCACGGATATGGTCGAAAGACAGTAACCTGGTGCACAACAGGCAAGCAAAAAGTTGAACTGGCTTACAGAGTGGCCTATATGCTACATAAAAAGGTAACAGAGCTTCCCCATACCAATGATGCTGGTGATTTAATGGACGTCAGCCACCTGTGCCATGAGAAACTGTGCATAAACCCAGATCACCTGGTTTTCGAACGTCATTCAGAAAATATGTCACGTGATGCTTGTTTTAGACTTGGAAGCTGCACGACGGAGCATTCTCCATCTTGCATTTTGGGATAGGATGATTGCTTTTTGTTGTTATACTGTAAGTGTGATCCTGTTTAGTTGTTTTTTAGTTGTTTGTCTCAATGTGCAGCTCTTCAAAGTGTAACAATGGTCCTTGCTTACTTTGGCTCTCAATTGCCTTGTTTTGGCCTTTTTAAGAAGCAATTGGGCTTTTCTATAAGATATTTTCTCTTGGTGCTTTTCATATAACTTTGTAAAGATTATTTCTCCTAAATTTACGCTTGTTTTTTCTTTTTGCGGACCCACAACGCACTTGGTTGTTTTCAAAACATTTCTGTTCGGCCAAAAGTCCAGCCTACACTTTACTATTTGAAGGGATAGAACAGCCAATTGCTTCACAAAGCTTCAATATTGCCTCTCCGGGACCATTGTTGCATTTGAAGACTGCACAATGAGCCCTTCCTGAAAAATTCCTGGCAAATGTCACATTTTTAGGCAATGCATGTCTAATAACATTATTCACAGATTCAACTTTTTGTGAGTTTGAATTAAGTTTGGTCTTTTCCACAATGCTCGCCCCAAGACAATAGTCAATACAGTCTCGTAATACTTTTTCCGAACCTATTTTCACCTTCAATTTGAAAAAGTAAGGTAAATATTCACTTTTAACAAGCCAATTGTTGTCACTCTCTCCCATACAGACAGTAGACTGTGACAGACATAGCCTGTGGTCACCCTGATAGCATGCTATGATGGCGTCAGAAGTCATATTGATGTGTTTTTGAAGCATAAGCGCGTCACCGTTTACTTTTCTATGAATGTTTTGAAACTCTGATTGGCAGCGCATGCTTAGATCAACAGCAAAGCTGTTTAATTTCTTCTCTCTACATCTTTTTGTCACCCCAGGCATCATGTTAAGAAGAGACCTTCTACTCTTTATATGCTTTCGATGATTCTGTGAAAGATGTCGTGTATCAATTTGGTGCACTGGGGCAACAGACGACATATTTGCAAGATAGAGGTCTTCTGCGGCTTTAAACGCACTGGTGTTTGGATCCGTAGTGATGTATTGTACTTGTAGCTGATCCTCTTTTAGCTGGAGTAAACAGGATTTCGCCCACTGTCTCTCATCCCCAATACTCTGCTCCATTGGGATGGTTGCACTACATTTTTCTGACTTGATGTCACACTGTATCTCATCTGTTGAAGAGTGGTAACCATGTTTACTGCACAATTTGCTTACATTCTCCATGGCGATAACTTGCTTCTTTCTTGTCACATTTTCAACAACCGAGTAGCTGCACTGTGTTGCAGGCTGGAATGGAGTCTTCCCTATCCCTGAATATAGAGGGTTGTTAAACATTCCATCAGACTGAATGGCTATATCTGTTTCTGGCTGTCATCTTAATAAATTTATGGTCTTCAGAGACTTTCTCCTTGCTTTCATGTCACTCTTGTTGACATTTTCAATAATTTTGCATACTGCATTTGCACATTTTTTGCAGACAGTCCGACATTGGCCGTGGCAGGTTTTCTTCCGGGCTTTCCGGTTTTTATCTCTTCATACAGGTTATACATCTGCGATTCGTACTGACAGCGATCACAGATTACTTTTTCTCTCCAACATAGCATTCTCTGTTGTTCACTTGCATAATCGAAATCTAACCGTCCACCACAGGAAGGGCTTGTTTGCTGGTGTTGGTGAAAAACCTCATTCAACATGTCCCATAGCCTTCTAGTATGAAGGAGTCTGTAGCAATCAGAGTCTCCACTGAAACCGTAAGAAAAGACATGCTCATTTTTAGGTGCAAAAACCCGAACACACGATCTGACATGTGCCATTATACCAGCCAGCAGCGTGAAATTGCAATTATTTTTTTATCCATCAGTAAAAGTGTGTGTTTTGGGGTCACTCAAAAGAACCGTCTCATTGAGGCGGTCTTTTTGAGTACCCACAGTATATGTTGTGGTTCAGAAATAAGATAAATAATCTTCAGCTGCTACAGGCTCTTATCTGGGGTCCTGCAGCAGTGTGTTTTGGTTGCTCAAAAGAACCGTCTCATTGAGACGGCTCTGAAAAAGTATTAAAAGACTGTATTGACTACCCACAACATATGGTTTGATTGAGAGAGAAGATAAATAATTTTCAGTTACCCGCTCATATCAGTGGTTCTCAAAAGAACAGTCTCATTGAGACGGTTTTTTTGAGTACCCACAATATATGTTTTGGTTGAGATATAAGATAAATAATTTTCAGCTACAAGCTCCTACCTGTGGTGCTCAAAAGAACCGTCTCATTGAGACGGTTCTTTTGCGTACCCACAACATATGTTTGGGTCGCGAAATAAGATAAATAATTTTCAGTTGGGGGGCCTGCAGCCCATATTGTATGATGATAGTGTGATGCATTTTAGCAATGAGTTGTTTCCCTTGCATTGTAGAAATTTTGGCTGACAGTAAATTTTTACTGAAATTTGATGATTTTTAACCCCTCCCCGGGCCCCAGGGACCAGGGCATTTTTTTTTCGCTGTTGCACGCCCCATTCATGTGAATGAAAAGTTAAAATCATATGAAGTATACGCATGTCACTACATTCAATGGGGTCCACTGGGTCTGGGACCCAAATTACTGCCTTTGGGTCCAAAATAATGCATTTAAAGCTTATTTTAGGACATTTTGGCTATTTTAATGTTTAGTTCATCGATTGCTATGAGCAGCGTTCACCAATTGAAAATGAATTTTTGAAAAGGTGTTTTAGATTGTCATTTTGATTCACCTCTCCGTTTTTAAATCATATGTAGTTAAAATTGCACATTGCATGGTGAAATTTGTCTGGTATTTAGGGAAGACATTCAAATGTTTCACCGACCAGCCACTTGTGTATTATCCCTTTTCAAAAAGAGAAAAAACATCACTAAACTGAATTTTCATCTTGAAAACACTGTAAAAAATGATCAGTTAATATCACGACATTTATAATTGGAAATCAGAAACAACACCTGCATAGAACAAATCACGATTCATTTCAGAATAGATAGGCGAAACCAATTTTATTAAAATTCTGCTATAAATTATATAAAAAAAAAACAAAAAACAGATAAACTGACTTATTTATAACAGCGACTGTACATATTGATCGCAGTTCCTCAATTGTGTTCAGCGTTCGATGTTGCCGCCTACCCAGTGTGAATTAGTTGTGTTGCATATCAAATTAAAGGGAATGAAACAGGGTATCTACCAAAGTTGAAGTCAATAACTGTTTTGTTGTATGGCGTTTCAACTAAGAATGAAACTTTTCTATTTTTTTGTTTTGTTATGTTATGTTCAACCTTCAGCCTAAGGACTTTCTCACAAGTTTTATCAACTGTTATTAAATTTTTAAACATAAAGTATTTTGCATGTTGAAAAGTATACTAATTCTCTGAGTGTGGAATGTTAAATTTAATTGCTATAAAACTTTTTTTTTTTATACTTTTTGTTTTTTCAAAACAAAGATATAAATTAACAAACAAGATAATACAAAACTGTTTTTAAAAAAATCATGAAAGTCTTTAATTTACCTGTTGGGATGTGAAACAGCAAATGATGTCAATTTCATGCAGCACATGTTAATTTTATATTAATCATGCTATTTTTAGCTCTACAAAAAGTGTCAAAATATTAACTTCTGGAAACTAGTTTGAGCTGGTTTTCATGCAATATTAACTTGTAGGCCAGTTTAGACCGGTTTTCAGGTAGACATAGAGATTTATGAAGACAAATTGAGTCAATCAGGAGGGTCCGAGGATTAACCGAAATCAGCAGAAATCACCAGATAAAAATAAGAAAAACTACCATTTTATTGTTAGTTTAATGTCATAATATAATAAGAATTAGTATGATAAGCTTATTTCTACTTTGATTTTAAAAAGAAATGGAAAACTGTTATGATTTCACTTTCAAATTCAGTGCACAGCGAATTCACCGAAATCAGCAGATAAAAATAGGAAATCACAATTTTATTATTAATTTAATGCCATAATTGGATAACAATTTGTATAATAAGCTTATTTCTACTTTGATTAAAATATGAAAAAAATGTACATTTCAATTTCCAATTCAAGGCATGGCAAAATCACCAAAATCGCCAGAAAAAAAGGAAATATCCATTTTAATGTTCATTTTATACCTTTATAAGATATAAATAATAGTAGAATAATTGATAAGTTTACAAAAGGCTTATATTTTAATGTGCCAGCAAATAAATATTTCAATACAAAATATAGCATCACATTATAGCAATTTGAAAGTGATTTTTTTATCAACATATTTTTAAAAACGGACTAGAATTAAGCATATTATACTAATTCTTATCATATTATTGCATTAAGTTAACAATAAAAAGGTGATTTCTTACTTTTATCTGGTGATTTCGGTGATTTTCTGGTGATTTCTGTTGATTTTGGTTAATGATAGCACTGAAGCAGGAGACGGGATTCTCTCTAGTCATATAACAATATGTCATATTGGTTTGTGCAATAATTTTTTCAGGGTGAACAGCATCTCGCAAATAAGATAGTTTGGTCTCAGAGAAAGTCCAGTTCTTAGGAGTCCATTGACCACAGTTATCAACATACAGCAATATCTGATGTGATATCAAGGGAATTATAACTCTTTCATTTTAATGTTTGATAACAGTACAGATTTGTTACTCACTGAGCCAAATTTTAATTACTCAGTATGGTCTCAGCAAGAGTTGAACCTATAACATTTTACTTGGCCATTAGGATTGAATCCCTAACCCATGATTTCTGGATGTGTTAAATAAGAAACAAGTTCTGCTGGACAAACTGATTGACTTGTCGAATGATGGCCAGCTTCAATGTCAGCAGGAAATCAGGAGTGGTACTAAAACTGCTTGGTACTTGTTCAACAAAGGAAGACCCATCCGGACATGACTGAAAAATTGTTCACTGGTTGAAGAAACAAATCATCCATAAACAAACATTTTGGATCCAGATTTTGGACCGACAGCAGTGTTAAATCTACGAAATTTTCGGTGGTCATTTTCATGTGATTTCAGGTGGAAATTAAACACTGTCCAATATTTGCCCATTTGCATGATGTTGAACCTTTAACAAGGGGCCATTTGATACAAAAGTGGGTTGGTGGCACCCTCTAGATTTTGCAGAGGCGATCAGCAGACAACATTAGTGGGCAAAAAGTTAACTCATAAAGCGCCAACTACAATTGGCAGCAGACCACAATTTCAAATTTTGCTGCTTTTTAGGCATGATATTTCATGAGATTCTCATGAAATATCATACCTTATTTTTTCAAAAATTAGGAAAGTTGTCACCATATTTGTCGTCTGCTGCAGTTGTGATTGGCGCTTTAAGGGTTAAATAGAAAACTGATATAATCAAATGTCTTCTGTTATAATAAAATGCATAATTTTAAGTTGTATAATTTTTCAAAGTGGAGTTTGGTAAAACATAGGTCCAGATAAGTGAACTTTTATAGACAAAATTGTGAGTACACTTGCAATTTTTCATCCATTTGAACCTTTGTTTTGGGTGCTCAAAAGAACCGTCTCAATGAGACTGCTCTTTTGAGCATCAAGAAAATTGTTTTTTGGTTGAGAAATAACAAAATGATTTTTAAGCACTTTCACCTGGATACTTAAAGTGTATTTAGCCATTCCCTTTCAACTGATAAGAGACTGCCTGCAGCCAAATCAAGGAAATCAGATCAATTGACAGGGGCCCCATACTGGGAAATTAGTCATATAGTACACATGTATAGGTAAAGCTCTCAATAGCCCTTCAAGAGCCTCTATATGACACAATGCAAATGATATGGCACATTGATTTCTGTTTCCAGCCAGTTCATTTGTATGATTGCAATATAATACAGATGAATCTTATGCTGTCTGGAAAGCAGTGCAGATCTAGATTTCCTGTCCACAGATTGATTCACTAGATTAAGCCAGCTGATTCTTCATCTACACTCTTTTCTAAAGATGACATATTCTGGTTCAACAGGACAAGGATTCACTCATAGAAGCATAGTTTGTTTTTTGTTCGTTTGATTTGATTCTTTTTATCCCATCAACAATCTTTCAGTTAAACAGGGACCTGTCTTCCTGGGTTGAACCAGTACCAAGCTAGGATACTATAAGCATAGAGTTCATTTAATGGGACATCGGCCAGATCAGATATGACAGAATGTGGCCCTCATAAGGTTTTGCACTGTTTCCTTACATTAGGTACTTTTAATATTTGAGTGAAATTATAATCCTAACAGGAGATGGATGGGTTCAATTGATAAGCATTGGAAATTGGAGGATCATTGACACCTGCTATGGGTAAATGCCTATGGTTTTTAGTAAAAATTAAAGTTTGTCAATCGTTCCTTTCGGCGCCGTGAAGCTACCCTGACCTGTGTACTTTGACAGTGAAATCCATTTTTCATATTAAATTCTTCATAGATGTTCAGCAGCTGCAAAAACCAGGGCTTAAGCCCTAAAAGTGCCTTTTCTACCGAATAAGAAGTAATGACAGCACTAAAATTCTCTAGCACCAACCTTCTAAATTGATTTGTATTCTGTGCTAGTTTAATTTGAAGTAAATAAAGTGTAAAAGTAGAATTAGTAAGGTTTATGCATTTTTCATAAGAAAAAAGTTCACTGTTATTTTAATAATAAAACATTCTATAGAAAAGGTCCTGTACTAATCTATTTGCATGCTGGGTAATTATTCATGCTTTCATTTTCTCTGCTGGCTTTTTCAAAATCAAGTTTTTTTTACAAATAAATCACCTAGGAGTACTATCTGACTGTCAAACAGTTGGGATTCAGATCAAGCTTGACATTCTGTTGGTCTTCAAACTGTTTGCAAAGGCTATAAGCAGACAACAAAATTCTCTGCTGGCATGCTAAGAGTTATTAAAGTGCTAAGTGTATTATCTCATTTAGGTAGCTTTCATGAATATGTAAACCATAAATATTCGGACACTTTATGCTATGCCCTTCAAAGGATCTAGCTATTGAATCAGTTTTACTTCCCAATGCTAAATGGTGCACTTTTATTCCTTCATTAATTGTCTACGGCTAAGACATGAATATTCTATGACCTTTCTTCCAATCTTCGGTAATCTTTGTAAAATGGGTGCTTTAGATTGTGGCATGATTTATTTTATGAATGAAAAAATCAAAATTCCTCGATAGCCTAATGGATAAAGATGTGGGTTCGAGTCCAGTAGCATTTCATTTCTTTTCTTCTTTCTTTTTAATTTGCTAATTTCTTTGTCTTTATTCTTGCTTTTGTGTACACATGGATATATTTTTTTGAATCTGGCATATGTTTATTCAACAAATACACACACATCAATAAGCCGAAATAACTCCTTGCACGCTGGGTGAGTTTAATACTTTTGTTGTCATCTGCTGATTTTTTTTCAAAATAAACTTTTTCAAAGCATCTTTCAGGAACTCTATCAGAGTGTCAAACGGTCTTATCAAGATCAGGACCGATGTTCTGTCCGCATTTTAACTTTCCTTATTAGCAGAGACTTTTTTCATGTGCTGTTAACCTTTGCAAACAGTAAGGACCCAGATCAGTACCGGAAATAATGTCACTCCTGATCTTGATCCAAACCGATTGACACTCTGAAAGTGTGTTCCTTAAAGAATTTATGGAAAAAGGTTATTTTTGAAAAAAATAGTCAGCAGATGACAAAAAGATAATAGAAAATTTTTTTCTGGTTTAGTTGTATTGTATTTAACCCTTAAAGCGCCAATCACTGCTGCAGCAGACTACAAAGTTCGCTACACCTTTCCCAATTTTTGACAAAAATAAGTATGGTATTACATGAGAATCGTCTGCCAGCAGACGACTCTCATGAAATATAATGCCTTATTTGAAATTTTTTAAAAAGTTGCAAAATTTGCAATTGTCCTCTGCTGCAAATTATAGGTGCCGCTTTAAGGGATGAAATTAAGGTGGAGCTTGCAATTAATAATTCTGTACAGATGATGTCAGAAATGTGTAGAAAGACCCTGGTCCAACATTTTATTAGACATACAGTGAAGGTCTAGATCAAGTCCATTTTATCTGACAATGTGGTCTGCTGATAACCTTGCAAACAGTTAGGACCCAGATCAGCACTGATTAAAAGTCTGTCCTGATCTGTGTCCAAAATGTTTGACATTCTAATAGTGTTCCTGGAAGAATTTTTGAAAAAAGCTCATTTAAAGAAGTCAGCAGACGACAAAAAGCAAGAAAAAATTCAACTAGTTAAAAAAATCTTTCTGGTTTAAATGGTCAAGCAGTTGCTGATCCAGGGGTGTTCAGGGTGTTTCGCTCGAACCCTCCTCCCTACCCCCGTTTTTAAATATTGTATGAGAATGAACTAATTTGGTCTCGGTGAGACCAAATTATTTCATTTTCATGGGAAATTTAGGAAAAATGAGATGGATCCAAACCATTTGACAATCTGAAATTGTTCCTAAAAGATATTTTTTGAACATGACTGAAAAATTGTTCACTGGTTGAAGAAACAAATCATCCATAATCAAACATTTTGGATCCAGATTTTGGACCGACAGCAGTGTTAAATCTACGAAATTTTCGGTGGTCATTTTCATGTGGTTTAAGATGGAAATTAAACACTGTCCAATATTTGCCCATTTGCATGATGTTGAAGCTTTAATTAGCAAGGGGCCATTTGATACAAAAGTGGGTTGATGGCACCCTCTAGATTTTGCAGAGGCGATCAGCAGACAACATTAGTGGGCAAAAAGTTAACTCATAAAGCGCCACCTACAATTTGCAGCAAACGACAATTTCAAATTTTGCTGGTTTTAAGGCATGATATTTCATGAGATTCTCATGAAATATCATACCTTATTTTTTCAAAAATTAGGAAAGTTGTCACCATATTTGTCGTCTGCTGCAGTTGTGATTGGCGCTTTAAGGGTTAAATAGAAAAGACTGATATAATCAAATGTCATCTGTTATAATAAAATGCATAATTTTAAGTTGTATAATTTTTCAAAGTGGAGTTTGGTAAAACATAGGTCCAGATAAGTGAACTTTTAAAGACAAAATTGTGAGTACACTTGCAATTTTTCATCCATTTGAACCTTTGTTTTGGGTGCTCAAAAGAACCGTCTCATTGAGACGGCTCTTTTGAGCATCAAGAAAATTGTTTTTTGGTTGAAAATAACAAAATGATTTTTAAGCACTTTCACCTGGATACTTAAAGTGTATTTAGCCATTCCCTTTCAACTGATAAGAGACTGCCTGCAGCCAAATCAAGGAAATCAGATCAATTGACAGGGGCCCCATACTGGGAAATTAGTCATATAGTACACATGTATAGGTAAAGCTCTCAATAGCCCTTCAAGAGCCTCTATATGACACAATGCAAATGATATGGCACATTGATTTCTGTTTCCAGCCAGTTCATTTGTATGATTGCAATATAATACAGATGAATCTTATGCTGTCTGGAAAGCAGTGCAGATCTAGATTTCCTGTCCACAGATGGATTCACTAGATTAAGCCAGCTGATTCTTCATCTACACTCTTTTCTAAAGATGACATATCCTGGTTCAACAGGACAAGGGTTCACTCATAGAAGCATAGTTTGTTTTTTGTTCGTTTGATTTGATTCTTTACATCCCATCAACAATCTTTCAGTTAAACAGGGACCTGTCTTCCTGGGTTGAACCAGTATCAAGCTAGGATACTATAAGCATAGAGTTCATTTAATGGGACATCGGCCAGATCAGATATGACAGAATGTGGCCCTCATAAGGTTTTGCACTGTTTCCTTACATTAGGTACTTTTAATATTTGAGTGAAATTATAATCCTAACAGGAGATGGATGGGTTCAATTGATAAGCATTGGAAATTGGAGGATCATTGACACCTGCTATGGGTAAATGCCTATGGTTTTTAGTAAAAATTAAAGTTTGTCAATCGTTCCTTTCGTCGCCGTGAAGCTACTCTGACCTCTGTACTTTGACAGTGAAATCCATTATCCATATTAAATGCTTCAAAGACATTAAGCAGCCGCAAAAACCAGGGCTTAAGCCCTAAAAGTGCCTTTTCTACCAAATAAGAAATAATGACAGCACTGAAGTTCTCTAGCACCAACCTCCTAAATTGATTTGTATTCTGTGCTAGTTTAATTTGAAGTAAATAAAGTGTAAAAGTAGAATTAGTAAGGTTTATGCATTTTTCATAAGAAAAAAGTTCGCTGTTGTTTAATAAAACATTCTATAGCAAAGGTCCTGTACTAATCTATTTGCATGCTGGGTAATTGTTCATGCTTTCATTTTCTCTGCTGGCTTTTTTCAAAATCAAGATTTTTTACAAATAAATCACCTAGGAGTACTATCGGACTGTCAAACAGTTGGGATTCAGATCAAGCTTGACATTCTGTTGGTCTCCAAACTGTTTCCAAAGGCTATCAGCAGACGACAAAATTCTCTGCTGGCATGCTAAGAGTTTTAAAACTGCTAAGTGTATTATCTCATTTAGGTAGCTTTCGTGAATATGTAAACCATAAATATTCGGACACTTTATGCTATGCCCTTCAAAGGATCTAGCTATTGAATCAGTTTTACTTCCCAATGCTAAATGGGACACTTTTATTCCTTCATTATTTGTCTACGGCTGAGACATGAATATTCTATGACCTTTCTTCCAATCTTCGGTAATCTTCGTAAAATGGGTGCTTTAGATTGTGGCATGATTTCTTTTATGAATGAAAAAATCAAAATTCCTTGATAGCCTAATGGATAAAGATGTGGGATCGAGTCCAGTAGCATTTCATTTCTTTTCTTCTTTCTTTTAAATTTGCTAATTTCTTTGTCTTTATTCTTGCTTTTGTGTACACATGGATATATTTTTTTGAATCTGGCATATGTTTATTCAACAAATACACACACATAGAAACGTATATAATTTCAAAAAGCCGAAATAACTCCTTGCACGCTGGGTGAATTTAATACTTTTGTTGTCATCTGCTGATTTTTTTTTCAAAATAAACTTTTTCAAAGCATCTTTCAGGAACACTATCAGAGTGTCAAACGGTCTGTATCAAGATCAGGACCGATGTTCTGTCCGCATTTTAACATTTTAACTTTCCTTATTAGCAGAGACTTTTTTCATGTGCTGTTAACCTTTGCAAACAGTAAGGACCCAGATCAGGACCGGAAAGAATGTCACTCCTGATCTTGATCCAAACCGATTGACACTCTGATAGTGTGTTCCTAAAAGAATTTATGGAAAAAAGTTTTTTATTGAAAAAAAATAGTCAGCAGATGACAAAAAGATAATAGAAAAAATCTTTCTGGTTTATTTGTATTGTATTTAACCCTTAAAGTGCCAATCACTACTGCAGCAGACTACAAATTTCGCTACACCTTTCCCAATTTTTGACAAAAATATGGTATGGTATTACATGAGAATCGTCTGCCAGCAGACGATTCTCATGAAATATAATGCCTCATTTGAAATTTTTGAAAAAGTGGCAAAATTTGCAATTGTCCTCTGCTGCAAATTATAGGTGCTGCTTTAAGGGATGAAATTAAGGTGGAGCTTGCATTTAATAATTCTATACAGATAATGTCAGAAATGTGTAGAAAGACCCTGGTCAAACATTTTATTAGACATACAATGAAGGTCTAGATCAAGTCCATTTTATCTGACAATGTCGTCTGCTGATAACCTTGCAAACAGTTAGGACCCAGATCAGCACTGATTAAAAGTCAGTCCTGATCTGTGTCCAAAATGTTTGACATTCTAATAGTGTTCCTGGAAGAATTTTTGAAAAAAGCTCATTTAAAGAAGTCAGCAGACGACAAAAAGCAAGAAAAAAATTCAACTGGTTAAAAAAATCTTTCTGGTTTAAATGGTCAAGCAGTTGCTGATCCAGAGGGTGTTCAGGGTGTTTCGCTGGATTCCTCCTCCCTGCCCCCCTGTTTTTAAATATCATATGAAAATGAAATAATTTGGTCTCGGTGAGACCAAATTATTTCATTTTCATGGGATATTTAGGAAATATGAGATGGATTCAAACCATTTGACAATCTGAAAGTGTTCCTAAAAGATATTTTTTGAAAAAATCAATTTCTAAAAAGTCAGCAGTCCTCAAAACAATAATGTGGTCTGGACATTCATTGTTCATCTAAATTGAAGGATGTTCTTGTTACCTTGACAACATATTGCATGCGTTTGACCACATGGTGAGAAGCGATCACCTGGTCGCTTACTAATAAACAGCTAACAAGGAAAGAGTTAAATTCTTTAAGAAAGCCTCCTGTAATTAAAATTATTGAATAAATTATTTTGTTCACAGAACCGAAAAAAAGTCCCTGATCAGGCTGCTCTTCTTGAAGCATGCTGATCTCAAGCCAATCTGAGAAATTAGCTTACCTAACTCACTTGTTTAATTCCTTGTGGCAAATAGTTTGGAACCAGATCAGGTTGGAGGTTAATTTTTTTTTCAAAAACTCAACTGGGGATGAAATTCAACAAAATATGGCGAAAAAAATTATTGGTTACTTTTCATTTTTTTAACATGAGCATGATAAATTACATGCTAAGTTGATTTGAGCATGAATCAGGACCAGGCTGGACATTTTGTCTTAACTGCTTACAAGGTGTAAAATTACATGGTCGTGGATTTCATTTAAAACCCTGAAATGTGTGATCCCTATGGTGGTATTCAGTTGCGGATCCAGAGGGTTTGGCTTGACCCCCCCCTCCGCTCCCCCGCTTTTAAATATCATTTGAATGTATTTTTCATTGAGACCAAATTATTTCGTTTTCACAGGATATTTAATAAAAATGAAATAAAATCAGCAAAGCAAACCCCATCCCTAAAATCTTTATACATACTAGCCTCCTTTCCAGAAAGCCTGGATCTGCACCTGCAGGTATTACACATTTTACATATCAAACCCTTTGAACAGGACTTAACTGTGACCAAATTCAGTGAATGTAAAATCCTGGGGAGCTGGACAAAACATCCCGGGACAAAACATCCCATGCCATTTTTTGACACCCCGGACAAAACATCCCACAAAGATTTGCCACCCCGGACAAAACATCCCATGCTGTTTTTGTCACCCCGGACATAACATCCCATGCTGTTTTTGTCACCCCGGACATAACATCCCATGCCATTTTCGCCACTCCGGGGTGACAAAAACTGCATGGGATGTTTTGTCCGGGGTGGCAAATCGATGCGGGATGTTTTGTCCGGGGTGGCAAAAAATGGCATGGGATGTTTTGTGGCGGGATGTTTTGTCCTACATTCAAATTCCTGTAAAGTCTGACCAGACTTCTGTTTTATGGATATTCTGATCTTGGTTAACATAATATGCTAATGCTCATTTCTTTGAATCCTTAAAATGACTAGGACACAAGCTGGAACAAAAGCACAAAAGAGGAGAAATTGTTGACACAAGTTGGGACAAAAGCACAAAAGAGGAGGAATTGTTAGCATTTTATATTTTTATTTATACTTTACATGCTGGATACTTCTTCATGATTTTGTTGCCGTCTGCTGACTTCTTTTCAAAAAATCTTTCAGGAACAAAACCAAGGTGATTAACTGTTTGGATCCAGATCAAGCCCAACATTCTTTTGGTCCTGATCTGGCTCCAAACTGTTTGCAAATGTCATCAGATGACAAAAGTTGCTGCTAGTACAGAAAAACCTGACCATGGTTTACCCTTGTCCTGCTGAAAAATCTACTTTACAGGCTTGATTTCAAGATATTTTCAACCTTTTCCTATTGTAAATTAACAGGACCTTTATATACAGGACCCAAAAAACCTTGATAGTATCATTCTGAGTATATAATCTTAGATTAATCTAAGTATAAGTGGTTTCTTATCTATGCTCTGCAGTATCTGCACATTTATGCAACCAAAAGTACAGATTGGTTAATTTACAGAGCTCATTATGGCCAGGTGACTTATTATATGTCCACTTTCAAATCAAGTATTAGCTGTATTCCACCCTATAAGCGCACTGTGTCCACAGTCTAACTATTCAGAGCTAACTATGATGTTTATATGGAGTTAATCATACTACGGTAAATGTTCTAAAATTTCGAACACTCTAAAATTACGAACACCTAAAATTATCACCGAAAATAATTTTTAAAACATCCTAAAAAATCGAACACTGACTTTTTTTCGGAAAAGTGAATTTCTAAAATTACGAACACACCTTATTTTCCGCGGAAAATCGATGTCCGTTTACCTGTTTGTCCCAGCTGTGTTCGGTATACTTCTACCGTACAGCACGTGAGCGGTAGCGGCATTTGGAATGTTCCATTCTACTTAGATTTGTAATCTGGCATGTGGCGTTCTATTTCGCATGCCAGCGCGCGACGTTATACATTATACATTATTCAAGGTCACCAGCATTGACGAACTTGATGCACGGACAAGTTCCTGCAACGATTCCGAAACTGCTTTGACTACTAATAATAATGGAAATGTCCAGTTATTTTTTAAAAAGAAGTCTATTTTTCAATTGTTAACCCTTAATGCGCCAATCGCAACAAAAGTCATCTGCTTTTCTCATCTGCTGAAATGTTTAAGAAGCCTCTATGGCTAACAGTGTGGACCCAGATCAGACTGCTCCTATAGGAGCAGTCTGTTCTAGGTCCACGCTGTTTGCTTCTATACTTAACTTGTCAGTAATGTTAGGCAATTATTTGCAGCAGACGACTTCAGCAGACAACATTTTCAGATGCATTTTTTTCTTGGCGCTTTAAGGGTTAAAATGAAGTGGTTAAATAAAATGTGCATTTCTCTTTGTGGAATGAATATATTGTTTCTTCAGCGGTACTTAGAATGAGACATTTTTCCGTGTTTCACCCCTTTAAATCCAAAATATCTAAAATGGAATCTTCCATTTGGTGAACTGACTTAATCCAAACTAGCTGCAAATAAATGAAGGAAAAAAAAATATTGGTCCCTGAATAGACTGCTCATTTAGCAGCCTTCACTAGTTTCTCCACTTAAGATCCTGAATTTCTACATACGAGCTATCAATAAATGAAATATAAAAAGAATAATTGTCCCATAGTAGATTGCTCCTTGCAGGCTGGTCTAGGACTATTCAAGCTGGTCTCGTATTTAACTGAGCAATGTAGTTATGGAATCCATTGAGTAAATATTTAGAAATTGCAGTGACTAAATCAATCACCGGGCCGCGTAGCGCAGTCGGTAACGTGTCTGGCAACAGATGAGAGTCTGACTGCAGACCCAGGGATTGCGAGTTCAATCCCGGCCCGGTTACATACTTTCATGGAGATTGATCTAAGGTCATTCTCCTCCCTTCCACTGAATCATTCAAGAAGGGTTGTTGTCAGTTACAAGCGAAAGTATGTGCACGAAGTACTGGCTAACTGCTTTTTCAAGCCTGCCCAGGAAAAAAGTGTGTTTAGGTGAACTGACCGTCCCGCCATGACTATAGCTGTTGACTTGGGACGTAAAGCAACAAAACAAACAAAAACATAAATCAATCATTCTTCAGGGACAGTTAGTAACACTTTAGCTTGATGTTATATGCTGTTAACCTTTGCAAACAGTTTGGATCCAGATCAGGCCTGAGATTTTGTCAGTCCTGACCGGGATCCAAACTGATAAAATGTTGGTCCTGATCTGAATTCAAACAGTTTGACACTCTGTCAGTGTTCCTGAAAGAATTATTTGGGGAAAAATGAAATAAGTCAGTAGAAGACAACAAAATAATAAGAATATTCAACTACACAGAATGCAAATAGTTAAAATACAGAAATTTCTACCTGTGACACCTTTCAGATACAAAATGGGCATATCCATGTATATTGTATCAATATGTATGTAAAAATCTATCCTAATGAAAGTGGTTATAATTATTATTACAATGAATTTTTTTTTTCATATCAGAATTCGAATAAACTTAAGGAAACTGATTGCGAGTTTGCTGTTTTTTTTTTTTGTTTTAATAGTAATCTATTAGGTTTTCACTATTATTGAAAGATTCTTTTTGATGCTGAGTTAGAGTTATTTTCATATATTCAAATGAAGTGGTTCAATAAAATAGGTTATTAACCAAAATTGCAAACAGTTTAGATCCAGACCAGGACTGACATTTTGTCGGTCCTGACCTGAATCTAAACTAATAAAATGTCGGTCCTGATCTGAATTCAAAATGTTTGACATTCTGTTAGTGTTCCTGAAAGATATTAAAATGAAAAAAATGAAATAAGTCAGCAGACTACAACTAAGAATAAGAATAAAACAATTAGCAAGAATGCAAAGATTTAAAATATAGAAATTTTAACCTGTGACCCTTTCAGATACAAAATGGGCAAATCATTGTTTATTGTATCGATATGTATGTGTAAGTCTAGAATGAAATTGGCGATTATTACAAGGAATGTGTTACAAGGAATGTGTTTATACAAACTTAACGAAACCTATTGCGAGTTTGCTGGGTTTTTTTTGTTGTTGTTTTTTTGTGTGTGTTTTTTATAAACTTTTAGGTTTTCTCTATTATTGAAAGATTCTTTATGATGCTAAGTTATTATTATGATAATAATAATAATAATAATAATAATAATGATGGAAATGCATGTCCAGAGTTATTATTAAATGAAATTTAATACTCATATGTTCAATTGAAGTGGTTAAATAAAATGTGTGTTTCCCCTTGTGGAATGGATATATTGTTTCTTTAGTGGATCTTAGAATGAGATCATGTTTCCATGTTTCACCACATTAGATCCAAAATTTCTAAAATGGAATCTTCCCTTTGGTAAACTGGCTTAATCCATACTAGCTGCCAAAAAATGAAAAAATATTGTCCCTGAGTAGACTGCTCATTTAGCAATACTAGCCTAGAAAGAGAACATTAGTTTCCATCATTCACCCCTTAAGATTCTAATTTCTTAAATGGAATCTTCCAATTGGGGAATTGGTCTTATATTATTGAGCTATTCAGTCACTGTAAAGGGGGCAACTTTAATATTCATATCTGGGTGTGGTTTGGCTATTTCATCTGTTCAAGAAGGGAAATCATGTTCTATCTATTTGGTTAAGAGTTTAAGTTGTTTGAGCCAGTAAACGTGCGTGCGTTTCATGAAAATCCTAACAGTTTATACACTGAACTCACATTTATTAACCCCTAGAGCGCCAATATAAAAATATTGTTGAAGCGACGTTGACAAACAGTGTAGACCCAAATTAGATGGCTCCTTTGGAAGCTGTCTATACTGGGTCCACACTGTTTGTCTCTATACTTACGTTTACCAATAATGAGACATTTTCGGATGAAGTCACTAAGCTGGATTAAATAATGTTTTGCGTCTCAACTGAGGTAATGGCGCAAGATGATATAGGCCAATTTTGACCTCAGACGGATCAAAGGTCAGACAAGTCTACTTAGGAGCACGAGAAAGGTAAATAAGATTGTAACGGTTGTTTTCTCACCAAATATTTACTGCTCATGCTATCGAAGTAACAAACTTTCCAATAAATATGTAACGACATGACCAATACAACATCTACAGGCTTAGTCGAGCGGTCTACGTCTTAAATTGCAAATATTCCGTCGAAAGTTTTAGAGTTAGATTCCCTGAGTTCGAGTCCCAAAGATTTGTTTTTCTTTTTAGCATATCTTTTTATTCTTCGAGAAAACTTGAATTTCTCATGTTTTACGCGAAGGTTTTTTTTCTATTTGGCGCATGCTCAATTCATTTGCAAACGAATCTATTTCATTCGACACAGAGCAAACACCATACCGACGTAGTGCAGATGCAGAAGATCCATAACTTTTGCAAAAAGGAGAATGAAGTTGGGCCGACAATATCATTGAACCAGACAAAGGAAAGGACTTCAATTAGGGTAAGAGTACCATTGAGCGGCTGATGAAGCGAGACCAGACAATATAGGAGAAACCTGAATGGTCTAGAACGAAAGAAGGGCCAACTTGACGACTTTAAAGTATGTTGAGCATGTTTTGTCAGTAGAGCATGTATACTGGTTAAAGAAGATTGCGATAAAGGAAGAACATGAGCCAGTGGTGATATTGCGTCGGAAACCAACTACAGCTCCTAAAGTGACACTGCCAGCGAGAGGGAGGGCATGTGAAATTAAATGTATCTGAAAGTTAATAAATTACGAAATAAAATACATAACATGATGAAAAAATATAATATAAAAAGCTAAAACACACACACACACACACACACGCACGCGCACACACACGCATTAAAAGTAAAAAAAAATGTCTGACCAAGACTCGAACTCGCATTGATTTCTTTCACCTTATAAAGCAAAAAATAATGTAGTGCTGCTTACCTACTGAGCTACAGAGAACGTTGACCAGATGGGTGATAGTTACCTATATAATGAATTATGTATTATTCATGTAGACACCTGTGATACCGCTTTGTAACGGTTTCTACCTGTTTCCCCTTTCACGTGCTGTAAATTCGAATAGTCTGATCTTTGATCCGTCTGAGTTCAAAATTGACCTATAGTCACTTTTGAAGAAAACCACGCCTCATTTTCAGCTTTTACTTATGTCTAAGGTAGACAAGGCCTAATTTCGCATTCATGAGGTGCCGCCTTTACAGAGATCAAAAAGTTCTATAATACATATTAGCTATCAATAGATAAAATACAAAAAGAAAGAATACTTGTCCCTGAATAGATTGCTTCTTTAAAAAAAGTGATCTCAGTGAGAGGGTTCTTTTGAGTACCCACAACATGTGCTGTAGTTTGGTAAAAGGGAAGGTGATTATGCATCTGGCACTCTTATCTGGGGTCTGGTGGATGTTTACTCGATTTACTTAAAAGTTGTTTAAGGCACACATAATATGTTTTAGGTGCTCAAAACATTTGTCTTTGTGAGACAGTTATTTTGAGTACCCAAAACATGTGTTGTGGTTTGGTAAAAGGAAAAATGATTTTACAACACACAATCTTATCTGGAGGTCTGGTTAATGTTTACTCAATTTACTTGCAATGGGAATTTTAATAGCCATACATCATATGTTTTGGTTGTTCAAGAGTCAAATGTCTCATTGAGACGGCCCTTTTGAGAACCCAGAACATGTGTTGTGGTTTGGTAAAAGGTGGTCTGGATGATGCTTACTCCATTTACTTGGAAATTTTCTAAGCAGCACACCATATGTTTTGGGTGCTCAAAAGAATGGTCTCAGTGAGATGGTTCTTTTAAGTACCCACTATACTATAACTGAAAGATTATTGATAGGAAGTTAAGAATCAAATCTAACAAACAAACAAACACACTACATGTGTTGTGGTTTGGTTAAAGGAAAAAAAAATGTTGATTTTTTTTACATTTTAATGCCCCCAAAGGAACTTAGGAAGGCATATAGTAATCGCACTGTCCGTCCGTCCCGCTTCGTGTCCGGTACATATCTCCTAAATTCTTTGAGGTAGGAATTCCAAATTTGGTGTGTTGATTCATCCTGGCATGGCGGAGTGTCACATACCATTTTTGGGTCGCTGCGACCTTGACATCTAACCTAGGTTTTAGAATAATTGTGTCCGGAGCATATCTCTAATATTATTTGAGGTAGGAATCTCAAATTTGGTGTGTGGATGCATCTTGGGATGACATAGTGTCACGTACCATAATTAGGTCACTGTGACCTTGAACTTCACCTCTGACCTTGTTTCTAGAAACTGCATTGAGTCTGGTGCATATCTCCTATGTTCTTTGAAAGAGGAATTCCAAATGTGGTATGCAAATGTATCTTGGGATGATCGAGTCTCAAATACCATTTTCGGTTCACTGTGACCTTGATCTCGACCTCTGATCTAGTTTTAAGAATTATTGTGCCTGGAGCATATCTCTTACATGCTTTGAGGTAGGAAATCTAAATTTGGTGTGTGGATGCATCCTCAGATGGTGGAGTGTCTCGTACCATTTCCGGATCACTGTGACCTTGACCTCTGACCTAGTTTTAGAATAATCATGCCCGTAGCATGTATTTCATATTATATCAGGTAGGAATCTCAAATTTGGTGTGTGGATGCATCTGGGGATGAAGAAGTGTCACATACCATAATTGGGTCACTGTAACCTTGAACTTGACCTCTGACCTAGTTTCTAGAAACTGTATTGAGTCTGGTGCATATCTCCTGTATTCTTTGAGATAGGAATTCCAATTTTGGTGTGTAAATGCATCTTGGGTTGATGGAGTGTCACATACCATTTTTGGGTCACCTTGACCTTGATCTCTGACCTAGTTTTAAGAATTATTGTGCCCATAGCATATCTTTTATATTCTTTGAGATAGGAATTCCAAATTTGGTATGTGTATGAATCTTGGGATGGCGGAATGCTGCGTACCATGTTTGGGTCACTGTGACCTTAAACTTGACCTTTGACCTGGTTTTTAGAATAATAATATATGGAGCATATCTCTTTTATCATTTGAGGTAGGAATCCCAAATTTGATGTGTGAATGCATCTTAGAATGGCGGATTGTCCCGTCCTATTTTCCGGTCACTGTGACCTTGAACTCTGACCCAGTTTCTAGAATTGGCATAACTTCTTTATTCTTTGAGGTAGGAATTCCAAATTTAGTGTGTGGATGCATTTTGGGATGGCCAAGTCTTGTATACACTTTTCGGGTCACTGTGACTTTTTCCTTTGGCCTAGTTTTAGAATAACCGTGTTCTGAGCATTTTTTCCATATTGTATGAGCTAGGAAACCTAAATTTGGTATGTGGTTGCATCTTGGGCTGGCAGAGTGTCATGTTTCAGTTTTGTGACCTTGACCTTATATCTAAAATAATCCTGTCAGGAGCACATCTCGTATATTATTTGAGGGAGGAATCCCAAATTTGCTGTATGGATATATCTTTGGATGCTGATGTGTGGCATACCATTTTTAGGTCACTGCGATCTTGAACTATGACCTAGTTTCTATAATAATTGTGTCTGGATCTTATCTCCTATATTATTTAATGTATGAATCCCAAATTTGGTGTTTTGATTCCTCTTGGGATGGCGGAGTGGTGAATATCATTTTGGGTCACTTTGATAAGGATATTATATTGTATATGACTTGGATAAGGATAAGTTTAGATATTTACATTTAACCAAAACAAATACTTAATTGTCATGTTAAAATATAAACTATTATTTTTCACGTCCCTCTATCTATATTTTAGTATTATACACACAAGGAATATTGAAAAAGTTGATATATATAACATCTGTAAAAAGGTCTTGATAATCAGTAATAATTTAATTCCTAAGATTAAAGCACCAAAACCTAGAGATTTATAGGAAACTATGTGAAAAATATTCATTTCGCCCTGAAATATCATCTCTTACACCAAGTCTATGTCCTGGCTTATTTATAATGTTATGTAACATCAGTAACAACCTGTAACAAGTTCTCCTATCTTGTTGTTGAACTTGCAAAATTTATCATTCTTTATTATATTAGCACGACTATCAAATAATGGAAGATTTCATATATTTTTACTTGAATAATACCTACCGAATTGGGCTCCTTAAAACTTAGGGTAGTGTTGTTTAATTGCTCATATAATGCACCATATTTAAGATAGATTAACACACTTTGTTTTTTCTATGAGCCAAATGAGTAAGTACAATTAGATCAAAAGCATTTTAAAAAAGCACAAATCAGCTGTAAAAGCAAATAATATTGGTCACAATTACCATTTTTAAGGGTAGTTTAATTTAAGTAACGCACATAACACATTAGGATGCAGTTATTTTGCTTTAAAACTTTTATAAGTATTCTAGGTATCCAGTAGGCAAACTATATGCGTAATTTAAATAGTGAGTTTAATCGGGAGTTTAATGCCTTCTTATTGCACAGACTTTTACTTTTCATTTTCTGAATTTTATATGGTAACATATGTAACAGACTGTCAGAGGCAAACACCCAATCATACACATCTCTTGTTCTACGCAGCTTGAAATATTCTTTTTAGATACGATGTGTCTGCAAAATTCTTTAACGGGGAGCAAAACATTCTCAGCCATCAGTCTAACAATGATACATTGCCATTTCGGTAACGTATATTTTAGGATTTCTCACCAAGGGAGAAATTGAAATCTCTCTGTTTTGATATAAAACTCTCACAACTTTGAACACAAAGTGTAAAATGCTTCTTTGAGCTAAAAACTGAAACTATTATTTTTGGATAAAAAACCCGGCAGGGTTTTTCTCCCATTTTATTTTGTGGGGGAAAAACCCCGCGGGGGAAAAACCCTGCGGGGGAATTTTCTTTTTCCTCTAGAGGCACAATATAATGCTGAAAGTTTTTGATATACCTTTTATTATGCATTGTGATGAATAATAATTCAAAAAAGTCAACTTGAATTTTTCAAAAAACCCTGCGGGGTTTTTCCCCCACAATCTGAAATGGGAGAAAAACCCCGCGGGGGAAATCAAAGTTTGGAATTAAGCCATATCAATCAGTTTCTGCAATAATTACAATCAAACAAACTTGTTTCTTGAACAAATTTTAATATTTATTTTTTTGAAAAAACCCTGCGGGGTTTTTCCCCCATTTGAAAATGTGGGGGAAAAACCCCGCGGGGTTTTTAACTTTGACCATTTTTTTCACCATGATGGCATATATTTTTTTAGTCATAATTATATATGTTTTGCTTCCTTATGTCTGTATTTATGTAATTTAGTGGTTTTGAGTCTTTTGCATCACTAGAAAGATGATGTGATTTTGCCAAATTCTGGTGTGGCAAAAAAAAAAAACTGGTGGCTGTTCATGTTGATTCCTTGATTATTGTTGGTTCCATTGTTTAAGGAGGTTCTGTGTTTGATCCTTGCTTTTTTATGCATTACTTAGTGTCTTTACTAGTTTTACAACCATTTTGATGGGGAAGTCTTTGAGATATCTGGTTGCTTTACGATTTAATTTCCTGATGCCTGTTATAACTGTTAGCAATCCGTGACGTTTTGTCACCTGGTGGGAAAGGGATGACCTCTTCGCTCTCGTTTGTGGTGTCTAAATGTGAGTTTGTCACTTTCCAATTGGGATCCTGGGTAAGGTCTGGTACTTGATTGTATCGAATCCTAATCTTTGCATCCTTACTTACTTGGATAAACGCCTCGGCGTTGTAAGCCGTTGATTACTCGTGAATTACAAAATTCAAGCTCATATAACGATTGATCCTTCGATTTCAAGAATACTGGGTTAACATATCTGCTAAAGTTTCTGTGTTAATTTGAGTACGAACTTAAAATTTCACTTCTTTATCTGTTTAGTATAAAGCGATGTCAGTTCTTATGTCTAATTATAAAAAAAGACTTACATATGTTGACGGTTATATTTCAGTAGAACGACTGCCGTACGCCCTGCGGACTCGGAAGCAGAAGAAGAGGCGTAACGAAAACAAGCCTAATACGTGGTGGTTACATCGTTATGTATCAGTACCGTATACTTACATGTATGCGAAAGAGGCAGTTCTCGAGAGTTTGATACTCCTCACACTTGCTCAAAGTCATTATTTAACCCTTTGTATTCTGGTGGATTTTCCAATACATATTGATGCAATAAGTATGGGGCTGCCCATTTAGTACTTAAAGGAGTCACACGTAGAATATTCTTTATGATGTTTTTTTGCCCCTGAAGGTTGTTTAAATCTTAGCAAACAGTGCAGACCCTGATGAAATGCCGCATGATGCGGCATTTCATCTGCGTCTTCACTGTTTGTAAAAATACCCGTTTAAGTATTTCCCGTATACAAAGGGTTTTGAACATGTATGCATAGATATCTAGCGGGATAAGTTAACATTCACAACCTCTTATTACTGTCGTGCCAACCAAGAGTGTCAGTGACGTAATACTTTGTTTACAATTGCTAAGTAAAACACTAACGTGTACACTTCACTTAATCTAACGCGAATCGATAGATCACTTGTGAATTAATCCTATCCTGAGTCCCTGATAACTTTGTAAACAAGACATGAAGTCATTGTCAGTCTTGGCTGGCAGGACAGTAGTATAATGTACTGTGATGAAATGTGTGGAACCAAGAAATTGGTAACAATAAGCAGAATGATTGAGGACGATCATGTATTCTGAAGATTGACTATTGTGGCTAAACGGGTGATAATGGGTCTGACGTGGCATTAACTGTCAGAATGATACTTCTATGATCCAAAGCATAGCGAGTTGTCTTAACTATTTGTGACCAAATTCCTCTGACAAAAATAATGAATCTGTGGTTTTTCATGAATATGTGTTATATACATGTATAAAGATAGATGGAGTACAAGTATATGTTTTCATGTTCAATCATTTTTCCTCGGTTTTTCAATAAAAAAATATGAAACGTTATAAAAAGAGTTGGCTAGAACATGGATATCATGCGACAGTATGCATGACTTGTTTTAAATCACCCACCGTGGCTCAACTTGAGGTTTTCTTTAGCTCGGACTATCTGTGAGTCGAGAGCCCTTTTCTTTGTTTTATCAAAGTGTGTTAATTTAATTAGATTGTTTCTCTCTGATGAAACATTGCTATAGTTAGGAAGCCTCCATACGAGCTAGGTAATTTTTGTGCTTTAACAACAACCAAATCTAGGGCGAAGCTTTGATACCAGTAAAATGCATGTAAGCTCTGTAAGGCTGCTGTCCATTCTAAGGCAGTGATTCTTGTATGCCTGATGGTATCGTTTTGAGATGTATCATTGATTTTCCCATGTGGTGTCCTGGCGCAGGCTTAGTACTTGATATTATCGATTCCTAATCTTTGCCTTCATAGGTCATGATAAATAAAATGTCGATTCTAAGGAGGTGGCTTTGTTGCTGTTGATTCATTGTTTATTGTTGCACCTATTGTTTGTGGAGACTCTGTGTTGGTCCTTGGTTTGTTAGTACTTTATGTCCTTCTAGGTTTGTACATGTAATCATCTTATTGGGGAAGCGAGAGCTGGTTACTTTACTTTAGTTGTCTTACTGATGTCTTGTGACTGTTAGTTATGTGGCTTTTCCTCATGGTGCCGTGGATTGGTCTGCAGTGTGTAATTATGGTATTTCCTGATCATACTCACTTGCAGACAATCAGAATTATGATTTTGCAAATCCAATATTTAGATTAGATCAATATTAATTTATATCGGAAACAGTGTCAAAATATTCCAAGAACTGATGGAAAGATGGATGGACGGACTATCTAATGTACTGGATATAAAACACACCAGAACTTATCAGTTTTGGGTTGCGTAGTTTTTACCCTTTCACCCGACACTTCATCTACATCATTCATTTATGTGATTTATGTATAGCTGTACCATCTTTGAAAAGACTGCACAGTGCAAAGCTTGTTTGAGCATTCGCTGCACGCATATGCGTTATGTACTTACAAGATATCATGAACGTTTAACGAGTATGAGTAAGCCTTAAAACATGCCCAATGTGGTGCTCTCTGACAAAGCTTTTGTCATTATTTGAGCCACGATATTTGATTTCCAACAATGTTCAGTCAGGAGCTTAACAATCATGGAATAGTCAAGCGACTAGCAAAGGCTCTGATCAGACTGTGCGTATGTGCAGGCTGATCTGAGGCTTTGCTGGTCGCACATACCACATTGTTGGAAATCTCATGCCACGGCTCATTTTGATTATTATGCGCTTTTGACAGACACTAAAGTATGTATTCTGTCTTCGCTTCAAGAACCATCGCTTCAACACGTTAATGTCGAAAGGCATGTGTATAACTAACTTCATATGATTCTAGTCCAGGGGGGATAGTCCAGGGGTGATTTAAGGTTTCCTTAGAAAATCTGAACGGACCCCCTCTAGTATAAAATACGTTGATGACTAAATAATGGACCCCCCCCCCTGAAAAAAATATCTAGATCCACCCTTGTTATCATCTCAGTTCAACGGAACAACGGTAGTCATCTCGCGGATTTTGACGATTAAGTTTTTTGTTTTACGATTTAGAAGCGGTAAATGATAGCAAATATACCTTGTTCAGCCTTTTGGTTTAGATAGGGGTAAATAAGACAGACACTCGGCAGGCCTTGGAATGGCAAACGGTGATCCTCGGGACGGATTTTCCTATCCCAACCTTACACTCATGATGGATTCTTATAATGTGTATCATTGACCCTTTCTCTTTGTCCGTTTTCTTCATTTGACTCGTAACTGCTTTCGTATTTATGTATACGATGCGTTACGTATTTGTCTACAGTAACTACAATTGCCGTCTACAAAACATAAGATGACTTTGACACCCTTATGGATACAATGGAGTGTTTATTTAACAAAGAACTTCACATTGAAGTAGAAATTCAACGAAAGCGTTATAAGAAATCGCTGTTCAGTCATGATACATTGCGAACCATTGACGTTCTGTAAAAGATATAGTTGTACAATTCAAACAAATCTGTTAACCATCAGAGTATCAAATGAATCCTTCGAGACGTGATGCTTATATCGAAGATCCGAGCCTTATACTGGACTGGACAGACTATTCTTTTCATAAAGTTTTATTGTGTCAGAATGGTAAATTATTGATTTACAATGGGTTAACTTATAAGTTCATTTGCAGAACATGAATTTCACTCTATCCAACAGTGCAGATCAAGATGAAATTCGCCTTTTGCACAGTTCAGCCGGGTCTTTCACTGTTTCATGCTGTCACATTTGTAAGACACAATTGAGTCATGCAACGAGTAAGTCTTTGATGTCTCTTAAATTTATCTGCCCAGCTGCAATCTGTATGGTTCACCTTGATGCATCCAAAATGTGGCTCGGTAAATGTATTTGCTGTAGCTATTAAGTTCTAAGCAGCGAGTAACACTTAGCACTGATCAGGCTATAGGGTTGTACTGGCTGGCACCAGTAACAATAATATAAGAATATATCATGAGTGTGAGGGTATGATAGACAAATCCGTCCCGACGATCGCCGTTTGGCATCACGAGGCTAACCGAGTGATGGCAAAGGGTGATCCCTATGGACGGATTTTTATATCCTACCGTCACACGAATAATGGATTCTTTTTCTTGCTCACCACTGCTTTATTTATATTTATTTATTTGTTTATTAATTGTTTTAAAATAAGCTTCCAGAAGTCCCTGAATACGCTTAGGATGACATTTCTTGACGACTTGGTTTAGATAGCATAGGTAAGATAAGATTTACTATCCCAGGGTAAAATCTCAGATGTCCTTATCCAGTGTGCAAGAAATATGGTTTCTCAGAGAGTGTCTCAATTTTAATATCAATTATATGGCCCACAAGCGCATCTTTCCCGTGTATTGTTTTCTTGTTTGAATTTCAGAGATCTTAGATCCTTTTTGTCAAAATATATATCATTGAAAGTTAAGTTTTTGAATTTGAATAAACTCACAGAAAGGATATTGTTATACCAGTAACAATGTGTTTCGTATGTCATCCAAACTAGAAGCAACCGGATTGCGTACACAAAGAGACACAAACCTAGTCCAGTGATAACACAGGTATTTTAGCTTCATATAAAATAACATTAGAGAGCTTAGTTATATGTCAACGGATTTCGAGTAAAACATTTTAATTGTATAGGAAAAATATACAGATTAATTGATAAAAGCAGAGGAATTTACTATCGCGTCGACTCCATAAGAGCTGGGGTTCTAATAAAACATCATGGGCTGGAACATTGACAAACAACAGTTACACTGATGACATGTTCAGTGCAGTAACTAGCAAATACAGCCTACACAAAGTTTTGTTGGAGCCGCAATGATGTAGTTGTAAAACGTATTGTCTTGTAAAGCAGGGATCGCTGGTTCGATTACTGGCTAATCCAGCTGAATAGATGAGACTTTAAGCAGTGATCCATCTCAAAATACAGTGAGCCACTTTAGTTACGCACCACCTCTCAGGGCCCACATTTTTTACGAAAATGCTGGAATCAAACATTCTATATGATTATTTACTTATTGGCATTTTATCTGTTTGATGAAATCGAAAAAATATCGAAATCACTCATGCGAATTATTTAGCAACGTCAAAAGCCATTTTGACAAAAAATGCTCGTGCAACCTGAACGTCTACATTTTCTATTTGCGTGTTGCGCTAGAAATTATCCATGGTGATCGTTGTGACATAAAAACACCAAAAACAATTATTTTATTCAAGTCAAATCTCTTTTCGGTCGTTGAAGTTAGTAACAACGTTACTTTTGAAGAAATTCTCGTTTCGATGTCATATTAACGTCAGTAACAATAATCAAACAGGTTTTTCTTCGCAAATTGTTTTGTTATGAGTCACCTGTTGCCATAGAAGTATCAAAACACTATAACATCTTATCATTGACACGTCCTATAGCCTTGGTAGTAGTGACGTCACCACTTACGTCAACACAAAGACGCCAATAAATCAATTAATTTTTTACGAAAATAAACGGCGGATACATGATTGTTTAAAATGAAATTATAAAAGAGGTGTTTTGATAACTAAATTACTCAGAATCATACGGAATTTTAACTAACTTTAAAAAAGTCATAAAATCAACTTTTTTCAAACCTTGGTCAGCTGGGAACCAAAATAGTAAAACGTTTAAAAACTGATAAAGTTAACAAACACATTCCAGTCTTAGATATTGCCAAGAATAAATCGGCTCTTATCTTTGGCATTGCAGAAATTCGACAATGAAAAAAAGTGCAATGTGATTTGAGTTTCATTCGAAATAATGCAATGTGAAATGCTGTTTTGAGGGTAGTGCCCTTCAAGATCCATTTTCTCACGTGTTTCTCATCTGATCATAATAAAATTTTAACCGTAATGCACATATACATGCGGTTTACGCAAGTAGTCTCAGAATAAAATAGCGTGTTTCCTTTTTGAGTAATTTTACATTTTATAAGTGGTGCGTAACTAAAGTGGCTCACTGTTTAACAAGCTGTTGGTGGAAAGTTAAACACAAATACTCACTCATAGTTACTCACAAAGTTTAGATGATAATTTCAACAGTTGTTAGACTCAGTTTTATGTTGAAAACACCTATCATATCATTTTTCCATCAGATAGTGTGCACTAAATACTGTTCCACTAGAAATGTATTCTTTAACAAATTAATAATATAATGCTGATAAAAAAATAGTTGACCTCGAGTCTCAGTGCCCTAACCTGAATGAAATTGGTAGAGACCTTAGGTGATGCTACTCACCTAATACCACTTGTGGTTTCAGACATGAGGATTTTTTTCTATTTTTATCCCCAATCTACAATACAAAGTGTATTGACATTAAACATAATACAATGCTTCTCGTCTAACAAACAATCCAAGTACATGTAAGTGAAGTGTACAGAGTACGCAGGAAGCAGTATTCGCAAGTTTTACTATAGATAACTCGGTTTGCGTTCGGAAATATTCTTTAAAGCCTATGTAAAACATGCTATCCCCCAGGATTGTGACTTATCATTCCCAGGGCAATAATTTGAACAAACTTGGTAGAGGTTTACTAGTTTATGCTACATACTAAATATCAAGGCTCTAAGCATTGTGGTTTTAGACAAGAAGATATTTGAACGGTTTCATTTTGATAATCTATGTAACCTAGATATGCAAAATACTGAAACCGTTTGAACATTTCTTGTGCGTCAGCAACAGCAGATTCTAGGGCGAAGATTTGACACCAGTAAAATACATTAAAGCCCCCCCCCCCCTGGTGGCTTAGGCTGCTGTCCGTTTTAAGGCGGTGGTTCCGTTGTTGTTGACTTTTTGTTTATTGTTACCTCCATTGTGGGGGTGTGTAATTGTTCTATGTTTTGTTGAACGTTACTTTATGTCCATTCTAGTATTGCAATGACCTTGATGGGGAAAAGAGAACTGGTTGCTTTGCTTAATTTGTCTTCCTGGTGTCTCGTGATGGTTGAGCGGCTCTTCCTCGCGGTGCCACGGGGTTGTCTGCGGTTTGTGATTGTGGTATTTCCTGATCATTCTCACGTACTATTTTTCATTATGAATGTTATTCGCATAACTTGGCATTCTTTCAATTTAGTTTTAAACCAGATATATAGTTATACATATCTAAGACATCAACAAGAGCTTCAAATAATTCTATTTGAACCATCTAGAATAAAAAATCCAACAGGTAAACCCCGATGGGCCTGACAACAGCCAAAGCATCAGGCCACTACCATCTCATCAATAGATAAGTCTTTAAGTCGAACCGCCATAGAGTCTGAAGTCCGACACACCGGCGTGCAATTAAAGAGGAAAGTTGCCAACCGTGATTGGGTTGACTACCAAACATGCAGTCTGTTGCAATACATTAATGTTATAGCCAATCTTTTTATAATGGAAAATTATATAATTAACTGTATCTGCTTAGTCTGATCAGCCTCTTTGCCATGAAAAGTAAAATTAATACACTTGCTACTAGGAATAGTACAAGACGTGTAGCTGAGCAGGTTGGTCTGAACCTTACCTGGTTCGCAAACCCCGAATACAGGTTTTCTCGGGCTGAGACCCAAAGGTTTTGTCTTTCTTTATGAATGGTGTCGAAATGGGTATTTTAGGAACCTGAAATTTCACGTTAGACATGATAACTCTATCGTCCTTGTTAGTTGCGACTTGAAATATTTGGTCATCAAGGATACCGGAGAAGGCTGACCAGACTTGTAATGACTTCCATATCATCACACTGAGTTTGCGAGCAGCGAAGTTTCTGACAAGTCTGCGTGGATGCACAGGCTCGTTAACCATCGTTGTTTGCATATGTGATAAGTACTAGAATCACATGTGTTAGCTCAGTCTTCTTTTATCTTGCTGTATTGCAGGTTGAAGCATAATAAAATTCTAGAGGATGGTAGCACTACTGCTGTTATGTTGTTTCTTCTTCACACCAGGAGTACTTTTTGAGATACGCGGTACAAATTGTTATCATTACATTTCAAGTTAACATGGAAAAACATTTCCATACAAGCAATATATACTCATGCTAAAAAAGAAGGCCACCATGAGCTTTGTATAAGGTTCGTTTAATTTGCATAGTAATTCGGGGAACAAGTATAGGCCCACGCAATTTAGATGAAGTCCTTCACCCATATGACCTACAACTATCAGACTTTTGGAAACATTTTTCTCTTTTAGCAAGACAATGCCAGCATACCTGCAATATGGCAAGGAACTGTTTGCAAGCGGGTCATGTCATACCCCCTTAACTGGCCTTCTGGATCCCGATTCATCTCTGACCAGCCACCCCTGGGTTATTCTAGGCTGGTGGGTACATGATCGTATCCTTTACCAGCTGCCACATTTCCCAAATTTGAACACTAGCTGGTTGAACATTGACATTATATTCCATGAAGTTGGTGGTGGGGTACAACCCCAGGCTTCTTTTAAGCATGCGCAAAGGCCTCATAGAATGCATTAATTAATTATATATAAATTTATAATCATAACATGTTCATGTATGTATTTATTTTCAACAAAGCTGGTGAATTTGGGTGGTCTTCTTTTTATTAGCATGAGTATAGATAGAAATGTAAAGACACACTGACAGAGGTAACCCTTTGGTCGCTTTGATTGATATTGTATTGAAACAGCCATACATTTCTTTATGTTATGTACATAATGGTGATTTGTGTACATTTTCTTTACTGGCAGCAATCAAAACTGATCATTATGCCGGGGACATTGGAAGTATTTGCTTCAAGTTAGCCTTGTAGGGTGACGTTGGTACCGTCAATCATGTTTAAACACTCCAATAATTTTCTTACTGACTCCAAGGCGGCGCTTCTTTTGTGGATCCTTTTTATAATTTGTGTTTCGTGTTTGTCTTTGTCATTCCTTGCATCAGTGTGGTCACCTGCAGGGAAAGAGATGAACTTTTGGCTCTCTTGTGTGTTATGTGTTTTTTTGTGCCTTTGTTACATTCCCATATGGTGCTGTACTTGATTGTATCGATTCCTGATCTCTGTCTTCTTCCTTACTTTGTAGTGTGGTAAGTCAATTCATGAGGTCCAACTTAATAAAGCCAATGCCTCTGATACCGAAGCCGCATTTTTAGACTTGCATTTGTCAATTTCTAATGGTATTGTTTCTACCAAAATTTATGATAAACGTGACGACTTTGATTTTGAAATTGTCAATTTCCCATTTTTAGATGGTGATGTTCCTCGTTCTACATCCCATGGAGTCTATATCTCTCAACTCATTCGTTTTGCTAGAGCATCTAGCTATGTTACTGACTTCAACACTCGCAATATATTGTTAACTCAGAAACTTCTTAAACAGGGCTATCGGTATCATAAACTTCGCAAAACATTTTCAAAATTTTATAGACGATACTTTGATATGATTTCTAAATTCCAAGTTGGACTTAAATCTCTCTTGCGCCAAGGACTTTCGGAACCTGATTTCTATGGTGACTTGGTGTATAAGTTGAAGAGGATTGTTGGCTCTAATAATTTTTCAGCGCAGTTCATTAAAATAATTTCCCATTATAAAAAGATTGGCTATAACATTAATGTATTGCAACAGACTGCATGCTTGGTAGTCAACCCAATCACAGTTGGCAACTTTGCTTTCCTCTTTAATTGCACGCCGGTGGGTCGGACTTCAGACTCTATGATGGTTCCGACTTAAAGACTTATCTATTGATGAGATGGTAGGGGCCTGATGCTTTGGCTGTTTGTCCAGCCTACCAGGGTTTACCTGTTGGATTTCTTTTGCTCCAGTATTCAGTTTAATTTACTGTTGAGTCCTTATCCTTGCTTTATCTCCTTGTTATATCGTGATTTATATGTTTTAGGAGATGATGCATTGATAAGTTAGGGGTCTTTCATGCAAACCAAATATCTATGTGTCTTGATCCACATCTGAATTAAGGGTGAGGTTGGCGCCGTTAAACCGGTTTAAGCCCTCCAGTAAAATATTTTACTGACCGTTCCAAGGCGGTACTTCTTTTGTGGATCTTTTATGTTTTTGTTCTGTCTTGTGTTTGCTATGTTTTGTGCGCGTCTGTTTATATGTGCTTCGTGGTCACCTGCTGGGAAAGGGCTGACCTCTTGGCTCTCGTTTGTGGTGTCTTCTGTGAGTTTGTCACTTTCCCATTGGTATCCTGGGTCAGGTGTGGTACTTTATTGTATCGATTCCTGATCTTTGCAACCTTACTTACTTTGATGAGGTAAGCTATCACGTGTGCCACTAATCTAAATACCAGGCTAACTTCAATACAAGGCTTACTTTACTACAAAGCTTACCTCATGTACGCTCCCTAAATGGCTTACTTAACTGCGTTTACGATACTTCAAGACTAGCTAGCCTCACTACGTTGCTTATTTCACTACAAAGCTTATTTCACTGGAAATTAATGTGGTAGTGTTGCTAGTTTGCTGCGTAATTACACTGTATTATTATTGTGTAGCTAGCATTGTATTTTATTGGGATTGTTTAAGATTAACGTTGTCGTGAGGCAAGCATTGTAAAGAGAACGTCAGGAAGAAATATAAGCATTGTAGTAACATAAGCCTTGTATTGAGTCTAGCCGTTTACAGTTGTAGGTAAAAAATGTTTCAGGCGCGAATTTTTGACGTAGCAACTATGTCTTTTAACGCTACAATGTTTTTGCGAAATTAAAATTCTCGCGAACATTTCTGAACTTACAGTAATACTGCTGGATGATAACGATGATGGAAGTGAACTTTTGTTAATAATTTATTTACTGAGGTATTGTATATAGAGAATACTAGTAGAAGGTCTTTTGATATCAAGTTTACTAGGCAAGGCTTTGAGAATGCTTGTTGACATCGCGAGGCTTGCCGAGCGATTCAACATGCGTTCTCGAAGCCGAGCCTAGTAAACTTGATATCAAAAGAAGCGAACCTGGTATTCTTTTTATCCGCTTACCAAGTTGATTCTCTCTTCAAACTAGCGAATATGAAGTAATGGTTGATTCACTGTCATTGGCGACGTCTTTCAAAAAGTACAACGTCACCATGACCTGATAAAGGCACTTGCCGTGAGATAGACAACGCTTATCAGGCAACTCTGCAGTTATAATTAATGGTAACTGATAAATCTAAATATGATTACAACGATCTGTAGAAAGTTTAGCTTTCGAATGTCCATTATGCTGTCTATTATGCTGTCTATTATGCTGTCCATTATGCTGTATATTATGCTGTCCATTATACTGTTTATTATGCTGTCCATTATGCTGTCCATTATTCTGTCCATTATGCTGTCTATTATTCTGTCCATTATGCTGTCCATTATTCTGTCCATTATGCTGTCCATTATGCTGTCTATTATGCTGTCCATTATGCTGTCTATTATGTTGTTCATTATGCTGTCCATTATACTGTCCATTATGCTGTTCATAGCTACCATACTTTTGTACACAATAGCACTAGCAAACACAAACATTGGATTGTGCTACATCAAATTTACAAAGTTACAGGTTAAATGTACCTCCGTTGAAACACTTTGTTATGGCCTTACCTGCTTCTGACCATGTATCCTGTTAACTAGCCGTGACATGAGATTTCCAACAATGTTGCATTTTGACATGTGTACACTCGGACGAGCCTCTGCAGTCTCCTTTTAAGCTTAGAAACTCCAAATGGTGTTCAGTCAATAGCTTAACAATCATATAATACTCAAGCGACTAGCAAAGGCTCTGATCAGACTGCGCGTATGCGCAGGCTGATCTGAGGCTTTGCTGGTCGCACATACCACATTGTTGGAAATCTCATGTCACATCTCAACTAGCAATTTTGACATGATAGATGTGATTTGTGCTTGACTTCTAGTTTAGAAAGTGCATTGTTATACACCGAACATGTCTACAGTCCGTTTAAAGCTGCATAGTCTGTAACTTTTGATCTATTAATTTAAGAAATAAAGTTTCTATTTTTCAAGAACACAGTAAAAATACTCAAATTCAGGTAAACATTTTACAATTTTCGTAAACTTTAACATATTTTCATTATCAAAACCACAGCATTTATGTTAAAAATCAACTGTTTAGAATTATTGGAAGTACGTAAATAATTACCAACAGGAGAAAAACACCCGTTTTTATAAGATAATTCACTTTTCCATGCAGTTTTTAGCTGTACTGAACATTTTTATTATGAAAACATAACTTAATTCTATTTTTGCAACTTATTAAAGATATTTTTTTTCGAAAATGTTCATAGTTACCGACTTAGTCACTTTAACATCAATGGTTTGTAATAAAATTGTATTTTCTGGACAGGTCACTTCTCGAGACATGTCATCACATCCGCCACTCTAATATTTGTGAGCTGCCTACTACTTCTGTCGCCATCAGTTCTGACCCAAACTAAAGGTGCATCTATAACACAGATTGTGTAAAACGTAAATTAAGCGACTCATATTCGAAAACTTCGTAAAGCATTTTCTAAATTCTAAGCTCTGTACCCAAAAAGGAGGTAGATATACAACACCAATAATATATTAGGTAATTTTCGTAAACTTAGCAAAGCTTTATCAAAATTTTACCGTCATCGTTAAATGTAATGTTGGCTTGAAAACTTTTCTGAAACAATATAGATTTAAAAAGATAATAGAAAAGCGTTGAAAAAAGACCATTTCGCATTATAAAAGAGTGGGATATAGCATGACTATAATGCGACAATCTGCATGCCTGGTTAAAAATCCAATCACCGTTTGATAGCTATGTCTTTGGCTAGGCCAAACGTGGCCAAACAGGGGGGGGGGGTCTTTAGTTCTGACTGTTTGTGAGTTGAGAGCCATTTTCTTTGCTTTATCACAGTTTGTTAATTTATTTGATTGTTCTCCACATAAGGTTACATTGGATAAGTCAGGAATAGTAAGTGAGTATGATCAGTAAATACCACAATCACACACTGCAGACAAACCCATGTCACCGCAAGGGAGAACCACACAACAATCACGAGACACCAGGAAGACAAACTAAGTAAAGCAACCAGCCCTCTCTTCCCCATCAAGATGATTGCAAAATTAGAATGGACAATAAGTTACGTACAGCAAAACAGAACAATTACAGACTCCCACAATGAGAGAAACAAACTACAAGTCAACAACAACAGGAGCCTTAAACGAGCTAAATATATTTTGTGTTTTGACAACTGTAGCATCCAGGGCCAAGATGTAGTCAGTAAAATAATTTAACCAACCCTCTAGTTGATTCGTTTTAAGGTGGTAATTCTGTCGTTGTGGATTCATGGTTTGTTGTGCTCCCATTGTTAGTGAGGATTTCGTGCTTGGTCCTTGTACCCTCAGCGCAGTGTCTAGTCGCCTTCTAGTCTTGCAATTAAGAGAGCTGCTTGTTTTTCCTTAAATGTCTTTTTTTTGCAATGTAGATGTTAATGTTCTGTGTCTCTTCCTCGCAGTGCCGCTTAAAGTTGAGCAACAATGTATTACGTAATAACATTATGCATGTCACAGGTATGGAACGTCTACGCAACATATTTATACTTCAACAACAGCAGCATCTAGGGCAAAGATTTGGTACCAGTAAAATGCACCGGTGGCTTAGGCTACTGTCCGTTCTAAGGCGGTCGTTCTGTTCTTGTTGATGTGTTGTTTATTGTTACTCCCATTGTGGGAGTCTTAATTGTTGTATGTTTTGTTGTACGTTATTTTATGTCCATTCTAGTTGTACAAACATCTTGAGTGGGAAGAGAGAGCTGGTTGCTTTGCTTAGTTTGTCTTCCTGGTGACTCGTGATTGTTGTGTGGCTCTTCTTCGTGGTGCCATGGGTTTGTCTGCGGTTTGTGATTGTGGTATTTCCTGATCATACTCACTTACTATAGTTATTTAAGTCTATGAACAGATATGTCCATGTCATAGGTCTGTGTCTAATCTTACCTATTTGTTTCAATACTTTGTGTATAAGAGTGTGAATCAAGTAATCTGAAGAGGCTTTGCAGATGCATATGTTCGTCTGAGTCTTCGATGGTCACGCGTATGTGAGTACCCTTTTTATATCAGTTCAACTATAGAATCGTTGCAGACTTACACCGTCATTCTGTTTCAGTGAAGTGCATTGTTATTGTTCTTTCAGAAGTTGTACTTTGTGAAAATGATCATGATACGTTTACATGTGATGTGGATATGAACGAAACTATGCGTATAATATATGCCAACTATGGTCGACTGTCTTTGGATATATGTGTACCTCCCGGTGGTATCAACTATCCTCACAATGTCACAGACTGTCGAGCTGCCAATTCCACAGAAATACTACAGGCTAAATGTGACTGTAGAGTTTCATGCGAGTTTCATGCTGATGCTAGTACATTCGGAGGAGATCCATGTCCTTATGTTCACAAGTACTTAGAAGTTACATATGCATGCATAGGCTCGGGTATGTATTGCATAATAATTATATGGTTATGTAAACAGAACAGGTACGAACAATAATTGACGTGTGGCACTGAGTCGGCCAGAGTTTTTTTAAAAAAATATTTTTCGTTTTACAGACCCTCCCTACCCATTTTTTTGAAAAGTGATAGAAAAACATTTATTTTTTCAATTTTACTTTTTAATAGACTAAGACGATCATGCTGTTGAAAAGAATGAAATTGCTCCCCAAAACATGTGGGTGCCTAATAAAACAGGTAGCAGTTTTCTCAACTTTTATAGTGCTACTTTTTAGTATTAAGTAGAAATAAATTACCCTCAGAGACAGCTTGGCATTTTGGCATTCGAGCCATGTCATAAGATTTCCAACAATTTGGTATGTGCGACCAGCAACGGCTCAGACCAGCCTGCGCATACGCGCTGACTTATCAGAGCCTTTACTTGTCGCTAACATATTCTATGACAGTTAAGCTACTGACAGAACATCATTTGGAGTATCTAAGCATAAAAGGAGGCTGCACATGCTCGTCTTAATCTACGCTTATCAAAATGCCACATTGTTGGAAATCACATGTCGCGGCTCTTTTCTTCAGAGAGTTATTCTAATTGTAATGAGCCATCATGCGCCTGATACCCTGATACTTAACATGATACCACGTTCTTTTGGGCCTCGACATGAGAAACCCTGTCTTCGGGGTTTCTGAAAAAGCGAGACTCAAACCAATCTCCTCAGCTACAGAGACTAGCTAGAAAATTGAAATTTCGCCTGTAGCAAGTTTACATATGATACTTTTCATAAAGCGAATAACAAAGGCGCTGATCAGACTGCGCGGATGCGATACAATCAAGTACCACACCTGACTCAGGATACCAATGGGAAAGTTACAAACTCACAGTTAGACACCACAAACGAGATCCAAGAGGTCAGCCCTTTCCAAGCAGGTGACCACAAGGCACATATAAACAGACGCACACAAAGGCATAGCAAACACAAGACAGAAAAACATAAAAATATCCACAAAAGAAGTACCGCCTTGGAACGGTCAGTAAAATATTTTACTGGAGGGCTTAACCCGGTTTCACGGCGCCGACCTCACCACTCATCACACTGGTAAATGTATACGTCGATTCGCTGGTATTTACGCATATTGCCGGTACTTCATTGACCGGAAGTGGTAGATAATGGTGTTAATACTATTTAGAAAAAAACATGCCTTATGCCTTAAGGACTATAGAATTGGATCATTTTTAAGTATTTGGCATGCACATGGCGATTTATGTAAGCATTTAGGAATAGATTCGAGTACCGATCTTGATGATCGGTACTCGAATCTATACCTAAATGCTTACATAAATCGCCATGCACATACTGAATGCTTAAAAATGATTGAAGTCTATTGTCCTTTAGGCATATAGCATGTTTTTCTAAATATTCTATTCAGAATCTCAAATGTCGACAGAAGTATCATTAGATGTTGTTGCTGCTGACAAACAGGACAATTTTTACAGTGACGAAATACGTATAGTTTTATATTCAGTTGCTGGAGGATTGTTAGTTGTAGGCCTTACAGCTGCCGTGGTTTGTCTCATAAATCACAGAAACAGGCCAATGCTCTGCTGTGGAAGGTATTTTATATACTGTTTCAAATAAAGTATACTGACAGAATTTAAAAACGCAACACTTGGATAGTACCTTTAATGTATGTCTCAAAAATGAAGGTAAGATAATCATTTTGATTTTAATTTAAAGAGTGTTCATTTGTGAGAAACTTATGAAATACATCACCAATTAAAATGAACTTAAATCATTGAATATGTTTACCTTACGAGATAAGGGTTAACTATTTTATGTGACAAAATGTTATCAGTGAACGATTCCCTATTTCGTATATCAGGAAGCACGAGAAGCATCAAAATGTGCGTCATGGAATTTGTTAGTCATCGAAGAATCACTCTCATTTTGATTAACAGGTCTGCGATACAGCATGTTTGCTTATTTGACGTGTATGTGTATCTCTATGTGCCCCTTTATTCAATGACTTCAAATCTCCTCTACTTAAGAAATGTGTCAGTGACTTAAAGTAATACAAAGCAGTACTGTCGAGTTACTTTGTGCAATTTAAACTTAAGTGTTGGCTGAAGAATTCAACTCATATTGGCAGCACCGAAGCCAAGAAAGTTTGCATACAACTGTATTTTGAAAGATATAAAGGGAAGTCAGTGTTGCGTATTTAAAGTCCGTCAGTATATAAAACCATCGTATTTTATAATGGTCTATATCTCAAATGTGACAAGTGAAGGCACATGCGAGCCTTCATGTAGTGCATCCGCATAGCCTCGCCAGAATCTTCGCTGCTTATGTAGATAGAGGTACTTGTAACCTGATGATCGGGCTAAAATTAGGAATATTTTCGCAATAGATAGATGCACAGGTATGTTTTAAATATGATAAAAAGTATATGCTATAAGAATGAACTGGGTCATTATGCTCTAAACTGGCTTACGCTGCTCTCAATTTTAAGGCCTAGGTTCTTTTTATGTTCGTATTTTCATGTTTTACGTTTCACTCTCGTAACCCATTACATCATAGAGACGCTTTTTACGCATTTACAAACATAACAGTAAGAGCTTCCTGATCAGGGTCTATTCTGTTTGCCTATAGAAATATGATAAGCTGTGATCCTACATTAGTGAACCAGAAAAGTAACTTCTGTGTTCTATGTACCAACATGAGAATTAATCTATATAATTATTCATAGTGAGTGGGCCTAGCATGAATATTCATAAAGAAAATGGTGAAGGTGTTCTGTGTTTAGTGCTGGCTTGCATTGTTTAAGAATGTTTTGTAGCAATGATCGTACTTGGAAATAGAGCGGATTACTGGACTTATATGGTTTTGTCAAGTGTAAGTGTTCTTGATTTATTTATTTTGGCTGATGCTGTACAACAGCAGATTCTATAGTGACGGTTTGTGATACGTTATTGTGGCGTTTACTGATCATACTAGCCATTATTTGTACGTCCCAGTCAACAATCGTTCAGTCATGTCGTGGCGTTTGTTTTAGGACCAGTGTAAGACTTTTTTGTGTGTAGGTACTTTCTATAAATGTAATGGCATATAAAGGTGTACATTCTGCAGTTATGAAACATCTAAGTGACCTCTCAATTAAACTCTGGACATCAGAGTTAAAAGGCTTGTCAGGCCCACAGTGTCTTGAAACATCACAACCTTCTGATAAATATAGATTGTATCGATTCCTGATCTTTGCACCCTTACTTACTTACATCATGCAAACTATTAATATTCTACATGTAACTAGTCTCAGTAGCAGAGCAGGTTGGATTGAGTCTTACCTTGTCACAAATCATACAGAAATATTTTTACTCGACTATCTCCCATAGACTTTCAGCATTTTGTATTTAATTATAAAGTCAATGAATTGTATTCACTCTTTCTCAAATTTTCGGCCTTGGGCCTTCTTCAGGATATTAGAAACAATTTTCACAGCTAAGTAGCATTCATGATGACTATTATGGTATATGTTTACTGTCCATTGACAGTGGTGACGTAGCATCACTTCCTGCAAAGTTGCACTCAGATTGGCGTAACGTTAAATGACGTGACGTCATTTCCCGCCAAAAAAGCATATAAGGCCATCAGTTCAACATGGCAAAAGTACTTAAGAGCATATGAACAACTGCCACATGAATGACAAAAATAAGTAATCATTATATTTGTGAAAAAAAGGGGGGAAGAGGGGTGCTCAAAAGAACGGTCTCATTGAGACGGTTCTTTTCAGTGCCCACAACCGAAAATCACAATGATGAGCACCATAATGATGATCACCATAATGATGATAGCCTCTTGCTCTGTAACTTTTCATGCTAACTGGTTGTCCGATTAATAAATTAGAAATCAATTATAAGAGTGTCAAACAAGATGGATCCAGATCAGGACTGAAGTTAATTCTGTCTCAATCTGGGTCCAAAATGTATATCGGCAAACCATAAAAGCAAACAAAAGCAACCAGCTTTATAGCAAAAAAACTTCCAGAGGGCACCCATAGGTTTAGTTAAACAAAATTTTTTTAGCATAAAATTGTAAAAAATATTTTCTTAGCCATCAGTATTAACATATGTTATGGCTGCTCAAAAGAACCGTCTCATTGAGACGGTTCTTTTGAGTACCCACAATATATGTTTTGAATGAGAAATAAGAAAGTTAATATTTTTAAAGGCCGGGCACCATAATGATGGCAACCTACTGCCCTGCAATTTCTCATGCTTATTGATTGTCCGTCCGACTAATAAATTTGAAATCTATTGTAAGCGTGCCAAACAAATTGGATCCTGATCAAGACTGAAGTTAAGTCGGTCCTGATCTGGGTCCAAAATGTTACAAAAACATTTCAGCAAACCATATAAGCAATCAAAGAGCAACTGACTTTAAAGTAAAAGACTTTCTACAGGGCACCCCCTTCTACCCCCATCCCACAGGGCGCCCCCTTCTGCCCCCTCCCCTCCCCCCCCCTAAAAAAAATCCCTGGTCTCAATTTAACTTAACATTGCACCCTTGTGGTATTTTAGAATAAAGTTTCATTATCCACTGTTCTTCAGCCAACTGTCTATATATTCTACCTTCTTGGAACATTCTTTGTAAGATGGTAACTCTTAACTGCTCTTCCTTATGACCTTCAAAATGTCTCATGATAGGTTTCTCTGCTTGTTGGCGTACATCTCGAAGATGTTTCTGAGAATAGAGAGGACACTGAAAGAGAGAACAGATGAACATCTTCGAGATGTACGCCAACAAGCAGAGAAACCTATCATGAGACATTTTGAAGGTCATAAGGAAGAGCAGTTAAGAGTTACCATCTTACAAAGAATGTTCCAAGAAGGTAGAATATATAGACAGTTGGCTGAAGAACAGTGGATAATGAAACTTAAAACTAAAATACCACAAGGGTGCAATGTTAAGTTAAATTGAGACCAGGGATTTTTTTGGGGGGGGCAGGGGGGGGAGGGGGCAGAAGGGGGCGCCCTGTGGGGTGGGGGTAGTAGGGGGTGCCCTGTAGAAAGTTTTTTACTTTAAAGTCAGTTGCTCTTTGATTGCTTATATGGTTTGCTGAAATGTTTTTGTAACATTTTGGACCCAGATCAGGACCGACTTAACTTCAGTCTTGATCAGGATCCAATTTGTTTGGCACGCTTACAATAGATTTCAAATTTATTAGTCGGACGGACAATCAATAAGCATGAAAATGAGAAATTGCAGGGCAGTAGGTTGCCATCATTATGGTGCCCGGCCTTTAAAAATATTAACTTTCTTATTTCTCATTCAAAACATATATTGTGGGTACTCAAAAGAACCGTCTCAATGAGACGGTTCTTTTGAGCAGCCATAACAAAATGTTAATACTGATGGCTAAGAAAATATTTTTACAATTTTATGCTAAAAAAAATCTGTTTAACTAAACCTATGGGTGCCCTCTGGAAGTTTTTTTGCTATAAAGCTGGTTGCTTTTGTTTGCTTTTATGGTTTGCCGATATACATTTTGGACCCAGATTGAGACCGAATTAACTTCAGTCCTGATCTAGATCCATCTTGTTTGACACTCTTATAATTGATTTCTAATTTATTGATCGGACAACCTGTAAGCATGAAAAGTTACAGAGCAAGAGGCTATCATCATTATGGTGATCATCATTATGGTGCTCATAATTGTGATTTTTGGTTGTGGGCACTAAAAAGAACCGTCTCAATGAGACCGTTCTTTTGAGCACCCCTCTTCCCCCCCCCCTTTTTTTTTTTTTCACAAATATAATGATTACTTATTTTTGTCATTCATGTGGCAGTTGTTCATATGCTCTTAAGTACTTTTGCTATGTTGAACTGATGGCCTTATATGCTTTTTTGGCGGGAAATGACGTCACGTCATTTAACGTTACGCCAATCTGAGTGCAACTTTGCAGGAAGTGATGCGACGTCACCACTGTCAATGGACAGTAAACATATACCATAATAGTCATCATGGATGCTACTAAGCTGTGAAAATTGTTTCTAATATCCTGAAGAAGGCCCAAGGCCGAAAATTTGAGAAAGAGTGAATACAATTCATTGACTTTATTGTTATTATTCCCTCAGGAATTATTATATTGAAATATTTATTTAATTATATTTCAGAAGAACGACGATTGTACGCCCTGTGGATTCAGAGATGTGACGTTGCAATACCTATTAAGTCGAGTCACCGTGTGAGCTAATACGTACTATGCCGAGGTTAAAAATAATTTGCTATGGAAGTGAGGAAGCCACAGATTACATGTAGTTGCAGATGATTAGAAATTCTGACTTGATAATTAGTAGTTTAATAAGTACTTCTAGAAATGTTTACATTATATTAACATTTTGTTGACAGACTGACCTCATGGATGCTTATAAGTAATCAAACATATAAAAACCCCTTGGCATCATGGAATAATAGATTTACCGGCGGAGACCCTAAATGGAGTAATTGTAATCTTATTTAACTTTTTGACATGGCCACACTGGCTATACATTTTTATTTTACTCAATCCATACATCATGTGATATGGCATAAGAGGTAGAGTGAGAAGTAGCAGTCATCTATTAGTTCTAGGCCTCAAACAACGTCCATGAATGACTTTAATCACCCAAAAGAAGATTCTGCAAATAGCGTTAACGTTAGATACGTGTAGCCATATAATTGATGTCCTAGGGTAAAGTCGGGTAAATTCGTACGGCCAGCTAAATTCGGACAGAGAGCTTATTTGTTTCATATTTTAATAACGAGTTGGAATAAAAAAAAACTAAGCAAACGGTGAAAATCCTGATGAGACGGCTGATTAAGAAAAAGTTTGATTCGCAAATGTATGTCCAAATTTCCCTGATGTCCGAAGTTACCCGACTTTACCCGACACATTGTCAGGACGAAGACCTTTATAAAGGGTGACATAGCTTCACCTGAATGGTAAAACATTCTAGAAACGTTTGTTGTCATCACAGTTTTGTCTTATAAAGCTTTTCAAAATGTTTGTACATGTATCTGCTGGATTAAAGCATATTTAAGTAACTGAAACTATTACTACAGGTAGTAGGTCTCGTGACAAACACACGACCGCTTTCTCTTTTTGTCAGGGGCTCAAATCTTATATTTCGTTTTATCCTTACGGAGGTAACTGCGATATCGAAACATGTAGAGCATATGCGCAGACACGCCTGAGCCTTCGTTGCTCACTGATGCAATACCGGTCCATATTGTAAAATCATTATTAACCCTTAATGCGCCAATCACAACAAAAGTCGTCTGATTTTCTCATCTGCTGAAATGTGTAAGAAGCCTATATGGCAAACAGTGTGGACCCAGACCAGACTGCTCCTATAGGAGCAGTCTGTTCTGTGTCCACGCTGTTTGCTTCTATACTTAATTCATCAGTAATGTTAGGCAATTATTTGCAGCAGACGACTTAAGCAGACGACATTTTCAGATGCATTTTTTTCTCGGCGCTTTAAGGGTTAACATTATGAACTCCTTATTCATAAGTTATTCGGAACACACGTTAAGTTTGGTCACCTGGATAAAATCCCTCTGTGTCAACGGCAGTCCGAGAATGCAAACTATCTATAACTAACCGAATCCAGTGTGTCCCATCATCGCCTTCGTCAGTTTGAGGAACAATGGGTTAACTCATTGATCTAAACATCAGCAAAAGAGTGAAGATCATAATTTATTATAGTAAGAAGTCGAAAATCACAACGCATGAAGGTCTGCGATGTTTGTTATCACAAAAACGATATGCAGCAACAGTTCGATCTGTGACATCTTCAAAAGAGAGCGGAATCATTCCAGACGGATATTAGGGTAAAGTCAGGTACATGTAACTTAGGACATCAGGTAAATTCGGACATACATTTGCAAACAGTGGAAATCCAGATGAGACGTCTCATCAGTATTTTCACTGTTTGCTTTGTGAGTTTATATTTTATTCCAGAAAATTAAAATATATATATATCCTAATACATTTCACATGGGCGGGTACAGCAATGTCCACTGACTCTGTAGAAGAGTGGTGTCGTCACGGAGTCTACGACTTAGTAGGCAAGATCCAGTCACGGAGACCACGTATTACATGGGTGGTAAACAGTGGAACGAGCTCCAAAAGGAGGTATCTGTCCCAACGGCACATCCGGGAACTTTCGAGACCGCTCCAAAGGACAAAAGGGTATTAATAAATGTAGGTATCAGTGGCTTTTATGAAAACAAAATGAGCCAGTGCATGAGATTTCCAACAATTTGGTATGTGCGGCCAGCGAAGCCTCAGATCAGCCTGCGCATACGCGCAGTCTGATCAGAACCTTTGCCAGTCGCTTGGTATTCTTTGATAGTTAAGCTACTGATTGAACACCATTTGGAGTTTCTAAGCTTAACAGGAGGCTGTGGAGGCTCGTCCGAGGCTACACTTGTCAAAATGTCAAATTGTTGGAAATCTCAATCCACGGCTCAAATCGAATTAATAAGTGACTGATGGTCAATGATCGCGATGCTATTCCGTGAGAAATAGTTTCTGTGTGTTTGTGGCCGAAATATTGGGCTGAAATCGAAATAGTTTCCAAATGAATCCCATAACCGAGTCGAACACGAAGTTGTTTTTCCCCAGCTCTTTGTTCACAAAGACACCTCTGTGCATACTTTATTGTATTAGCTACTGTAGGCTTGGTCGGACAAGCACTCTGTACATTGTATCACCTATCAGGTCAAAAAACGACAATGATGATAATCATTTAATGATGGAAAAATATGATTTGAGATCGTTCCAAGCTGAATGAGATCGTTCCCAGGGCTAATTTTATGATTTAATGAAATCAGTACATTAATGAGTACATTACTCCACTATTGAGTACTTCTTATTTTGTGATTGTGTTTGTAGATAGTCCCTTGATGTCTTCGAGAGGCTGTCTTATTTCATTAAACAGTGACCAAAATAAGGTGCATTTTCGTTTTGAATGGGAGAAGCAAAGGCACAAATACACAGATTCGTTTGAGCTTTCGTTGCTCGGATGTGCAATAAACACAACGTCGCCTACATGTCTACGTCTTCTTTAAATGTACTTATGTTTTGAATGCGAACAGCAAAGTTGAGACTGCGCAAATGCGAAGACTAGTCTGAGGTTTGGTTGCTAGCATATGCGATAATACTCAACTAAGTATGCCAGGGGGGAGACTGCGCAAATTCCTACGTTATAAACCCCTGATAGTGTCTCTCTTTGCGATAAATTTTGCAAACGGTACAAATTCGTTTGACACTCTGGTGGTAAGACGACAAAAAAGCGTGCAAAATTTACACACGAGGCCAATAGTTTTGACTGACGACAATAAATACCCAACTTACCCTTTAACTGGAAGTCGAAGTCAACAGCCCGTGAAGAGACTGCGCATTAGCCATGAAGCTGGGCCAGCGAAAATGCACTCTTATCACTGTTAACGAAATAAGGCAGCCTCTCGAAGACATCAAGGGACTAGGAATTGTCTACAACAAAAATCACAAAAAGTACGTAAGAGCGGAGTAATCTACTATTTGTTGGTGACAAAAAGCTGGGGGAAAACAACTACGTGTTCGACTCGGTTATAGGATTCATGTGGAAGTTATTTCGATTTCAACCGATTTTTTCGGCCACAATCACAGAGAAACTATTTCTACATAGAATAGCATCGCGATAATTAACCATCTGTCGCTTAATACTTTGTCCTCTGGAGCGATCTCGAAAGTTCCCGAATGTGCCGTTGGAAGTAAATACCGATACCTCCTTTTGGAGCTCGTTCCACTGTTTACCACCCGTGTATTAAAGAGGCTAGGTCTGAAACTATGAACATTTTTCGAAATATTTTCTTTTCTTTTTAAACCATTTGTAAAAGTAGAACTAAGTTATGTTTTCACAATAAATCTGTTCACTATAGCTGAAAACTGCACGGAAAAGAGAATTATCTTATAAAACAGGTGTGTTTTTCTCTTGTTGGTAATTATTTGCGTCCCTCCAATAATTATTGACTGCTAATTTTAACATAAATACCGTTGTTTTAATACTGATAAGTTGTTAAGATTTACGAAATTGGTAAAATGTATACCTGAATTTTAGGTTTTTTACTGTGTTCTTGAAAAATAGAAACATTAGTTCTAAAATTAAAAGATCAAAAGTTACAGACTATGCAGCTTTAAAGCAATTTTACTTTTGCTTATTGATGTTTTGCCTGTATTTGATCAAATTCTTGTGAGTTTGGTACATGTACTTAATGCACATGCGCAGCTGTTTAGTTGGCCAAGAAACGTAAATTCTGGCCTCAGCCTTCGTTTAAGCCCATTCTTTGCGTGCGCGAGCAGCGAAGGCTCTGTTTAGACTGCATGTTTGCACAAGCCCGTCTGAGCCTTCGCTGTTCGCATGTGCGATAAGTATGAAACTATCATGAGCTGGCTCATTTCTACAATGTATTACATTTTACGTTTATGATTTTTGTTATTACCGTTTTATTTTAGAGTTCAATTCTTCTCATGCCTATCTGTAATAAAACCAGCTTGACCAAATAAACCATGACACATTAAAATATATTTAACTTCAACTCTTTTAAGTAGATATACATGACACAGTATTCTTAACAATAATTGACCAGTATATGGTATTTTGGTACTTTTCGCATCAGCGAGCAGCGAATACCCAAAGGAAGGAAGTAGATAAAGATTCAGACCAAATGTTAGTTATTTGTTATTCCACTAGAAAGCTGTACATGTATGTTTTAAGGTTGTCTATACGCATGTGCGATAAGTACCAAGATATCGCGGACTGGCCTATTTTACCATTGTCACGCTGAACACAGAGATTTCCTGGTTTGAAAACAGTGTAGATCTAAATTATCTAGTATCAGGATTCGGACGCCAGCTGATCTGGATCTACACTATTTTTCACTCTTTTTGTGATTGCATGCTAATAATTGGACCTCGTCGCGAGAAAACCTGTTGTCTTCCGGGGGGGGGGGGGGGGGGGTGCCAACAACACAGGCGCAGACCAGCATGCGCATCAGCGCAGTCTGATCAGCGCCTTTGTTATTTGCTTTTTGGAAAGTTTCATATGTAAACTTGCTACGGGTAACATTTTAATTTTCTAGCTTGTCTCTGTAGCTGATGAGACTGGTTTAAATCCCGCTTTGACGGAAACACCGAAGGCAGGGGCCCAATTGGAAAAGAGTATTACAGTTGATTGGATGAAAACTGGGGAGGAGTGTAGTAAATAAAAATAATTAGCATGACAAGGGTCAAAATCAGAATGTCACTGGCGTAGCGCCCATTTTGCACTGTACGCATGTGTGTAATAAAACAAGGAAACATGGAATGCAATTTCAGTGAACCTGGGCCCTATCATTTTTGATATAATAAAGAAAGAAGAAACATGGGTGTTTCAGCTAAGTTTGAACCAGGGAAATATCATAGTCGGGGAACCAAAGTCGCGTATCGTTCAAAAAACACACATTTTTTGTACCCGAGAGGTATACGGCTGGAATTTTGTATACTGATAGTCTAAATAGTGCTTGATATGAAACCACTGTATAGCAATGCGACCAGAATTGCATTTCGCGAAAAAATGCATTTTTTTGTATGCCACCTGGGTCATGTTAAGCAATCTTTCATAGCATAAAAATTGTGATGTTTCCCTAATCAATAAGTTAAAGAAAGTGCTTTTGGTCTTCAAAAGAACCGTCTCATTTAATAGATCAATTTAAGTACCCACAACATACGTTTTGTTTGGGAAATAACAAAATTAATTTTCGATTTCGCACTCTTATCTGGAGGATGGGTATGAGAAGCCGTTTGACTGTTCGATAATACAATAATACACTATCAAATGCATTTAAAAGTATGGGCAGTCATTTGTGCACCAAAATAATCTTCTTAGGGACATTTTTGTCTTTACATATACTATGCGGTTACATTTCTGCATCTCAGACGGGGACAGACAGGTTTTTCATCGTGATATGATACTAGTTATACGAGTTTTTTCATATTAATTTTACCACAGTTAAATGAAACTAGTGTTTTTAGTAGATAAAAATCCCCTTGGTCCATACATTGACCCTCTGTTTCAAAGCTGCTGTACATATGGAATATAAACATCCTTTAAAACCTTGATAAATTTCATCTCTGTGTTAAACTGTTCTTAAGTTGTCCTGGTATTTAAATACGCACCAGCTGGCATGGACTAAATTACTAAATATCAAATTATCGTGGTTTCATAGTTTAACTTTTCAGCTACCTTTTCTAGTATGCCATAGACAATAAAATAAATTGTCTTAATTTTTGTCCCAAACGTCTGTCTAACTGTATGGAGTGTTTAAACACATTCAATTAAAAATTTATGTATTTATGTAAAAAATATACAATTCAAACCACTTCAGCGGGAATACAAAGGTGAATAAGTAAGTGTTACGACATAAAGCCGGTCAGGAAGGAAGAGGGGAAATCTTATTGGAAAATTCCTTTATGCGATGACGATGCTACCAGGGAAAAATAATGCACACAACTAGCAAAAACTTTTCAGTACTTTATGTATTAAGAAAACATCAACAACACATGAATATACAATGACACCACCTACGCTGTAATTTCTGGCTTATTGACCATCCTATACTAGGGCAAGTTGCCACTCCAAGATCATTTCAATTAGAATCAAACTTGGAGTGTCCTGCTCTAGATGTACGTCAACTAGTCAGAAATAAAAGACATATAAATGATTAACATATAACTTAAGTTCTCATAGGAAAAAAAATTATTTCAGTTCTCGTATTGACGAGAAATCTCGAGATTATACGCGTCCCGCGAACACTATAACTGTTGATATTTCACGCATCTCGCGAACACTATGTTTTCTTAGCCGCACGTTGTCTACTTCAGACCATCGGCGCTGAGGTGATCGAACCTATACCTTGGTCGTCACTGGTTTCGCATAGTATTTCTTGCGCGTAATATTGATCGTCTTTCTAGACGTCAAGATTAGAATAAGTGGTTCTTCCTATACAACGGTCCCTGATCCTATCCCCACGTTGGGATGTCAGATTCACTTATAACAATTCAAGCCGGTTGGCTCCCAACTCAGGCTATTCTACGTGGTTGGATGTAACAATTGGGCCTGATCCACGCTGGTCGTGGCCTGAGGGGGACAGCTAATAAGTGCCCTCAGGTATCAATCATTTGGCTCACCAACATTCAGCCTCCAACATAGGAGGGGACACAAGAGAAGATTCTGCAAAAAAACAATCTACTTTTAGAATCTCAGAATCACTCTGTTGCGTCAATAATGGAGTTGTTCGTTTGAAGTTCACAAAAATAGAAATAATTTCAGTGGTCTTACTCTTTTAAATTACAGCCTAACCGTATAAGCGTGCGATTAGCCCTCACCCGTGGGTGTATGGCTACCGGCTCCCATGCAGTTAGGATGGATCGGCTCTTCTAAATATCCTAACTCAAAATTATATAGTAGAGAAGTATTTTTAGTGACTGGCCTATGTCAGCGCTAAACAATACCTCTTATGCTAAACGAACAAACCCATATGTAACAAAATTTCCGATACACTGTCGTAACGTCACCCTGGTTGAGACGCTATCGCAGCCGAAACATCAAGATCCCGTGGCCCTTTTTCTCTTCAAGATCACGTTATAAAGATAGTTTCGAGGTTTACAAATACTGATACCAATTCTCTTAAAATTCCAGGAAAAGGTTGAACAGTGTGGTGCCGACGTAACGTTTGGACGTTTACGTCGGACATCACCCGGTCCACGCACTAATTTCGTACATGTATTACGTGTCAGTTGTAAACAACTAATTATGACCTCTCGGCAAACATATTAACATCAATATTGAGAGATTACATTCTGCTGTTTTATGTGTGTAAAACCTTACACTATTTTTTTACATTTATTTTAGTGTAACAAATATTTTTACATTTACTTTGATGTAACAAATATTTTTACATTTACTTTGGTGTAACATTACACCTACCTAATCTCTTAACATACATGTCAGCTATCACCTTATTTATGTAATTGTGTTGTAGTGTATGCACCTAACCCTTATTCTTATATGCGTCAGATATAACTCGAGGTGACACATACAGGTCGCTACAGAAAGTCGACTATCACTGGCAGTTAAATCGTCTTTCCAACAACGCCATATAAAATCACAACAACTTAAAATCTAGCTGCTAAAATTGATTTTCACCTATCGGTCCCTGGTAAATCTTTCAGCATACAATTATAGTTTTTAGTGCAGGCCCGACATGGCCTGTGACTAATTTTGTCCGAAATAACCCGATGAGTCCATCCGGACAGCTTTTACTATAGCCGCACGAATGGTCCCAGCAGATTTTTAGGCATTACGCATGTGCGTAGCTTCATACGCAAGTGCGTGACAAATGCTATTTTCACCAAAAAAACGGGACGTTATTGATAACACCCGAAAGAACTCATATCCGGAATGCTGGCCGATTCAACAGACGACAAAATAGAAAACGAGTGACTTATTATTTCAATACAATGTGACATGCTGGAGACACCGCGATTCAATGCAATAACACGAATCGCCATCGTCCTGTCATGTACAATTTCAACACAGTAAATATATATATAACTTCACGTACCTTTTATAATAATGAATAGCGTCTCTATATCGAACCTTTCAACGGTATGTTTAAAATGTCCCCTAACAAGAATGGGAAATTCCATCCTGTATATATTGAAAAATGCACAAGATTTCCAAGATATTCAAGAAAAGTAACGAAATCGTGCAAGTGTTGATAAAAATAGACACAATGAATTCCATCTCAGACAAACCGACCTTTTATTGGGACTATTAGTAGAAAAGGTACCGTATCATGGTTCGAATAGGTGACCAGGTGCATACCTAAACCTTTGCGTATTTGTGCGTATACGCAACCATCACTGATTCTGTTGTTCCATCTATTCTGCATCGTAACAAAGGCCCTTCCTTTTGGGAGAAAAAGGAATGACTTTTTCTTACAATACACGATGCAGAAAAGAAGGAGTAATACAGAATAAATATATAATACAACATATATACACGTGCGACTTAAATGGCGGACATCCTGGAAAGATAGTCTGCCCCCACATTGTCTTGTCCTGGGATTGCCACAATCCTAAATCTGTATGGTTGGAGCTTTAACGCCCAACGCATAATTCTGCGATTCAATGCCTTAGCAGTCTGCATGAATGATAGGGGTTTGTGATCACATTCCAGGATAAATTCTTCACCAAAAAGATATTTCCTGAACTTTTCAATTGCCCAAATAATTGCTAAGCATTCTTTCTCAATTACTGAATAATTTCTTTCCCGGGGTAACAACTTCTTACTAGCGTAGGCAATTGGCAATTTACCTTCCCCCTCAAATTCTTGCAGCAGTACAGCTACTATTCCTATATCGGACACGTCTGACCTAAGTATGAATGGTTACCCTTCATTAAAGACAGGCAATCTCAGAATAAGGGAGGATGTAAGACGACTTATCAACGTTTGAAAAGCCCTTTCTTGATGACTTAGCCAGTCCTTAATTTGGTTTGGGCGATCTTTCTTCGTTAGATCGGTTAAAGGTGCTGCAATCTCAGAGAAATTGGGGATGAATTTCCGATAGAACCCAGCTAAACCCAAAAAACCTCAGACTTGTTTCTTAGTAATGGGCCTTTGTGCATCTTTGACAGCCTGTATCTTGTCATCTTTGGGCCTTAATGTTTGGTCTTGAATATTATGGTCTAGGCATTCAATTTTACTGTACCCTAGTTTACACTTAGAGGGTTTTGCGGTAAGTTTAGCAGCTCGCAATCTATCCAAGGTTGCTTTTATGGATTTTAAATGTTTTTCCCAAGTTTCCGTGAAAATCCACATGTCATCTACAAAACTATCGACATTTCTCAGACCTTGCAATACTATGCGTATGAGGCGGCAAAAAGAGGCCCCCGCATTAACTAAACCGAAAGGCATGGTTTTAAACTGGAATATTCCCTTAGGTGTTTCAAAGGCTGTATATGGCCTTGACCTTTTGCTGAGGCCTAATTGCCAGTAACCTTTACATAAATCCATTTGCGAATAGAACCTATGCCCTGACATTCTATTAATAACTTCCTCCATGTTTGGCATAGGTTCCGCATCGAATTCCGTAACCTTATTAAGCTTGCGGAAGTCAATACAGAATCTTACCGACCCATCTTTTTTTGGAACTTACACAATGGGCGAAGAGTAAGGAGAGATCTAAGGTTCGATCACGCCTAGCTCAATCATCTCATCAATTTCAGATTCCATTATCTCTCTGGTTTTATATGGTAAAGGGTAACCCTTAGACCTAACAGGTTCTGCAGTTGATAATTTGATATCATGCTCCAATAATTCGGTCTTGCCTGGTATACTGGTGACAGTACATCTGGGTATTTGGCCAGAAATTCTTTGACCTCTTTTTTCTGTTCGTCTGTAAGTTTGTCCGAGATACTAACATCTCGATATGTCTCAATTTCCTTATTAGAAGGAAATGTACAGTCTTCGAGTGAATACTCATCACTTTCGTCGTCATCATCTTCCCTTAACGGAATACTCGCTTAGGCGGATAATAAGCAGTGAGATGCTTCAGTTTTCCGTTCAACATAGAGCCTCAAAATATTGGCGTGATATGTATGGATGTAACGGTTTATGTTTACACGGTAGTCAACACGGTTCAACACTTCTACTATCTCCAACGGTCCCCGCTATTGTAATACTCGCTTATTGCTATCGGTGGGGAGTAATAATAGAACTTTATCTCCCACTTTGAAAGAACGAGGTTTCGCTCGTCGATCGTAATACACCTTTTGTTTTCCTTGCACTTTTTGTAAATTTTTCATTGCCAACTCGCAAGTATGCTCGAGACGTTTTCTTAAATTTATCACGTAATCATAGGTTGAGCGAACCTCTTCATCTTCCACTTCGTCTGTCCATAATTCTCTTAAAATTGCCATCGGACTGCGTACATTTCGTCCATACAATAATTCAAACGGCGAAAATCCTAAAGACTCCTGAGGTACTCTCCTAACTGCAAATAAGAGTGCAGGAAGATACCTATCCCAATCCTTTGGGTGTTCAGCGCACATTCTTTACAACATTTGTTTGAGCGTCGCGTGTGATTGCTCTACTAAACCATTACATTGAGCATGAAATGCTGACGTAGTCAGCTGCTGTAATGACAGCAATCTTGCTACTTCCTTCATAATCTCAGACGTGAACTGTGACCCACAGTCCATTAACATTTCATCGGGTACGCCAACCCTACTAAACATTTCGACTAACGCTTCTGCTACGCGCTCGGTCTTGATACTAGGTAATGCGATGGCCTCAGGATAACGCGTCACGTAATCCATCATTGTTAAAATGTATCTTGATCTGTTGTTAGATCGGGGCTCAATTGGTCCTACAATATCTACTGCTACACGCTTAAAAGGAGTATCGATTAATGGTAGCCGACCTAAAGGCACCTTTGCTACCCTGCCTTTTTGAACGGTCCTTTGATATATGTCTCAGGATTTGCAGAAACGTGTCACGTCACCGCAAACGCCTGGCCAAAAAAATTCTGGAACTACCTGATCGATCGTCTTTCGAATGCCTAAATGTCCTGCCATGAGCGATTCATGGGCCATAGTCATAACCCTATCGGTCAGACTCAAAGGTACAACCAGCTGCGAAGTAGTTTTACAACGCAAAGTAAACTGCCGATAGATTAATCCTTTCTTCATTATGAACTTTGTTTCTCCGCAGTGTATGCCCCGACTCATGGTCACGTTGCCTAACTCTACTCGCTTCGGTATATTCGAGAGCTTTGAATCTGAAGCCTGATCCAACTCGAACGCATTCCTATCACTATTGATAATCTGATCTGGGACTTTAAGTTTTTTATATGTATGCTTGTCTTTTTTCGCTTGTGACCTAGTTACTACGCTCGCCGCGAAATGTGACATATCTGGCAATTTTGATCCGTCGATATTCCCTATAACTAGATCATACAAAGTATCCTCCATGCATAAGGCTTCTGTAGTGCCATTAAAAAATGGGCACTCCATGCTAATACGCGCCACTGGGTATTTCAGTTTGGACTCATTAATAAGAGTTACATCTAACTCTTTCCCTAACATTTGCTCATCGGATACTAAGTCCCTTCTAACCACTACACTGGTACAACCTGTATCTCTCAAAACGCTGACCTCCTTCCCATTTACGGTACCTACCGCCGTCGGTAATCTAGATTTTAAAAAATAGCAAGTACCCTTGCTATCCTTATGGGGATTCTCCCTATAATTATCAATTGGGTCGTGCATTTTAGCATGAAACACGCTATGCACTCCCGTATCTGTACTTTGTTCTCCCTTTACCTTACAAAAGTTGACCTGATGGTCGACTTTATCATTATTATAGTTCCTATTGGAATTCCTACCGGGAGCTGACTGATTCCGACGGTAATTATAACGGCCTCGATTCCAATTGCGACCCCTATTTTGCCATTTTCCCCCTTGATTCAGAGAATTAAATTCAGCACTTAATGCTATTTCCATACCAGCCGACACCCTCTTGCTCTTGTTGTGCCAACAATTATGTGTTTGATGGGCTTTACCACAAATCTTACAAGAAATATTTGATTTTTGATCAATCTGATTTCCGTAATTATGCGGAACTTGACTCTTAGTCTCAGGATGCCCTTTTGCAACGCATCGGGGAACTCCACCCCTTGCATCGGCGAACAAACCCGCCTCATGGGCTAACTCACCCAGGACTTTAAACGTCTTAGGTTTGAGATACAAATAGAGGTTATGACTGCAACAGTCAAGGAACTGGTCTCGGGCCAAAAAAATCACAAACGGCCTCGTAGGTCTTTTCGACCTTAGCCAAACCTAACCATTTATCAAGGTAGCTTGCTAGCCTACCGCTAAATTGTCTGAAAGTTTCGGCTTTCTTGGGCCTACAATCCCTAAATTTCTTACGAAAAGATCGTTTGGTGAGGTCGAAATTAGTAAGCAGAGCCTCCTTAATCTGACAGTAATCCGACTGGTCATCTCTGGAAAGCCTAACGAAGACTTCTAAAGCACGCCCCTTTAATAATGCACTTAGGTATGATGCCCACATAGACGGGTCCCATTTATTTGACATGGCATAACTTTCGAACCTAGTTAAATAGCTATCCATCTTATCCGTATGTTCGTCAAAGTATGGAAGCTTGGGACTCCTAGGATTTGAACTTTTCTCTTTGGGCCCCCAGGGATGTGAAGTGGTCTCGGCCTCGATTTTTTTGAGTTCCACTTCGGCCTCAATTTTTTTTAGCGCAACTTCTTTTTCCATTTCCATTTCCTTATCCTTGCGCGCGGCCTCAATTTTCATTTTTTCCGCCTCAATCATTAACTTTTCCAATTCCCGATCCTTATCTTTTTGCTCCCTATCTTTCTCTTTTTGCTCCCTTTCTTTATCTTTTTGCTCCCTTTCTTTATCTTTTTGCTCGGCCTCCCTTTTCTCTCTTTCATATTCCCTTTGGGCCAACCTTTCCTCCCTTTCTACATCTTGTTGCCTCTTAAGATAATCCCTTAGTTCTTGCCCTTCATATCCTAATTCCCTTGCTAATGAAATAGGTTTATCCATTTTAGCCTATTGTTGGGAATGGTATAAGTCAACTATACTGTTGAAAATAAATAAGGGTTCGCTTTGTCCCTTTTAGATAGGTATGGGCTAACCAACGTTCGCGCTGGTAAACTAATAATTTTACTAGGGATTTTAATGACGTTACATATGAGTAACGTAAAGTACAACGCATAAGAGATCACCACAGAAAGGTGCCTAGGATATATATCAACCTTAAATAGGCCTTCACTAAACGTATTTGACTAAAAAAACGTCATTCGTTTTCTCGTATTTACGTCAAGAAATATATACCTACGCAATATTAATATAAACGCGTTACAGTCAAGTCAACAGTCACTTGTCATAGCAAGACATAATAATTGACGAAAATAATCTTTCTATGGACTTCTTCTAATAATAGAAATCAGTTGAGTGGCGTCACACACTATGACGTCTCTGAGGTGATTTAAATTATTAGTACCCTCAAACGATATGAAATTTTCCACATCAGTATCCTTAATTAATAGGAATACAGGGCATAAGCCAACACACAATTATATGGGTCAAATAAAGGTGGACAAGTCTAATAATTAAACACTGACAAATTTTCCTTGGGTTTAATACCCTACTGGCAATCCACAGAACAAGAAAGTATGGGTCCCCTCAGAATGTTATGTGATGACTTATTTACATGTGTCGCACTTCATCACAGGGGAACGCATGCAATCAGTACTGTGTGTTGACACTCACAACCTTTCTTGTAAAAAAAAACTACTAGTGTGCGCCCGTAGCAACGTCTCAGCAGAGAAATTTGCCAATAAAACCTCAAAAATCCCACTTCTGACACCATTGTTTCGACATAAAGCCGGTCAGGAAGGAAGAGGGGGAATTTTATTGGAAAATTTCTTTATGCGATGATGATGCTACCAGGGAAAAATAATGCACACAACTAGCAAAAACTTTTCAGTACTTTATGTACTAAGAAAACATCAACAACACATTAATATACAATGACACCACCTACGCTGTTATTTCTGGCTAATTGACCATCCTATACTAGGGCAAGTTGCCACTCCAAGATCATTTCAATTAGAATCAATCTTGGAGTGTCCTGCTCTAGATGTACGTCAACTAGTCAGAAATAAAAGACGTAAAGAATATGATTAACATATAACTTAAGTTCTCATAGGAAAAAAAATTATTTCAGTTCTCGTATTGACGAGAAATCTCGAGATTATACGCGTCCCGCTAACACTATAACTGTTGATATTTCACGCGTCTCACGAACACTATGTCTTCTTAGCCGCACTTTGTCTACTTCAGACCATCGCTGCTGAGGTGATCGAACCTGTACTTTGGTCATCACTGGTTTCGCATAGTATTTCTTGCGGGTAATATTGATCGTTTTTCTAGACGTCAAGATTAGTATAAGTGGTTCTTCCTATACAACGGTCCCTGATCGTATCCCCACGTTGGGATGTCAGATTCACTTATAACAATTCAAGCCAGTTGGCTCCCAACTCGGGCTATTCTACGTGGTTGGATGTAACAATTGGGCCTGATCCACGCTGGTCGTGGCCTGAGGGGGACAGCTAATAAGTGCCCTCAGGTATCAATCATTTGGCTCACCAACATTCAGCCTCCAACGTAGGAGGGGACACAAGAGACGATTCTGCAAAAAATAATCTACTTTTAGAATCTCAGAATCACGCTGTTGCGTCAATAATGGAGTTGTTCGTTTGAAGTTCACAAAAATAGAAATGATTTCAGTGGTCTTACTGTTTTAAATTACAGCCTAACCCTATAAGCGTGGGATTAGCCCTCACCCATGGGTGTATGGCTACCGGCTCCCATGCGGTTAGCATGGATCGGCTCTTCTAAATATCCACACTCAAAATTATATAGTAGAGAAGTATTTTTAGTGACTGGCCTATGTCAGCGCTAAACAATACCTCTTATGCGACAACGAACAAACCCATATGTAACAAAATTTCCGATACACTGTCGTAACGTCACCCTGGTTGAGACGCTATGGCAGCCGAAACATCAAGATCCCGTGGCCCTTTTTCCCTTCAAGGTCATGTTATCTAGATAGTTTCGAGGTTTACAAATACTGATACAAATTCTCTTAAAATTCCAGGAAAAGGTTGAACAGTGTGGTGCCGACGTAACGTTTGGACGTTTACGTCGGACATCACCCGGCCCACGCGCTAATTTCGTACATGTATAACGTATCAGTTGTAAACAACTAATTATGACCTCTTGGCAAACATATTTACATCAATATTGAGAGATTACATTCTGCTGTTTTATGTGTGTAAAAGCGTACAATATTTTTTTACATTTATTTTGGTGTAACAAATATTTTTACTTTTACTTTGGTGTTACAAATATTTTTACATTTACTTTGGTGTAACATTACACCTACCTTATCTCTAAACATACATGTCAGCTTTCACCTTATTTATGTAAGTGTGTTGTAGTGTATGCACCTAACCCTTATTCTTATATGCGTCAGATATAACTCGAGGTGACACATACAGGTCGCTACAGAAAGTCGACTATCACTGGCAGTTAAATCGTCTTTCCAACAACGCCATATAAAATCACAACAACTTAAAATCTGGCTGCTAAAATTGATTTTTACCTATCGGTCCCTGGTAAATCTTTCAGCATACCATTATAGTTTTATGTGCAGGCCCAACATGGCCTGTGACTAATATGTCCGAAATAACCCAACGAGTCCATCCGGACAGCTTTTACTATAGCCGCACGAATGGTCCCAGCAGATTTTTAGGCATTAGGCATGTGTGTAGCTTCATACGCAAGTGCGTAACAATCGCTATTTTCACCGAAAAAACGGGACGTTATTGATAACACCCGAAAGAACTCATACATGGAATGCTGGCCAATTCAACAGACGACAAAATAGAAAACGAGTGACTTATTATTTCAATACAATGTGACATGCTAGAGACATCGCGATTCAATGCAATAACACGAATCGCCATCGCCCTGTCATGTACAATTTCAACACAGTAAATATATATATAACTTCACGTACCTTTTATAATAATGAATAGCGTCTCTATATCGAACCTTTCAAAGGTATGTTTAAAATGTCCCCTAACAAGAATGGGAAATTCCATCCTTTGTATATTGAAAAATGCACAAGATTTCCAAGATATTCAAGAAAAGTAACGAAATCGTGCAAGCGTTGATAAAAATAGACACAATGAATTCCATCTCAGACAAACCAACCTTTTATTGGGACTATTAGTAGAAAAGGTACCGTATCATGGTTCGAATAGGTGACCAGGTGCATACCTAAACCTTTGCGTATTTGTGCGTATACGCAACCATCACTGATTCTGTTGTTCCATCTATTCTGCATCGTAACAGTAAGCACACAATTTTTTTACGAGATTATGCTTCCAAGGAATATATAAATAATTATCAAATTCATTTTTGGACAATAAATGCAGTTTTAATGAGATTAGAAGAAAAAAAAACCCTATAAATTTAAAACCAAAAGGGGGTGCCCTAATCTACATGCTTTAAAAATCAATACGCAGTATTCTTAGATGACCACCACTGCACCTGAGGTCTACGCTGATGTTGTATTATTATCTAAACTCAATATTTTTCAGTCCTGAGCTTTTTTGATAAAAATATATATAACATTTTGAAAAATAATATTTCGACATGTTCTTGCTGGGCATCCGTAGAAAGTTGACTGCTCTGGCGTTATGCAAGTCGATCGAGTCTGCTATACAGTGGTTTCAGATACACCATAGCATTACCTTTGCAACCATACACAATCCAGCTGTATACCTTTCGGGTGCAAGGGTTAGCATTTTTTCTACCTTGGTTCCCCAACAATCACCTGCGAAGCGGTCAGGTGCGTTATCAACTTGTGACAAACTGATTTTGATTATAGGGGTATAATATGAAGATCTAAGTGGCGTGCAGTAAATCCAAATTAGTTTTCTAAAAGTTTAAAACTGCACGTGTACACTCTTCAAATGAAACAAACAAATATTATTTAATTATATATCCAGGTTGCATTTGAAGCATGGTGCTTATTATTATTTCTAAACTTTATTTACAATATGATCTGTACTGATCAGTAGATAAATAAACCATTAATAAACAAATAATATAAATCTTGAAAATCGTTGGAAATTAAAGGGGATATATGTTTACTTATGCAACGCTTTGATTCTCAAATGGAATAGTTTTGCATAAAAACCAGCTTTCAATGACGTGCCTATAGCAAACTTGGCCTAGACTCCGCTATTGAAATTGGTGATTTTGTGATTCTGGATCTACCTGCCCTCTCAAGTAATATTTTTATTCTATGTTAAAATACAACCATTTTCATAATTTCTATCAAAATTAATCATTTGTGGAGGACATTCATCGGATTAACGGAAGGATATGGAGCCTTAAAACGTGATTTCAGGCCCTATATCCGACGATATTCCTCCTTTAATGAAACTAGTATAGTTAACCCCATTCAAATGCACTAGTAGCATTTATCATTATGACATCGCGTCTAGTAGTGAAATAACGTCATGCATTTGTGGTTTACAGGTTTCGGGAAACGTTATGAAATGACACTTTAAACGCCACGCATTTAACAAAACCCTAACGTTTTCAAGCCAAAAATATGATTTCAAAATAATTTTAATGTCATATGATAAATATAATCTAACATTCGTGCTCCTGCATTATTGAATTTATCAAACTCGTTGCGAAAAAGAAATAAAATGCTCGGCAAGCCTCGCATTTTATCTCTTTCCTCAACTCGTTTAATAAATTCAATAAAACATGGCCACTCGTGTAAGATCCTTTATTTTTCCTTCCAAAGGACAGTGCATTTGAAGTATTTTGCGCCTTAAATCGCTTGGCAGCCAATAAAAACAACGTTTCATCGAGTAAATCGCATCTGCTTCAATGTACCCAAATTAGAAGACTAAAGATAGAGTCGTGGAGGCAGTGTACTCACGCAAGAGAACAAATGTACTCGAGACAGCGCAGTCATCGCCGGTTGGTTGCAGTCGACGAGGGTCCAAAATGTGTACCTGGCTGTAACAAAGGGATATATTTTTGTCAAAACATTTAAGCCGAGCCATACGATAAAGCTAAAGAAAACCAAGACAAAATTCCTACGTTGTACTGGTTACCTAAACTCCATAAAAATCCCTATAAAGCAAGATTTATTACTAATTCTAGTTCTTTTACGACAACATAACTTTCTAAATTGTCAACCTCATGTCTAACAGCTGTTAAAAACATGTTATCAAGTACTATGAAAAGGTATATGAGAGATCCGGTAAAAATCTATTTCGGTCTATTAAAAATTCAGGTGAAATTTTAGATAAACTTAAAGCTAGATATTTCAATGCGACCAGTTTGTCTACTTATGATCTTTCTACTCTTAACACTACATTACCTCATAGTTTGATTAAAGGTAAACTTATTGATCATATTGAAAGAACCTTCAGTAGAGAAGGCTCTCCTCACCTTGCATGTAACGACAGAAACGCATTTTCACTTTGGAAAAAACTAAAAAAATATCATGCATGGTCTTGTCAATATGTATTTGATGCGCTGACCTTTTTTTTGGACAACATTTTTATTCGATTTGGCACCAAGCTGTATGGACAAACAGTTGGGATTCCTATGGGCGCTAATTGTGCTCCCCTGGTTGCTGATTTATTCCTGTTTTGTTATGAGAGGGACTTTTTATGTCTCTCTCTGATGATTTGCAGGCTGATATTATTGATGCTTTTAACAGTACATCCAGATATTTGGACGATATTTTAAACAATAATAATGTTTTTTTTGACAATATGGTAAGTCAAATATACCCTTCAGAGCTCCAACTTAATAAAGTCAATAGCTCTGATAGCGAGGCCGCGTTTATACTGGCATTTATCAGTTTCTAATGATATTGTTTCTACCAAAATTTATAATAAACGTGACGACTTTGATTTTGAAATAGTCAATTTCCCATTTTTAGATGGTGATGTTCCTCACTCTACATCCTACATCCTATGGAGTCTATATCGCTCAACTCATTCGTTTTGCTAGAGCATCTAGCCATGTTGCTGACTTCAACACTCGCAATAAATTGATAACTCAGAAACTTCTTAAACAAGGTTATCGGTATCATAAACTTCGCACACCTTTTCTAAATTTTATAGACGATACTATGATTTGATATCTAAATTCCAAGTTGAACTTAAATCTCTCTTGCGCCAAGGACTTTCAGAACCTGAATTCTATAGTGACTTGGTGTATCATGAATTCAAAAAGTTAGTAGTATGCTCAGGAAATACCACACTCACAAACTGTAGACCAACCCAGGTCACCGTGAGGAAGAGCTACAGGACATTTACAGAAACAAGACATCCTAAAGACAATACAAGCAAAGCAACAAGCTCTCTCTTCCTCGTCAAGATGATTGCAAAACTAGAAAGGACATAATGTAATGCATACCAAAACAAAGACCAACACAGAACCCCTACAAACAATGAGAGGTACATAAAACAATAACTCAACAACAACAGAACCACCACCTTAGAATTAACAGCAGCCTAAGTTACTGGGGGCTTAAATGCATTTTACTGGCACCAAATCTTCGCCCTAGATTCTGTTGTTGTTAATTCACAAACATGGTTAGCTCGCATGGAGGCGAAACGTTGAATTTCATTAGGGTAATTTCATTATTCACAAATTATTCACAAATCCCGTCGCAAATTATCCACTTTAGCAATTGAACAGGTGCCTGAACAATCCAATGCATTGATGAACGGTTGCGGCGGAGCTGTTAGAATCACAGAAGACCCATCAGCTCTCAGACGATGGATGGTGGCAGACCTTGAGTTCACCCAAATAGTTTCGCAATATGAACACTTGTCTGGAACGAAGAATTCCAACGAGGAAGTAGAGCTAAATAATCAAGTACAAAGACTTTTTATTCAAAGGGTTGATAAACTGTATATTACGATGGAAGACATGAAGAAACTGCTAGTACTAGATACTAAACATTTCACCCAGCGATGTGCTGCAGAGATGGTTACAGATGGTATTGACAAAGGTAACGAAAAGTTTGACGACTTTATGAAGAGCTTACAAGTCAAGAAAATAAAACAGATGTTTTCGACAATAAACGGATCTAACATCTAAAGATCTAAAGCAGAAATATTTGTTGGATGAATATTAACTTTTTTCAAAACTTTTCATATCCTGTCAATCAAGAGAGTGTGATCTCGAGGAATTTAACATCTTTCACAGTGTCTCTTAGTGATAATGGAATGCTTCTGTGATATCAGAAGTCTCAGATGGTTCCAATTCTTGACTAAATAACAACGCTGCCAGACGTACGTTATTATATGCTTCAAAGTACTTAAGCACAGATATTGTTTGCGATGTTTACAAATCTTGCAAATTAATGGCAGAAGGAAGATGATGCCTCAGACTCAATGACGGCCCTGACGTAAATCTTTAATCCGTCGGTTGGTGTCTGGTGATTGTCTTTTGCTTGTCCCACCATGGCTCGACTTGGGGTTTTCTTTGGCTTTGACAATCTGTGAGTCATAAAATTAAGTAAGGGTGCAAACATCAGGAATCGATACAATCAAGTACCACACCTGACCCAGGATACCAATTGGAAAGTGACAAACTCACAGTAGACACCACAAACGAGAGCCAAGAGGTCAGTCCTTTCCCAGCAGGTGACCACAAAGCACATATAAACAGACGCGCACAAGGACATAGCAAACACAAGACAGAACAAAAACATAAAAGATCCACAAAAGAAGTACCGCCTTGGAACGGCCAGCAAAATATTTTACCTGAGGGCTTAAACCGGTTTAACGGTGCCAACCTCACCCTTAATTCAGATGTGGATCAAGACACATAGATATTTGGTTTGCGTGAAAGACCCCTAACTTATCAATGCATCATCTCCCAAAACATATAAATCAAGATATAACAAGGAGATAAAGCAAGGATAAGGACTCAACAGTAAATTAAACTGAATACCGGAGCAAAATAAATCCAACAGGTAAACCCCGGTGGGCCTGACAAACAGCCAAAGCATCAGGCCCCTACCATCTCATCAATAGATTAGTCTTTAAGTCGGAACCATCATAGAGTCTGAAGTCCGATCCACCGGCGTGCATAAGCCGTTTTCTTTGTTTCATCATAGTGTGTTACTTTGATTAGACTGTTTTTCCTGTGATGATATGAATACAGAGGCTATTTCAAGGAAGCAGACAACAGAGTGTTTATTCATGCTAGATACTCTTCAGAGTCCATCAATACTCATCAAAGCAAGTGACACAGATAGTTTGGTAATTTAGCAGTGAGTGTTTATTTGTTTTAAGAACGTTGGGATTTTTGCGAGCTTTGGATTGAGTTTGGACAAGGCAAGAATCTTAGATGGATTCCTATTTATGCCATCTGTCATTCGAGGTGTCTTGGAATTTTATGTTTGACGCTTTAACCGGTTGTGGCGTGGCCTCATCTTTTCGCGGTAAAAGCAAGAAGACAGCATGGTAAGTTTTTAAACATGGAATGTGTGTCCACAAATAACAGAGGAGTCAGTATCCATTTGGAACAAGAGTGCATATTTGTTGGAAATGTTTGAAATTGCTATGTATGACAGGCCCAGTCCATTTCCAGCTATTGGGGAAGTATGATTTGATCTTTTCACAAGAAAACAGAGATCATACTATTTAACTCCACCGACAAATGCAGCTTTGACCGAACATATAAAACACGTTGCATATCAGGTAGGGTGAATATGGAAACTGTTATACATGTACATGAGAAATGAAGCTGGGTCAAGAAGGATGGTTTGTGAGAAATTGTGCTGACTTAAACGCGCCCCGATTGCGCAAAGTTGCCAACAGCTGACAAAATGTTTTGCAAGAGTGAGCTTCATGGAAGATGCAAGTACTATCGTCAACTTTTGTAACGACCGTTTCTGGTTATATTAGGACACCCAGGGCAATCATTTTAAAAATGACTGTCAATTTTGAAATTTCAGCTCTATCTATTCTGTCTAGTGAGTATTTCTCTATGTGCTTTGTGTTCGTGTGATGTCCGTTTTTTATTAATAAAGTGCCAATAGCACAGTTTTCAAAAAAATGAAAAAGAAAACCAAAACTTAATAAAATTGTTAATTTTGCGTCGAAAAGGGGTAGATTTTATATGGTAATTCTATTTCAAACAAACGAAGTCCTTTCATAAATGTGTATATATTGTGGTATCTTAGGAAAGCAGAGACCAAAAACTTTGGCTGTTGTCAGGCCCACCGGGGTTAACCTGTTGGATTTCTTTGCTGCGGTATTCAGTTTTATGTACTGTTGAGTCCTTATCTTTGCTTTATCTCCTTTTCATATCTTGATTTATATGTTCTAGGAGATGATGCATGCATTAGTTAGGAGTCTTTCATGCAAACCAAACATCTATGTGTCTTGATCCACATCTGAACTAAGGGTGAGGTCGGCGCCGTAAAACGGGTTTAAGCCCTCCAGAATTTTCTTACTGACCGTTCCAAGGCGGTACTTCTTTTGTGGATCATTTTTGTTATTGATGTCTTTCATGCTTTCGCGTCCGTTCATGGCTGCCTTGTGGTCACCTGAAGGGAAAGGATTGACCTCTTAGCTCTTGTTTCTGATGCTTATTTTGATTTTGTTACTTTTACATGTGGTATCCTGGGTCAGGTGTGGTATTAGATTGTATCAATTCCTGATCTTTGCCGCCTTTCTTGCCTCAATCATAGCCACAAATTTCATTTCCGTGCGAGTACGGGACACCAAATAAGCATATCTAGTCCATATAGCTTATGCCCATTTTATAGTGGCGGCTTTATTGGATAAAAATGGCCGCAAATGACGAAATTGAAGTGGCTAAAGTTCTTTGTTTGAAAATTGATATCTAGGGAGCATCCGTGCCAAGTTTCATGCTTGCATCATTAACTGCAAGATTTTTCACACTATCTGCTTCACTATTTCCCAGGATAGCGTGGTATTGGCAGCCTACCGATCTGGGTCTGCTGATCATGCAATAATCTGGGTCTACGCTGTTTACCAAAGTACCTTTTTATTTTCGTTTGGTTTTCGGCCATTTATGATTATTTTACTATTTCATGGACGTGTTTGCTGAACTTTAAGGCGAAAGTAGGACAAACCTTGTTTCAACAATGCATATATGTAGTAGTGATGTTTAACGAACAGCGTTGTTGTTGGTCCACATGTAAAAAAGGCTAGCACTAAATATGAGTAGACGGCTGCAACAAAGGCATAATGGACGTATTATGCTTACTTAAAATCGACTCATTATTAACTTACAGAGTGAAAAAAATATAATTTCAACTTTAATGGAGAAACACGTCATGGCAATTACATTGGGCCACTTATCAACACGTTTTGACAATATATCACTAACTGATAAAAAATTAATGTATATAATTAATTCCAGCCTTTCCCTGCCTTGCATCAATCCTCTTTTGTAACTGCTCGATACTGTCAAATTAAATATTATCTTTTAAATGAAATATATTGTTCACCCAAACAGACCTCAATTTACGACCCTCGAAAATGTCGTATAAAGTACATTGTCGTATAAAGTAAATTGAAAGGGAGAGAGCTGATTCGGATTAAGATCGAACTATGTAATGTACTACTGTAAATACGGAAATTTTCGCGAGAATTTTATTTTCGCGAACAGCATTTAAACACATATTTGCGACGTTAAAAATCGCGATTAGGACATGATTTACCTGTGTTAGTAAACAACAGAGTGATTTCGTCATTTCGAGAGGATTTTATTTCATGAAACTTCGCATACGCGAAGTTTCGCGAAAATAAAATCTTCGCGAAATTTCCGAATAATACTCGCCAAGACCCGGCCGATGATGATAAAACATGAGCCCCATCGCCATGTTTTGGTCAAACAGTAATTGAAAATGACCAGGAAAGGTCACAATTGCATACATGTACCACAGACCAACCCACGGTACCGCGAGGAAGAGACATAGAACAGTAACTACACATGACAAGACAGCAAGAAAAAAATTGGGACTGACTAAAAAGCTGAAAAACCTGCTGAATTCAGCGAGTTGCGGATCAGCAGATGTATTCTAAAAAAGCTGAACTGCTGAATTGCTGAATATTAGTTTATTAATGCCTTTTATTCACAATATTGGTCTAGCATATTAATACTTTAGTTAATTGTAATATTTGATTATTAATAGATTTGTAAATATGATGTTTTACGCCCTATCCGATAATATTATTGTCATATCGAGCTCTGTGCAAACGATCAGAATAGAGGCAATGTACTATTGAATTATAGTTGTCTTCATGTGGTACAATACCGAAATCATATTTCAAAACGTTATCTTATATAATATATTGGCCAGCAAAGAAAAAATTACTACTAATCGCATATGCGCAAAAACTATTATAAACGCCAATGCTTATGCTAGCCAGAGGTCTGAATGTTGGTCTGAGTCATCATGTACGTGCATACTTTGTGTATGCGACCAAATCTCATGTGTTGGCCCATACATTTGTATCTTCATTTTTTACACACAGCCGATGCAAAGAATCTGTCTGTCTGTATCCGTCCGTCTGTCCCAAATGCACACGTGAAATCCTCCATCATCTCCGAAACTATTTGAAATACATGTCAACCAATAAAACAAATGAGTCAGTTAGCTCAGACGAGCCTGCGCAAATACGCAGACTCATTCGCGCACACAACGGAGGCTCAGACAAATTATAATGCCGCTAGCTCTAGCTCTACCAGATAATTATGTCCATATGCCATCAGATAGACGTGCATGTAAGCTGCAATACATAATATACATGCATATTTAAATGATACCTTCTAGCATATGCGATATGGTTAAATAAGTGAAATACATGTACTACATCTTCAGGCACGAAGTCATCAAAACTATTTGAAACGTATGTCGACCAAATGTCAGACTCATCTGCACACACAAAGAAATGTGGTAGTCCAAGGCTCAGACAAAAAATAAAGCCAGATAATTGTGCATTTTTTGCTACCAGTTCTGCAATATACATGCGCATGCGTGTTAAAATAATAACTTCTAGCATATGCGATAAGTGCTAAAATAGAGATTCCAACCGATGCCTCCATTCACATGTTGATGGATCCATAATTTTACCATTTTTCGTCGGTGTTAGTTGCTCAATATAGTGCGCACACAAAGAAATGTGGTAGTCCAAGGCTCAGACAAAAAATAAAGCCAGATAATTGTGCATTTTTTGCTACCAGTTCTGCAATATACATGCGCATGCGTGTTAAAATAATAACTTCTAGCATATGCGATAAGTGCTAAAATAGAGATTCCAACCGATGCCTCCATTCACATGTTGATAGATCCATAATTTTACCATTTTCCGTCGGTGTTAGATGCTCAATATAGTCTTCGGTGACCCTTTGCTGCTCGCATACACATACATATAGATGTAGATGAAGACTCAGTTGTATTTTTTTAAACCGCAAGCATCGCTGAATAAGTCAGCATGGCGTGTACTGGAGGCTTTTAAGCATATGCGGTCCAAAGTTTGTGACTTCTTCAAAAGGTGTTAAAGGCCTGCTGTTTTTAGATTATCTACCCCAATAAACAAACGGATAAGTGAGATAAGAAATTACATGGATCGATCAGGGAAAGTGTCAACAGGCGTTTTAAAAACACTTGGTTACATGACAAGGTGTGTGCTTATAACAATGGGCAGAATAAACAATTAATACCAATAAAGCCATGAACAGTTGTGTACAAGAGTGTCCGTCAGTTTGAGCATACATGTACGAGCCTGTGCCTCAAAAGTCACGATATTTTGATAACTATAGCATCAGCGACCATTTCCATCCTATGCAGGTTACCGGCCCGTGAACTAAGACTTGCTAGGGTCAGATACCCACAACCCCAAGACTGGGTTTTGCGTGGCGATTTTGGTACAAAGGTTTTGATCAGTCGGCGAAATACAAAGGTATTTCTGAGCCTGTGTGGTAGCGTTATGTTACTTTACATTTGCACGAGATTAGCGACATTGGAAATACATGGGCTATCCATTTATGAAATAAAAAGGATATGTCACCATGCTTAATTTTTCATAATCTCATATGGAAGCTTTCAGCATTTGATCAATTTTCTAAACAAATTTAAGAATAACACTAGTCCTGAATTTCGAGCTAAAAATGTTTTAATCTTCAGCCAGTTTCTTTTAACTTAAATTATTGCCCATGACAGCAAGCCTTATAGAAAATGTGCAAGTTTATTTGTTATCCCATGCTGTGACAAGATACTGCATGATATATGTTGTCAATTCGTCGAAAATTGGAATTTGTTTTTAGAATAAATCATATATTAAAAAATCTGATGTTGAAAATCTTAAGAATTTATTTTTACTTCATGGACTGTTATATTACCTTTCAGAAAAAGAATAAAACCTGGGGTCACCGAACTAATTCTCTTTCAAGAGGGTTTAACCCCATCCCCATAGGTTTCATGCATAATTCAATGTAAAAAGTTCAGGAATGACCATTTCGGTCGTTTTGATGATGCCATTTTACTTAGTATGAAGCAAAAGCATTAAAATGCTTAACAAAGAAAAAAACACACTAAAAATAGGTGCACGCCCGGGAATCGACTCAGGTCCTCTGGTTTCCTGACGCAGGAATGATGCGCATGGAAATCATCCGCATATATGTCTTTAATTTGCAAATGAATTATTATTAAGGATTATTCGTATGGAGGGAGGAATGTGCAGAGTCATCAGAAGCAAACTGATCTCGATTAACACTATTTTCAGAAACGCTATTTAAAGACATATGCGGCTATTTCCAATGCGCACCTTTTCCGCGTCTGCAAACGGGGAAAGTTGTCTGGGTCCTGTCGTTCGACCCTTAACGGATTCGGATCAATACAGCTTCCGATATTCTTATGTCATATCGGTGTTCCGACATTTTCTTCACAAAATAACTAATTAAAGTGTGTTCGAAATATCTATTGACATCTTTTCAGAACTGATCGTCTCAACAGATAAATGTAGCTCAGTCGAAATCAAACGACGTACACAATAACCCTGGTTACGAATACGATAGTGGCCGAGTCTATACTATTTGTATGGATATTTAGAGCGGCGCACGACCTGACCTCGTGGCCTAGTGGTTAGCGCGCCTGGCTACAAAGCCAGAGAACCAGGATCGATTCCCAGATGCGCACATATTTTCAGTGTGTTTTTTCTTTCTTTTTTAACATTTTAATGCTAAATTACTTCATATACTAGTAAAATGGCATCATCAAAACGACCAAAATGGTCATCCCCGAACTTTTTATATTGAATTACGCATGAAACCTATGAGGGTGGGGTTAAATTTGGCCCTCTAGAAAGAGAATTAGTTCGGTGACCCCAGATTTTTATTCTTTTTTCTGAAAGGTATTATAATAGTCCATGAATTAAAAATAAATTTTCAAGATTTTCAATGTCAGATTTTTTAATACATGATTTATTCTAAAAACAAATTCCATTTTTCGACGAATTGCAAAAATATATCATGCAGTATCTTGTCACAGCATGGAGTAACAAGTAAACATGCACATTTTCTTAAAAGTTTGAGGTCATGGGCAGTAATTTAAGTTAAAAGAAAGAAGCTGGGTGAAGATTACAACCGTTTTAACTCGATAATTAGGACTAGTATTATTATTCTATATTTCTAGAAAATTGGTCAAATGCTGTAAACTTCAATATGAGATTCTGAAAAAATAAGCACGGTGACATATCCTTTTTATTTCATAAATGGATAGCCCATGCATAAAACAAACTGTATGCAAAGTATTTAAAATATTTCAATGTGGGAAGTATTTAGTAGCATATGTCCTTAAACCCAGCGACGATTTCTATTATTTTCCTTACCTGTATTTTTTTCTATGTTCCACACTAACACAATCACAACAGGTGACCACCTCAGGGTTTAATCCAATCGATTAGGTAACAAACTACCGTTTTCACACCCTGGTAAATGGTCAGCACGTGCTCGAAGCAATACACACTTTTGACCCGGGATACCCTCACTTATCTCTTTGTTTATTGGAGTAGATATTCGGGACAGCCTGCATTCAAACCGAATTGTTGAGGGAGTATTCGTAATAATTTTGGTACTCATCACATCTTCAAACAGTGATTGCTCAGGTGAGCCTGCGCAAATGTGCAAACTCACCTGAGCATTCGCTAGTATCAAAGTACATTATAATTGAGACGAAAATGTAGAAGATAGATAGATAGATAGATAGATAGATAGATAGATAGATAGATAGATAGATAGATAGATAGATAGATAGATAGATAGATAGATAGATAGATAGATAGATAGATAGATAGATAGATAGATAGATAGATAGATAGATAGATAGATAGATAGATAGATAGATAGATAGATAGATAGATAGATAGATAGATAGATAGATAGGTAGGTAGGTAGGTAGGTAGGTTATTTGAAACTTCCAAAAGGCAATAAATGCCCACGATGATACAACATATATACCTATACGTGGCAGAAACAGTGTAGTACATATGAATAATGATGCTGCATCATACAACTGATTTATCAGATTTTACATTGATGTGATTTTGGTACCTGTCACATAGATATCAGCAACACGTTCGAACGAGTCTGAGCATGTGCGCAGTCTCGCCCGAGCCTTCAGATAGTACAGGATCAACTATACATTAAATGTACGGATCATAGCGCAAAGCGCCTCTGCAAATGACATATTGCGGCCGACACCATTTTCACATGAAACTAGATATACACAAAAATTAATGCTTATTATCCGAATGCATGGGGCACATTTTCATCATTTTCCTGCCGAGGGTTTTCCATTTAAACCAAATATACAAACTTGCAAACGGTATCTACAGTGCTGTCATTTTGAATATTCGTGTCATTTTCTCAATTATCGAACGCGTGTCGATAAAGAGATTAACTGAAGACTTGCTACTGATTATCGACGCATGCTGCGATACCTGATCGATTAATAAACAACTTTCGGAAGTCTGTGGGTTACAGGAGGTGCGAACGGCACGAGTGATTTTTAATTGATAACGCGTGTCTATTTTCTCAACTATCTAACGCAACAGTTCTGGGATAAATTGGGTTAAAATTAAACTAAATACGTGTTCAAAACTTTTTAAGTTTTGATTTTTATCCTTTGCTGGACTCCGTTTGTGCATCTCCTTTTTTTTGGATTTTTGAATCTTGTAACCATAGCATATGAATAGGATAGCCATCGAAACAATATATCTTTGTATTTTAATATTATGTATGCAACACATGAGTATGTGTAACTTAAAGTTGAATAAACTATACCTCACATCCAATTTTGATTCTTTTAGTAAACAGGGAGCGGTCTGACCAGGTTCCATACTGTGACAACAAAATGTGACAGAAAACACTATTTTTTGTAGTTTCTAAGAGTTATGTGTTGTTGTTTGCAGACATGTTTGTAACATGAAATTTCAACCGCAAAAAAAAAAAAAAACAAAAAAAAAAAAAAAACGGTTTGGATTCAGATCAGGCCCAATGTTTTGTTTGGCAGATTTAGGTCCAAGCATTTAACAAGGTGATTAGCAGACAACAATCATGACAATAGTCACAAAGCAGATACTTAGTTAAATTAGAACTTCGGAATGCATTCCTTTTGGAGAAATTGTACCTAAAACATGCATCCAAGTAGTTTCCTTTAAAAGCCTTTTTCAAGTTGTTTGAAACTTTGTCAATAAGCATAAAGGAAAAATCTTGATCAGAATGTCCAGGAGAATTAAAATGGTCAGAAACATTTGCCAAAGTAACATGGTCGTTTATAAGAGGCTTTTGCGCATATGCGATAACTACTAAATTCGTATGTGCTGGCCCATATATTATTGGTTTAGCCTGTGCAAATGCCCAGACTAGTCAGAGCCTTCGCTGTTCGTGTACACAAAGTATGGACGTACATGATGGCCCGGACCAACATTCAGACATCTAGTCCAGCAGGATACGTTAGCATGATCGTTTATAAGAGGCTTTTGCGCGTATGCGATAAGTACTAAAATTCCATATATTATTTGCAAATACTGTTAAAATGTACATTCGGTATTGTACCCAAACTAAACTAAGCTATAATTCAGCAGTAATTTGTCTCTATTCTGGTCATTTGCACAGAACTCGATATGACAGTAATAGTATCTGCTAGGTCGTAAAACACCCTATTTATCAATAATCAAATATTACATTTAAATAATGTATCAACAAGACCAATATTTAGACCAAAACACACCAATAAACTAATATTCAGCAATTCAGCAGTTCAGCTTTTTAGTATACATCAGCTGATCCGCAACTCGCTGAATTCAGCAGGTTTTTCAGCTTTTTAGTATGTCCCAAAACAATTAAAGTAAAGCAACCAGCTCTCTCTTCCTCAGCGAGATGACTGGACACTACATGTAAGTACGGCATTCCGAAACAAGGATCAAACACAAACCAGGAGCAACTATAAACAATGAATCATCTACAACAGAACCGACGCCATAGAACGGACGGCAACCGAAACCGGGGGTAGGGGCCTACATATATTTTACCGGCCGACCTTCAAACCTGTCTTAGAACATACCTGTACATGTACACTTCCCGACAGGGTAGATAAAATTGCTTGTTTAACCCATATACTGAAAACATAAGTGTAACTTTTCATCAATTCTGATGACAGGTGGATTTTGATGTAACTAAAGTAATGTCCGACGGACGACACACATCTGAACAAGAACACAAAATGCAACTCACCAATGCGTTGTTCCAGTACTGGTCCGGTTCTATCGATCAGAAACTCCTCCGACATTCGGGAGCGATGCGTTCAGCAGCTTCTTCCAAGACGACGTACCGTATCGTCTGCTTCTTCGTGCAGGGCTTCTGCGCATGACTTCTCTGGTATCGGGCTCTGAACTTGCAGCCTCTCTCTGGTGTACAGCAATATGCAAATTTCAACTGCTTTGAAATGTATGTTCAGTTTGATACTATAGCGATTCGTTTTGGCGGATAGCGCGAACGAAGTATAAAATCTCCTCGTTCTTTAGTTTGACGTTTTTCAGTAAGTGCAAACGCTTGTACTGTCCACCTCAACGTCGCTATCATTTTAAATCAGTAAGATTTCGGTCTTGACGTAAACTAATTATCGATTTGCTTAATTACTTCATGACAGTAAACCGAGATTTGTAAAATGTCACCGATACAGTAATCTATGAGAATGATCAGATATTTCGATAAAGTCGTGATTGGAATGCTTTCTGAATGTATAAAGCCATTATGACCCATACGCATATAAGCAATATCCAATGCAATACAATACGATACAATACCATACAGGATGAAAATATACACAACACAAAGAACAATCGCAATGCAATGACAACATTTCAAACCTAGATGTAAGTTAGAATGGTATTATAATACATGACGTCACTTTAAACATATTGTATGTAATAGCTAACCATGGTTTGTCCGCCTGTGTGTGGAGATAATCCACGAGCTTTAGCGAGTGGATTATCTTACGTACATATGGATAAACACGGTATAACTATTTTATACCACCTACATCAGTGTAGACCTTGCACATCACGAGATATTTCGTGCTAAAGTCGGTAAGAGTGGTATAATGCCAAATCATATAATACATTATACCCCCCTTACCAACTTTAACACGAAATATCTCGTGATGTGTAAGGTCTACACTGATGTAGGTGGTATAAAATAGTTATACCATGTTTGTCAACCTGTACGTAAGATAATCCACTCGCTTAAGCTCGTGGATTATCTCCACGTACAGGTGGAAAACCCATGGTATAATTATTACGTAATGGTGTTGGGTCACACATCTAACAACTACGACCCTTCCCCTACATTACACAAACACATGATAGCTTATAAACCTGGCTAAATATACACAAAATAAATACGAATACAAGATATAAACAAAACAGGATGATAGTAATATAAATTAGAGAATTATAAGTAATAAATAAATAAACAAACAAATAAATACACATTTTTATGCTCAACTTAATTAAGCTTGAAATTTCAATTACTCATAACACTAAAGCGTTGAAAAATAAACATATGTTTGCTTTAAAACGGCTCAGATGCTGTATTTCTCATGCTAATAAATTCTTAGCATTTTAACATTTATGAGCAGGATATTATTTTCATGCTCACTCATGTTGAGTATGAAAAAAGTTTTTAAACTTCGAGGCCAGGTTTAGAAAAAGGTTTCAGGCATATGTGAATAGTACCATTTTACATGATGTGGCTCCTCGTATTATGATTGTTGTCCATTTCACATTGTCGAAAAATCAAAGTAGATCATGTGATAAGGTTTTACGTAGTTTGTACAAAAAGACTCAAAAAAACGATAGAAATGTAGAAGAACAAAATTATAGATTAGATTAATATTAGAAGTTGTTTCTATTTAACAGGATAGCTATTCAGTCCGAATTTATGTGCAAAGAGTTAGTACTTATTGAACAGTTGTTCGGACGAATATTATATAGTTCTTTTATCACTGGGAGTGAAATAACGCCATGAAATAAAGTCGATAAACCACTAATTATTTACGGATTTTCGGAAAACGTATATGACGTCAATAACAACGTTGAGTACACAAAAACAAAATTCTAATGCACTTGAAAATGCAACGTGACGTCTGATTGGATAATGTCATAAATTTGCGACAGTATATCCTGCGATATACTGTCGCAAACCCGACGTTATTTTGTAACGTCCCTTTTCATTGGTTGACAAGTGAATATATGCAACTGGCAAGCGGTTTTATGCAGCTGGCAGCCGCTGGACGTATAGGCGCAACAAAGCTCATTTTCACTGTCTTTTTGAAGGGAAATGTTAATAGTGCATTAGAATGGGGATGAATTAAAACTAAATTTCCGACCGCATATCCGACGATATACCTCCCAAAATTAATATTTTGAATACAGTTATTCTCTAATTATGACATTTTAACGCCAGCAATGAGACTTCAAAGTAAACTTAATGTCATATGATAACTAGAATCTAACGTTCGTGCTATTGTTTTATTGAATTTATTAAACTCGGCAAGCCTCGCATTTTATCTCATTATCTCAACTCGTTTAATAAATTCAATAAAACGTGTGCACTCATGTAAGATCCTCCATATAGAATAACTTGATTGGTAAGGTTAATATCAGCAGGAATGTGGTAGAACATTAGAATGAAAACTTGGCTTGTAATCGATACATCCGTAGCTTTCTGTAAACGGAGCTTTTGAAAGCAGCGTGAACCAAGATGAGATGGGTATACACTGTTTGTTTTCATTAAACCCATATTCAGCATTCAAAACTTTAGCAATACTTGTCACCTCATAGCGAAGAAATGTTTATTACAGCGTGAAAGAAATGTACAAGAATTGGCTCCTTTTATTTGTCATGCGACGTAGAATTGGCAGTTGCATTTGAAGGAATCTTAGCTTAATTGAAGCTGTCTATGAAAGAAAATACTTGCACGTTTATTAGAACTGGGGTTGATGTCGCTTTCAACAATGATCAATGTGCGATACTGTGGGTGTTACGCTAAGCGCTTTATCATATCTTAGCATATTCATACTTTCAGCAGCAACTGACATATGTTATGTGTGAAATCAGCGGCAAAGAGACAGCCCCGAAAACGTCGTAATAAATATGCAGTTAAGTGAGTTTTGAACTAGCTACATGTAATATGAAAACTGAACATGAAGCGAAGGCTAAGTAATTCGATTGTGCTGTCTTTACTGTTTTCACGGCCACATACCATCATGAGGGCAGATGCAAAATCGAGACACCGAGTTTCACTGGATAGTATGCGACAGTACGTTTAAAGAATACATTTATGGAAGACTCTCATTGAACGCGTAATTATCGAAAATGCACGTGTGTAGAACGACTTGAGATTTATGGAAGTCGATGAAGTTTTTGGCCAAAACCGATAGACTAAGCCGCTAGCGTTTAAATCGACTTTGATGAGTACATAAAGTATCAAAATCGACATAGTGTTATTTGGGCTCGAGCGAGAAAACCTTCCTTTGTGATTTGCGACTGTAGGCTCAATGCGGCCTGCTACATTTTGGTGTTATCTTCTGGGAATACCTGGAGCATTGAAATTTTTCATGTACAGTAAAACCTTTCTTAAGTAGTCACTCAATATAAACAAAACAAAGGTCTTTAATACAAATGGTAGCTTAATGAAGGTCGAACGTATCGCAAAATGCTCATTATTTGACCTGCATTAAGCGATAATCCCAAAATTAGGTCTTCTTTTGGAGTGTCTGGTTAAGAGAGGGTTTATTGTAGTAATTTAAGCAATCATCCCCTACAGAGAGTGAATAATAAAGGCACTGACCAGACTGTGCAGATGCGTAGACTGATCTGCGCTTTTGTTGTTTCTATGCAACTAAGTCCAATTTTTCTCAAGCCGCCAATAATAATGTATTCCTAAATTGTTTTAGGGCCCTCGTAGGCAATGGTTAGACTGTGATGAAATGATAGTACTCCTGTTCGCCAGCTGTTTTCAATTTGTCTCAGAAGTCCTCTGTCAAAGCGAAGGTAAGCAGACACATTATGGTTACTAGGATATTTGTGTACCAATATGATTGCTATCTATCGGTGATAGATGTATGTATACTCTGCTATATTATATGCCGTTGTGTACATATGATACCTCTATCATGTGACGTTCTCTTTGTCCTTTCAGCTTCTATTGCTGTTTATTGGATTTGCATGGAGATATATTGTGTGTGGACGAATTGTTTTGGCACTCGACGAGCTTGCTGCTGATGAATATGTTCAAATGGTATCTCGGCTGCTATATATATGGCACATGATACTAGTCTTTTCTGCTGTTGTTTAATATGTTCATATGGTACACCTTTCACTGGCTTTGTTCGCATGTGATATTTATTTTATTAGTCTTTTCTGCTGCTTTTAAAAAAGTTCAAATTGTATCTCGGTTGCTATTTTATTCGCATGAGATATGTAATTGGTATGTGAAAAGGCTCATATACTATCTTTATTTCTTGGTTTTCGACACATTATATTTCACATTCCTTTTCTACTGCTGCTGGTTAAATTCATTTAGTATGATCTTTGAAACATTGTCATGGAAATGACCAATACTTTGGTTATATATGATATATATACAAAATGACTTCTTTTTACTTAAACTACACATAAGCCAAAGTAAAAAGTATGGCAGAATGTGCGTTGGTTAAATGTACTGCACTGTATTATGTTTAAATGTAGTGCACTATATTATGTACGAACCAGTTAATGAAGATTTATAACCGTCGCATATGCAATCATCGAAGACTCAGACAGACATGTGCATGTGTTCAGTCTAGTCAGAGTATTCCCTTATAACCTGCATACACCGAGAAAAAACACTAAATAGCCGTCGATGCATGCTTTACGAATGCCTTAACGGATATGTGATAAATGCTAAAACATATGATACATTTCAGTGTCTGGAACCGGAAATACGACGATTATCTGCGAAAACGAAAGCGACACCATTGGCTGTGTAGGTACTGCGGTACTGAGTATACTTTCCGCTAACTATGGACGTACATCCAGAGACATATGTATACATTCTGCAATGGGAAGCATTAATTGTCACGCTTCTAACTCTTTGTCCGTGATCACTGATCTCTGCCAAGATGAAACTGCTTGTACAATAACTCCTAGCAACTCCATGTTTGGAGATCCCTGCAGCGGAGTGTTTAAATACCTGGAGGTGCGATATGATTGCAAAAGTACAGGTAAGATTCTTAGAACATACATATACATATATTTTACTGAATTAAACTGTACAGTTTCTTCTCAGACGTACATGAATATAACATCAAATGCATTATTGGCCACAATAGATGTATACATGACTTGACAACAAAGTCATAAATTGGTCACAACAAAAACTATATAAGAAAAACTATATATGTTCTCCCACATTAGTTACATGAATATATATCATAATTATGTTTTATAAGAGAATACAATCTTAAATGTCACTTATTTTATTGTCTATCGAACTATTACCTAAACTGTTTCATAGTCTGTTTCCTAAACTGGAGGCTTAGTCCGGTTATTTTTATAGAAAAAGAATTGATAAGTTAATTAATAGGTGTGCCAGACAGGACTCCAAATAAACAAACATCAAATATCAAATAGACAAAGGATACTTGTAAACTTTTAGTATGTAAATTCCTAGATCCGACCTTGTCGAAACGAAATACAAGAAAGGGTCACAGGATAACATATACTGACTTAAATAAATCATCATACCAAGATTCAATCTGGCAAAATACAAGAAAAGAGCTTGGGATATCACTTGCAATTTCAGTAATTACGTGGAGATTTAATTTCTAATACGTGATTTTTCTGAAAAACAATCCAATAGATAGATAGATAGATAGATAGATAGATAGATAGATAGATAGATAGATAGATAGATAGATAGATAGATAAGTAAATATAAATAAAACATGCATCTATTAACTATGTCACAAGATAACATACATTTGGAAAGAGGTGGCAAGCTAGAATCTTTGTCAATTTTGATATACTAGTTCACATAGATATTGAATTTTCCAGACATAGAGTACTCCGTATCAGAGGTCCTACTCTTATCAAAACGCATATTGAGGTCACTTATTCATAGCCATGCTGTTAAACAAATACTAAGTGGGAAAAAGTAAAAAAAAATAAACACAGCTTATTTAACTGTTACATGTTTCCGAAATGTCTGCCTTCTTCAGATAGTTAACAATACACTACATAAATAGGAAATGATGTTCATTTGTAAAAGCGCCAAAAATGTTGACATCAGCAGGTTGACCTTGTTAGTTCATTTATTGGGTGATAATATAAGTAAGAAGGAAGGCAAAGTTCAGGAATCAATACAATCAAGTACCACACCTGACCCAGGATACCACATGGGAAAGAGACAAATTCACTTTTAGAAATCACAAACGAGAGCCTAGAGGTCAGCCCTTTCCCAGCAGGTGACCACAAGGCAACAATGAACAGACGCAAAAGCATGACACACAAGAAATAAATAAAACAAATGCTCCACAAAAGAAGTACTGCCTTGGAACAGTCAGTAAAATATTTTACTGGAGGGCTTAAACCAGTTTCACGGCGCCAACCTCACCCTTAATTCAGATGTGGATCAAGACACATAGATGCTTGGTTTGCATGAATGACCCCTTACTTATCCATGCATCATCTCCTAAAACATATAAATCAAGATATAAAAAGGAGATATAGAAAAGACTCAACAGTACATAAAACTGAATACCTGAGCAAATGAAATCCTACTGGTAAACCTGGTGGGCCTGACAACAGTCAAATGCATCAGGCCCTTCCATCTCATCAACAGATAAGTATTTAAGTCAAACCGTCATAGAGTCTGAAGTCCGACCCACCGGCGTGCAATTAAAGAGGTAAGCAAAGTTGCCAACTATGATTGGTTGACCACCAAGCATGCAGTCTGTTTCAATACATAAATTTTATAGCAAAGCTTTTATAATGGGAAATTATTTTAGTGAACTGCGCTGAAAATTATTAGAGCCAACAATCCTCTTCAGTTTATACACCAAGTCACCACAGAATTCAAGTTCTGAAAGCCCTTGGTACAAGAGAAATTTAACTCCAACTTGAAATTTAGATATCAAATCATAGTATCTTTGATAGAATTTAGAAAAAGTTTTGCGAAGCTTTTGATACCAATAGCCTTGTTTAAGAAGTTTTGAGTTAACAATTCAATGCCAGAGTTAAAGTCAGAAACATAGCTAGATGCTCTAGCAAAGCGAATGAGTTGAGAGATCTAGACTCCATAGGATGTAGAGCGAGGAACATCACCATCTAAAATTGGAAATTGACAATTTCAAAATCAAAATTGTCACGTTTATCATAGATTGTGGTAGAAAAAATTACATTAGAAATTTGTAAAAGCAAGTCTAAAAACGCAGCTTCAGTATCAGGGGTTATACTGAAGGGCATACTTGACTTACCATATTGTCAAATTAAACATTATTAATGTTTAAAATGTCATTCAAATATCTGGACGTAGTTTTAAAAAGTCAATAATATCAGCCTGATTATCAGCAGAAAGAGACATCTTAAAGTCCCTCTCATAACAAAACAGGAATAAATTGGCAACCAGTGGAGCACACTTAGTGCCTGCAGGGATCTAAACTACTCGTTTATACAACTTGGTGCCCAATCAAATAAAATGTTGTCTAACAAAAAGTTCAGCTTATGACATATATTTTGACAAGACCATGCATAATATTTTTTTTAGATTTTCCGAAGTAAAGAATGAATTTCTGTCATTACATGCAAGGTGAGGAGAGCCTTCTCTATTGAAGGTTCTTTCAATAGATCAATAAGTGTATCTGTAATCAAATTATGAGGTAAAGTAGTGTAAAGAGTAGAAAAATCATAAGCAGATAAACTGGTCAGATTGAAATCTCTAGCTTCAAGTATATCTAAAATTACACCTGCATTTTTAATAGACCAAATAGATTCTTACCAGATCTTTCATATACCTTTTCACAGTACTTAATAACTTTTTTGTAACAGCTTTAAGACATGAGGTCAACAATTGAGAAAGTTCAGTTGTCGTACAAGAACTAGAATCAGAAATAAATCTTGCTTTATAGGTGCTTTTATGGAGTTTAGGTAACCAATACAACGTAGGAACTCTAAGTCTCAGTAAGCACGTTTTCTGTCATATAAGGAGGTTTCCCTGTGTTCCCTGGTTGAAACAACCAGTACTAAGCAGATAATATACTAAGTGTATTGCCTAAGCACACAACACAGCACTACTGGTGGGTCTGAAACTAGTGACCACTCGATCCCAAGTCTAGCACTCTATCACTGAGACACTGCGCTAATAATAATAATAATAATAATAATAATAATAATAATAATAATAATGCCATTTGCAGGATGGATGATTTAATAAGTTTTGTTGTATTGTAACCTCTACAGAAACTACAACAGCAATTTTGACTACAACAACTCCTGTAAGTTATTCACCAACACCAGGATTAACAAACAAAACAGAATCTCCAGCCTCCAGTGGATCCACAATTCAGACGTCTACGGATGGTAGTAACATCTCAACAATACTGGGAATAACAAACCGAACATATTCCCCAGGCTCCAGCGGATCGACAATTCAGATGTCTACGGAAAGTAGTAACATCTCAACAACACCGGGAATAACAAACGGAACATATTCCCCAGGCTCCAGCGGATCCACAATACAGACGTCTACGGATGGAAGCACAATCTCAACAACACCGGGAATAACAAACAGAACATATTCTTCAGCCTCCAGCGGATCAACAGTTCAGACGTCTACGGATGGTAGTAACAACTTGACAACACCGGGAATAACAAACGGAACATATTCCCCAGGCTCCAGCGGATCCACAATACAGACGTCTACGGATGGAAGCACAATCTCAACAACACTGGGAATAACAAACAGAACATATTCTTCAGCCTCCAGCGGATCAACAGTTCAGACGTCTACGGATGGTAGTAACAACTTGACAACACCGGGAATAACAAACGGAACATATTCCCCAGGCTCCAGCGGATCCACAATACAGACGTCTACGGATGGAAGCACAATCTCAACAACACTGGGAATAACAAACCGAACATATTCCCCAGGCTCCAGTGGATCGACAATTCAGATGTCTACGGAAAGTAGTAACATCTCAACAACACCGGGAATAACAAACGGAACATATTCCCCAGGCTCCAGCGGATCCACAATACAGACGTCTACGGATGGAAGCACAATCTCAACAACACTGGGAATAACAAACAGAACATATTCTTCAGCCTCCAGCGGATCAACAGTTCAGACGTCTACGGATGGTAGTAACATCTTAACAACACCATTATCAACAAACGGGACATATTCACCAGCAACAAGTGACCTCATAATTCAGATATCAAATGCCAGTAACATGTCACCAACGCAAGAGGATGCAACGGTAACAAGTACCATGACAATAACAAGCAAAGTTACCATGTCTACGGTCTCGCAAACAACCAAGAAACTAACCAATCAGACAGACATGTTGACTTCCATCGGACATGTGGCAGAGGTAACTGTTCACCCAACCAGTAGGCCAAGTTCCAGTGTCTTGGACGAGCCGTCCCGTATCGCCATCGGTAGTATCATGGCTGGACTGGGTATCTTTGGAATAGCGTCGTTAGTGGTCTATCGACTCGTTTGCATTGGGAAGAAAATAATTCCTGCTGCAGCAAGGTAAGTATATAAATTTGAACCGCTACATGAGATTTCCAACAATGTGGTATATGCGACCAGCAAAGCCTCAGATCAGGCTGCGCATACGCACAGTCTGATTGGAGCCTTTGCTAGTCGCTTGAATTTTCTCAGAGTGTTAAGCTACTGACCAAACATCATTTGGAGTTTCCAAGTTTAAAAAGAGGCTGCACAGGCTCGTCTGAGTCTACACTTGTCAACTTGCCACATTGTTGGAAATCATATGTCACGGCTCTAATTAAATTTGCAGCTGAATCATGCCACTTCTAACTATGTATATGTACTCTTTGAAGGCATTACGTTCGTTAAATATCGGCATTTATTATATAATGTAATAATATTATGAAATAGGCACGCCTATTATAATAGTTTCAAAGATGCATAGTAATGAGGCAGCTCTATTTATTTATAAACAGGTAAAGCATGACTATTCACTGCTACGCGCATATGCAGTAAGCTGTGGTAGGTTCAATATAACTGTGAATAGAGACTACCTGCACGCCCAAAATCAAGGTAAACTCACCAGTGTTTGTTTACAACAATTCTCATCTATCTTTGAAACTACTATAGGCAACCAACCAATATGTGAGGATAACACAAACCTTTGAAAGTATGACTTTCGTTCGCCATAGAAAAAGCTAGTTATTATACGGTACTCTGGGTATAAGGAAATCAAATTTAGCTGTACAATAGTGTTGCAAGCTACCTTGAAGGCGCCAGAACCATTGTAGTACCCTTTGGATATCATTACGCCTGTTCCTACACAACATGCAGCTTGTGATTGCCTCTTTCAAAAGCACGACATTGCACGTGACATTTGGCGTTTGGAAACATCACTTCGTGACGTAACATTATACGTGTTGTGGCGTAACGTCAGGAGGATCACACAGACACTTACATTGAAAGAGCTATCATTAACGTTCAAGCTATTGGTGATCGAATAAATCCCTGTCTTATGGCTAAAATATAACTTGAATATCACCAAACCCGGTACATGTATGTATCATTACGATTCAATTTTATTTTGTGATTGTTTCATTGTCAAAAATGATCATGGCGCTTTTTCAACGGTAGAAAAGGGTTCTTATTTCGATCGAATCGACTCCGCATAGATACTGGAACTGGGCGACTTCGAAAAAAGAAATTGGCATTCATACTGCAAATGAACAGAACAGAACAAAACTTCTAATTGTAACAGCAACCAACTCTCGTTGTTGGCCGTTAACATTAAATGATAGTTCATGGCTTTCGGGAAGTGACTGTAACGTCAATGATTTCAATGGACCAAAATGGCAAAAAGGACATAACATATCTTTATCATATAATAAAACAATTGTTGTTGACGAAGAGTTTCCGTAGACATGAAGTGTTATTGAGCAGGAAACTTAATCATATTGGAATCCGCTTCGCGCCTGTCAATATAAAATCACTGCTCACAATTTTCCATGTCCACATCAGCATAAGTCAATAATTGTGTATTGTAATCATAAGACGAATAAGATAAGCATTTGATATCACGTATGTGACCTTAATAGTGTTGATGATACAAAACAAGTTGTTTATCAGCAAAGAGAGAAAACAGGTTTATACGCCAAGGGAATTCACATTTAACAGACCAACCCACGGCACCAAGATGAGTTTCATTTTACACAGTGGTAAATTACAAAAATAGTAAGTGAGTATGATCAGGAAATACCAAAGTTTGATAAGAAATTGCATTTTTACAAAGAAATATTGATAAAAGAACCACCGCTTAGGAAAGGTGGCAACCTAAGCAGTCGTAGGGAGGGAGAGGGCTAAATTCTATAAAACTAAAATTGCCGAAGCTATCATGTCAAAACTATCACTACACTGAGTAATTGTACTCACAGATTAGGTTCTGACAACATTAAGCAACTCTATTTGAGATTTAGAGTATGTACGAAGGGCGTTCCTTTATATTTGTGATACTGGGATTCTTCAATGCGCATTATAGGATATATCCATATTTCATTCATCTTCCCTTGACAGTAATTCAGTTTCTAGTCTTAAAATCCAGGCTCTGAATGCAGATAAGTGGACCTTTTTGGGCACACCCTATAGACACTGAAAAATGTCACTGCGAAGAGCACTTTGAGGGAAGAGATTGTTTTTCAGTAAAGCAAACAGGGAAAAGTCACAACGACTCAAGAGTGCTGAATTAGGCGGATTGTGGAGCTGTACCACAGTTTCCGTTTCCAGGAAATTCTGAACCAGTTTACACTTGTGGGCACCTACATCGTCATGATTGGTTGTATATTTGCTTATCTCATGTTTTTATTTCATTTTCGTAACCACATTGTTCTTATAGAACTTACCTGTAACTTTTCGAGCTTTGGTACTCTTGAACAATGGACAAATCAGAAATCAAAAATAATGCATAGGAACATTTTCCCGCTCTTTTTGTTATTTTACTGTGACAGGCCTAGTTTGGCCTTTGCACACAACTGCTTATCATTGACGCGTCTCTGTGGCTCAAAGTTTAACTATTTATGTTCCATCAACTGTTAGAAGTTCTGATATTCTAGATTTGTCACAAATTTTGGCACTTTTTAACAAAATAAATGGGCATTTTCATACATGTAGCCTTATTGTTCATATACTCTATAAGACTTATCTATTGATGAGATGGTTAAGGCCTGATACTTTGGCTGTTGTCAGGCCCACTGGGGTTTACCTGTTGAATTTCTTTTGCTCCTGTATTCAGTTTGATTTACTGTGGAGTCCTTATCTTTGCTGTATCTCCTTTTTATATCTTGATGTATATGTTCTAGGAGATGATGAATTGATAAGTTAGGGGTATTTATGCGAACCAAACACCTATGTGTCTTGATCCACATCTGCACTAAGGGTGAGGTTGGCGCGGCCGTGAAACCGGTTTAAGCCCTCCAGTATAATATTTTTACTGACCGTTCCAAGGCGGTGCTTCTTTTGTTGATATTTTATGTTATTTTTGTCTTATGTTTGTGATACCGTCATGTACGTCTGTTTATTGATGCCTTGTGGTCACCTGCTGGGAAAGGACTGACCTCTTGGCTCTCATTTGTGATGTCTAATTGTGAAGTTGTCACTTTCCCATTGGTATCCTGGGTCAGGTGTGGTGCTTGATTGTATCGATTCCTGATATTCGCACTCTTTCTTACTTTGGTCAGCGATGGGGGCATACCCAGCACAAACCTTTCTAAGTGTTAACGGCCGATCAAAATCTTATGAGCTGATCCTGATGATACTATGAGCAATATTTTTCACTTTAAGTCTAGAGTTTCGTTTAATCAGGCCTCCAAAAGCAGTAATATTAAAACAATCTTCCTATACAACACAAAGGGGCACGTGCATTAAGGGGCTATTTTGGCCCCCTCTACAGCCCAAAACTGAAAATTGCTTTTCACCAAATTGTTTTCATTGGTTTATTAGAAGAATAACTGAGGTGTAAAATTTTGGCATTTATTCAAATTTTACCTTGCTATGGTAACAAAAATGGCCGACAAAATAGGCTTTAGATAGAGAAATTGCCATTTTGGACCAGATTTAAGGCTTTTGGAGAACGATTTTGTAAGAATTAGATATCAGCACAGCTAAATACCAAAAAATCCTTTTAATAAGTTGTGTGCCGTAATAATTCTTATCATCTGTTTAAATATATATACTCAACAAAAAAGTTAAGGTAATTGTGTTTGAGGGGTTATGACAAAAGATCTAAAACATTAAAAAACTTTTGAGTTTCACAATAGTATAATGTGACCGTTTGTCTTTATAATGACGCTTTATCTGGGTCTGTAGCGCCCTTATCAGCTTAGTAAATCCATGTCAAAGATGACTGGTCTTCACTCCATTTTTCGCAAAATTTCAGTTTACGGAGCAAACATAGGTTTTCATACATTAACGTTCACCAGGTCCCCCAGGAGATGCAGATGTTTAAAACCTCGGACGATAGATCTTGTGGTTATAGAGGGACACCTGATCAGTCAAAGGTACATGGATGAGGTGTTGAGGTCTGTTGTCCTGCCTTTTTTTGCGAAAACCAGTGGCAATACCAGGTCTTGGATGACCCTGTCAGAACATACCCCACTAGAATCCGCAAAGACAATCATGTGCACATTGACTGGTCAGTTCGCTCATCAGACATGTCTACAATGTTAACCGATCTATGACATTTTGGGCAGAGGGTCCAACGCATAATAATGGTATCAAAAAATAACCCCACAGCCTCTTGATGCCGTGTTGCAGGAGATATTGATACTGATCCCTCAGCACCAAATCACCAGTATTCAGAGTATGTGAAACCGGTGCAAGACCTAATTTGCCGCTGACTGGGGATACGCTTGTTACTGATTAAGGCATTCTCATCTTCGAAATGTGATGTTTAAGGCTATCAACTTAACTTCAAGTGCCACTCAAAAGAAATTGCATTTCAAGTTTTGAAAACTTACATGTTTTTCATGTGTTTATTAGGGAATACTCTGAAGTCATTTTTGTGAAAAATGACTTTGACTTCTGGGTTACTTGACACTGTGCCACAACAAAGGTATTGGTGCTAGCAAACTAAGTAAACATTTTTCTCATCCGATGACATGTATCTAAACCAATAAATAAAATATGAATAATTGTTTGCTTTGGCGTTCTTAGGTTACATTGTTTTCTGAGATTTCCTTAACTTTTTTGTTAAGTATATTTGGTATTTGCTTGTGCTCTGAGTTAATTTCTCTGTCAAACATCTCAAATTTGCTTCAAAAATGATCAATTTCCTATTTTTAGTCTAATTTGGTGTTCATTTTTGTTATCATAGAAACGGTTAATGTCGAATTATTTCGAGATTTTTACATTTTGGTTATTGTTCTGATAAACTAATAACAACAAATTGGTGAAAAACAATTTTTATATTTTAGCCTCAAGTGTGGGGGGGGGGTGGGGGTTGGGGGAGGCACTTTAAATGCACGTAGCGTTTTCTTTTGCCACCTGAAAGCTAACTTTTTGGACATTGAAGATGTTTTATGTATCTGACACAATTCATTATATGTCGGTGGACCTGAAATGATCAGATTAACGATACCTTTAATATAGGTCTCTATTTCAAAATTTGCTTGAGTTTTCATTAAATACATACTAATTTAGCCAGTGTTTTACGACTGTGTATGTTTGAACTTTAAATAACTTTTGATAGAGTGCACCGATTCAAAAAAATTTTCGTTCAATTGTTCAAAACCACTCCAACCATGGAATTACCGCAATTTCCACGAGTTTCTTACAGCCATGTGGTAAGGCGGCGCATTAGTGTCAGAATTAAATGAACGCCCTCGTAACCATCGTTGCTGCCAAACAGGTCCATTCCGCGACACTGGTTCCTTTCGCACCTTAGGAGATTCTGTCTTTTCCCAATACACCCTAGTTTAATCACCGTGACAAAACTTGAATGTCACCTGTGGTACGGGAAAAAAGGCCATCAAATTTACCCATGTGTTATATTTTAAAACAACATTTAATTAATTAGCAGCTTGTATTATTGCAATTAATGCAATTATGCAAAATGGTTACGTTAGGGTGCTTTTTACACCAAACGTCAGCAGAGGTATGCAAACAAGATGATATCAGACTTCCATTCATAAATGTTGTTTCATGTATGCTGTATCTTCAACAAATCAGGGATCGTCTGTACAAATGACCATCGGTCGTTTTGAATTTTCTTAGGAACACTTTAGGTCAATCATTTTAAGTGTATCAGGAATAAATGTTGTGTTGTATAGGAAGATGGTTTAAATATGACTTATTTGATAGTTAAAAATACATGTTATTGGAAAATTATTTGAATTATTTGGTCACATTTATATTAGCCACATCAGGCGAAATACGCGCCATATGCAAACAATGCAGGCTCATGTCAGATGCTGCAGAATGTGGCGTCTGACCAGGGTCCTCACTGTTTAAATTTTGTTCTATTAAGAGTTGAACGAAACTGAAATATAAGGACCAAGAACCCTAAAACTGAAAATGGACTTGACCTTTTGGCTCTTGTTTGTGATGTTTAATTGTGTTTTTGTCACTTTCCCATGTTATATCCTTGGTCAGGTGTGGTACTTGATTGTATAGATTCCTGATCTTTGCCACCTTATTTACTTTGATTTATTATAAGGGATGGAAGTCTAATCAGCTAAAATGTGTTGAATTTATAGCAATTCATTTCTGCGTTTTACTATAGACTATATAAAATTGCTACAGTTACAATATAAGTTATATATATTTCCAACACTGTGTATGTGCGACCAGCCAATCCTCGGATCAGTCTGCGCATACGCGCAGTCTGATCAGAGTCTTTGCGTGTCGTTTAAATATACTATGAGTGTTAAGCTACTCACTGAACTTCATTAGGATCTTCTAAGCTTAAACGGAGGCTGCACAGGCTCGTCTGAGTCTACACTTGTCAAAGTGCCATATTGTTGGAAATCACATGTCACGGCTCATATCCCTTATTAGGTATTTTTTCTGTAACAGGATCTTTCTTATTCAGGGGAGATGACAAAGAAAACATCAGGGAAAACAGCGATTTACGATTCGTTTAGATTTGGAAAGAACCATCAATGGTTTTCAGACAAGTGACTTTAAAACTATTCTGTGTTCACAAAAGGACAGGCTTATGGAACCCAGAACTCTATCTTGCATTATGTTTAAGTCAAGTATTTCTTCATAGCTTGGGGAAATATTCGACATATAATACAAGAACAGACTGACTATAGGCCTATATTCGATGCTACTCTAAGAAATGCTGTCATACAGTGTGTAAATGGGTCTTGTCTTGTGAAACCTTGACCGTGTTGCCTGAAAACAGCAAAGGAGCAAACCAGCCTGACTATTCGCACAGTCTGGTCAGTAGTAAATTGAATTTAAGCTGCGGCTACTGTCCATTCTAAGGTGTTTTTTCTGTTGTTGCTTCATTGTTTATTGTCTTTGTTTTTGTGCAATATCTTTATTTGTGCCTCGACGCAACAAAACTTGTGTTTGGGGTTTCCGACAAAGCGAGACTCAAACCCGTCTTCTCAGCTACAAAGACTAGCTAGAAAAATTAAAATTCGCTCGAAGTTAGTCTAGATATGATACTTTCTAATAAACGAATAACAAAGGCGCTGATCAGACTGCGCGTATACGCAGGCTGGTGTGCGCATTTGTTGTTCGCAAACTCCCGAAGATAGATTTTCTCGCGCCGCGGCCCATTTTATTGTGCAGTATTTTGTGTCTTTTCTAATTTTGCAATCATCTTGATGAGCAAGAGAGACCTGGATGTGTACTTAAACTGTCTGTCTGATGTCTTGTGACTGTTAGTGCTCTTTGAATCTTCCTAACGGTGCCGTGAGTTGGTCTGCAGTGTGCGGTTGTGTTATATCCTAGTGCATATAATGCAAAAAAGGATTATCCCATTAAAATTTTCTGGCCTACACGCACTAACAAGCTTTGAGGTACACTTTGATAACTCGAGAGAAGGTTCTTTGGCCTATTAGTCATATGAAGACAGCATGATTTCTCCAAATGGCTTCGCACGAAAATTAAAGACATTTGTGCATTAATTATTTTTTCTTATCTCAGAAAAATGTTGTGCTAGATATTAATGTTTGTTGTGCTGGATATTAATGTTTGTTGTGCTGGATATTAATGTTTGTTGTGCTGGATATTAATGTTTGTTGTGCTGGATATTAATGTTGTTGTGCTGGATATAAATGTTTGTTGTGCTGGATATTAATGTTTGTTGTGCTGGATATTAATGTTTGTTGTGCTGGATATTAATGTTGTTGTGCTGAATATTAATGTTGTTGTGCTGGATATTAATGTTTGTTGTGCTGGATATTAATGTTGTTGTGCTGGATATAAATGTTGTTGTGCTGAATATTAATGTTGTTGTGCTGGATATTAATGTTGTTGTGCTGGATATTAATGTTTGTTGTGCTGGATATTAATGTTGTTGTGCTGGATATAAATGTTTGTTGTGCTGGATATTAATGTTTGTTGTGCTGGATATTAATGTTTGTTGTGCTGGATATTAATGTTGTTGTGCTGGATATAAATGTTTGTTGTGCTGGATATTAATGTTTGTTGTGCTGGATATTAATGTTTGTTGTGCTGGATATTAATGTTGTTGTGCTGAATATTAATGTTGTTGTGCTGGATATTAATGTTGTTGTGCTGGATATTAATGTTTGTTGTGCTGGATATTAATGTTGTTGTGCTGGATATAAATGTTGTTGTGCTGGATATTAATGTTGTTGTGCTGGATATTAATGTTGTTGTGCTGGATATTAATGTTTGTTGTGCTGGATATTAATGTTGTTGTGCTGGATATTAATGTTGTTGTGCTGGATATAAATGTTTGTTGTGCTGGATATTAATGTTTGTTGTGCTGGATATTAATGTTTGTTGTGCTGGATATTAATGTTTTTTTGTGCTGGATTCGCGGTTCGGGCTGCAACACATTATCACACTCGGGCTTGGCAAACGTTAATATACGGAAAAGAATGTTATATCGTCATTGTTATATACCTTCCTTTCAAGCACAAGCAGTCCAAATAATTTTATTCAATTGTATGCAGAAATGTCCTCCGTAACATAATGAAGCGTACCACGAATTCACACCGGATTGGTGGCAATCGAAAACATCAATATTATCGACGAACGTAGACCAAAAATAGTTAGAAACAGAGTTTTCGATTGCCATAAGTCGCCCGACTGGCGACCATTGGCAATCGAAAACGCTGGTAGCAGCGACTTTTGATCCGCCTTCGTCGATTGTTAAGAGAGTTTTCGATTGCCGCATATCTGGTATGGAATCAAATTTCTTTTTTTCAACAGAAATATGAAAAATGTATTAAATTATACATAGTAACCTTTGTTTCGGATTGTTCTGGCTATGTGTTCAGTAGGCCTATATTCAATAAACACTTCAGATATGCGGCAATCGAAAACGTTTATACTATCGACAACGTATATCTAAGATCGTTTGAAACATAGTTTTTGATTGCCGTTTGAAGCCCGACAGTAAATTATTCCTAGTAGCCGTTGTTTTGGATTGGTTTGGCTACATATTCAATAGGCCTATATTCAATAAACACTTAAGATAGGCGGCAATCGAAAACTATAATACTATCGACGAACGTAGATCTAAGATCGTTAAAAACAGAGTTTTTGATTGCCGTTTGTTGCCCGACTGGCGACAAATGGCTATCGAAAACACTGTTTCTAGCGATTTGTGATCTGTGTTCATCGATTGTTCAGAGCGTTTTCGATTGCCGCCTGTCCGATATGATAAAGGAGCGTATTTTATGGTAATTGAAATAGTTTGGTCATTTCTCCATAAAATATTAGCGACGATATATCTTAACTTGCAGACGATGTCCTTGAGCGGGCTGTAACGGCATTGCAGCCCTCTGCTGCCATGTTTTAATGGGATTGAAGCCCGCGGACAGTGATTTGTCGCATTGCGACACGTTAAATTTATATGAAACGTACAACTGTCAGCGATTGAAACACGTCAAGTTTCTATAGTAAACACTCATAAGGTATATAACAATGTTTGTTATGCTGGATATTAATGTTGTTGTGCTACATATTAATATATTCTGTGCTGGATATTAACATATATGTTGTGTAGGATATTAATGTGTACTGTGCTTGATATTAATGTGTACTGTTGTGCTGCATATAGATGTATGTTGTGCTGGATATTAATACATGTTGTGCTTGATATTAACGTACCTTGTGTTTGATTTTAATGTATGTTGTGCTGGATATTAAATGTATGTTGTGCTGGATATCGAATGTATGTTGTGCTGGATATTAAATGAATGTTGTGCTGGATAGTGAATGTATTTTGCACTGGATATTAATAAAATGTTGTGCTGAATATTACTGTATATTGTGCTGGATATTGATGCATACTGTGCTAGATATTGACACAGTTTGATGCTGACGCTGTTCCCTTTTGTGGAAGGTAATATCGGTCAAATAATTATGTATGCTTCCTCAAATACGCATGTGTATGGGACTTGGGATAGACTTGATGTTGAGAATTAACAATTTTAATATTCTGGTCCATTAAACCCAAACATGTTAATTACAATGTACATAATTTTGGTCTAATTGATAATCATATATGTTAAACCAATTGAACTCAAATTTCATATCGAAAAGTAAGGGAGTATGATCAGGAAATGCAACAATCACACACTGCAGACTAACATATGACACAGTGAGAAAGAGACACAGAGCAATAACAGTCACAATACACCAGAAAGATAATTAAAGTTAAACAACTAGCTCTCTTTCTCAGTAAATTAATTTCAAAACTAGAAAGGCACTAAGTGCTGCACAACAAAACAAAGCCCAAACATAGAACCCACCACAAACGATGATCCTAGGTTGACCTTGACATTTATCATCAAAGTCAAATCCGCGTCTTAATCAATTTTAAATTGGAACCGTTTTGATTAGTTGATTTTTCTAAAACTGTTGAAGCCAAAGTCATTAAAATCAATAGATATGTTTAACTTATGAGACAGTGACTATAATAAGTTCCAGCGGTCAAGATAGGCTTATAACATTTAGCTTCGTCACCCGTATAGGATTTCGATCAATATATTAAAACATATTGTTCTCAAAAACCATTTGGCCAATTAAACCCCAATATCATATAAAGCTCATTAGGTTGGGGGAACATAAATTATACCCAACGCAGGTCAAATTAGTGCTGGGTGCATTTTAATGGCAATTGTCTTGAAAAGTTGATTATTCAATTACTATTGAAGCAAAAGGTCTAGATATAGTTAAGCTAATACGACAATTAGTATGTACAAAGTACAGAGGAAAGCAAAGGTCAATAATCGATGCAATCAAGTACCACAACTGACCCGGGACACCATTTGGGAAAGTGACACAAACAAGAAAATACAACACACAAGAGAGCCAAGAGGTCAGTCCTTTCCAAGCAGATTATAACAAGGCTGCAACAACACGCTTAGGGATGTCTGTTACAACGCAAGGTGGTTCTAGACGACAGTGCGTTACGGGTCCCAGACGAAATACTTCTAAATATAGGTTTGTATAATTGAATGTGTATCTTTTTCGGGAGACTTAAGACACAATAAACCGAAAGCATCTTATTTTGTCTTTGTATATTTGTCCACGACACTTATCTAAACTTAATCAATCCTGTAGTGCATGGCTACTGTATCCAGTTAACGTGTATATGATACATTATTAAACTTGAAACTGTATTTTACTACTACACATGTCCTCATATCCCTATTTAGTATTTTCACTTTCGTTTTCTTTGAACATTCTATGACTAGATGTGATTAGACATTGCATTGTCCATCGCATAGACCAAGAAAGAATTTTCTTACAAATCTGCTTACTTCAGATAAACGTGTTTTTTTAAACCAAAACGAATGTACTGCAGTCATTTTTCCATGTTACAGATGTGTAACGACTGCAAATATTTTGTTACAGGTTATTGTCGACAGCGTAGCAGGTGGAGACGACAGTGATTGCTTTATTAAATATATCTTACACCAAAGAATCTTCTGTTTTGACCGAGGGTGAAATGTCATTTACCCTGTATGTGAATACGAATATGGCCAATACTCGGATTATGCACTGTTATTTCGAGCCGCGCACGACCTGAAATCGTGGCCTGCTTAGCGTGGCAGACTTTCAAACCAGAGGACCAGGGTCGATTCCAGGCTGGGTACTTAAACAAAATGTTTTTTTTTTCTTTTTCTTTTATCCTCTTGTAATGAAAAAATACTTCATACAAGAAATATGGAATTATATAAATGACAAAAATTACACTCCTTAACGTTTTATATTGAATCATCCTCGAAATTTGTGGGGGTGGGGGATAACTTTGGCCCTCCTGAAAGATAATTAGTCCGGTGACCCCCATTTTTTTCCCCTTTTTCTAAAGTGTCAAATGATAGTTCATGAAATAAAAACAATAAATAAGATTTTTAATGTCAGATTTTTTAAATATAATTTACTCTAAAATCGAAATCCTTTTATGGGGGAATAACCAAAATATAGCATGTAGTATCTTGACATGGCTTGGAAAACAAATGCATTTTTACATTTTCTAGAAAGCTTGAGGCCATGAGCGATAATTAGAATTAAAATAAAGAAGCTGGATGGTGAATACCAATATATTAGCTTAATATGAAGGGCTTGGATTTTTTTTCAGAAAAATTGTAAAATGCTGAAACTTCCATGTGTGATTTTGATGAATTGAGTTTGGTGACATAACCTTTTTATTTCATAGATTGACAGTCCATACATAAAACAAACTGTATGCAAACAATTAAAAAGATTTTATTGGGGAAGTATCACCCGCAATTTCCCCTAATAAGCTCCAGGTCTGACAAAGTGTAAGCAACATATCATACATGGTTGAATAAAATAAATAAGCTGAAGGCTCCGAGGTGAGCTAATAGTATACAAATGACTCCAGCCTCCATCCGTCTGTATGTTTGTCAACATTTTCAAACATCTCTTTTGAAACCATAATGCCAATCGAATTTCATATGGAGTCCTTAGAATGGAGGGACGAAAGTTATTTGAATGATCTTAAAATGCATTTAAGCCTCCACCCCGTTGCTTAGGCTGCTGTCCGTTCTGAGGCGGTGATTCTATTGTTGTTGATCTATTGTTAATGTACTTCTCATTATGGGGGTTCTGGGTTTGTTTTTGTTTCGGTATACATTACTTGGCGCTCTTCCTATTTTTGCAATCATCTTGAAGAGGAAGAGAGAGCTGGTAGCTTTGCTTTTATTGTCTTACGGGTATCTTGTTACTGTAAATGTTCAGAGGCTCTTCCTCGTGATGAAGTGGGCTAATCTGGAGTGTATGACTGTTGTATTTCCTGATCATACTCACTAACTTCTTGGTCTTGTGACCAAGATGCCGCCATGCTCAAATCAGGTAAAAGCCCTGTAGAGCCACAAAATGCTCCCCTACACAATATGCTCCCTGGAGGAGCATATTGTGTACCCTGCATACACAATATGCTCCGCTGGAGCATTTTGTGTACCCTGCATACACAATATGCTACCAGAGGAGCATATTGAGTAGTGTCGGTGCATATGTTATTTCAGTGGTCGTCCGAGGGTACACAATATGCTCTTCTTGAAACATTTCTCGTGGTATTTGCCTTTCTTTCTAACTGTCATCTCGACATCAATCTGTCTATCTTACGAACCTTGTGTCTAAAGCCATGCCCGCATCATAATTGTATTATAGTGGTCTTTAATCCCCATCAACAATATTTTAGAGACGTTGTCTCCAAATTTGGCTTCTTACACGACATGAAATCAACCTTTGGAAACCGTAGTAAGGAAAAATGGGGAAATTCCGGGGGTTAAATGTAGAAATGTGAAGAACCTGTATGAGTCGAGGACAACATGGACATTCATAAATGCTATACCTATTCCATTGGAATATATGATATGACTATTATTGTAGCCATATTGATATCCTTCGAAGACCACCTTTTCCCACCCCTATGTCAGATTGAATCTAAACTTGGTTGGAGGGATAAGGAGGGGCAACATGGAAATTAATAATTGCTTAGATCATTCGATTCTAATATCCAATTTGTCTCCATGGCAACAATACTGACAAGGTAGCATATTGTGTCCCCAAACTACACAATATGCTCCCATTATCATAATACTACCAAGGTAGCATATTGTGTACCTTACATACACAATATGCGTCCATTATCATAATACCACCAAGGTAGCATATTGTGTACCTTACCTACACAATATGCTCCCATTATCATAATACTACCGAGGTAGCATATTGTGTGCCTTACCTACACAATATGCTCCAAATATCATAAAACTACTGAGGTAACATATTGTGTACCTTACCTGCACCATATGCTACCTTGGTAGCATTATGATAATTGGAGCATATTGTGAACGTAAGGCATACTGTGTAGGTAAGGTACACAATATGCTACCTTGGTAGTATCATGATAATGGGAGCATATTGTGTAGGTTGGGTACACACTATGCTAACTTGGCAGTATCAAGATAATAGGATACGAAACATGACTAATTTCAATAAATTGCTATCATGTTGCTGTATGTGTCGTTCCCTTTCATTTTATATGCAGCATGACCATATTCAGAAAAAGTTTCGTTTTGGACTCACCGATCCCTTAAATCTACCTAGGGGATTGGACCTAAACATCCAATCTAAAATCCAGTCTGATATATTTCATATCTATTGTTTTTTATCTGTCTGCATACAAAATTTCGGTAATAAAATTGAAAATTAACTTAGTTATTGCCAAATTTATGTATTTGACCTTTGACCCTGCCTAAAGAGTCAAGTGGGCGGGGTACTTATTTTCACATTTTACACCATCATACTTATCTTCAGGCACTGGGCTATTATACATAATAGCTTTGGGGAAATGTTTAGATCATTACTCTAAGAAAGCCATTACAACTTTTGCATTAAAATTGTTCATACTAAGTCAAGAGCAATACTGTGTTTATGAGTTGATCTTGATAAAACTTATAGGATATAGGACTGTCCACGGTACTATCCATTCATACAGGGAACCAATAGGTACTTAGGTATGTTTCTGGAAGGACAGGTGAACAGACAGACAGACAGACAGACAGGCAGACAGACAGAAGGGTAGACAGACGGCCGACGCCAAAACAATATCCTTCCGACTTCATCGGGGGAAAAACAGTACTGAGCAGAGGATAAAGTGTCATGTTCAAGAACAAAACGCATCGCTTCAGGTGAGGCTCGAACCCGCAACCCATCGATGTCGGGTCAAGCACTCTACCACGACTGCGCTCCTCAGCTAGGGAGCATATTGTGTAGGTATGATACATGTCCTACACAATATGCTCCCCATTTAAGGGGGGCATATTGTGTTTGCAGGGTACACAATCTGCTCCTCGTGATGGAGCATTTTCTGGCTCTACAAAGCCCTTTTAATTTTTCTCTGGAACCAGAAGACTAAAATGCCACCAAATCCATATATGATATTAACCTTTAAATTCTTCTGATTACCTGGGGCATGGTATTCACGTTCGATGCGAGGTCGCACAATGCTGAACTACTTCTTCAGGCGTTGATGTATTTAAATCTACTCAAGTGTTCATGAAAGAAAGAAAATTGTCGTCTCACATCTGTTACAGAAAAACTGACGTCGTCTATTGCCTGTTACACAGTCGTCTCTAACCAGTAACATTAGTAAAATGGAATTTTGAGGTTTTCAGTTTTATTTTAAAAAAAGACATGTTAAAATTGACCGAAAATCATGTGAGATCTATTGTCTGACCATTTATGCTTATTTCATGATGGGAACGCAAGTAATTAATCACACATTACATATTTCTGAAGTTTCTTTTCCAGACCAGAGTTTTACAATTAAACTACAAATATCTATGGTGTTTGTACTTCTAATGTCGAGCTTACAAACACTAATATGACAGAAATTATTTGAAATAGCAAAACACACTTAATCTGCGACGTCTATGTGTGTTGCCCCTTTCCACTGTCGTCCAAAACCCTAAATATGTCATCTAAAACCCGTTACCTGTCGTCCAGCACAGGTAAGCAGTCGTCATGGGCCCGTAACGAATTGTCGTCCAGAACCACCTTGCGTTGTAACTGACATCCCTAAGCGTAAACAAACAAACAAGACAGCATAACAAAGACACTCATGACACATAAATAATGAAAAATGGATCCACAAAAGAAGCACCACCTTGGAATGGTCAGTAAAAATACTGGAGGGATTAAATATGTATAGTGTTCCCATCTATACCTTCTAACAAGTCAACGGGTCAAGATTGGCCATTAATCTTTCAGCCAAAACCTAAGTGAGTTTAATCAGAAAATACCACAATCACACACTGCAGTTTGCTTATATCTGAGTGCAATTAATATTTGTAAGCATATTTTCTTACTTAGAAATCAATGCAAAGTTCAAAAATATAGAGGATAACCTACATTAATGCATCCTGCTGATTATTTTTACAAAAAAAGTTTGAGCTGAGATCAACTCAATTACATGTTATACCTGATCTGGATCTAAACTGGTAAGCACTCACTGATTCCTCAAGAGTTTTTGTTGTGTGTTGTGTATGTAAGATTAGTAACCCTCAGCATTTTGAAGTGTTGGGGGTGGGGGAGGCATAGTCTCATTAGACTGATTGATCTAATTCTAAACAATAATTATGAAGCTCCTCTCAGGGTAATGCTTAGGCCTCGGTTACATTTGCTACGGTCGTCGTACGATTTATTTGTCTACGATTTTCTCTACGATTTTTCGGCATCGTAGGAGGCTATAAGCTACAACGTATGCGTTTACATTGCTCACGATCACCTTACGATTTCTATCTGCGACAAACTAGGACAAAACCTTACAGAGACCTTGCGGATATCGTACGACAACCACAAGGTTATCTTACAATCACGATACGTTTGTGTGTATTTTAATATCAATTTCTAAGTTTTGCAGTTTTCATAAAGTTTAAATCACATAAAATTACAACCCCCTTTTTATAGTACGCTTTTATAATTCGAAAAGTATCACTTTAATTGAAAATATAAAGATGCTTTAATTGTATCAGCGTAGACTAAAATGCTTATTATGGTTTTATTCAGTTTAATCATCCAAAGGCACTCTACGGCCAGCAACACATACAATCTTCGTCATAAGCAAATTGAAGTCGTTGCATGCGAACAACAAATGAACTGACGGGAATGCGCTTTCTTCCAGCCGGCCTGGTCAGCACATTTGCCATTTGTTTTCAGTAAAATACATTTTGTAGAACATTGAATTTCATTCATTCAAATTTCAATGTTCGAACGAGTCACATGTTCTCACTACGAGACCCATATACATGTATTTTACTCCTTGAAGTAATACTCAAATTTAAATCCCAGAGTTATAAATCACGAAAAAAAAAATATCTGGACTTTTTATTCATCTTATCTAATTTATTACCCAACCAGCATTTTATATACTGAAAATGCATATGCATTTCACTTTAGGTGCATATAATGAATTTTTATCATCGGAGCATACACTATGGGCCCTTATAAGACTTTATCCATCAGCAAACTGAACTGGGTCCATATTGAGTCACACTGAGTGGTGGTATTAGAGACATCGCCTGAATACAAATATTGAAATGAAACAAACAGCTAATGATAAGTCTGGAAATTGTTGACACGTCGCAAGGCGACTGCAAGATCACCGTGCCATCGCCTTGTGGTTACCGCAGGATGACCGTCCGATGTCCGTAAGATTCTATGGGTTGCAAAGGCATCGTGCGGCGACCTTGCGGGCTCCTTACGACTATCGAAAGAGTCGACGATCATTTTTGGGCCAAGATGACAATCTAAAACCCTGCGTTGTCCTCACGATCACTGAGCGGTGCCCGTACGGGGATCGAACGATGTCACTGCAATGTGTCTATGGGCTACGGGCTTATGATTTTTTCGAATTTGTCATTGTGCGGAGTTAAACAAAATCGTAGAGACCACGATGCCCGTAAATCCGTACGATGATCGCAATGTCTCCCTGCGGAGGCCGCACGGAAACGGTGATTTGGACATCGTACGGGCATCGTATACTCGTCGTAAGGCAAATGTGACCGAGGCATAAGCTGTGGTCACTGCCAGTATTTTCAGGAAAGTGTTAAGGTTGGTGCTAGTGATGATGTAAGACGGGGGGCGGGGGGGGGGGGGGGCAAAATATACTAAACACTAGAGCAGCAGTCGATGGTACATTGTCGAAAATACCCGTTTTTTACCTTTGACCTTTACCTTGGTTGCCCATTACCTTCTACATAATATGACATATGCATCTGCCAAACTTGAAGTTGATACGTCAATGGTTTAGGAGATACATTTACAGGAAACTACTTTTTATGACATTGACCATGGGGTCAAGGTCACACACAATGTTGCACAGAACCCTCCACATCATGTGACCTAAACGTTGTTACTTTAAACAGTTTAGGAGGAGATGCATTTACAAGAAACCACATAATTGGACCTTGACCTTGGGGTCACACGATGTATTGCCCAGTGCCCTCTACATCATGTGACCTATGCACCTGCAAAAATAGTAAGTGAGTATGATCAGGAAATACCACAATCACCAACCGCAGACAACCCCATGGCACCGCGAGGAAGAGCCGCTCAACCATCGCGAGACACCAGGAAGACAAATTAAGTAAAGCAACCAGCTCTCTCTTCCCCATCAAGATAATAGCAATGCAAAGTTTGAAGTTGCTACTCAATAATTGTAAATCTCAATTATTCAATATATCAACTTTAGAAGTTGTCTTACTACACATATCTTTAAGTCTATCTATGTCATACAAATTCAAGTCATAATAATTGTACTTCAAATTGAATGATACCCTCATAAGGGTTATTGCTATTCCATAATCAATATTTATTCTGCTATCCTGATCAATAATTTTTGGAATCTCCCAATCATACTAGAATACAAACCCAAGTGAAGTGCTATCAGGTATAATGACTCCAAACTAGCCCATATCCCAAGCGCATCACTCAACGTACTTAGATACTATTGTTCAAACTTAATACATTCAAATTCACTCAAATAATAGTACTTCAAATTGAATAATGCGCACAGAAGAGATATTGTTATACTGATATCAATGTTAACGTTTGTCAAACTGGTCAATATATGTGGATAGGAAGCATCCAACTTGACTAGAAGAGACCCTAACCCAGAGGTAATTTTATTATCTACTAAGCACAACAAGTTTAGCAATTTCTTATGTTTCGTATCTTTTTGTACTCATCTTTTTGCAATACCAAACAATTTCAATTGCAATCACGAGAACAGGATCTTAGGCAAATGAAACCACGAATTCACAAACGCCATCTTTTAAATAGGCATTTGGAGAGAGCAGGACTTGCAGGAGGGGTCAGTAAAGAAAAATTCACATCCGTCGTAAGTAATGCTAAGACGATAAGCATGTGATTTTACGTTTGGTGGTCTTTCATTTTCTTCATACACCATACGCCTATAAAAACTATTGGTTGTGCGACAGATGTGATAGAGATTTCATGCTGAGAAAAGCAGGTGAAAACGCAGGCGTCTTTTGAATAACTTCCAATGTTAATTGGTGTTTCAATTCAACTGAGTTTCAGTTTACAAAGGTAGCATAGGCTTGTAATGTAACTATTTGTATTGTTGATTTAAACCTTAAGTTACTGAATAATGGTGCGACGCACTTGCGCGATAACGGTGACGTAAGATTTTATCTTTCGGCTTGTGCCCTGTACCCGTGAAGATGTTTCATTCAAACATTATTTATCTGAATGTGTTGGAAGGCATCAAAGAGTTTAACTTGTTAAACGTGGTTCAGGAAACCCGACTAGAAACACTGTTTTAAGGCGATAACGTAAAAGCATTAAAGAAAACGTCAAATTGTGAAAACTTGGTCCTTTATGCCCATGATAAAGTTCAGAAACTTGCAGCATTTGCTATGCTCTTTTGGTTTTTAGTGACCAAACAATCGCTTTAAAATGCTGTTGGCTTCCCCATATGATCAGAAATACCCACGTTACCAACTAGTCTTAAAATTTAACGTCACTTTAGCACGGTCGCTGTGTTTGGTAGTTCTGTATTTTTAAATGGAAATTCTTGTCAGATGATCGGTGCTTGTATCATCAAGTCAACAAATGAAACTTGGGATCTGATGTGGATGGGCTCACCCACACAAAACAATTGCTAAATTTATTGTGCATAATATAGTTTCATATGCATGTTAAAAAGCATTAGGTATCTTAGTTTTTGTGTCAAAACAGTCCGAATTAATAGAGTTTGAACGTTTTTATAAGAACGTTAGACGTTTAAAGGAGAAAATTATTTCAATAGAAAACACAGCCTTGCCAGGGCACGTGAGGCCGAGGGCGCTTTCGTCGTACATTTACGCTGGAAAGTATGTTTATTCCTGAGAAGGTGATAATCGAATATCACCCCAAAGCAAGATCATATCAGCCGAGGCAAATGATGGGGTGGGTGCATTTTCAACAAACACCATCTGAGGAAAGTATTATTTATATTATTATACCGAACAATGATCTTTTACTTCCGAACTTTTTTGTTCAGTTTACCTCTCATAAGGTACAAATATATGAGTATACACATGCTTATGATGGTTCTGTTACCAGCTTTGAATTGATCCTTTTTCTTGTTTGACTGTAGAGATAGTAGCAGAACACATTTAAACATGTCACAGTCAACACTTTTCATTCAGAGTAGTCATGACACTGGTGATATATACTCACCAAAAGTCCTAACCGAGAAAAAAACTAATATAGGGCAATGATGTCGATGCAATGATAACGTGGATGATTCACATTGATGGTGACGTCGATGACGTCGCTGGCTACGTCTGGTGGCATTGTCTGGAAGCGATGTATGACGACGTGGATAATGACGTAGATGACGACGTTGCGGATGATGTTACTGATGGCGTGGATGACGATGTCGATGTGTGACGTCGATGGTGATGTCAAAAGCGACGTCGATGGCAACGTCTGATGGCGATGTCTGGTGGCGATGTCTTGTGGCATAACCTGGTGGAGACGTCTGATGACGTGGATGATGACGTGAATGAAGACTTGGATTTTGGCGTCGATTGCGACGTCTGGTCACGACGTGTGATGGCAGCGTGGATGATGACGTGTATATAACATGCCTTTTTGGATGAAGACGTATATGATGCAATAGATGACATCGATGATGACGTAACTTGCAAAGTAGATGGCGACGTCTGCTTAGGAAATCTGGTTGCAATTGCTTGTTTTGACGTATGGTGATGACGTTCAAAGACGTGGATAATAACGCTGCTGATTACTAGGATATTGACATGTTTAATGACGTCAATGATACGTCGATTGCGTCGTCTGGTAGCGACGTATAGAGGCAACATTTTGTGGAAACCTCGAGTGCGACGTTTGCAGTTGACATCTGATGGCAACGTCTGGTGGCGACGTCTGTAGCAAACATGTGCTGACTATGTCTGGCGACGACGATCAATTGCGGCGTCTTGAGGCGACGATAGCAGGCGTCCGAGACGATGATGATGATGATGATGATGATGATGTAAGGCAACTGACAGCTGTATAAGGGTCTAAGTCGAACTCCTTTAGTCCCTTGGAAGTATACCACGGGTGGGCAACTTGATCTGTTACATATTTTACACACCATAGCGAGTAATCTTATTCAAAAATTCATTTTAGAGAACATATCTGGTAAACTTTGATTGTAGACTACATATATCAGAAATTTCCAATCTCGTACATATACTTGGCTGCGTAGGTCTAATATGCCAACGCATAAATAAAGATATTGATTGCGTTAAAACAGCTCAGATGTTGCATTTATCCTGCTGCCAATTCGGATAAATTTCATGCATGAAAAACATAATGTAACCCAGAATGTTTAAAGAATGTCTTTAGGCATATGCGACAAGTACCATTTTACATGATTAGGTTCCTCGTATTTTGTTTGTTGCCAGTTGCTGTACAAGATGACTCAAGAAACGATAGGAAAACACAACTATATATCAGAAAAAAATTGAAGTCGGTTCTATCTAACCGAATAGCTCCGAATCTATATGCTGAGAGTTAGTTTTAAATAAGTGTTTAGATGTTTAGGACGCATAATTCTAATTTATTTTCTCCCTCTTTGCTCTTTTGAAAACACATTGTCTTTTCTAAACGCTCTAAAGGTAATATCTTGCATTGCAAAACAGATTCACAATTCAAAAAGTATTCTTTAGATCAACAGAAACAAACATATGTTTTAAAATGCCGTTTCCGTTTCATATATTCAGACATTGCTTTCATTTAGTTATATGTTTGTACAAAATCAAACACAATCCCCAGAAAATACAATAGGAACAGTCTCGTCTTTCAAGCCAATGTTGCACCCAGAGCAATATTACTCTTCATTTATTGGAAGCGACAAAACATTTAAATATAATTTAAAGTTGTTTATTAGGTCCTGTTCCCTTACAGATTGGTCTTATTTAAAATTCGAATTAAAGGTAATACAGACATGTATATTAAGACATATATGAGCGTGTTTCAATTTTGACAACCATTATTCTGCTATCAGGGAAATTGTTTCCATGAAATAATTATTTCCATGAAATAATTGCACCCTCCGAGCCGTAGGCCCCACACCAGCACCACAGCAAAAAAAATATTGATAAAAAGAATCAAACAGTTTACTCTTTATGTTCATTAAATAATCTGGAAAACGGATCCTCCAGAACTAGAGAGAATCCACAACACCAGAAAACAGCAGACTCGATTTTATTGAGTCTGCCCATGAGAATAAATGGAAAGTGCAACAATTCTCACGCCCCCTAGCACCGACGTAATCTTATTTATTAGCACCGGCCTCTCTCCATTTTGACAGCATTAGCTGCTAGATCTCAGATTTTAAAATATCTACCAACCCCAAGTATCTAAAGATCCGCCAGCTATCCCAGAGAAACAACCACATCTATCTCAATTGTATTCACTGTTTGATGGCAACTACAGGAAATTCAAATTATAAAATACCTAGCTGCTGCATACAATGCTTTTGAGAAAGGTAGAATCTTATGCAAGAAGTAATGGAGTATGATCAGGAAATACTACAATCACACACCGCAGACCAACCCACGGCACCGTGACGAAGATTCATAGAACATTTATAGTTACAATACATCTGTAAGACAAAAAATGAAATTTTCGATGTTTGAATGCAATGAATTAGTCGAAAATTGTTTTCCCTTGTTTTGCTATGCTCCGATAGGTAAGTAGCCGTGTTAAGAAACCACGAGAAAGTTGAGTTTAAGATTTGAAATAATCATTCAGCTGTGGAACGACTGACTAGACAGACGTGTTTTATCGAGAAGAACCATGTCGTTAGATAGTACACTACGGACAGTGAATAACGGACATGTACAGAATTGACATCGGTGGAAATTTGAGGGAACTGTTGTTTGAGCCAGCAGAAGTTCAAAAGCCATAGGCCAAATTATTGGTTATTCTGATTCTGTTAATCAACGTATGTGGGGTGGGGCAGGTCAGGCCCCAGGAACATTTCTTGAACAGAGATACACACACACATCGGTGCACCAGCTTTGGTTCCTTTTGAGCTTATTCAGACATAACAGTCGTACTACGAGGTATCGTCGGAACTGGTTTTGCTTGTAGTGAAGGCGAACAGCATCGGAAGAAACTGCCCTTTCACCAAGAACGAACTACCAGAGAAATGAGACCTTCTTTATGGAAGATTCCAAGCCCATGGAATTTTAAGATGAGTATTGCATTTTTCATTTTGAAAAAATGCATAAATAATTAAAATCTGAACGGGACCAACTATCATATTGATTTTGGCAGGTTCAAGACGATCCAATTCGGGTGAAATTCAATACCATAAAATTATGTCTGATTTTAAAAGAAGGTTCATTTGTACATGAAGCATTTTATGATATTTTGGAAAAGGTCTGATTTAAAAATGTGAAAATGTTTTGTTGTAATTTCATTAAATGCTTCAGTTCAAAATAATGGCAAAAGAGGTTGCTTGATAAAGGTTTTATACCAAGAGCTAGTTTGAAAATGTTTATTGGGGCCAGTACATATTTTGGAGTCGCTTGGGACCGTTTTGAACTCTGTGGGGTTTTCTTTTAGCATACCTCGAGACGGATTGATAAGGGAAAGTCTTCATTGCGAGATATACGCCAGTACTGGGTGGATCCCTGTTACGAAAGATGCCAGCTTTGTGGCGTCAAAATATTATATGAGTATAGTTATAGGATCTGTTTCACAAATTATGACAAGGTTCATTAGTATTGACATAAATAAGGCGAGCCCATGAATTTGCTTCATTATGGTTTCCCAAGAGAGGCTTAAACTGTATCCTTCTGGGAAAAGACAAGTTTCCTCAAATGTACTTAGTATTCATATTCAATAGACATATTGATGTGTTTGTACGTTAAACGAGATGCCGTATGGCTCCTGTGCTAAAAAAGCTTAAAGTTTTCTGATGAAGTGGTTGTGTGATGTATATTAGAGTTTTACAGTCACTAAAGCATATTTTGAGCAAGCAGAGTGCAAATGCTTCACAGAAAGTAGCATAGTACATAAAGGATATATTAATCCAGAATTGCAAGATTTAGCCATGCAGTTTTTTCAGATTTTCGTCAGGCATGCCATTCATTTGAAAATCGTTTGGCTGCCGTGGATATTTTGGATAGAGTAGATTATTTATCATACGTCACAGAAAGATATGACTGAGGGTTATCTTGTGATATGTTAGGCTTGAGTAAGCGGGGAGTTTTAGAAATTGAATATTTTGTATCAGAACATGATACTTAATTGGCATTTTAATAATAATAATAATAATAATAATAATAATAATAATAATAATAATAATAATAATAAAATGTAGCGAACGCATTTACGTTTTGATGTAGGACTAGAATGTTTTGTACTGTTTGTCTCACCTATTTTTTTTGGTCACTCGAATGTTAAGAAAAGCGGAGAGGTGCAAGGCTAAATGCGTTTTATTATTTCCAGAGTGTAATCGGTCAACCTTTGGCATAAAGAAGGAAACATGCATTCTTTCATAGAATATTTGATGTATTTGCCTAAAGAGAAGCAGGTTTTCATACCATACTTAAATGGGGTTGATATGTTTCGTAATGCAAATTTAACATCTAATACGGGTTATACTTGTAAAATGTTGAAGACAATGCGTGGTAGTCTCGCTTCGTTAAGCGGTTATGGGGTTTGCCTTAAAAAATTGCTATTGACTGTTTTGGCGAATAGGTTGTATGGGTGGGTATCGGCTCATTCTATACATATAACAGTCGTTCCACAGCTATATGTCTTAGTGTGTGCGGGTACCAGTGCATATGGTTTAAAAATTAACATATATGTTGTTATACTTTTCAATTTTTTAAGACAATGTGCAGGAGTTGTCTCGCTTTGTGAAGGGTTTATGGCGTATGCCTTTCTCTTTTCTGGTATAGGCGAATATGTCGTGTGTGCGGATACCAGTGCATATGGATTAAAAATTAACATATTATATGTTATACTTTTTAAATTTTTAAGACAATGTGTAAGAGTTGTCTCGCTTTGTGAAGGGTTTATGGCGTATGCCTTTCTATTTGCTGGTATAGGCGAATATGTCGTGTGTGCGGGTACCAGTGCATATGGTTTAAAAATTAACGTTTATGTTATACTTTTGATTTTTTAAAGACAATGTGTAGGAGTTATCTCGCTTTGTGAAGGGTTTATATAGCGTATGCCTTTCTATTTGCTGGTATAGGCGAATATGTCGTGTGTGCGGGTACCAGTGCATATGGTTTAAAAATTAACATGTTGATTGTTATACTTTTTAATTTTTTAAGACAATGCATAAGAGTTGTCTCGCTTTGTGAAGGGTTTATGGCGTATGCCTTTCTATTTGCTGGTATCGGCGAATATGTCTTGTGTGCATCGGTGCATATGCTTTAAAATAGCCTACTGTTTTGAAAAATACACACTGATTATTAAAATGACTGACTGACAATTCCTATGGCACGTTAAGGTAGCTTACAAAGAGAAGACCAGGATAATAATTCCTCTGAAGTGAATTCTTATCTGAATCTGCTCTTTGAAGCGATTGTGTTATTCAACATTTGTAAACTTACGGCGAAGTAGGTCTGAGAGGTAATCGACGTCGATATAACGTTTGTTTTTGACGTCATGAGTCTGCTAGAGCGTTTGCGTGCATTTGATAGAGTGAGGTGAACTGGAAACGGTACAGGGGCTATTTAGGGTGACAATGCGTTTATTTTTTTTCAGAACCTTGCAGTTAAAATAGAGAAGCTAATTGGCGTCACGGCGGGCAAGGGTCTCCCTGCTATCTGAGTTACTCATAAAGAAAGAGCTGATAGAACGAATGCATCCTATAAACGAGGATTTAACCGTTGAAGAAGTTATTGACTTGAAGTAAGGATGTGTTTGCCACCTCGGTGTGTCATATGGCTTTATATATTAATATATCTCATTCAGTCTGCTAATACTGAATTCAGAGTCCCATAACAAACGCATAATACAGTATTAAGGGTCATAGCCTATTCGGATCGAACTGTTAAAATTGAAATGCAGCGAGGTGGCGTTTAACAGTGTATACATACATGAGTCTGTTTATTATATTGTCTAGTAAGACAGACAAATACAGAGACGGTACATGGATTCTAATAGCAAGAAATAGTACAATAATTTTCCGTTTTTGAAACTGGAGTGATATTTCCTATGGGCAAATATTGCCGACGATTCAGATATTTGAAATATTTCTCATCTGAGTGCAACCAAAACTGGTTAAAAAGTAAGCAAAGAAGAAAAAAAAAGTCATATAGTAAAATGAAATATTAGATCTTGTAACCACAACACTGATTTGAATCGGTACTGTTTGCACTCATTGAGATCTGGTTGTGACTGATGCATTCATGACAGATTTTTCAAGCGGCAAGTTATAGATCAGCCATGGACGGTTATACATGTATAAAGACTCCGTAGACGAAAGGTTAAAAGTTTCTCAGTCATTTTGAGCTTAATAACAGTATTGCAACATTTCAGCCCGTTCTTTTAGCTTCAGTCGGTCGGTAGTTCCAGCGGCTTATACCAAAAAATAAGATTTTTGTTCTTGTTGTATTTACAAGCTATCGGAGGTGTTGTTGCAAGGGAAATGAAATTTTCGATGTTTGAATGCAATGAATTAGTCGAAAATTGTTTTCCCTTGTTTTGCTATGCTCCGATAGGTAAGTAGCCGTGTTAAGAAACCACGAGAAAGTTGAGTTTAAGATTTGAAATAATCATTCAGCTGTGGAACGACTGACTAGACAGACGTGTTTTATTCAATATGCATGTATATACATGTAGTATGCGATAAGAGGGCTATAGGCATTAAGGCATTGGTTTCCCGTATAAAGTAATGCATGCATCCTTCTTATCGTAGTTCAAAAGTCTGTAGAGTGTTCTGTCCAAGGGGCTGTTATGTGGTAGATAACTATGTATGCTTTTAGATGTTTTAATACATAAACATCAAGAAAAGTTTCGTATGAAAGAAGTGGAAAAGTTTACGGAAAATATAAGGTGAAGTCGGTCGGTAGTTCCAGCGGCTTATACCAAAAAATAAGATTTTTGTTCTTGTTGTATTTACAAGCTATCGGAGGTGTTGTTGCAAGGGAAAAATATCTCTTCCTCTTCAAGATGGTTGCAAAACTAGAAAGGACACAAAGTAATGCACAACAAAACACAGACAGACACAGAACACCCACAACCAATGGGAAGCCCACCAAACAACATTTCAACAACAACAGAACCACCGCCTTAGAACGGACAGCAGCCAAGGCCACCGGGGTTGGGTTGGGGCTTAAATGCATTTAACTAGTACCAGATATTCGCCCTAGATTGTTGTTAAAGTACAAAATTGATTAGCTCGCATGGAGGCCTCCTTACGAATACAGTGTAAACACTGCATAGCCAGTTGAGCACATCAACAGACAAAAAAGGAAAGAAAACACACACACAAAAAAAACTGTACACCATGGAAAATCTGGTAGCTGCACACAACGATCACCACTGTCCTTGTATTTTAATTAATATTAATTAAATTAAATAGGCACTACATATATCCGTGCGTCCAAGTTATTTAAATATGATCTACATTTGTAAAGATAGAGTATATACGAGGGATAGTCTTTAAGTTCTGATCCTGGTGTGATATCTCTAACCAGCCATGCAACATGCCTGCAAATTTTACCAAATAATAAAAAAAATCTTTTTCTATACACTGCTTTGACATGTTTGATGTAACCGGAAATCTATCCCAAAACAGCCATGCCCTCAATGCACTGACCTATCAAGCAGACTGTGCATGTTGGAGACGTCACAATTCAGACAAAAGCGGTCTCAACATTTCGATTTTATGGCTGCTCAATGTTCATCCGTAAGCAAATATGTTCTGAAGATATGGCAAACTTTCTATATGATTTATGTTTTCTAAGCCCTTGAATATATGGCTATGCAACTGTCAGCTATAATCAAATTTTGGACCACTTGAAGTTTTGAACATTTCTTGTACTTCAACAACAGCAGAATCTAGGGCAAAGATTTGGTACAAGTAAAATGCATTTAAGCCCCCCCGGTGGCTTAGGCTGCTGTCCGTTCTAAGGCGATGGTTCTGTTGTTGTTGACTTTTCGTTTATTGTTACTCCCATTGTGGGAGTCTGTAATTGTTCTATGTTTTGTTGTACGTTTCTTTATGTCCATTCTAGTATTGCAATCATCTTGATGGGGAAAAGAGAGCTGGTTGCTTTGCTTAATTTGTCTTCCTGGTGTCTCGTGATGGTTGAGCGGCTCTTCCTCGCGGTGCCATGGGGTTGTCTGCGGTTTGTGATTGTGGTATTTCCTGATCATACTCACTTAGTATTTTTGACCAGCCCTTACTGTCGTAACAACAGCTGTATTAAAGGTAAAATTTGTTTTAGGCTAACGAAAAAGTGCTGACGTTTGTCTGAAGCAATTTTGAATTATCGGTATCGTCAGAGACTCATAGTAACCCATATAAGAAAATTAAAACGAATCCACAAATTAGGTCAATATTCAGAGGCACACGTATTTGTATGTGTATATCTAAATATAAAATCCAATTAATTGTCCAAAGGCGCACTATATCGTAAAATGATGCAATATGGGATTAAATTGAGCATAAAGCATCCATCTGAAACCAAAAACAATTTTGAAAATTCTTATTTAAAATCAATCGGTAAAAATAGAACTTTTTACAATATTCCAATTAAGATTGAGATATTTTTAATCAAAATAGTATTGGTCTTAAATAGTTTGCCGATATTTGGTTCGGCATGTTTTTAGTCCATATTTATTGGCAAAAATAGAATATTCTCGGAAATGAAAATTCTGCAATGTATTCAAAATGACGTAGCTGTCAATTTCAATGACGTCATAAGAACTCCACATTGAGCTTTTAATATTGAATCGATATAATCTGTCGTCATTTTAACATTTGAATGGACATAACAAGTGACAAAAAGTAAAATTACAATAAAGTTTTCTTTTGCAGTTTTAAAGATGCTGGGCTTGAAAGTGTCAGATTCAAATATTATCATAATTCTATCATATGAAAAAATGCCAGTGGTATGGAATGGACCTTATATAATGTGCTGCAATTTTTAATCGAAACAGTACAGCAAGAAAATATTAGCTTCATTATAAAGGTATTCACTAGGTCTTTTGAATAGGGCATAGTAAACCTCTCAGAAACGTCTCTAGACAAAGCTACAAGGCAACGATCAGAACCTTTGGATCATCCCTCGTATGATCTGGTGACCATTATTGCCAAATTGATTTGAAAAATTGTTTTTGAATTATGATGAGTGGTTTCAGAATGTTTTTTTTTTAAAATAGGTGGGTGAGTGTCTGATGTTTCATTCCGTTAAAGTCTTATTTAGGTCCACCCAGAAGTTAAGGAGATAATATAAGAAGAGAGTCAATATGATCCTTAATCGCTTACATGAGATAGGTATATAAAGAAAAAACTGACCACGCCCCCTGGCGGTCATGTCTTTGACGGACCAAATTGGTCTTAACTATTTTGGTAGAAGGCCATTCAGTGATAATTTCTACCCCATTATTTCAAATTCTGACAACGTGTTTAACAGTTGAGTTTTACAGTCTTTGGAATCGCGATAAGCCACGCTTTCTGGTCAGGGCTGGACCCAGAGGGGTTGTTTGCGGAGAAGCCCTGAAAGCCGAAGGATTGAACCGAGCGACACAAGCCGCGAGAGGGGGAGAGTATGTGAGGGGGTTTATTCACCCCCTCTCCTTGGGGGGGGGGGGGGTCCGATTAAAAAAAACCTTTGTCTCTGAGAATGCATTTCAGGCCATTTTTAAGCTAATTTTTCCATATTCTATTACCTCAATTTTAAGGAAGGTTAGACACTCAAACACCTGAGTCAGCTCAATTTTCTGGAAAACAGTAGAGCCCCTGGATCAAATTCGTTTCAGCCTTTTTGTAGAAAGTCGTCTAGTGAACATTGAAATATAAGGGTCAGCAAATGCATACATTTTAAGCAGATCTGAGCAAAAATGTTAAATGTTCACAAATTATGGAGAGAAAAAAGGAAAGTAAAGATCAGGAATCGAGACAATCAAGTACCACACCTGACCCAGGACACCATATGGGAAAGTGACACAAGCACAAGAAATCACAACACACAATAGAGCCAATAGGTCAGTCCGATCCCAGCAGGTGGTCACAAGGCTGCAAGAAACAGACAAGATAACATAACAAAGACAAACATGAAACATAAATAACAAAAATGATCCACAAAAGAAGCATCCCCTTAGAACGGTCAGAAGTAATATACTAGAGGGCTTAAACATGTTTAACAGTACAAATCTAATTCTTATATCGATCAAGGCCCATAGATGTTTGGTTTGCATAAAATACCCTTACGTATCGAAGCATCATCTCATAATGCATACAAATCAAGTTTTAAAAATGTGATAAACAATACATACAACTGAATACCTGAGAAAAAGAAATCGAACACTAAACGTCACCTGGCAGCAGACATGGTAAACCCTCGTGTGTCTGACCAAAAACATGTCATCAGGCCTCAACACTCTTATCTATAGCTTAATCTTTAAGTTGGAACCGTCATAGATTCTGAGGTCAGACCCGCCTGTACGCAATTAAAGAGAAAAACAAAGTTGTTAGCCGTGACTAGGTTAACCACTAAGTATGCAATCTGTCGCAATACATTAATGTTATTACCAATATTTCTATAATGATAAATTATTTAACTAAACTGCGCTGAAAATGCATTCATGTCAGCAGTTTTCTTTGCTTTAACACTAAGTCGCCATAAAATTCCGACTCCGAAAGTTCCTGGCGCAAGAGAGATTTAATGCAAACCAAATATCTATGTGTCTTGATCCGCATCTGAATTAAGGGTGAGGTTGGCGCCGTTAAAACGGTTTAAGTCCTCCAGTAAAATATTTTACTGACCGTTCCAAGGCGGTACTTCTTTTGTGGATCTTTTATGTTTTTTTCTGTCTTGTGTTTGCTACGTCTTTGTGCGCGTCTGTTTATATGTGCTTTGTGGTCACCTGCTGGGAAAGGGCTGAGCTCTGGGCTCTTGTTTGTGGTGTCTAACTGCGAGTTGGTCACTTTCTCTTTGGTCTCCTGGGTCAGGTGTGGTACTTGATTGTATCGATTCCTGATCTTTGCACCCTTACTTACTTTGAGTCCAACATGGAATTTAGATATCAAATCATAGTATCGGCGATAACATTTAGAAAAAGGTTTGCAAATTGTTTGATAACGATAACCTTGTTTAAGAAATGTCTGAGTTAAAAGTTTAATTCGAGCGTTGAAGTCTGCAAAACAGCTAGCTGCTCTTGCAAAGTATATGAGTTGAGAAATATAAACCCCATAAGATGTAGAGCGGGGAACATCACCATGTAAAATTGGGAAATTGAAAAATCGTCACATTTATCATAAATATTGATGGAAACAATATCATTAAAACAGACAAATGCAAATCCAAAAACGAGGCTCAGGGGTATTTGCTTTATTAAGTTGAAGCCCTGAATGGTAAATTTTACCCACCATATGTCAAAATATACATTATATATGTTTAAAATAGCATCCACATATCTGGAACTCTGAAGGGTATATTTGACTTACCATATTTTCAAAATAAACCTTAATGTTTAAAATATCGTCCACATATCTGAATGTAGTGTTAAAAGCGTCAATTATACCAGTCTACTTATCATCAGAAAGGGACATCATAAAGTCCCACTCATACCAAAACAACAAAAAATTCGCAACCAGGGGACCATAATTAGTGCCCATTTGAATCCCTACAACTTGTCTATACAACTTAGTGCCGAATTGTATAAAATGCTGTCCAATAAAATGACAGCGCATCACATACATCTTGACAAGACCGAATATTATATTTGTGCTCTTCCGAAGTGAAAAAACGCATTTCTGTAGTTACGACTAAGGACAGGAGAGTCTTCTCTTTGGAAGGTTCTTCAATGAGATCAACTAGAGCAGAAGTCGATGGTACACCATCGCAAATACCCGCTTTTTGATCTATAACCTTTACCTTCAAGATCAAGGTCACACAAATTGTAGCCCAGTACCTTTTACATAATATGACCTATGTACCTATAAAGTTTGAAGTTAATATGTCCAGAGATGCATTTACATGACATTACATTATATGACCTTTGACCTTGACCTAGATCACGCAAAATGTTGCCCAGTACCCTCTACATCATGTGACCTATCTAGATACAAAGTTTGAAGTTGCTACGTCTAACGGTTAATTTAATTTAGAAGATTCATTTAAAAGAAATTATATTATATGACCTTTGACCTTGAATTAGGGATCAAGGTCACACAAAATTTTGCCCAGTACCATCTACATCATGTGTACTAACTAGGTACAAAGTTTTAAGATGCTACCTCTAATGGTTAAGGAGGAGATGCAGTTACAAGAAATTACATTATTTGACCATGACCTAGGGGTCAAGGTCACACAAAATGTTGCCCAGTACCCTCTACATTATGAGACCTAACTAAGAACAATGTTTGAAGTTGCTACGTCTAATGGTTAAGGGGGAGACGCATTTACAAGAAATTACATTATTTGACCTTTGACCTTGACCTAGGAGTCAAGGTCACACAAAATGTTGCCCAGTACCCTCTTCATTATGTGTCCTATCTAGTTACAAAGTTTAAAGTTGCTACGTTTAATGGTAAAGGAGATACATTTACAACAAATTACATTATTTGACCTTTAACCTTGACCTATGGGTCAAGGTCACAAGAAATGTTGCCCAGTACCCTCAACATTATGTGACCAATCTAGTTACAAAGTTTGAAGTTGCTACCTCTTATCGTTAAGGAGGAGATGCATTTACAAGAAATTACATTATTTGACCTTGACAAAATGTTGCCCAGTACCCTCTACATCATGTGACCTATCTAGGTACAAAGTTTAAACTTGCTATGTCTAACGGTTTAGAAGGAGATGCATTTACAAGAAACGTGACGGACGGACGCACAGACCGACAGACAGACATACGGACAGACAGGCAGACGGACGACGGACCGACTTTGGTACGAAATTAATATACCCTTTTTTCTAAAGAAAAAAGCGGGTATAATAAGTTTATCCTTAATTAAACTATGGCTTAAAGTAATGTGAAGAATAGAAAAATCATATGTAGACAAACAGGTCGCGTTAAAGTCCCTATAGTCCGGCAGTATTCGGGTGAATTTTAGGGGGACCTGGAACTTGATTTTAAACTTTTTTTCTTTGTTGATTCTGGTAGTGCATACATTGTCCTTGAAAAATCCGAGTGATGCCACTCTGGCATCATTGAGCATTTCGATATATCCAAGATGGCGTCCAAGATGGGGGACAATTATGAGAGAAAAATTGTGTGATACGGAAAATAATGTCTCAAACCCATTTTCTTTCTTAAATTGTTGCTATGAAGTTGGAATCTAACTGATGGCACAGGCTTGTAACCAAATAAAATAAGAATGCGGACAAGATGGCGGCCAAGATGGCCGTTTATCACAAAAAGTATTAGAAAATCTTCCCTGAGACCGACAAAGTCCAGGGATTTGCATGCAAAATGCTTATTTTACTGATTCTTGAATTACAGACATCATCCTTGTGATCCCAGTGATGCTATCACTCCGCATTTGACATATTCAAGATGGCGTCCAATATCGTAGCCAACAAATTTTTCAAACCCGTGGGAGCGGCACCCTACATGTAGGCATAATGATGGATTTGTAACAAACCAGATGCCTTTACAAACACACATATCTGAATAAACAAACCTTGTATGCGTGTAAAATAGAGTTGCACTGTAAATGCAGGCATATCTGAGAATGGCACCAGGGCCCAAAATTACAATGCATTCTTAAAATTAAGGAAGACTTAAGTTAAGTATTGATTAAAATAACGTGTCGAACTAATTAAAATCAAAATAGTTTTTTTTTCTGTAGATCACAATGGTGTCTTTGACCATACGTACTGCATCGATCCTGGCAATTTATTAAACATTTAATGTAACATTTTGAAATATCAATCCTTCGCTTAAGTCGTCCTTAACTTTAAGGAAGCATTGTAATTTTGGGCCCAGGTCAGCAAACATGTCTGATGTGATGACACCTCTGTACAAGAGCACCATATTTGTAGCCATCCTTCATTTTGCACTCAACTAGTAAAAATGTCGGTTGCAGTGATAACTGACCAGAAGACATGGCCTATAGTGATGTACCACACCAATGGGCATGGTTGATAATGAGGGACCACACCAGAAGGCATGGCCTATAGTGAGGCTCCACACCAGCAGGCATGGCTGATAGTGAGACACCATACACGCAGGTATGGAAAATAGAGATACACAACACCAGCAAGCTTGCAGGAATGAGTGGTTAAAGATCGGCAGGCATGTTGATTGAGTGGCAACGGTCCAGCAAGCACCCATCTTGCACATCACTCAACCAGTAGGCATGTTTGAACAGCAGTGGTGTTTGTGGAAGTTACACTGAAACATATTTGTTGCAGCTGCAGCAACAGAGCAATGGAGTCTCACTGGACCAGCAGGCATGTATCTTGCATTGACAACGTAGCAATAGTCTTGCCTACTAAAGTTTCACAGTTTAAGTTGGCATGTGTGATGGAGGGGCATCGATCAAGCAGCTTGTCTCTTTGATTTTTAAAGGAGACATGTCTGATTGAATAGTAACAAGTTCTCAGGCATATCTGTTGAAGTTTCATCGAATGGCATCCATGTATTGCCACCAGGCCATCACATCAGACATTCTTACCAGCACGCATGCAAATTATGTGGTACTGAAACAGCACACATGTATGCCTGTTGCCAAGACGCAGGATCTGCAGGCATGTGTGTTTGTTACATCACACCAGCAATAATGCATGCTACAATTGCACCCGACTAACAGGAATGCTGGGTACTCATGCGTTGGATCAATGTGCATGTCTGTTATGCTTGTACCAGACCAGCAACCCAGCCATTATTGCCACAGGGTCAGTAGACATCTTTACCATTTCCACACATGTATGAAACCAAGACTCCAGACCAGCAGTTATATATGTAACAGCTTCACGAGACTATCAGGCCTGTTGCAGTACCCATGTCTTTAAACTTTGCTCTGAAACAGCAGGCATGTTTGTGACAACTGCACCCGGCCATTTGGCACATCAAATACAAGCATTTGTAAGATTTGCAAAAACACATTTGTAGTTGTGGGGCTGTGCCAGCAGGTATGTCTGTTACACTTGCCTCAGACCCGCAGTTATGTCTACTATGCTTGTACCCGACCAATGGGCTGTTAAGCACAATTGCACCAGACTATCAGGCATGTATGTTACAGTAGCACCTGGCCAGCAGCTGTCTTTATATGTTGCATACAATCAGCATGCATGTCTCTTACAGTTTCATCTTATCAGCATCCATGTATGTTATATTTGCACCCAGCCATCAGCCATGTCAGTAACAATTGCATCCGACCATTTGTCATGTCTTTAACAGTTGCACCTAACCAGCAGTCATGTCTGTTACACTTGCACCTACACGCATGCATGTCTGAAAAACTTGCACCAGACCAGTACTAGTATTCATATTTGTTATAATAGTATCCAACCATCTGTGCTGTCTGTTGCACTTGCACCAGACTAGTATAGTAGTAATGGTTGTTACAACTGCATCGGACCAACAGGCCTGTATTTTACAGTTTCTCCTAAGCAGCAGGAATGTCTTTAATGGTTACACCCAACCAGCAGTCATGATGGTAATTAACATCTGCAGCATGCAGATATATCTCTTACTCGTTGGTTTGTCGACACTGCACTCCATAAATAAATAGTATTTCCCTTTTTTTTGGTAATTTTTTTTTTAGCAATCCATCCATAAACTACTTTCAAGCTGATTTTTTCTGCATATTGTTTAAAAAAGGTATGTGCTTTGGGAAAGCACGCTGTCACAGAGTTTTGGTGATATCGTTCGTTCAGTATACCCTGGCATTTATCACTTCATTATTTCTTGACAAAATGTTTGCCCAAAGTAGGAACTTTTATGAGAATAATATGATATTAAGGTTTGTATTATCAGATCCAACCAAAAGTAGTCTTGAAAGTAGTGCATGGATTGATGGATACGATTACAAAAACAAAGACACATAAAAAACATTACCATTATGAAAAAATAAGTCCGTTATTTTTTTAATATAATATAATAAAAATCCATGTGATTCCACAATATACACCCTGCTATTTCTGCCATCTTGGACGACATCTTGGATATTTTACAATGCTGAAACACAACGACATCATGCCAGTCAAATTCACCAAATGCAACTACTGTTGAAAACTATCAGAAAAAAGGTTATTAACTGTGATTCTGATTTCAAGTGTCGATTTTGCTTTAAAATGGCGGCCATCTTGGACATCATCGTATATAGTTCAACCTTCTGAATCAAACAATGTTCCATTTTAATCATTTGTATCATTTAGACTCTAAAAAGCCTTACAAAGTCAACATTAAAATGCTTTTTATTGCATTTTTTGGTCATATAAGTCTTAGGGGACTAAATGACGGCCATCTTGGGCGCCATCTTTAATATTTCAACCTTCTGAATCAAATCAATGTTCTATTTTAATTGTATGTATCATTTAGCCTCTAAACATCCATAAAAAGTCAAAATTAGAGCTCTTTTTATCGAACCTGTTGGTCAGATAGGTGTTAAGAGCATAACTGACGGCCATCTTGGACGCCATCTTTAATTTTTCAAAACGCTCAATGATGCCAGAGTGGCATCAGTTGGATTCATCATGTACAATGTCTGAACAACAAGAATCCGTGAAGAAAAAAACTTTAAAATCAAGTTCCAGGTCATTCTTGTTTTCTACCGGACTACTAGCTTTAAGTTTATCTAATACTTCACAAAGTAAAAAAGACAGCAAGGATCAGGAATCGATGAAATCAAGTACCACACCTGTCCCAGGATACCAAATGAGAAAGAAACAAAATCACAATAAATATTCCAAACAAGACCCGAGGGGTCAGCCCTTTCCCTTGACCTATTGACATTTAGCCAGGGTCGGGGGGGGGGAGGGGTTGCGGGAAATTAAATGCTACCATATTGCTACATTTCGCGACTGCATTTAATTTGATATGCAACATAACCATGTTCTGAAATAGTTGAATTTTGACCTTGTGACCACATCCCCTAGGGTCGTAGGGGGGGGGGGGGGGAGTCTGCGGGCAAAATATTTGCTACCATGTTGCTGCCTTTCCTGATACCTTTTATTTTGGTATGCAACATGGCCATGGTCTGAAACGATGACTTTTGACCCCTTCACCAGGGTCGGATGGGAGGATTGCTGGCGAAAAAAATTCTACATTGTTGCTGCATTCGTGATTCTCTTTAATTTGATATGCAGCGTGAACATTTTCTGAAAAAGTTGAATTTTGACCTCCTGACCCCATCCCAAGGGTCGGGGGAGGGGGTCTGCGGGCAAAATATTTTCTACCATGCTGCTGCATTTGGTGATTCCCTTTATTATGATATGCAAAATGACCATGTTCTGAAAAAGTTTAACTTTGACTTTTGACCCCAACAGCAGGGTCAGGGATGGGTCTTCAGGCAAAATATTTGCTACCATGTTGCTGCATTTGTGATTCTCTTGAATTAGGTAGGAAACATTTACTGCATAAAGTTTAATTTCAACCTTTTTTCTCCAACAGCAGGGTTAGGGAGGGGTCTTCGGTCAAAACATTTGCTACCATGTTGGTGCATTTGATGCTTTTGATGATTCCTTTTAATTTGATATGCAACATGACCATGCTCTGAAAAAGTTGAATTTTGACCTAATGACTCCATCACCAGGATCCAGGTGGTTAGGGGGGAGGGTGTCTGCGGGCAAAATATTTGCTTCCATGCCGCTGTATTTTGTGATTCCCTTAAATTGGATATGCAACATGACCATGTTCTGAAAAACTTGATGTTTGACCTTTTGACCCCATCTCCATGGTTAGGGGTTGATCAGGGGTCTGCGGGCAAACTATTTGCTTCCATGCTGCTGTATTTCGTGATTCTCTTTAGTTTTATAAGCAACATAACCATGTTCTGAAAAAGTTGAATTTTGACCTACTGAGCCTAACCCGAAGGTTGTGGGGCTGGGGATTGGGGGTCTCCTGGCAAAATACTTGCTACCATGTTGCTGCATTCGTGATTTTCTTTAATTTGGTATGCAACATGAACGTATTCTTAAAAAAGTTGAATTTTGACCTTTGAGACCCACCACCTAAGTCCATCCATGGGGGGGACACAGGCCTTTGATGGAAAGTCACGTTTGATATGTTTCATATTAATTGACCCTCTGTCTGCATGCAAAATTTCAGTAAAATATTGACAACTTCCTGAGATATTGCGTAACTTAAATATTTGACCTATGACCCCACCTAAGGGGTCAGGGGGAGGGGGTAAACTTTAAACACTGCCATGCTTATCTACAGGTGCTGGTTAATCATGGCCTATAGTGAGAAGTTGTCAGATATAATAGTTTTGGAGAAACGTAACGTTTATTCCACGAAAAAGCCAATATAGGTTTTGCATTAGCATAGACCTAAGTCAAAAAAGGGCCACAACTCAATCAAAAATGAGCAAATGACCTCCAAATTTGAACTTGACCCGTATTTGTAATGCTTTACCTTTCTGCAAAATTTAAAAAGAAATTGTTGCATTCCTTCAAAAGTTATTGGTCGGAAAAATCGACAATTTAGCCAAAATCTAAGTAAAAAAAGGGCCATAACTCAGTCCAAAATTTGCGGATTACCCCCGTTTTTAAACTAGACCTGTATTTGAAGATGTTTCTTCCTTCCGTAAAGTTAAAATTAATTTCATGCACCCCTTCAAGAGTTATCGATCGGAAACCGATAGTGTGATGCCGCGGACGCCGACGACGACGCCGCAGTCATGATCCATTTGTGTCATCATTGCTTTGCAGGAGCCACAATAATCAAGTACATGTTATTGAAGCATTTAATACTACCTCAAGATACCTCGATGATACGTCGGTAATCTAGGTATCTTTCATGCGAAGCAAACATCAACTTGTATTGATCCACATCTGAAATATAGGTGAGGTTGGTACCATAAAAAATAGTACGTGAGTATGATCAGGAAATACCACAATCACAAACTGCAGACAACCCCGTGGCACCGCGAGGAAGAGCCGCTCAACCATCACGAGATACCAGGAAGACAAATTAAGCAAAGCAATCAGCTCTCTCTCTTCCCAATCAAAATGATTGCAATACTAGAACGGACATAAAGTAACGTACATCAAAACATAGAACAATTACAGACACCCACAATGGGAGTAACAATAAACAAAAAGTCAACAACAACAGAACCACCGCCTTAGAACGGACAGCAGCCTAAGCCACCGGGGGGCTTAAATGCATTTTACAGGTACCAAATCTTCGCCCTACATTCTGCTGTTGTTGAAGTACAAGAAATTTTCAGCTCGCATGGAGGCCATATAACAAATGCAATGTATCATCATGGAAAACACTCTAATCAAATTAACACTCCATGATGAAACAAAGAAAAGAGCTCATGACTCACAGATAGTCAGAGCTAAAGAAAACCTCAAGTTAAGCCACGGTGGGTCCAGCTACAGATAAGTATCAGGCACCAACCCACCGATTAAAGCTTTACGTCAGAGCCGTCATAGAGTCTGAGGCCTGACCCACCGTCGTGCAATTAAAGAGGAAACCATAGCTATAAACCGTGATTGGATTTAAAACTAGGCATGCAGACTGTCGCATGATATCCAAATTATATCCAACCTTATAGTGTAGGCCCCTGTGTCGAAATTTGGGCTCCCGTGTGCATTTTTTGGTAAAAGTGATTCTTATCGATTTTCAACTAGAAAAATATATGCAGTGTAAGGAAAAAGATGTTTACAATTTTTTCTTGCAGTATTAACGTCACAGTGACGTCACAAAATGGGGTACCGTCTTTTCATTTGAATCAAAGAGCTTATATGTGGTGGGGTTATTTACACACCTAAAATAATCTTATGTTATTTTTGTCGCATTGAAATTGTTAAAAACGTCTATAGAAACACTAAAATGAAAATTTGATTCAATATTAACTTCAATTTTAAGTGAAATTGCCGTCTATTTGACGTCAATATGCTGGAAAAACACATTGCGTACAAAAATAATAATTCTGGAAATTCGCGTGTGCCTTGCGGCTGAAATCAGGTCTTAGAATAACTGTATGTTACTGGCTAAGCCCCTTGAAACAAGTTAGCTTGCTGACGGTTGTAGCGTTTAGCTGCTACAGCGTGTTAACTACGTTACCCTACATTTTTAAACAAAATAAATGTAATCAAGGTTGTTAAGGTAATACTTGCATTATTCAAATTGGACAAACATTCATGTATCATTCAAGAACATTTCATTCCTTACATAAGTTTATGTTTATAAAAGTTATATGGGCCCATTGTTATGTTATTTATTTTACATTTTAAGCTACTCCCTTTAAAATCACTGAAATTCTATTAAATACTTTTCTTTGACAAGCTTCCCAGTTAACTTTCAGGTTTTAATTACACCTTCCAAAAGACAAATTATGGACCGTTATAAAGGCTGCAAACAGTTTGTTTGTATCACAAATACTTTAAGAGTTATAAACTGTTAAATATGATGACCCTGAACAAAAAGTCCACTCTTTTAATTCAGCATGAAATTCAATTAAAAATCTTAAAACACCAAATATGAGCATTTTGTTGATAAGCAAGAGTAAAAAGCCATGCTTAACTTCGTTTCTGGTGAAAATATTAGATTTTTTGTTTGTACGGCATCATGAAACGTATATTACAACTTTCAAGACTGCATATACAGTGCTTTATTCCGCATATTGTACGTCATAGGATATTTTATTCCATCTCAAAACAGACTGTGCTTGTTAAATAGATACTAAGATACCAGTCTGTCTGAAAAAAGGATTTAATAGTTTGTATTCAAGTTCCTACTAATTATCCATGCACATTTACATTTGCAAAATACTATATATTTGAACTTTTTAAATCTATAAAGAAATGATTTGCCCCAAATTATAGATTTTAAAATTCATAAACAAAGGAAACAATAGCGCTCAAGTAACAGTACTTAGAAGGATACATTTCAATTTTCTGTAAAATTTGTTAAAATAACATAATAGTACTGTGCAAAATATATAATATTGCCATTTGTTTATCCAAAATGTTAACAAGGACGATATATAATTGAGCCAGAAAAGCCAATATATAATGTTAAGTTTAGAATTTTGTAATATTTTTTCTGAAGAATTCTAAGTTTAATTGAGCTACTTCTATTCAGTTATTTAAAGTGCCTGTAATTAGTTATTGTTTAAAGTGACTGTCTCAAAATCAATTTTTATCCTGCCTTTTAGCTGTGTATGCATATGGTAACGCATTACAAAAGCTTTGAAATTAATTTTAGTTTATATACAGCATAGCTTTCGTTTTGCAATCAACAAAACTTTCCATCACATTAAGTAAGTACCATGGATCACTTGCTCAACCTTTAATATCTAAAGAACTACTTTATTGATAAGAAACACTTCCCTGGGAATAGAGAAAGTTGGTTATAGTGGTGAGTTTGATTTTAAGGCCACATTAGATATGATTATATACAAAGAAATAGGTCAGCTGTTACTTTGATACCAATTTAAAAAAAATACTTTTCAGCTAAAATTGTATCCGGCCAAATTTTAACAGGTGACATTCAAGTTATTGTAAAGTAGATTTTACAATGATTTTTAGAATGCTGGATAGAAATGTGAAATATTAACAAAAATGCAGTCAATAGATTAGATCTGATTTAGTTTTAGCAATAAATGTTTGTATACCTGATTTTAATCTCCACTAAACAGAACGTTGGCAAATCAGAACAGGAACCTCGCAAACATTATAAATGTAATCGTTAATAACAATGTATTACCTGTATATGTGTACTTAAGATTTTTATGAGTTGTTAACTTGTCAGGACATAGATTCAAAAAGGAGCATGCACAATGCTAACTGTACGGTATAAGATGACACTCTTCTCAGTATCAACATTGTCAACAATGATAGTCGCACATGCAAAGTTTAAAAAATGTGCATGCACTTATGCATATCTAATTTGCCATGTATACTTTTATTCAGTTATCTCTTAAATAGTCTTTTCAATTAAAAGTTGATGATATTATTATAAATCTCAGAGGTTGGTTTAGCAGAGCCTTATTGTCAATTGTGTAATATGTGGGTATGTTATAGTTTACGAAACGTTGAATGCTATATTTCAGATATGTTCTTTGACAGTAGCATAAATAAATATTTGGACTAGCAAATGTATTGTTTAAACACTCATAATGATGCAGATGGGTTAGCGTTCTAAAGTTTGGTCATCAACCTCCATACTACTTTGTGTATACAAGCAGCGGAGGCTCTGGCAAGTCTACCTACACATGCTCACCTGAGCCTCCATTTCTCAAGACTGAGACAAGTATCAAAATCAAATGGGCTTATACCTTTGACCTGTTCTTTCGTTACTAGTAATTCTATTTTGTTTAATTTGAACTATGCAAAGAATTATTATTAAAAGCAATAATTAGTCGTGAGTCAGCTATTTTAGCAATGGCTACAATATACATGTAATACTAACAATGCCTGGGGCATTTCTAAGTGATATACATATATCTTTCAAATGTATCACTAAAATGAACCATTAAAACAAATATTGTTCTGTTTGAATGCTTCACAATAGTTTAGAGCCGGACAGAACAGATGATAAGACAGTACAATATGTCCTTGAAATTCTCTTGTTATGCATTTTACCATCTTAAATGGTATTCTTTTGTCGCCAAACTGGACATCGTTCTGGCATAAAGCAGTTATAACCATAGTGATAGGCGGCTTGGCGTGTGTCATACCTTTGGGCAAAAATTGTAACGTTTTTAAATCATTTTAGTTTATTTTTTTTCAAAAATCAACGATAAAGGAATGCTTTAAATTCTCAATTTTGATATATGCTTGAATCGACCTACAATTACAAATGCTGAAAGTTTTTTTTATTCCTAAATGGTATCAGCATAGTAGTTGTAATTATTAGCTGGCTTAAACAATATGTGATAAATCTTACTAAGCTAATCCATGATTAATATTATTGTGTTAGCTAAAATACGATACATTACTATATTTATTCAGCATAAAACATATAACAATGTTTATAAACTACACAATAATTTACATATTGTTGTAGTGAAACAACAACAATAGTTTTCCTGATGAGCATCTAGCATTTCTTCTGATATGTTTGTTGACTTAATATGTGTCTTCTTAATATCTATGTGTCTTGATCCACATCTGAATTAAGGGTAAGGTTGGCGCTGTGAAACAGGTTTAAGACCTCCAGTAAATATTTTATTGACCGTTCCAAGGCGTTACTTCTTTGTGGATCTTTTATGTTTTTTCTGTCTTGTGTTTGCTATGCCTTTGTGCGCATCTGTTTATATGTGCCTTGAGGTCACCTGCAGGGGAAGGGCTGACCTCTTGGCTCTCGTTTGTGGCGTCTAACTGTGAGCTTGTTACTTTCCCATTGGTATCCAGGGTCAGGTGTGGTACTTGATTGTATCGAGTCCTGATCTTTGCAACCTTACTTACTTTCTATATATCATTTGATGTATAAAAGAGGCAAATATATCAATGTCAGTGAATTAAAAGATATCATTAAAAAGAATTTAAGAAAATAAAAAGCTGTTTACATATTTAATAAAACGCACAGACTTAAATAAATCGTTGTATGTGAATTATGTTCAAATTTTATTCTTTTATTCATCCATGCGTTGTTGGTAGTTTCGTTTAATGACAATTAATTGTAGTTAAATGGCAATAAATAGCCCACTAGCAGTGTAAACTTCCTTTGTAATTTAAAAATGTATTTAAAAGAAAGCAACGTATATCACAAGTTTAACAGATCCTTCTACTTTGATAACATCATATTGCTAGCCATTTGCTTACAATTAAAAAGTTATATTGCCATGTAAGAATAAGGAGTAATTAAATGAGATTTCAAATTATTTACAGTAACGTAGAAAATTTTGCTATAGCGTGGTATCGCCCCAGCCACTAAAGAGTTAACAAACATTATTGTGTGGCTTGTAGAATGTGGTTTTAGAAATTTATAGTGTACAAAACTCCCCTTGGAGGTATTTTGGTAGTCCAACGTCTAGTGGCAGTAATGCATTAAATAGTTATACATTTAAAGTAACATATATAACTATAAAATCATAGTGGTGTATTGTTTAAATGCATACCGGCTGTTCCCTTCATTTAAAATGTTTTAAGGCAAACAGCATGTCGATAAATAATAATTAGGTATAACTTGGAATTTGCAAAAAGGGATTTGAAACTATAGTAGTGTAACGTAGCTAACATGCCTGTATAAATATAGGCCAGAGAGGTAACGTATGCCATTTTGCATCTTATATAATGTAGTTTCAGAAAATTATAGTGAACAATATTTTCCCTGCTGTGTGAAGAGGAGGGTCTAGCTTTCTGTGCTTTCACTATCACAGAATTTTCATTTTGGTACTGACGTCACTTTTCCATGTACAGACATCATTTTGAAGTTAATGTAACTTTTTTAAAATCCAGAGTCAGGGTCTATGCTCCGAAGTCAACATGTCGACAGTAAAATTACCACAACTGATCAAACAGTTCATGTCTATGCCTGCTAGAATTCATAACACTCCACTTTCAAGCCTTAAATAAGCTAAAAAAAAAGGTACGTCATTGTGTGACGTCACTGTGACATGTAAACGCGAAAGAAAATTGTAAACATTTTTTATTTTAAACAGAATACATTTTTCTACATGAAAATGTATGTTTGACACTTTTACCAAAAAATGCACACGGAATTACACAGCGGCCTACACTATTATCATAAAACTAGTTTAAGCCCTCCAGTAAAAATAGTTTTACCGACTGCTCCAAGGCGGTGCTTCTTTTGTGGGTCATTTTGTTTTTTATGTTTTTTTTGTTTTTTCTTGCTTTCTTGTCTGTTTATTACAAACTTGTGGCCGCCTGTTGAGAAAGGGGATGGCCTCATGGATCTCTTGTATGTGATGTTTTCTTGTGTTTTGTCACTTTCCCATGTGGTGCCCTGGGCCGGGTGTGGTACTTGAATGTATCGATTAATGTTCTTAGCATCACATCGCAACATACACGTAACAGAGATATCTCATGTACCTACTCAGCAACAGCGGCGACAAGAAAGACATGTACACGTCATATGAAAACCTCCAAGTAGCAGAGATATCACGTGTATTTACAACAGCAGAAGAACAGACATGTCAAAACGCCATACCTATCTTTGCTTAATATTGATAATCCTTATTTTGAACAAATGGTAAGTCAGATATATCCCACTGAACTCCAGTTAAATAAGGCAACTTCCTCAGATACTGAAGCCCCCTTTTTGACTTAGACATGTCCATCACCAACTAATATATATACTAAAACCAAATTCTAATAGGTCACTTTTCAAACTCATTATTTCTGAACAAACGCTAATAAAATTGAAATGATTTTTTGCATATATATGCGAATTTCAAGGGGCAAACGTTTAGCAGTGTTTTTGAACAGTTTTCCTTTACTTCGAAGTTTTTGGGTTAAAATGCAAAAATCGACTTCTTTTTTTTAAAGAAAAATGGTTTTGAGAGTAGTTTTTTTATAAAATTGAAGTTTAGGTGGTTACAAACTGGTCTGTCCGACTGGAAAAATACCAAACAATTGAAATTTTGCTTATGGTGGATGTTTTACGCATTTTTTAAAATGTTGCACTTTTCAAATTTTTTCGAGATTTTTGAAATTCACCAATATTTCCTGGTAAAATTGTTAAATTCACTTAATTTCATTTGAACACAGTAGGCCAAACAAGAAGAACTTGATTAGTCCATTTTTGGCATATAAGTTTTACGATAACTGTAGACTTCCGATTTCAATACGAGAAATTGAAAATCGATTTGGTAGCATAATTTTTTTTTTCAATTTTCAGATAAGGACGGTGACGTCTGGTGAAAATAAATAATCGCTGAAAATGTCAATGCTGTGTCGCTGATATTAAAGCGTACAAAGCCGTGCAAAGTCTCTATGTAAATTGCAAGCTTAAAGCTGAATTTCAATAATTAACCTGCTAAAAGTGTTTGCCTTATGTTGTTGAGTAGCAAATACGACGAGTCCGATGGAATCAAAACTTTTGAGGTTTATTCTTCTTATATCATGCTAGCCAGTAACATCTTCAAACAAACAAAAACGTTATTTGTGTTATGGTTTATATCGCAGGAAAGGTGTGACTTTTTAAAATGAGGGTACCTTTTCTCTAGCTTCGTCCATGCAAGAAGTACATGTCAGTTTTAAATGAAATAACTTGCAGAGTCTCGGCAAAGTATTGCTTCACTTAAAAAAATATGAATTTTGTATACCCTATGTTTCACTTTCTGAACTAGCGTAAACATGTTAGGTGGCCAATTAGCAGTTGGTTTTAGTATAAGATAAACGGAACGATTTTAATTTTGAATTAGTTAATTTTTTATTTCTTAATGGAGATGTTCCTACCTCTCCTTTCTATTGTGTATACATTTCACAACTTATTCGTTTTGCAAGAGTAGGTACTAATGCTAATTACTTCAACAACAGAAACACATGTTTAACTTCTATGTTACTAAAACAAGGTTATTTATACCATAACCTTCGTAAAGCTTTTTCTTGATTTTATTACCGACACTCAGAGTTGATTGTTTAATACAATATTTTCTAATTATAGACTCTTCTGCAACAAGGCATATCAGAACCTGTATTTTATGGCGATTTAGTTTATAAATTTAAAAGAATTGTTCGAAAGTTTAATTTTAGTGATCAATTAAAAAAGATTATTTAACAGTATTATAGAGTGGGATACAACATGGATATCATGCGACAGTCTGTATGTTTGGTTGTAAAATCAATCACTGTTTATAGCTATGTTTTCTTCTTAAATTGCATTTTAGTGGGTCAGGCATCAGACTTGGCAATCAACTTGAAGAGGAAGAGAGAGCTGGTTGCTTTGCTTTTATTGTCTCACAGATGTCTTGATACTGTAAGTGTTCTGTTGCTCTTCCTCACGGTGCCGTGGGTTGGTCTGCGCTTTGTGATTGCGCTAGCCAGTGACAGTAGACCCTTATAGTACGGGTAATTATCGAACATGCACATGTGCATAATGACTCCAGAATATATGCGACTACAGCATGGAAGTCGACTTCAAGCCCCACATAATAGCTGTGCAAAAGGAACGACTTGGCGATGATATAAATTATCATATTTGACAAATTGAATGCCGTTCTAAATTATTTCAGGTCCATCATAAGTAACGGACACGCCTTTGATGAAATGAATGCTCTCCTGTTCACTAGTTGTTTACACATTATCTTAGAAGTGCTCTGTCAGAGCGAAGGTAAGCAGGTTACATTGCTACATTTGTATGTCTGTACTACCTTGATATGGGTTGACTGTCTGCACTTTCGGTGATAGATGTTTAATTTGTTGTTTTTGTACATTGTATTGTCATCTCATGTTTAGTTTAGTTTTTGTTTTGTGTATTGTCATCTCATGTGTAATTTAGTTTGTTCTTCTTTTGTTGGTGCTGCTGCTGTTTGGTTGATGTATATTGTATAAAGGTCCTGCCTTTATGTTGCCATGCGACATTTTATCTGTCTTTTCTGCCGTTGCTACTGATCGAGTAGGTAAATGGAATATCTCTGGTAATTGTTTGTTGCCATGTGCTGGTTTACTTTTCTTTTCTGCTGCTGTTGCTGCTGAGTATATACATGTGATATCTCTGTTACCTCTTACCACACATATATACGTGATACATCTGCTACCTGGAGGTTTCCATGTGACGTTTAATTGTCTTTCCTGCTGCGACTGCTGCTGAATAGGTACATGTGATATCTATGTTACCTCTTTGTTGCCATATGACATTTCTTTGCGGGTGCTGTTGCTGAGTAAATAAACGTGATATCTCTGCTTCCTGGAGGTTTCTATGTGACGTGTAATTGTCTTTTCTGTGGCTGCCTTTGCTGAGTAGGTAGATCGGATATCTCTGTTACATGTACGTTGCCATGTGAGTTTTTTTTTGTCTTTTCAGCTGCAGGTAATTCTGCGAAGGTACACGTGATGTCACTGCTACATCTTTGTTGCTATGTGACGTTTAATGTGTCTTTTCTGCTACTGTTGCTGCCGAGTAGGTACATTGATATATCAACATATAAACGTGGAAAAAAGTCAAGGAACAGTTGAGGCCATAATTTTAATTTTCAAATATCTGAATTACCTGAGGGTTTGCGATTCTGGATTTTTGATAGGACACTTTGAAAAGCATTGTCAACATACAGCTTGAATTGCTGAAGTCTACTGAACTGCGTTTTTGTGTTGCGGAGGATACAATATGCCGCACGTAAATAATCTCAATTTTCCTGAATACACGTTTGCAGTTTAGCTTCTGTACACCATAGAAGACAATTTTGGAAAGCAAAAACAGCATTAAATGAAAGAACGGAGCATATCTAATGAATAAATGACTTTAATTTTGAAAAAAGAGTGTATCATCTTTAAGTAACATAACCGTATACGATCTGCATTTTGCACTTGTTCCTATGGAAACCGATATTCTTAGATAAATTACAAATTAACGAAACTCGAATACTTCTGCTGTAATTTTATGATAAGAAAGTATGTTTTGAAAGTTCTGAATGGTCATATTCAAAATCTGGCTAAATCATAACAACCTGGAAAATGTATAGACAAAGACGGAAATGATGCATAGAATCTTGCCATTGGTAAAGTTTGCCCCCTCCTCTAACAAAAGGCCAGTAAAGTAAAATATAATTATCAAAGTTCGTCACACAGACTATCAGCTTTTTGCTAACGAAAGAAGAGTACAATCAGACTTCATGGAAGGAATTTGTTGCAAGAATTATCAATAGGGTCCTAAAATCAGAAATTAAATTTCTGTCTCTAAAATTGCCGCTTCCAGCCACATTAATTACTTGATACTCATCATTTTCACTTTGGAGCAACTTTAGATAATACAAATGTTGATTATCTAAAAAGTTTCGTTGATACACTTTAAGAATGTAGGAAAATGTTAGTCCAAAGTTTAGCCTCGTAATACAAGAGGTGTTCCCTAACATTTGTCCATGTGTATATTAATTATCATGGACGTTTTACTTTATAGCAGCTACCTGTCTGTCATCTTTGCTGCGGCTGTTGCTGCTACATTGTATGTATGCATATACATCTTTGTTGCCATGTGGCGTTTCATTTGTCTTTTCTGTTGCTGTTGCTGCTAAGTAGAGCTTTAACGATATGCCAAAAGCGTATTGCGATATATTGCAATATATGAAGAACATATTGCAAATTTATCACAATATATTGTTTATTGCTACCCTAACGTGAACGTTACCGAAAAAGTGTAATTTTAATTTCCCATTGTGTTAAAATGACTATCATACGAACACACCAGAAACCATGAAAGCTACGATAAAATGTTAATTTCGTAAATCAGTTTGCTGTCTTTTGGTACTATTTTCATAATTTAAGCCTCTGTAGTTTGGGGACAATAATCTTTGCAAAAATAAAAAAATCAAAAAAATCCGGTAATACATGTACATTAATCTAAACGGCGATCTCACAAGGTGGTGAATAATTATGTTGTTTTTCAAAAAGTATATAATTGCCGGTACATGTAACTATGGCGTCTTGTAACAAATTAAATCAAACTGATTTGCACAATAAACAGATTTACAGATTTTTTCGTTACAATGTACGAGAGAAAGCCTGTATTCGGAAGTTTACAGTCTGATCAGCATCTTTTAGTAATTTGTTTATAAAAAGTATCATATCTAGACTTGTTACGAGCAAAATTGCATTTCTCTAGCTAGTCTCTGTAGCCGAGGAGACTGATTTAAGTCTCACTGTGTCGGAAACCCCAAAGATAGGTTATATCGCGTCGGGCCCATCTTATCCAATGGGCCTCAATCGGTCCACCAGCTCGCTAGGGGCCAATAGTTTCCCAAAACTGTATGCTGGCTGGGATAGTTATTCTCTTGAATCAAAAGTTTTTTTGGTAAATGTGTATGCTCGCATAAGCTTGAATCGCTCATTTTCTGACACCATTTTCCAGCTCATGTGGGTCACGAATAAGAGTGAAATATATTTATGTGTGTCCGTTGTCCCTCGGCCCCGCCGTGGACCCGACATCGATACCAATATGTACTGAGGTCGGACGCTGAAGGAAGGCTACATTTACTACGAACTTTCGTTTCAAAAATGAGCACAAATAAACTGAAACAATATGCAATAGCTATGAAGAACAACAATGAGTCAAAACTATTCAGGTAAAGACCCTTTTGATGTTGTTGTTGTGTTTGTGTTCGAACGTCCCACCAACAGCTTAGGTCATATTGAGACGGGGCCACGGCCTTATCTGACAGACTGGTGCCCTTTTGGCGTAAAGAATATATGTGTGTCTAGTATCCTGCCTTAAACGGCCTATGGCTTTTCCGTAGGTATAAACAAACTACATAGCGCTCATTTCCTTAATCAAGTTATTGACGACGTCAAGTTACGTCACACGTGTTTGTTTTTATTTGATTTGATTCTTTACGTCCCATCAACAATCTTTCAGTTATGTAGGGACGGGTCTTCCTGGGTTGAACCAGTACTAAGCTAGGATTAATGTTTCTTGTTCAAAGGACACAACGCAATGACGCGCGTGTGAGGCTCAAACCAATGTTTCGAGTCAAGCACTCTACCACTGAGCCACTGCGCTCCTGTCACAAGTGTGTACCAATATCTGTTGACGAATACAACTTTAAACAGCTCTAGAAATGTCAATTTCGGAGGTAAGACTACCAAACTTTTGCAAATTGTTTGTAATAAGTAGTTAAGGACCCTTTTCTTCTTAATGGAATGTTTGCTCTTTTCATCCAACGTTTGCCGATTAGTTGATGATACCAGGAGATTTTTCCATTATTTTGAAGTAACGTCGCTAAAATTGTGACGTCAGATCAAAGGGTACTGCTATACAAAACCGTATTTTAGGACTGATGTGTATAATTTCCGAACGAAAACTACATTAATCAATAACTTGAACATATACCTGTTGGAATATGTCATAAACTGAAAATGTGAAAATCTACCCCAAAGGGCCCTTTTCCTGCGTTGCGCATCATTTGGAGATTCTAAGCTTAAAAGAAGGCTGCACAGGCTAGTCTGAGTCTACACTTGTCAAAAGCACACATTGTTGGAAATCACATGTCACGGCTCATTTGTCTTTTCTACTGCTGTTAAATATGTGCAAATTTAACTCTAAATGCTGCTTATTATTGACATTTTATTGGTACATTTGTATATTCTGTAGCTGTGGCTGCTGAATAGGTTCATACGCTATCTCTAATATTGGTTATTGCCATGCTAAATTTCATCTGTTTTCTTCTGCTATGATTCTGGTGCTGCTGAATAGATTCATATAGTATGACTGAAGCCTGGTTATTGCCATGTAATAGTTTGTTCTTGCTTCTGCAACTGTCACTGCGACTGCTGAGACGTTTCCTGCAAATAATCAATACTTTGGTTATATCACATACAGATCATCCTCCTTTTACTAAAACTACTTATATGCCGAAGTAAAACGTGTTCTCCTATGGGTTTGGGGTTAACTTTAGTAGACTGTTTTATGAATGAGCCATTTCATTACTATCGCATATGCAAACAGCGATGAATCAGACGAGCCTGCGCACCCACGCTGTCTCATCATAGCTTTCGCTAATTACATACATAAAGAAAAGAACACTAATTACATGTAGCTTTTAATGCGCGTAAGCTGGCTATTATGTACTTTTTTAGTGTTTGGAATCGAAACCACGGAATATGTCTGCGAGAACAAAAATAGAACCATCAGTTGTGAAGGTACTGCGGTATTGAGTATACTATATGCCAATTATGGACGTACATCCATGTTTGTTTGCCCACCCTTAACATTCTTACCAACTAGATGTCGGGCTCCTAACTCTTCGTCCATGATCACTGATCTTTGCCAAGATGAGACTGTTTGTACATTAACGTCTAGCAGCTCCATGTTTGGAGATCCCTGCCCCGGTGTTTATAAATACCTGGAGGTGCGATATGATTGTGTTACTACAGGTAAGAATCTTAGTTATATTAGCTAACGTGTCTTGTGGATTTCGAAGAAGGCGAGTAGCTGACTTTTGCGTCGCCTGCGAAGCAATGATGACACATAGGGAGCATGACTCTATCGTTGTCGACGTCACCGGCGTCACACTTTTGGATTCCGATCGATAACTCTTGAAGGGATGCATCAATTTCATTTAACCTTTACAGAAAGGTCAAGCATCATTAAATACAGGTCAAGTTCTAAAAAAGGGGTATTCCGCATAGTTTGACTGAGTTATGGCCCATTTTTAACTTAGATTTTGGCAAAATATTCAATTTTTGGTTTCCGATCAATAACTTTTGAAGAGAGGCAATGATTTCTTTCAAATTTTACAGAAGGGTTAAGCATCATAACATACAGGTCAAGTGTGAACTTTTAGCTGAGTTATGGCCATTTTTTTGTCTTAGGTTTAGGCTAATGCAAAAGCTATATTGGCTTTTTGTGGAATAAAATCACATTTCTCCAAAACAAAAATATCTGACAACTTCTCACTATAGGCAATGATTACCCAGTGCTTGTAGAAAAGCATGACCGTGATTCAAATTTTATCCCACCCTATAGGTGGGGGTCAGAGGTCAAATATTTAAATTTCGCAATAACATTAGTAAGTTGTCAATATTTTACTGACATTTCGCATGCAGACAGACAGAGGTACATTTAATATGAAACATACCAAACTTGTTTTTGCATCGAAGGCCTGTGTCTCACCCCATGGGTGGATTTAGGGGGTGGGATCAAACTGTCAAAATTCAACTTTTTCAGAACACGGTTATGTTGCATATCAAATTAAGGTAGTGGGGGACCCATGTCAAAAGATAACCTTACTTTTACATAAAAGTAAGAGTGTAAGAGTTATCGTTCCTGAATCTTGTTTTTAAAAGAGAATACTTATTTTTAAGACGGTAGATAATATTCTCCCCTGACAACTCTTTGATGCTTGAAACGTAATTCTGTAAGTATTTTGCTTTCACAAAAAGAAAGAATGCAAGTATTAGCTTTTAAAAAACATCACCCAGAGTATGAAGTCATTCAGTATTTTGATGGTTAAAAGTTGCGGACCGTATAAATATACATACTATATACATGTCTCGGTTGCTATTTCTGCATGCTGCAACTAACCTAAGACCCACCCCCACCCCAAAAAGAGGGGGGGGGGGTTGTAGACGTGCACATGCCTTGTATGTGACATTCTCTTGTTTTAGGTCCCATGGAGGTACATGGTAACTAATGTTTTATGGAGAAATGACGTAACTATTTCAATTACCTTATCACACCGGATAGGCAGCAATAAAAAACAGTCTAAACAATCGATGAATGCTGATAACAAATTGCTAGAAACAGTGTTTGTGATTGACATTTGTTGCCTATCGGACTACAAACAACAATCCAAAATTCTGTTACTTACAATATTTAACTACGTTCGTCGATAGCATTAACGTTTTCGATTGCCGCCTATCTAGTGTGTTTTTGATATACAGAAGACGTAGCCAAAACAATCTGATACAAGGGCTAGGAGTTATTTCATGTTTCTGTTGAAAAAATTATTTTGTTTCGTTGCATGTTTTATGATGATAAAATGGACATTTCTGCATACATTTTAATAAAATTAATTGGAACTGCATGTGCCTGAAAGGAAGATATATGACAATATAACATTCTTTTCTGTATATCAACGGTTGGCCAAGCATGGTACAGATGCGCGGATCCAGGAATTTTCATCAGGGGGGGGGGGTCCAGGTCAGCCTGACAAAAAGCTCTGACAACGATTTTTTTAGTCCTCCGCTTATTTTACAGAAGTCAAATGGTCAATTTCAAAGAAATCTATCGTTTTTCAAGGCTCCAAATGGGGTCCAATTTTTTCCAGGGGCTCCAACTTTTTCCAGGGGGTGTCCAATTGCTTATTCCCTATAGAAACCCATATAATTTGTGATTTTCCAGAGGGGGTCCGGACCCCCTGCCCCCTCCCCCTCTGGATCCGCACTTGGCGCAGCCCTCACAGCTTCATGGTTAAGGCTACAGTACGTTATCTCATTTGGGCTTGGCAAACGTTAATAGACAGAAGAATGTATCATACTTTTATTGTTATATACCTTATAATAAGTGTTTACTATAGAAACTTGAGGTGTTTCAATCGCTGATAATTGTACATTTTATTTAATAATGTGTCATATTTTGGTTGATCGTTGACCAATCACTGACCGCGGGCTTTATTTCCGATATAACATGAATTGCCATTTCAACCTGCTCACGGATATCCTCTGCGAGTTAAGATACCGTCGCTTATGCTTTATTGAGAAATGACCAAAATATTCAATTATCATAAGATACGCTACTTTATCACATCGGATAGGCGACAATCGAGAAGGCTCTGAACAATCGATGAACGTGGATCGCAAATCGCTAGAATTTACCATTTGTGGCCAGTCAGGCAAACAAACTGCAATCCAAAAAGTCTGTTTCTGACGGTATTTGATCTACGTTCGTCGATAGCATCAACGTTTTCGACTGCCACCTATCCGGGATGTGTATTGATACAATGAATACGTAACCAAAACAATCTGAAACAAGAGCTAGGAGTTATCTTCATTTTTCAGTCATGTTTCTGTTGAAAAAAAGTTTGTTTCCACACCGGATAGTGAGCAATCGAAAACACTCTTAACCATTGACGAACGCGGATCAAAACTCGCTAGAAACAGTGTTTTGATTGCAAAGTGTCGCCTGTTCGATGAGTGATGGTAATAAAAAAAACTATGATTCTAACTATTTTTGATCTATAATCGTCGATAGTATTGATGTTTTCGATTGCGCCTATCAGGTGTGGTTTTGTTGTATGCTTCACGATGTTACAGTGGACATTTTTTTGGAAATGCTTTTGCTTGAAAGGAAAGTATTCTAGAACTTTTTGGATACTGTAAAGGCGGCAGCTCACGACTGCCTTATTAGTCTTCTTTAGACATAGGTAAAATCTGAAAATGAGGCGTTATAACTACATTCGAAAGTGTTTGTTTATCGTTTAATATTAGTATAGAGGCAAACAGTGTGGACCCAGATCAGACTGCTCTAGGTGAGCAGTCTGCTCTAGATCTACACTGTTTGTTTACGAGGCTTCATAATATTTCAATAGACGATAAAAACATACGATTGTGTTGTAATATACGCTTTAAGGGTTAATAAATGTGGGTTCAGTGCATTAACGGACCGGACTTTTATGAAATGCACGCAGACCTGCGCGGCTCAAGCAACTTTTAAACGCTTAACCAATGGATAGAACCTGATTTCCATTCTTGAGCAGTTGAAATAACCGAACCACGCCCAGATATGAAAATTGAAATTGCCACCTTTATAGTACCCAAAAAGTCCTATAATATATAACAATGACAATATAACATTTCTTTCTGTATATTAACGTTTGTCAGGCCCTTGTGCGATAATGTGTTGCAGGCCTCACCGCTGTGTGGTTCTGGTTGCGACACATCACATTCAGGCTTGCCAAACATTAATACAAGGAAAAGAATAAAGTATCAAGACATGCTATAGCCATGCTTTAATGAGAATCATAATGTAATGTGCTGGGTCACATATGCTAGGTCAAAATCTTTTTTGTCATTTTCTACGCCCATTTGTCAGTGCTTAATCAATAATAGCTATGTCTCCGCCCAGTGATATACATAGGGGCGTAGACAAACAAAAAAATTGGTGGAAAGGGGAGACAACACTTATTAAAGTCTTTATTTTTTTCAGGATTTTTCAGAAAAGTCACCAAAACATAAAAACGAGCACGGTGACACATATTTTTTATTCAATCATTAGATTCTTCATGAAAATATCTTTGTAAAGATATGTTTTTTGTTGTTCCAGTTACATTCTCTGATATGTTTATTTTGAATATTAATGTTTTTTTTGGCATTTATTCGTTTGACTTAATTAGGATTTTGCTTAATAAATTGTGTAAATACATGTTATTTCACTATTTTTTGATTTTATATATATCTCTGGTGTGAGTAGTATTTGTTCTGATAAAAACTGTATTGCGTTTCTTGTTTATTTGTAAACAAAATCTGTGTTTGTTTATTTCAAAAACCTGCGATTTTGCAGTTTTTGACATCAAATAACTTTTTAAAAAGCACGGTGAGGTATTGTTTTTTTTTGTCTTAGATTATAAGTATAAGTCTATATTATAATATATTAAAAGATAAAACACTTTTGGACATATGCCGGTGAGTCCCCTACTACCTTAAAGAGAATCACAAATGCAGCAACATGGTTGCAAATATTTTGCACACAGACCCACCATACCCCCCCTACTCCTACCCACCTGGGGATGGGGTCAGTAGGTCAAAATTCAACTTTTTCAGAACACGGTTATGTTGCATATCAAATTAAAGAGGATCACGAATGCAGCAACATGGTAGCAAATATTTTGCCCGCAGACCACCCTCCCTCACGGCCCTATTGATGGGGTCAATAGGTAAAAAATATACTTTTTCAGAACATGGTCATGTTGCATATCAAATTAAATGGAATCACGAAATGCAGCAACATGGTAGCAAATATTTTGCACGCAGACCCCCATGCCCCTGACCCGAGGGGGATTGGGTCAATAGGTCAAAAGTTAAAGCATTTAGAACATGGTCATGTTGTTTATCAAACTAAAGGGAATCATCAATTCAGCAACATGGTAACAAACGTTTTGCATGCATACCCCCCCCCCCTCCCCGCGAGACCCTAGGGGATGGGGTCAAAATTAAACTTTTTTAGCACATGGTCCTGTTGCATATCAAATTAAAGGGAACCACAAATGAAGCAACTTGGTAGCAAATATTTAGCCGCAGACCCCTTCCCCCACCTGCCACTAGGGGTCAAAAGATCAAAAAGTCAACTTTTTCAGGATATGGTCATGTTTCATAACAAATTAAAGGTAATGGAGCATAGAGCACCATGCAAACACATGTTCTCTTCTAACACACCCCCAGCCTGTGGGTTGGATTAAAAGATAAAACAAAGTTCTGGATTTGGTCATGTTGCATATAAAATTAAGGGAAAAGAAGTATGGACTAACATATAAGCAAACACTTTGACCTCACACACACACCTGAGGGGTAGGAGAAATGGAATTTATGTTTTTTTGATTTATAAGTTTCTCTAAAATAACCCTTCGCACGGGATATAAATTCGACATTTGCCTTGTTTGACATCTGATTGGCCAGGCGACACATCTGATTCTCGGAATTCTAGTTTTTAAAAAATGGATATAGTTTTCGAGTTATTTAATTTTCCAGAAAAAAATCGTGATACATGTAAAACTCCGGGACATGTTTTTAAAATATTTTCTCAAATTTCTTATCACTTACATTTGTCTTAGAAAATGTTGTACCGCAGATGCTTCTACATATTGAATTTTATTTAGGGGCTATCATTTGGTACAGCATTCGATTGATATTAAAACATCGACGTCATGTTTGGCTTTGATGAAACGTCGTTACTTATAACTTCATAAACAGATGTATGCGTTAATATACAATCCGCACCTACAATAAATTGAATATTCGTAACAGCAATTTTCAGGTACGGGAAAATACTCTGTTTAATTAAAGGATAAACATATAATTGTGTGCCTTTTGGTTCAATTCGAAGTTGCAAATTAAATATATCATGTAGTTTTCAAACCATTTTCAATAAAAATATGTATATATGTATACATGTATTTGTATGTTCATGTTGTTTGAAGAGGCTCTCAGGAAAGATTGGCTTCATAAAATGAACCACCCTCACTAAATAAAGACGTTCACTTCACGTCATTTTCACGTCACTGGTAGCATGATTTCTACGACAATATATTACAGGACCGGAGATCAAACTTCACAGACTAGCATGTGTTTGAACATTCTTACTCTGTACGGCATGTGCCTTATCTCTTTTAAATATTACTGTAGTATACTTGCCTACACACAGTATTATTAACCACGATTTCGCTTACAATACTGCTACCACCACTACTACTACTACTACTTATAATAATAATAATAATAATAATAATAATAATAATAATAAAAATAATAATTATTATTATCGCATGACGTCGCGTCGCGTTCGTCCAATAAAATCGATAAACCACTAGTGGTTTACAGATTTAGTAACGTTACGTAATGGCGTCCATTACAACGCCGTGTACAAGATGAGATAATACTCCATTTCGCGCAAAAATGCGATTTTTAAGTATTTAAATGTCCTGTGATAAGCAATATATAACATTCGTGCTCCTGTATCATTAAAATCACTAAACTCGTTGCGTTTAATAAATTGAATAGTTCATGAGCATTCATGTAATAATAACAACACTAATACTAATAATGATACCTGCAGGGATGGATGACTAAATTAACAAGTTGAAGTCATTTTGTTATATAACATATTGTAACGTTTACAGAGATTACAACAGCCTTTTCGTCTACAACGAATACTGTAAGTCATTCATCAACACCAGGACTAACATCCAAAACAGACTCCCGAGTCTCCAGTGGATCAACAGTTCAGATATCTACGAATGGTAGTAACATCTCAACAACGCAAGGACTAACAAACAAAACAGACTCCCGAGTCTCCAGTGAACAACAGTTCAGATATCTACGAATGGTAGTAACATCTCAACAACGCAAGGACTAACAAACAAAACAGACTCCCGAGTCTCCAGTGCATCCACAGTTCAGATATCTACGAATGGTAGTAACATCTCAACAACACAAGGACTAACAAACAAAACAGACTCCCGAGTCTCCAGTGGATCCACAGTTCAGATATCTACGAATGGTAGTAACATCTCAACAACACAAGGACTTACAAACATGACAGACTCCGGAGTCTCCAGTGGATCAACAGTTCAGATATCTACGAATGGTAATAACATCTCAACAACGCAAGGACTAACAAACAAAACAGACTCCCGAGTATCCAGTGGATCCACAGTTCAGATATCTACGAATGGTAGTAACATCTCAACAACACAAGGACTAACAAACGGAACAGACTCCCGAGTCTCCAGTGCATCCACAGTTCAGATATCTACGAATGGTAGTAACATCTCAACAACATCAGGACTTACAAACATGACAGACTCCCGAGTCTCCAGTGGATCCACAGTTCAGATATCTACGAATGGTAGTAACATCTCAACAACACAAGGACTAACAAACAAAACAGACTCCCGAGTCTCCAGTGGATTCATAGTTCAGATATCTACGAATGGTAGTAACATCTCAACAACACAAGGACTAACAAGCAAAACAGACTCCCGAGTCTCGAGTGCATCCACAGTTCAGATATCTACGAATGGTAGTAACATCTCAACAACACAAGGACTAACAAACAAAACAGACTCCCGAGTCTCCAGTGGATCCACAGTTCAGATATCTACGAATGGTAGTAACATCTCAACAACACAAGGACTAACAAACGGAACATCGCCTACTGAATCTCATAATTACAGTTATATCACAACAATACAAGGGGACGTAACGGTAACAAGGATCATGGCAATAACAAGTAAATTAGCCATGCTTGCATTTCCGAAAATAACTGAAAAACTATCCACTTTGACTAGCATTGGACATGTGACAGATGTTACTGTTAATCACATCAGTGGTCAGAGCTCCAGTTTCTTGGACAAGTCATCTCGTATTGCCATTGGTAGCAGTATAGCTGGGCTAGTATGTGTTTTTGGAATAGCGGCGTTAGTGTTCTTTCTTCTTGTTTGCATTGGGAAGAAGATAATTCCTGTTGCTGCAAGGTAATACAATTAGTTTTCAGAGCAATCATGTCACTTTTTCAGTTGACCAGCCCGTCAGCAATGTACTTGGTAGGTACTCTGAATCTCAGCGTACAATATTTCGGTTCAAATCTGGCTCCCTCAACGTACAGATATTGGTGTACATGTACTTCTCGACGTACAGCGCTTTTATAATGTCGACTAACAGTGGCGTAAACGTAACAATCAAATGTAATCCAGTGAAATGCAAGTTTGACAAAAGATGTGATCTAGTAAGCTCGCTTCTTAATACGCTAGTATGTCACCATTTTGTCCAAAATGGTGAAATAAAGGGCCAACATCAACAAATTTGTTGACTGCCCTAGCTTGATTTTTTCTCATACTAATTAGGTGATTCGTAGCCTAAATAAAAAAATCATGCCAACTTTTCGATGGGCACGTAAGTGGTGGATGAATACTAAATACATTCGCGACCTGTACAAAGTAATTTCAAAGTTTGACAGACAGCTATAATATAGTTATCGTGTTGAAAATTAACCACCTACTATTTGTCTAATTCCGCCTTCGCCTTCATGATATTATCTCGACGTACAGTCAATGGGGTCTTTATTTAATCATTGGGTCTTCATGCAAACAGAATTCCTCTCACGCTTCAGAGTTTGCTTGCTTTTCGCGTACGGTAATGAATCTATCAAGCACAACCTCCCTCTAGAAGGAAACTTGAATGTCACCAACGGTACGAGAGGATAATCAGGCATAAGCTAATCATCCAGACTGAAATGAGATACCGCAGTGCGTGGCGACTATCAGGGTTATCAATGTTTGTTTCAACTTGTTTTAGGAAGAAAAAATATATATAAATGTACACCAAACAGCCTCAGAATTGAATAAGGCCTCGACCAGATAAAGTATGAAAGTCCATTCGGTTAAAATGTTTGTCATGCTTTCCTGTCTGTTCATTGAAGCCTTGTGGTCACCTGCTGAGAAAGGGCTGATATCATGGCCTGTTTTATTGTTGTTTTGTCACTGTCCCATGTGTTGTTCTGGGTCAGTTGAGGTGCTTGATTGTATCGATCCTGATCTTTGTCTTTTTTTTCTTTAAATTGCAAATCAATTCCTTTTTTTCTACTGGTAAAATTTCCTTCAAAGGTATCTCCTCTGCATTATTAATTAGCTACGCTGTATATATACCTGTATTATTCAAGGTTATTCAATATTAACCTGAGGTCATCAGTATATATATATCAGGTCAGCTGTACTAAACTGAGTTCAAATCAGTATGACACAGACACATTTGACCCTAATAGTTCTATAAAAGTAGTTTATATATATATATATAATAATGTCATTTATCAATTTATTTCACCTCAGCCCTACAACTGGCTATACGACATCACTGAACTGATAGCATAAATGTAATATTATTGGATCTTTCTTATTCAGGAGGGATGGCAATGGAGATACCAGGCGATCTACGATTAGTTTAGGTTGGACAGAAGAGAATCATGGATGACAAACAAGTGATTATTCTGAGTTCACAAGAAGACAAGTGCATGCAACCCAGTTATTTCACAAATGCACCGTTATCTTGCATTATGTTTAAGTAAATTACTACTTTGTAGTAACTAATAGGGCCCAGACCTGTAATTGTTTTCCATATACTGTAAGCGCAATGTTTACTCTCGTCGCCCTGGGCCCTGTCACCTGTTAAACTAACGGTACCGGGAGCCAACTCACGACAGTAAACATTAAAGGCATTATACATCCATTATAGCTTTTAAGTAAGTAGTGGTTTTTACAACTCTTAAATCTTACAGCAAGGCTGTCATAGAATTACAGATTGGACTTGGTGACCGCCATGTTTTTGTATTTTTTTTGGTCCCGGAATGTGGGCACCCTACCTGAGAGGAAAATTTCATTGAAAAAATACCATTATGCAAGGTCCTTTTTTCTCACCCAAACCAGTAAACTAAATCAACAAAAGCAGGGAGATGCTGTTTCCAAAAGTGCAGCAAATATACTTAAGGACTTTGAAAACGCATCACGCAGATTAAATTTTTTATTTCACAAACCCTAAGAATGTCAGCGAGACAATTGCTATTCCATATCATAGTCTGGCCAGCTTGTAGTGTGTAAGAAAATTCATGGCTGTAAATTTAGTTTAAGGTATTGAAAAAGTCCGTTTTAAAATAAGAGGTGGTCGATTTTGAAGGACACCATTGCAGCTGCAAGTTAACACGCGGTAGTTTTGATTCCTGACTCAACAGATTTGCGTCCTGTACTTCTTTCACGATTGCACATTCATCATTGAACGATTCGAAATGCATGGACAGTTCGGTATGCTCAAGTTTACACCCCTTTAAATATGCCGACATACCCCACCCACTCTGGCTACTAAAGTCTAGTAATCAAATTAAACATCTTAGGCCTTTCAAAGTTTCGTTATTTTTACGTCCAGTTTTGTTGGAAGAGGCTAAGGGCATACACAAATGACAGATTATGCATAAATGACGTTCGTGTCATAGTTCTTTCGTATTTTTGCAAGTGACGTTAACGTAAATTTTTAAGACGTTCTCGATCACATGACAGCATACCTCCTGCCATGATTTACATCAAAACGTCTTCCTCGCATGTTTGTCAGTGTAAGTAGTCAATATCAGTAATGAAATCATGCACAAAGGTAACTTATGGAGATGTTTTTGAAAAGGAGCTGTAAATACGCGTTTATTTTTGAAATTTTGAAGTTAGCAATTACTTTTAATTAGAACAAGTCTATAAACTGCGTTGCTGATATGGCATCATACACACCACAGTTTAAACACAAAAATAATCAAAAATCTTCAGCTGACTGTGCAGAAAGTGCTTGATGATGTATGTACCCACGTGACGTCATCAGCAGCGTCGCGCGCGTGATAGTGCAGTCAAATTAACGACTGGAGCATACCAATTCTGGGTTGCACATTAAAACCTGCGAGTAACTTTTCAATCGCATATATGGTTTGCAAGAAAAGTGCAAATATATGGTGATGCGTTTTCAATGTCCTCTAGTATACACTACCCTTTTGATAAATAAGGTTTCTTTTTCCCGTTATTTAATATTGACAAATCACGAACCACTTTACAACTTGAATATTGTGCTGAGCTTTTGAGCTAATCACTGCCCTTCTGTGACCTAAATACCTAACCTTTTTTCTGATAAATGACCAAAATCATTTAAATCAAACCAATAAACATTTTAAAGCATATTTATATGGTGTGTTTGCATTGTTTTCCCCGATGTTATTCTATGGAACCCTTTAAACAACCCTACCCCTACACATATTACTGGTAAAATTATAACAGCAGAAAAATGAAAAATGAAAAGAGAACATATTCATTTTTTTATATCTCTTAAAATTACTGTACACTAATCGAAAGTTCTAACTGATCATTCTTAATATCGGTTTTCTAGAATACTAAATATTTTTGAATAGCTAAATGTTCAGCACATAGTACACGGGCAATCTTAAATCGATTTATTTCATGTTTATTCCTGAAATAACATGTTCTCTTACAGTATCTAACCGATGGGGCGAATTACATTTATAAACCTCGATCATTGCCTGCTTTGAAAATATGCAAGTGATCGGTTAGAACTTTTGATTAGTGTATACAATAAATGCCTTAAACTCTACTCATATAAGCTAATTAATTACATCACTTTACAAAATACTATACCAAGAAGATGCATGTGCTGCATCAGCATGAGTCAAATGTGGAGTTACCCCATCCACCTAATTGACAAGGCCAAAAGTACTTGCTCCTATCTATCGGACATATACTCTTTTGTTTACACATTAAATCATTTTCTAAACACATAAAAAGTTAATTGTGCTAAATAGAGGAATTTGTGCTAATTTAGTTTACAAAAGCTAATATTATATGACAGCCAGGGGTGGTGAAAAGCAAAACTATTTTCAACGCAGTGGGGCTATGCTAACCGAAATGGCATTTTGACATCTAATTGTTTTTCGGAAGGCCTAGCTGGGGAATAAAACTACTACAGCCAGAATGTTGCAAGGTCAATGTCAGTAAAAGGGAAATATCAAGGTCATTGAGGTCAAAGGTTAATGTCACATTGAAATTTAATTGGTCAGAAATGAACAATGTTTACAATTTATAACCTATTCGTTTTAAATTGAGGTAAACTAGTCAGAGAAAAGAGTTGGGCTATAAATCCGGCAAAGTCATCCCAAGATGCATCCACACATCAAATTTGAGATTCTTACCTCAAATAATTAAAGAATTATGCTCTGGACATGATTATTCTTAAAACTAGGACAGAGGTCGAGGTCACAGTGGCCCGAAAATGGTACATGCCACTCCGCTATCCCAAGATGCATCCACTCACCAAATTTGGAATTCCTTACTAAAAGAATATAAGAGATATGCTCCAGACACAATCATTCTTAAAATTAACTCATAGGTCAAGGTCACGGTGACCCAAAAATGGTATGTGACACCCAGTCATCCCAAGATGCATTTACACACCAAATTTGGAATTCCTATCTCAAAGAATATAGGAGATATGCACCACACTCAATGCAGTTTCTAGAAACTAGGTCAGAGGTCAAGTTCAAGGTCACAGTGACCCAATTTGATACATAACACTTTGTCATCCCAAGATGCATCAACACACCAAATTTGAGATTCCTACCTCAAATAATATAAGAGATATGCTCCGGACACGATTATTCTAAAAACTAGGATAGAGGCCAAGGTCAAGGTCACAGTGACCCGAAAATGGTTCGCGACACTCCGCCATCCCAAGATGTACACACACACCAAATTTGGAATTCCTACCTCAAAGAATATAGGAGATGTGGACCGGACACAGAAGCGGGACGGACGGATGGACAGACGGACGGACGGACGGACAGACGGACGGACAGTGCGATTACTATATGTCTCCCAAAGTTCCTTTGGGGCATAAAAATAGAACATGTTTTGCAAAGTTTATGGTACTGACAATTTCAAAATCAATATCGTCACGTTTATCAAAATATTTGGTCGAAACAATTTCATTAGAAATGGAAAAATGCAAGTCTAAAACGCGGCTTTGGTATCAGAAGAAATAGCTAAATTCAGTAGGAACTCTGAAGGGTATATTTGACTTACAATTTTGTCAAAATAAACATAAATAATGTTTAAAATATCATCTAAATATCTGCAGTTAGTATTTAAAGCGTCAGTAATATCAGCGTGCTTATCATCAGAAAGAAACATCATAAAGTCCGTCTCATAACAAAACAAGAATAAATCAGCAACCAGGGAAGCACAATTGGTGCCCATAGGAATCCTAACTATTTGTCTATACAGCTTATTGCCAAATCTTATAAAAATGCTGTCCAACAAAAAGGTCAGAGCATCACATACATTTTGACAAGACCATGCATGACATTTTTAGGCGTGTTCGAAGTAATGAACGCGTTTCTGTCGTTACATACAATGCAAGGAGAGCCTTCTCTATTGAATATTTTTCAATAAGATCAATAGGTTAATCTGTAATCAAATTATAAGGAAAAGTAGTGTAAAGAGTAGATAAATCATATGTAGACTAACTGGTCTAATTGAAAGCTCTAGCTTTAAGTTTATCTTAAACTTCACCTAAATTTGTAATTGATCAAAATATATTCTTGCCAGATCTTTCATATACCTTTTTACAGTACTTAATAACATGTTTTTGACAGCTGTAAGACATGAAGTTAACAATTTGGAAAGTTCTGTGTTCGTACAAGAACTAGAATTGGCAATAAATCTAGCTTTTAGTTTTTTTTTTATGGAGTTCAGGTAACCAATACAACGTAGGAATCTTGTCTTGTTTTGTGATTTATAAGTTTCTCTAAAATTACCCTTCGCTCGGGAAATAAATTCGACAAATTCGCCTTGTTGATTTCTGTTTGGCCAGGCGACACATCCCATTCTCGGAATTCTAGTTATTCAAAATCAACTTTGTCGAAAAATCATTTCAGGAATACCATCTGAGTATGAACTATATTTGATTCAGGCCAGGCCTGACCTTATGGCTTGCCTGATCTGGGTCCAATCTGTTTGCCAATGTTATGCGCAGACGACTATAGTCGACAAAGATTTAAATTTGTCGTTTGCTATACATGTATATTGAATTTACTGTTGATGTTTATGACTCTTTGGTACTTTCTTTGATGTATTTTAGCCATCTCCGTCTTCGCTGTGAATGTGCAGATGACCCTGTGCCCTGCAGGTGACGACGCCGTTATTCAATGTACATTTTAGTATAAATTATACACCGAAAAGCCTTAACCACAGAAAGTAAGTGAGTATGACCAGGAAATACTACAGACCAGCCCACGGCACTGTGAGGAGGAGCCACAAAACACTATCAGTCACAAGACACCAGGACGATAATAAAAGCAAAGCAACAAGCTCTCTATTCCTCGTCAAGATGATTGCAAAACTAGAAAGGACTCAAAGTAATGCATACCAAAACGAAAACCACCACAGAAACCCCACACACAATGTGAGGTACTGAAAAAAGTACATAAAATGATGAATCAACAACAACAGAACCACCGCCATAGAATGGACATCATCCTAAGCCTCAAATACTTCATTGCATTGTACTTGCGCCAAATATTCTCCCTATAATTCTGTTGGAGTTAAAACACAGTCAGGGCTCGCAAGTTAATCACACCAATAGCAGCCTCTTTTTCGATAGTTATGATAACGGTAATGCCAATATGGGCCGCGACCCAAGAAAAACCTGTCTTCGGAGTTTCTGACAAAGTGAGATTCAAACCAACATGAAACAACATTGACTTTCCAATAAATGAACAACACATATGTTGATCAGACTGTGCAGATGCGCAGGCTTGTCTGTGCATTTGTTCTTTACAAACCGCAAAGACAGATTTTTTCGCGTTGTCGCTCATAAATTATGGTCTAAGTGCAAATATTTCGTTGGCAATTTAATGACGGTTAGAAATGTAAAGAGATAGAATTGAATTGTCACAAACATTTTAAGAAATTTATTTAGAAAATTCGTCGGCCTATTCATGCAAGTTATGGTACACAAATTAAAGAAAAGCAAAGTAAGAATCGATACCATATAAGAAGTAAGAATTCTCGTTTGGTGCGCAAATTAAAAACTAGATAAATGGCATTTCCTTAGAGAAGTAAGTGAATATAATCAGGAAATACCACAATCCATAATGCAGATTAACCCACGGCACCGCGAGAAAGAGCCACATAACACAAACAACCACACACATATTTATAAGGAACAAAAATAAAATAAAGCAACCAGCTCTCTATTCCTAGTCAAGATGATTGCAAAACTAGAAATGACACTTAGTAATGCATACAAAAGAAGTACCAAACACGGAATCCCCCAAAACAATGGGAGGAACATTAAACTATGAATCAAAAACAACATGACGGAGAGCAGCCTAAGCCACCTGTTGCTTAAATGCATTTTACTGGCGCTTAATCTTGTATTTATGAGCATGTTTGGATCCGCAATATGAAACGTTACTAAACGTGTACCTATATAAAAGAAAAGTATTTTAACGCTTTGTTCTGAAAGGTTTGTCGGATTTTGTAGCAATATATGTGACTGCGATTTCCTTGCTGTAATTAGGAAACCAAATAAATACGCAGTATTTTCTCGATACTTAAAAGTAATACCGAAGCAGCATTATTTTTGCCTTTCTTTCAAGCGCCAAACGCATATGTTTGACTATCACAATATGGATCAGCAGCTCCTATTGTCTCTAATTGCAATTTAGCATAGCTATAATAATGCATGTATTTTTTATCGCGGCAAACTGCGCTTGCGGAGGCTCACATGAGACTTCTCTGCCCTCGCATTGACACTGTGAAAAACACTTTAATTGTATGGGGCCCGCTTCAAGAAAACATTTACTTTCTAGCAGGCGAACAACAAAGGTACATACTAGCCTGCCTGCTGATCCACGCAGTCTAATCAGCGCCTATGCTGTTCGTTCTCAGGAAAATATAATTACATGCGATATTTTATATATTCACTGTAGTTGAGCAGGCTAGATTGACCTGGTCGCAAATCCCGACATGGCTGTAACGTAGTGACGTTAACGTAAGCTCAGTATGACTGAAATAATGTTAAAAGGTGAAGTGACAAAATGACCAAAGTAATCTTAATGAGCTGTAAGGCTGTTCTGTCGTCCAAAGGTTCGATTAAGTATAATAATCACTTGCCTGACCTTTATTCAAGTCATCGTTTTGAGTTTGGGGACATCATATGATGAGAATTAACTTGTGACTATTAGAAACATCAGCTCATGCAATGTACCAAAGTTATGCCTTCTTGGACCTTTATCATGCATGTGCAGTTCAATAAGTGATATAAGTGAATATCGATAGGGCTGAGGAGTTAGGGGTCATAGGTTCGATCCACATGCCTCACAGGCCTATGGATGATGTTTCAAGTTGAGGCTCAGTCCCCACAATAACAAGTTATTGTTGGGATACAGACTCAAAACTAAATAGCAGGACAGTCATGTGCGAATAAATGTTTTAAGTTTAACCATCAAAACGTTGTCATTTGTGAAAGCAAAACAGGCGTGCCTTTCAACCCACGATGCTATCGAAAGGTTAGGGGAAATTCTAAAATCCAGAAACAGCATATAAATACTGGAAGGTTGGCCATACACTTCAGTTTATCGGTTTATCAAACTATCAGACTAGAGCGAGATCAGAGAAAGCTAGTCAGAGATAGACTCAGAATGCAGTAGTTCTGTTGTCAGGTTTGAGCCCAGGCGCTCACCCTGATTGGTTTGTCGTGATTATGTCTTAATAAATATAGAAATGGCTTTGGCTTGATTTGGTCAATAAGGTTTAAATTACACAACGTGAATAAACAGTTTACGATTTCGGTTATAAGTCTGTAGATGGAGCTAAGTTACATAGCCAATATTGGTCACATTTTTTTGTAGGTACATGCAATGAACAAATGTTTTTGGCTATCTTTCGTAAACTCAAAATACTGATAGTTCAAAATAAAGCGGTCCCTTGGAAATTCAAACGATAAATGGTGAGGTCCCCACAAGGGGGAGGGGTGTGCACAAATAGTGTTCTGATCTCGCCAAATCTCTGGTTTTCCCCACGTTTTTTTATTTGACATTGCTCCCTAAAACTCCAAAATTATGTCCTTCATCCCCAGCTCTAAGAAAATAATCGACAGTGCTCCCCATCTTTCTGGAAATAAACGACCCATCTCCCCAGCTCCCTAACCCCTGGGGGCCTCAAGGGTAAAGGTGAACGCAGCCTTGAAAACAAGTGTTGAGGCTTTTTACTGTTGTTTGCTTACAGGAATTTCAATTTAAGTGGGTCCGCTCCTATGAAAGCGATGCGTGAACCTACTGCATATGTGTGAAATGTTTTCAAACGATAATGCACAGTTGTCATGATAGGGTAGAATCTGGGCTGGACCTTCATCTACTACAATACTTTTTGTGCAATCAGTGGGTTTGACAAATGTGTGTACATGCAGGATCATAAACACTATCAGAGTATCAAACGGTTAAGATCCAGATCAGAATAAATTTCTGTCGGTCCTGGTCAGTGTCAAAACTGAAACAGGCGACTAAAGTCTCTGGTAGACGGAGATAGTTAAATACGACAAATAGTCCCAAGAACTTATGGCTGGCTCATTTACATGAAAAAGTCCCACACCAGCTTTCGCAATAATGTAAACTAAAATCAAGCTTCTGACTTTCTGTGATCAGTACACATATAAAAATCAAACATTCCAGGAGTCGTACATGAAAATGCACACAAACGCGCTGATCAGATGATACGCAGATGCGCAAGTTGATATGCGCAATTGTTACTTGCATATTACTTACAGCGTCACTTGTTTTCTCACGGCGTGACTCAGCTATCAGATTGCTTATTTCTTCTTTCTCAAATTATAATATTTAATAATTATAAAATTATAAAATTCTATTAACATGGACAGGAAAGTCCATTTGATTCGAGTGGGTAAACGCATTCACGCTGCATCATAAGTCAATAAAGGTGGTATTGACACTATGAATGAGAAATAGTTATCCTTTATTCTTGTCGATCATGTTTGATTTGTGTGTGTGTGTGTGTCTTTTTTTTTTATTTTCTGTTATATTATGTCGCACTTTCTGATTATACTAGCTGTTTTTCACTTTTACATTACATTGCTTCACGGGGAACCTCATATTTTCACAGTCTCATATACCATTGGTATCACTTTGGACATGATTCAATCAAAACCGGTACTCGCATCGTCCAAGCTTACACGTTGTCTTATTGACTGCATTACATGACTTTTAACGTACATATAACGTTTTGGCAGGGACGATGCTGCAGTCCGTTTTTTCTAACTCAATGGGAAAATCTTACCATGTACCGCAACATTAATACTCGCCTCTTACCACATCTAGCCTCATCCATTTTATTGAAAGTCAAGTTACTGATTAATAAATGATTGATATACAATTGTATAGAATGCGGATAGGCTTACACTATGCTCTTCATTGCAAAGTTAAAGGTCTAAAATACTTAAGTTCTTTTGAACTATTGATAATTCTGTCTCTCCTGTTAATACGATCTGGGGATATCGAACTCAACCCGGGTCCCAATCTTCTGAACAGTGAATCAGATTCAATAACCATGGATGACGTGTCAATATCAAAATATTTCTCAATTGTCCATTACAATATTCAAAGCGTTACAAACAAAATTGATTTAATAGGAGCAGAGCTAAGCAACTTTTCGGTCATCTGTTTAACTGAAACTTGGCTTAATGATCATACAGCCAACGATTCCATATCACTTGATGGGTATAAGTTATATCGCCGTGATCGAGGTGGTGACAACCACGGAGGAATATGCGTTTATACTAAGGACAATGTATTTTCACGTCGCAGAAATGATCTCGAACTGCCAAATATTGAGTGCATTTGGATTGAAATCACTGTTCATCATAGAAAAATCCTCCTTGGTACATTTTACAGACCTCCAAATTCTCCTGCCCAAACTTTGTCTTCTATCGAAGATTCAATCGGTCTTGCCTTTGATAGCAATATTAATGATGTATTTATTACAGGCGACTTTAATCTCGATACCCGTAAAACTACCTCTTACCAAAAAATTTCTACTATTTGTCAACAATTCAGTGTAACCCAGATGATCGTGGAGCCAACTCACTTCACTGAGCACTCTTCCTCTATTATAGACCTGATTTTTGCGTCCAATAAGAATAGCATACTATTAAGTGGGGTAGGTGAACCATTTCTTGGTCAAAATGTTAGGTATCATTGCCCTGTTTATTTTGTATTGAATTTTCATAAAAATGTAGCCCCTGCTTTCTACAGACATATTATGTTATTTGATCGTGGTGACTACCAATCTCTATCTCGTGATATTCGGGAAACTGACTGGGAATCACTGAAGAGTAATGATATAGATATATACGCATCAAACATAACCAAACGTATCTCAGAACTAGCTGACAAACACATTCCTAACAAAAAAGTTAAGATAAGACAGTCGGATCCCTCCTGGTTAACGAACGAAGCAAAAAAATTAATTAGAAAGCGCAAACGTCTCTTCAAGAAATTTAAAAGAACAAAAAACATAACAGATTATGATAACTACAAACGCTTTAGAAACAAAACTACAACAGAAATTAGAAAGTTAAAGCAACAAGAAACTGACAAACTGGCGGCAAAATTATGCAATAACGACATTGGGCCACGTGACTGGTGGAAGACGCTAAAACAGTTTATCAAACCTAGCCAATCGTCCTCTGTCCCTCCTTTATATAAAGACGATATTATTTACACCAAAGAGGATGATAAAGCAACCCTGATGAATAATTTCTTTGTAGCACAAACTGAACTTGATGAAACACAAGCCACTTTCCCACCTGATATCACTCTTCCTGAACATAGCCTTAATTTTCTTTCTACTTCACCTTTCGAGGTTGAAACCATGCTAAAATCTCTACAATTAGGTAAAGCAACAGGTCCAGATGCTATCAACAATCGTGTGTTAAAGGAACTCGCTAAACCCCTTTCTTTTCCTCTTAGTGATCTATTTAACTTCTCTCTAACCTCTGGCAAGGTACCTTTAATATGGAAGGAAGCAAATGTAACTCCCATCTTTAAAAAGGATGACCCTTCAGTAGTTTCTAACTACAGACCTATATCTCTGCTCAGTACAGTAGGCAAAGTCTTAGAAAAAATAGTGCATAAACATTTATTTAATTTCATTCGAGATAACAACATACTTACGACTCTACAGTCTGGATTTGTTCCAGGTGACTCTACAGTTAACCAGCTAGTAGACATATATAACACCTTCTGTCACTCTCTTGACCAAGGCAAAGAAGTCAGAGCAGTATTCTGCGATATAAGTAAAGCCTTTGATAGAGTCTGGCATCGAGGGCTTCTCTATAAACTTGAATCTGCTGGGATTTATGGTTCTCTTCTGTTATGGTTTAAGGACTATTTAAACAATAGGAAACAGAGAGTTGTACTTCCAGGTGCAGCTTCTTCTTGGGCATTTATTAAGGCTGGCGTTCCTCAAGGATCTATTTTAGGCCCTCTCCTTTTTCTCATATATATTAACGATATTGTAGATGATATACATTCTTGCATAAGGCTTTTCGCTGACGATACTAGTCTCTATATTATTGTAGATAACCCCATAAGCGCGGCTGACGAACTAAACGCTGATCTTTCCAAAATACATGCTTGGGCAGTCAGATGGCTTGTATCATTTAACCCATCAAAATCTGAGTGTATGATACTATCACGTAAACATAATAAACCTTTCCACCCACCACTCAGCATGAACCAGAACCTGATTAACAACGTCAATTCCCATAAACATTTAGGACTAACATTCTCACAGGACTGCTCCTGGCACGATCATTTAGAACTTGTGAAAACTAAAGCATGGCTTCGTATAAATATTATGCGCAGACTAAAATTTCAGCTTGACAGGAAGTCTCTCCAAACCATATATATATCTTTCATAAGGCCTCTTCTTGAATATGCCGATGTTGTATGGGACAATTGTACCCAACAAGAGGCTAACGAGTTAGAAAAAATTCAAAATGAAGCTGCACGCATTGTTACAGGAGCAACCAAACTTGCATCAATTCAATCTCTATTGTCTGACACAGGGTGGGAAAGTCTCACATCGAGAAGAGAAAAGCACAAACTCGTCCTCTTCTATAAGATGAACAATTCTTTGGTACCTGAGTACCTCTCCTCACTTGTACCACCAACTGTTGGTAATATAAGTCAATATAACTTGCGTAACGAAACGAACCTTCAGACAGTCCCTGCAAGATCCCAACAATACTACAACTCATTTCTCCCTTCAACCACGCGTATTTGGAACAGCCTTCCAGACGATACTAAGAACTCTCCATCGGTTGAATCCTTTAAACATAAACTAAACAGCAACATTACCAAACCACCACCTTACTACTTCTCTGGTTCACGATTAGGACAAATATACCATGCCCGCATACGATTGAACTGCTCACTGAGGTATCATCTTTTCCAGAAAAACATCATTGATAATCCTGTATGTGAGTGCGGTGAGATTGAAAATACTTCACACTTTTTCTTACACTGCAATCTCTATGGACAATTAAGGCATGCTTTGCTAGACAGAGTCTCGACCTACTGTCAACCAACGGTCAATGTTTTCTTATATGGTAATACTGATCTGACGGATGTTGAAAATGCAGAACTCTTTTCAGCTGTGCAAGATTATATATTAAAAACAAAACGTTTCTGCTAAAAAACAAAGGTACGCATTTGAAAGTTCTTACAATAGTTGCACATACAATTAATCAAAACTAAGTAAAAACCTAATATGACTCTTATTTGCGGATACTATTTTGCGGGTACGCATACGCCCAATAGTAGTTCATTCAGAAATCTAATAGTTATGAATGAATCTAGTCCAACAACAGGCCACTCAAATTATGACTTTACATTCCATTCCCCGTGGAGCCCTCAACAAGCAAATAGTACCCCTTTCGCTAAACAGCTACAAAGTGCGACCATTATTCTCTACATAAATGACAATTACGACATGATAGTACATATACTAGTAATGTGAACTCTTGGGATACAGATTCAAATAAGTCATTTGACTTACTTCTGAATCCCATTTGTATAGTGATTGTATTGTAATCGTATACTGTGTTGTTTGTATACTTGTCATATATTATACAAATAAAATAAAGTTTAAACCAAATTATAATATTTATACTTTCGGGAACCTAGCATATGTAATTTGCTGTTTGTGTTACGCCTTCCATACGCTCAAACGCCGAAGAATAAATACAACGGTGGATGGAATCTTTTGTTAGTAGTCTTCATATACATACAGTCATAACAGCAATAAGATATTCAATTTTAGTACAACAAAGAAAAAACACGAAACTGACTTTCATCTAAAGTATCGGATGTTTAAACCCTTAACATACTGCCCGCAGTTGGATTATAAGATAATTTTACCACATCTTGCGTTAATTTCTTGGGCCCTATTATTATTCTTTTCCTGTAACTTATAGTCTGGACGATGCGTTTTCTTGGAAATGGTTAGTTTCTGACCAATGATTTGTTTGGACAGTCTGATGGTACATATACTGTTCACAAAAAGTAGGGGATATTCGAATATTATAATTCATAGCATTTACCAAACAAATGTCATAACAGCTAGTATTAATTAGCCAAGTCATCTAACTGACAATATGAATAAAATTTTCAAGGATTAATCTGGACACGTGTTCCTGAAACAACCATATTTAGACCAGGGGTAGCCTTTCAATTTTCACACGTGAATATCACAGTGGCGGATTATGCAACGGCTATGTTTGTTTTAAAGAAAATATCCGTTATTCATTAGTTTTTATGTTAAGAATTTGTTTTTATCTCTTTTTCTTTGATTTCAGGAATGTGAGGCTAAAATCTGTCACTTTTTAGTAAATTTTGCCATATTTTACATTTTTGTCAACGCCTTATTTCCTAGAAATAACAATTATGGTACATGAAAAAAATCTTATAAAACAAAACTATCCTAAATGCATCTTTAGCATGCATTTTCGAAAGAATGTCAAAAAAAATTGATACTTTTTTGTGAAATTTGGGTCTTGACCCCTAGTGTCTTTGGCACGCCCTAAAGGTCACATTACTAAATTCTCAGTCCTCAAATAATGCACTAAAACGGGCTTACATATTGCTGTATGAAAACACAAAATTATTAATGCGACAAATTAGGATTTTAATTTCTAGACTTTTTTAAGTTCCAATATCCCCTCTTTTTTGTGGACAGTATATATCTACACGTAGAGGATAACTGTATTCAAATTTGAGAGGTAAATTCGGAATTAAGTTTTATTGCGACTTGAGCGGATCCGTAAAACATGATTTCCAAACGTATACCCGATATACCTCTCAAACTATGCATTTTGAATATGGTTATCTCATTCCAATGCAATTTTGCGCTTATTTGGGAGCCCTTACGGAGTTCAGGGAGGAGACCTGGGTTCCCTTGATCCCTAAACATAATGCTCTGTTTTCCCCAAATTCCATATATATTTTTTTTACTCAGCTTTGTAGTGCTTTCTTCCCAGCTCGTGTCATATGAAACAACACACTCACAGTTTTGAAAGCGCGAGGGAAGCTCGGGCTAGCTGACGCCAATTGTCATTGCAAAATCACGTGAGTCATGTGACATCGCTTTGACGCTTGAAAGACGTTACAAATACATGCACATGTAAAAGTATGCGAATCAGTCCAACTATTGCTGGATTTCTACAGTGCAATGGAGGAAAGTTGGAGAAAGCTGAAAACTTCGAATGTGTTTTCGTCGTTTATTGTGTGTTAGAAACGAAGTAGATCAGCTCTGATGCGTGAATTGTTGAGTAATAATTCACTATTTGTCGGGGCGGTCAGTTTTATGAAGATAAATTACTTGCGCTGCGCGCTGGTGGTTTGATCTAATTTACAACTAACCTCCAAACAGTGAATTATTACGCAGCAATTCACTGCTAGAGCAGATCAATTTCTTATTTATATGATCGTTAATATTGCATTTGATGTAACGTCGATGATGAAGTCGATAGTCTGGTGGCGACATATGGTGGCGGATGAATTTTGACGTTGATAATGACGTGAATTGCGACATAGATGGAGACAGTGCTGATAACGTAGATGATGAAGCCGATGGCAATGTCAAAAGCGATGTCGATGGAGACGTCTGGTTGGAATTTCTGGGGGTATCGTCTGGTGGCGACGTGAATGGTGACGTGGATGGTGGCGTTGATGACGACGTCTGGTCCTGATGTCTGATGACTAAGAAAATAAAGTGAATGCTGACAAATGGTCCCATTGTCTTCTGATGACGTGAATGAGGCGTAGATGAAGATGTGAATGATGAGGTAGATAACGTCAATTATGACGTTGATGATGGTCTAAACGGTGAGGCAGAAACCGGCGTCGAAGGGGACGTCTCGATGCGACGTCTGGTTGTGATTTCTGGAGGTGAAGACGTCTGAAGATGTGTGATATCTGGAGGTGAAGACGTCTGATCGTTGACCAATCACTGGCGGTGGGCTTCATTCCTAATAATACACGACAGCACATGGCATCATCGCCATTTAAGCCCGCTATGTTGGAAAGAAAGGTTTATAACAATTTCGATATAACATTTTTTTCCGTATCAACGTTTGCCAAGCCATCGTGTGATAATGTGTTGCAGCCTGAATCGGGAGGTGGTGAGGGCTGCAACACATTATCACACTTGGCCTTGGCAAACGATAATACACGGAAAATTTATGATTATAACTAAATTTTCTTTAGCTCTGACTATTTGTGAATCGTGAGCTATTTTCTTTGTGTAATCATAGTGTGTTAATTCGATGATACATTGCATTATGCAGCATAAGTTAGGAAGTCTCCATGCGAGCTAGCACATTTTTGTGTCTTAACAACAACATAATATAGGGCGAAGATTTGGTACTAGTAAACTACTTTTCAAGACCCACTCCTACGGGCTTGGGCGGCTGTCCGTTCTAAGGCGGTGGTGATGTCGTTGTTGATACATTGTTTATTGTTGCCCCATCGTTTGAGAGAGACATGATTGCTTTGCTTTAAATGTCTTCCTGGTGTTTTATGACTGTTAATGTTCTATGACTTTTTCTTGTGGCGCCGTGGGTTGGTCTGCAATGTGTAATTGTGGTATTTCCTGATCACACTCACTTACTTTTTTTAAAAAAAATGGCTTAGGTATGCAATAAGTACCATTTTACGTGATCAAGCTCCTCGCATTCTGTTTGTTGCCCATTATATATTTTTTGAAAATTACAGTTGATCGTGGATCATTCCTGTAAAAAGTCTCAAGAAAAGATAAGAACAAAATATCACACATTGTTGTCGTTAGAGTGAGATTCAAACTAACTGGATAGTTATTCAGTCCGAATTAACGTACATGCAGTGAGTTTATTTTAAAAAACGTTTAAAATGTTTAAGTATTTAGCTGTTTAGAACGAAAAATTCTAACATTATAACTCCAAGTGGTAATGCCTATGTCTCAAAGAATCAGTTGTAATTACTTAAATGTTACTGAACACAAACATAAATCCCCAGCTTCATATAAATGGAGCGTTTGCAAAAAAGTGTAAACTCAGATGGGATGTCGCAATATGCGGCATCTAATCTTGGTATGTACTATTTGGTACCCAATCAACCAAAATAAAAGCAATACGCGTCATCTCATAGCGATACAAAGATGTTTTGTAACATGATAAACAAAACACATCCTAAGACTGGATTTTAAATTTAGCTACGTGTTGAGTCACAAGATGTTGATTTAGCAGTTGCATTTGGAGGAATTTGAGCACATCTGAAACTGCGTTTTATAAAAGGATTCCATTCGTTAGATTCGGTTGTGACTTCGCTTTCCACAATATTACACTATGGTCTTGCATGTATTAAACTGCATCACGTATAGTTTCTTCATACTGGCAACTGGCATGCTCGAAATCATCGGTAGGGAACATCCATGTACATGTCGGGTTTAAAATATGTAGATCATGTGTATGCACAGCAACTTATTTAACTAGAAAATAATTATAAAATTGATCCTGTCAACGAGTAATACTCATTATCATCAGTTTTAGCACGCTGTAGACTGTTTTCGCACACACACGCGTCAGTATGAGAGAAACACCGAACCCTATTTTAGTATGCGATAGTCTGTTTAAAGAATGACTTTACGGAAGACCCTCACGGAACGGGTAATAATCGACCATGATAATGTGTAGAATAACCTTAGATTTCATGCAAACATAGAGCTGGAAGATGGTGAAAGCTTAAATTAAAACTGAGACACCAAATCCGATTGAAAGATGCATGAAACTAATGACTTTTGGCGAAAACAAAAAATCAAATTTGACAATGTATATATTTCTAAAATATTTTAAGGCCATCACAAGCAGTGGACTTGCCTTTCACGAAATGAATGCACTCCTGTTAGCCAGTTGTTTACACATTTTCTTGGAGGTACTCAGTCAGAGCAAAGGTAAGATAGGTCACTATGTTATATTTGTATTGCCTTGATATAATTTATCTGTCTACTCTGCTATTTGTTTATTGTCATCTCATGAATAATTTATCTATTTTGCTTTTGTTGCTGCTTAGTAGGTAAATTGGATATGGTGCCTATTGGATGCAATGTGACAATTTATGTGTTTTTTTTCTGTCGCTGTTGCTGCTGAGTAATTACATAAGATATATCTGCTACATGTATGTTTCCATATGACGTTTGATTTGTCTTTCCTCCTGCTGCTGTTGCTGCTGAGTATGAATATGTGATACATCTGCTACCTGTTTGGTGTCATGTGTGGATTAACTTGCCCTTTCTGTTGCTGGTAATCTTGAGAAGGTACATGTGATACCCCTTCTACACGTTCTTTGCTATGCGACGTTTAATTAGCCTGTTCTGCAGCTGTTGCTGATAGGTAGGGACAAGGGATACAGTTGCTATCTGTGTGTTGCCATGCTCAGTTTAGCATGTTCTTTCTGTTGCTGGTACTTCTGAGTAGGTACTTGTGTGGTATCTCCACTAACGGTTTTTGCCATGTGACGTTTAAAGACATATGCAGCTAATTCCAATGCGCACCATTTCTGCGTCAGAAATAAATTGAGAATGGTTACTACCCCTGTCGTTCGACCATTTACGAATTCGGATCAATAGAATGTTCAAATACTCTTGTGTCATATCGACTTTCCAACATGTACTAAAGTAAATTAAATATGTCTAAAATATATGCCTCAGTAACAAGACAGATAGATAGGTCAAGCGAAAGTTAGCCCCATACACAATTTCGAGATTTCACTGCTGGGCACACATATGATAGAACCCAAATCTCAGATTATCTATTCTTCATATATGATAAGTGTATGGCACGAACGACTTGACCTCCTGGCTTAATGGTTAGCGTGTCCGACTATCGAAACTAAGGACAAGATTCGATTCCCGGGTGGGTGCCTACTTTTCAGTGTATTTTTGTTTATTTTAAGCGTTTAAATGTAAATTCTTTCACTAATAAAATTGGATTATAAAATCGGCAAAAATTGTCATTTCTGAACGTTTTATTTTGAATTATGCACACAATATGTGGGGATCCGGTTAAATGTTGCCCCTTGAAAAGATAACTAGTGTAGTAACTTCTGATTCTTTTTCTTTTTTCTAAAAAGTATTATTTTAGACCATGAAATAAAAATAAAAACACAAAGTTTGTAATGTCAGATTTTTTTTAGATACAATTTACGCTTAAAAAGCAAATCCTATTTTAGAGGAATAACCAAAATATCTTAAGCACTTTCCTGTAACGGCTTTGGTTAACAAATAATTTTTCTAGAAGTTTTGAGGTCATGGGCTATATTTAACATTAAAAGAAAGAAGCTGGCTGGAGATTACTACTACTTTGGCTTGATATTTATGAATTAGATTATTCTTTGATTTGTTCAAATTTGCCATATGAAAAAATGAGCATGGTGTCATATCCTTTTTATTTCATTATTTACAGCCAATGCATGAAATAAACCGTATGCAAAGTAATGTGGAAAGTATTTAGTAGCATATGTCCTTTCTTTGTCCTTTACTGCTATAAATACTTTGTAGGTACATGTTGTAAGTCTGCTACATGTTTGCATCCATGCGACGTTTAATTTCCTCTGGTGGGCAAATACATAAGAGTATTGCTGCTACATTTTGTACCTGTTTTTTTTTTGTTGTTGTCATATGACTCACGACATGTGATTTCCAACAATGTGGCATTTTGACATGTGCAGACTCAGACAAGCCTGGACAGCCTCCTTTTAAGCTTAGAAACTCCAAAAGATGTTCTGTTAGTAGCTTAACACTCCTAGAATATTCAAGCGACTAGAAAAGGCTCTGATCAGACTGCGCGTATGCGCAGGCTGGTCTGAGACTTTGCTGGTCGCACCTACCACATCGTTGGAAATCTCATGTCACGGCTCATATGGCGTTTATTTTGTCTTTTCGGAGTATTCCGCTGGTGGGTAGATGCATAGTGCTATTGCCGATACATGTTGGTTTTCATGTAGTATCTACATGTATTACTTTAACTGCATTTGCTGTTACTGTTGAGTAGAAAGAAGTGTTTTATGCGATACATCTTTGTTGTATAATATTTATATTTTCGTTTCTGCTACTTCTTATGGGTAGATAAATATGTTACTATTGTCTACATCTATGTGCCTTGATCCGCATCTGAACTAAGGGTGAGGTTGGTGCACCGCTAAACCGGTTTAATCCCTCCATAAAATATTTTACTGACCGTTCCAAGGCGGTACTTCTTTTGTGGATCATTTATGTATTTTCTGTCTTGTGTTTGCTATGCATTTGTGCACGTCTGTTTAGTTGTGCCTTGTGGTCACCTGCTGGGAAAGGGCTGACCTCTTGGTTCTCGTTTGTGGTGTCTAACTGTGAGTTTGTCACTTTCCAATTGGTTTCCTGGTTAAGGTGTGATACTTGATTGTATCGTTTCCTGATATTTGCATTCTTACTTACTTTGTTCTGAAAGTGCTGCTCTGGTAAGTACATGCATTATGGTATCTATGTTTGGTATCCATCGGTTTAAGAATAACCTCGGACAAACTGTTATTTGTACTTCCGTCCTATGAAATAGTTCACATGATATCTCTGCTACTTAATGCATGTATTGATATCGGATATTTCATTTGTCTTTTCTGCTTCTGTTGGTTAGGTTCATATAATATTTCTGCTGCGTCATACATGTATTGGCTTGTGATAATTTATTCATATTGTCTGCTTCTGTTGAATAGGTTCAAGTTGTATCTCTGCTAGTTTATAAATGTTTTTGTATGAGCTATTTTTTGCATTTTCTACTACGGTTGAGTATGTCAAACTGTGACTCTGCTGATTTTATCGGCTTGTGGAATTGTATTGGTATATTATGCAGTTGTATGGCTGCTGTAAGGGTCATATGGTATCTCTAATTCATGGTCATTGCATGTTAAGTTTATCATGTCTTTTCTACTGTTGTTGTGATAACTGCTGCGCCTGTTTCTGTGGCCAACTGGGAATACTCAACTTTGGTTACATACAGATCGACTTCATTTAACAAAGACTTCTTATATGCTTCCATGGGTTGTTTGATTAACTAGAGTAGACTTATTAGGTATGGAATGAGCCAGTTTATGAAGTTTTATTACTGTCACATATGAGAGCAGCGATGATCCAGACGAGCATGCCTATCCGTGCAGTCTCACCAGAACCTTCTCTAATTGCATACACAAAGAAAAACACACAGCAACACTAAATACATTTTGTATAGGTAGCTTTTACGGCACGTGGACTGGGTTTTATGTTTCAGTGTCTGGAATCGAAACCAGGGCCATTATCTGCGAGAACGAAAATGGAACCATCAGTTGTGAAGGTACTGCGGTATTGAGTATACTAGCTGCCAATTATGGACGTACAGCCAGGAATAATTGCTCAGTCTTTCCATTATTATCAACTACTAGATGCGGGGCTCATAACTCTTCGTCAGTGATCACGAATCTTTGCCAAGATGAAACTGTTTGTACATTAACTCCTAGCAACTTTATATTTGGAGATCCTTGCCCCGGTTTAAATAAATACCTGGAGGTGCGATATGATTGTATTGCTAAAGGTGAGAAAGTAACATCATTTACGTTGCAAGATAGCATGTCTATGGTATTTTAGTCTAGGCGATTATGTCGTGCCAGCCAAGAGTGACAGTGACTTCATATTTTGTTGACAAAGTTATCAGGGATTAAAAATCGATAGATAACTTATGTGTTTATTCTATCCTCAGTATAGGATTAATACACAAGTAATCTATCGATTCGTGTCAGCTCAAGTGAAGTGTAGACGTTAGTGTTTTACATAGCAATTGTAAACACAATATTACGTAACTATCACTTTTGGTTGGCACGGCAGTAGCTTAATTCTTGAAAAATAAATATGGTGTTTGAGCTATTCAACTTAACAGAAAAAAAGTAATCGTAATAAAAGGACATACTTCTAAAATATGTTCTCATATTTCTTATCAAAACATATGTTGTGAACATTTAATAAAAATCTCTTCTCGTAACCATGCTTAAGATAAATACAATGTATTTATTGATATGAAATCGTGAACGTAATTTATGTTTTTAACATTTCATTCATTAACCTACCTATCCACGAAATTATCTATATAACGTTTTAAAAAAGTAAGTGAGTGTGTTAGGGAAATATCGCAATCGCACACTGCAAAGCAACATAACATTAAGACTCACAGAATACGGGGAGTACAATTTAAGCAAAACAAACAGCTCTCTCTTCCCTATTAAGATGGTTGCAAAACAAGAAAGAATATCAATCACTGGTTAAAAAGCAAGGACAAAACAGAAAACTCTCACATACAATTGGAGCATTAATCAACATTGAATCAACCACAACATGACTACCTCCTTAGAACGACCATTGTGTTTATCGTGACTTATGGTAAATGTCAAAAAAGGAGACCATTAGCAAGCATATGACATGCATTGTAGTTATCATGCAGTTTCAACGTACAATCTACCTCAAACATGCACTGAGAGACAAGCAGGTCCCAATCAACGATTTGCGAAAAACGTATACAGTCGAAATGGTATTTTAATGAGAAACTACTACAAACAGGAAAATGAATAACAAATGTTTTGTTCATCGAATAAATCTTAGAGGAAGATCGCAAAATACAGGAAACTTGAAAAAATATGATACGCTGAACGTGCATTCATCTTTCGCTTTTTTAAACTAAGTACCAAATCCTTAAGGGCTGGTCGATTGACCATAATATGGCCCATTGCCCAATATTATTCTAGCTTTCCGTCATACGACTATGCCACATGATTAAAACCGGACTATGTTTGCTGTAACAAACCGCTGACAATTATGGGGGTCAACACTAGATTGTTTTACAAGCGATTTTAACCGCTATCTTACGTCGCTTCTTTCTGACCTTCTAGTTCAAAGGTAGTAGCATATGCTATTTTCTTTTTTATCTCCAATCTGTTATCAATAGTTTTCGCGAATTATATGGGAATAAATGAGGTTGTTTAAAATTAAATGTTTATTCATTTAATCATAAATAATATATGGAGGATGGAGTATCAAATCAATTATTAGCAGTCATTTCGAAATGTAACTATTCATTGCAACTATTGTAACTTTAACAGAAACAACATCAGCAATTGTGTCAACAACGACGTCTGTAAGTTATTCACCAACAACAAAACTAACAACCGAAACAGAATCCTTAGTTCACAGTGGATCCACAGTTCAGATATCTACGAATGGTAGTAGTATCTCACCAACACCAAAACTGACAACCAGCGATTCCACAGTACAGACATCTAAAATGGTAATAACAAATCAACAACACCAGCACTAGCCAATAGTACAGATTCTCCTGCCTCCAGTAGATCCATGGTTCAGACATCTAAAAATGGTAGCAACATCTCACCAACACAAGGACAGACAAACGGGACATATTCCCCTGTAACAAGCGACCCCATAATTCAGACATCTACTAATGCATCTCATAATGATAGTTATATGACAACAATACAAGGTGACGTAACAGTAACACGAAACATTGCAATGACACGTAAAATTATCACGTCTACGCTGTTGCAAACAACGGAGAAATTAACCTATCAGACTTACGTGGGACATGTGACAGAAGAAAATGTTCAACCCATAAGAGGTCAAAGCTCCATTTATTTGGACGATTCGTCTCGTATCGCCATCGGTAGCAGCATGGCTGGGCTAGTTGTGTTTGGAATGGCGTCGATTGTGGTCTATCGACTAGTTTGCATTAGAAAAAAGATAATTCCTGCTGCTGCAAGGTAGTATAGTTAGTACTGTTTCTTTGTTTTTCTGTTTACCAGTTCGCCAGCAATGCTCTTGGTAGCTACCCTGAGTCGCAGCATACAATATGTTGGTTCAAATTTGACTCTCTCGATGGACATTTTGTGTAATTCACGAGATGCGGCGCATTTATCAAAAATAAAAATCTGATTTATTTTGACGGACAGTGGATAAAATTTCACTCTCCTAGTTTATTCAGTAAGACACAAAAATAGTAAGTGAGTATGATCAGGAAATACCACAATCACAAACCACAGACAAACCCGTGGCAGCGTGAGGAAGAGTCGCTCCACCATCACGAGACACCAGGAAGACAAATTAAGTAAAGCAACCGGCTCTGATCGAAGTTGATATTAGGTTGCTTTGTTTGTTTGTTGTTTGATGCTTAACATTATCTATCTATCTATCTATCTATATTATGTATCATTAGCGTCAGACTGTATTAAATTAAAGGTGATTTGAGTGGAAAAATTAAAAAAAATAATTATGACGTTAATGATTTGTCATGATCATGTACAATATCTGACAACTACAAAGAGCTATACAGATGGCTGTAAATGTTCTCAGCCTGAACATATTATAGCATTAAATGATCTAAACCTTGGTTAATGAAACTGTTTAACATATTAAAAGTGTATAGCATTGTATAAGCTGACAAAACTATTAAAATTTACAATATAAAATAAAAGGATTAAATTATGATAAAATGATTAATGTCTTTTAAAGGTGTCATAATTTTGTAAATATGTATATTTAAAATATAACTGTTTCACGGTATGAACATGGAGACACTTATTTAATATATGCACTTAATATTAGAAATCGCCACACTCCAAAATGATGTGACGTACAGTAAATGGTGAATTGCAACCAGCGCACTGTGACTGCGCTTCACGTTGTATTAAGTATGAATGTGTGACCTTTGTATGACCTGAACGGATTCAAGCCAAAATATAAAATATACGCTAAATCAACTGCTTTTGCTTCAGCAGTGAAAATTGATAAATCATTGGAAAAAATGTTGCGTATCGCAATGGTTGTATGACATAACAGCACAACCAACCTTTGACTCTTCTTTTCTTTGACCCATCTGTATAAACTTGTTGATACTTCTTGTAACGAGTTTGTAGTTTTTTGAAAGTATCGTATTATATGTGTGAATTTGATTCTCAGTGAGTTAGTCAAAAAGTATTTCTGATTGTTTCAAACACAAAGCTAGAATGTTTGGTGTAAAATGTTTTTCAATATCTTGAGGTCTTATGCGGGGGGGGGGGGGGGGGGGGGGGTGGGGGGGCTCGTATTGGCAGGTTGATAAAAAGGTTAACGATTAAATACTTTTAGGTTTCTGTTCATATAAATCAATATATGTTGGTGGGAATCAATCTTCGTAAGGAGGATTTTATGGGTTAGCAGCAAGTCTTATAACATGTTGCAAAGAGGGTTTCTCTCTGCGTGAATATAATGTTGTTTCATCTGCTACTACTAATAGACTAGCAACAGGAGAAGGTCTAATAGGTCGTAAGTATAGGTCTCAGGTCAGCTTAAATAAGCTGAAGACAAATAAATATGACATAGATACATTTGACCCTAATAGTGCAATACATAAAGCAGTTTATTAAAAATGTCAATGATTAATAGTGGGTCCGAAGTCGGCTTACCTCCTGTACATGTAACTGCGTCAATACAAAATCACTTAATTGGTAGAATAATATGTTATAATATTGCATATTTCTTATTCAGGAGAGATATAAATGATAACACCAGGCAAAACAGCGATCTACGATTCGTTTAGTTGGGACAGAAGAGATTCACAGCTAACGGACCAGTGACGCACACATTATTCTGAGATCACAAGCGGACAAGTACATGCAATTCGACCATTTCACATTAGAACCGTCATCTTATAATATGTTAAAATCGATTACTAATTCATGGTATTCCTCACCTATCTAAGTCAATGCGATATGCACATGTACACAATATATATCATATTTATATGTGTCATTGTTATATATGTATTTGTATATATATTTTTAGAGGGCCACTTGATAGACTGGCTATACTAGCTCACTGTGCAAGCATCTGGAACTATTGTATAAATACAAAAAGTAAGTAATGGTGCAAAGATCAGGAATCGATACAATCAAGTACCACACCTGACCCAGGATACCAATGGGAAAGTGACAAACTCACAGAAGACACCACAAACGAGAGCCAAGAGGTCAGCCCTTTCCCAGCAGGTGACCACAAAGCACATATAAACAGACGCGCACAAAACATAGCAAACACAAGACAGAACAAAAACATAAAAGATCCACAAAAGAAGTACCGCCTTGGAACGGTCAGTAAAATATTTTACTGGAGGGCTTAAACCGGTTTAACGGCGCCAACCTCACCCTTAATTCAGATGTGGATCAAGACACATAGATATTTGGTTTGCATGAAAGACCCCTAACTTATCAATGCATCATCTCCTAAAACATATAAATCAAGATATAACAAGGAGATAAAGCAAGGATAAGGACTCGACAGTAAATTAAACTGAATACCGGAGCAAAAGAAATCCAACAGGTAAACCCCGGTGGGCCCGACAAACAGCCAAAGCATCAAGCCCCTACCATCTCATCAATAGATAAGTCTTTAAGTCAGAACCATCATAGAGTCTGAAGTCCGACCCACCGGCGTGCAATTAAAGAGGAAAGCAAAGCTGCCAACCGTGATTGGGTTGACTACCAAGCATGCAGTCTGTTGCAATACATTAATGTTATAGCCAATCTTTTTATAATGGGAAATTATTTTAATGAACTGCGCTGAAAAATTATTAGAGCCAACAATCTTCTTCAACTTATACACCAAGTCACCATAGAAATCAGGTTCCGAAAGTCCTTGGCGCAAGAGAGATTTAAGTCCAACTTGGAATTTAGAAATCAAATCATAGTATCGTCTATAAAATTTTGAAAATGTTTTGCGAAGTTTATGATACCGATAGCCTTGTTTAAGAAGTTTCTGAGTTAACAATTTATTGCGAGTGTTGAAGTCAGCAACATAGCTAGATGCTCTAGCAAAACGAATGAGTTGAGAGATATAGACTCCATAGGATGTAGAACGAGGAACATCACCATCTAAAAATGGGAAATTGACAATTCAAAATTAAAGTCGTCACGTTTGTCATAAATTTTGGTAGAAACAATATCATTAGAAATTGACAAATGCAAGTCTAAAAATGCGGCTTCGGTATCAGAGGCATTGGCTTTATTAAGTTGGAGCTCTGACGGGTATATTTGACTAACCATATTGTCAAAATAAACATTATTAATATTTAAAATATCGTCCAAATATCTGGAAGTAGTGTTAAACGCATCAATAACATCAGCCTGCTTATCATCAGAAAGAGACATCATAAAGTCCCTTTCATAACAAAACAGGAATAAATCTGCAACATATTTCTATGGTGACTTGGATGGGTTTTCGTACAAAACATGCACAGACTAGGCTATCTATCTACTTATACTCTATGATATCCTGAGAAATCTTTTTGAAACGTTTGTTTTCAAAAAAGTGTGGCAATATAGGCCCTCAGTGCATGAATGCCCAGCTCCGTTGCATGATAAAAGTGCAGACCAGTCTGCGCCACACAGTCTGATAAGCGCATTTGATAGTTAAACATGTAAAATGCAAAGGATCATTGACACCTGCAGTTGGTCAATGCCAATGGTTTTTCTGATAAAAATGAAAGTTTGCAAATCGTCCTTTTCTTCACACTGAGTGTGTGTTTTATTTCGCAGCGATAAATGAGAACATATATACGCAGATATGTGTCAAATGCTTTCGTTGAAATTCACTGCATAATTCCTTGAATTTACTTAAACCTAATTAAATGTCGTTCTGAGTTTGATTTTATTACGGTCACTATCTCAAAGCAAACACTGTTTTTCAATACTTATTTCTGCCTTTTTTGAAAGGTTATTCGTATTGGCATGGGTTAGCATTCGATGGCCAATTTATGACGTAGTTTGATGATTCTTTTATATACAATAAATTAAAGCATGTGGGAGTATCAACAATTTTATAACATGTCCGTGACGTGGATACTACCAAGACTTATCTTGGATGTGACATGGGAACAAATTAACGTTGGCATGGTTTGGCGGTAGTTTCCTGATGCCCATCCGTTGTTTATTATACAATTATTGAATTCATTGAGATAGACAGGATAACTTATTTACCCAAACAAAGTTGCTTCATCGCGGTAGAATAAATCCTTATGTCCGCCGTTCGAAATCAATGACTTTTTTGTTATATGACCTTTCAAATATGAATGATCATTTTCTACATTTACTTTTGTTGTTGAAGTCATATTCAACCTAAGGACTTTCTCACAAGTTTTAGCAACTGTTATTAAGATATTTTAATGTATTATTTTGTTTTTCGATATGTGTATTCATTCTCTGAATGCGGTATGTAAAATATAATCATAAAACACTAGATATTTGTTATTCAAACACAGAAAAATGAACAAACAAAACAAAACTGTTGTTTAAATTCATTAAAATCATAAATTTACCTATTGAAAGATGAACAGCAAATCGTGTTAATTTCATGCAGCCCATGCTAGTTCAATATCCATCATGCTATTTTAGCTCTCTACAGGGTGAGATTAGAAAAGTGTCAAAATATTAACTGATTAAAACTAGTTTGAGCTGGTTTTCACCCTATATCATCCTGTAGACTAGTTAAGGCCAGTTTTTAGGTGGACATAGAGCTCTATGAAATTGAGAAAGAAGGCAAAAATCAGGAATCGATACAACTTAGTTCCACATGTCCAAAAGCACTATATGGGAAAGTGACAAAAACACAACAAACGCCACATACAAGGGACCAAAGAGGTAAGCCCTTTACCAGCAGGTAACCACGAGGCTGCTAGAAACAGAACACACAGTATGACAGACAACACAAATAACAAAAAGGATTAACACAAGAGGCATCGCATTCGAATGCTCAGACAAATTGGGCCAATTAAGAGACAGGATTTCTTTAACAGTCGTATAACCAAAAATGTGTATATACAGTTTGCCAAAGTAGTTAAACGAATTTATTAGTCTGGATATCAGGAAATCGAGATATCTTCACACATTCAACAAAATGACAGAATAACACACACTATTATGGCTCCAAGATCAACATAGGGGACCACATGGCTGAGATGCAAGAACACATGTAATTAAGAAAGACAAACAGAATATATATTTGTTAGCATTACAGTTTAAAGAACCAAATGGAAGACAAATTGGCCCTGATCAAATAAAACTGAGCCAGTTGATGGATATTAATACCCAGCTGCATGTTTGTAATGTATTCTTATCGCGCGTTTATGTATACGTCTCTTTCTTGCAATGCCTTTGGTTCATCTGCTATCTGTAATTGTCATACCCAGTGGCCATACATTTCTAATTATTCTTAGTGTGTATAGGGTTTTCGTATTTAAATGTAGTATTGTTTGTTTGTAAATAGGCAATGCTTGCAAGTTTTGTTCTTTCTTTTACTTGGGTGTTTATCTATTTTGTCTCTTTCTTTAGGTGCCATCAATGTGAAAGTGGTTTAAAGTCTGTGAAAATCTCCATACTCATGTTTTGTGGTTTGAGCATGTTTTATAATCGATCAATAAAGCTCTACAAAGGAGCATATATTCACGGTTTATAATGTATATGACGCGATATAGGATTATTTTATTAGCAGTTTATGCGTACAAACACCGTTTGGTCCTTAGTTTGTTAAGCATTACTCAATGTCTTTTTTAGTTTTGCAATCATCTTGATGAAGAAGAGAGAGCTAGTTGCCTTACTTTATGTGTCTTCTTGATGAATTCTGTGGCTCTTTCTCACGGCGCTAGTCTGCAGTGAATGGTTGTAGGTTGTCCAGATCATACACACGCATTGGCCGCAATATAAGACATTTTGCATAGTATTAACTTTCTCATCTCCAGAATAATCAGAACATATTTTCTAAACAAAGATTATTACAATCAACAATGAACAAACAAAAAAAAAACTTTCATTAATATCTAATAATATATGCTTTGAAAGGGAATCTATTTGTTATCAGGAAAGGAAATTTTTACATTTGACAAACTAATACTAAGCCCCCATGATCTCTATATCAGAAATGGTATACATAGAAAGATCATACTTAGTGAAACAAGTGATTTTTACGTGGCATAGCCACTGAAGATGAAAACTATTTTGTTGTTGTTTGTGATTCACTTTCAACATATAACAACACGTTTTCTTATGAATTAGTGCAATTTATTTCAGCTATTTTCATCGTAAATGTAGACAAGAAAAGGATATAAAACTGCAACATTGCTTGTGTATGCATAACAAATATTTATAAAATGTCTAGAGCCAGAGATACATTGATCAATAACATTTATGCTCCATAATAACAAATGTTGTTAATATATGTTGCGATGGACATTGCTGGTTATTGACACTGTTTGATGTTGACATGATTGTTCCCGTTTGTTAAAGGAAAGATTAGTCAAACACTTATGTATGAATCCTTAAATATGGGTGCGTATTCTATATGAAACTGGAATAGTCTTGATGTCGAAAATGGCCACTTTTGATATTCCGATCTATTAAACACGAACAAAAATATTTTGTTTTCATTGATGATCATATATGTTAGCAGAAGCGAAAGAGACTGATCAAGCAGATACTACAATTGATAAATTGCTGATCACACCACGCAGCTGTGCAGGAAGATCTGCACATTGGCTAACCACATACAGTGTATATAATATGACACGAACATCTTGTCTTGGATGTGGCCCACTGTAGCTCAACTTGATGTTTTATTTAGCTCTGACTATATGTGAGTCATGAGTAAAAAGAGGGTAAAGATCAGGAGTCGATACAACCAAGCACCACACCTGACCCAGGATATCAATGGGAAATTGACAACTTCACAATTAGAATCACAAACGAGGACCAAGAGGTCAGTCCTGTCCCAGCAGGTGACCACAAGGCATCAATAAACAGACGCACACTAAAAGCATAACAAAAACAAGACAGAAATAACATAAATGATCCACAAAAGAGACACCGCCTTAGAACGGTCAGTAAAAATACTTTACTGGAGAGAATTAACCGGTTTCACGGCGCGCCTACCCCACCTTTAGTTCAGATGTGGATCAAGACACAAGACCAAAACATAAATAACACAAATGGTCCACAAAAGAAGTACCGCCTTTGAACGGTAAGTGAAACTATTTTACTGGAGGGCTTAAACCGGGTTAACGGCGCACCAACCTCACCCTTAATTCAGATGTGGCTCAAGGCACATATATGTTTGGTTTCATGAAAACCCTTAACTCAGCAATGCATAATCTCCTAGAACATATAAATCAAGATATAAAAATCAGCCCCTTTCTTTGTGACATCATAATGTGTTAATTTGATTTGATTGTTTCTCTGTGATGAAACATTGCATTAGTTATGAAACCTCCATGCGAGCTAAACACTTTTGTGCTTTAACAACAACAGAATCTAGGGCGACGATTAAGTGCTAGTAAAATGAATTTAAGCCCACCAGTGGCTAAGGCTGCTGTCCGTTCTAAGGTGGTGGTTCCGTTGTTGTTGATCTATTGTTTAATGTTCTTCCCATTGTTTGTAGGAGTTCTGTGTTTGTCTTTGTTTTATATGCATTACTTTGTGTCCTTTCTAGTTTTGTAATCATCTTGAAGAGGAAGATAAAGCTGGTTGCATTGCTATTATTGTCTAACAGATGTATTGTTACTATAAATGTTCTGTGGCTCTTCCTCACGGTGCCATGGGTTGGTTTGATGTGTGTGATTGTGGTATTTCCGGAACATTATCACTTACCTTTTTTATAAAGTGACAGAAAATTTATTTGTATTTGAACTTTGGGCCTGTTTTTAATTTAATAAGTGTAACTTAATACCCGAGACTGCTGGCAGTCCTATGACTTGACTTTATATCATTAAAATGATTTGATTTATGCATTTTCTCAACGGCTTGGACAGCTCAATTGGTTTTAAACAAAGAAGTGTAAAACCAAACTGGCAAAACAATTGCATATATTGTAACATAACACAGTTGGAACAAGCTTTGTGACTCTAACAAATTTCCCTAACAACCCATATATTTCTATTGGAGTCGCCAAGGTACCAGATGAATGGCTAGATGATAGCTGCTGAAGTTCTTATGTGAGTTGAGCCTTAGTTTGGCATTCGTGGGGGCATCAGTGGAAATGAAACTAAGATCCTGAACAAAAACAAGCCATGACCGATTGAAGAGGTCCCGTTATGAAAATATAAGTCACAATCGCCAAAGGATACAAAGGTGGCTATAATTTGTTGTTTCATGACCTAAATGGCTGCAAAAAAAGGTTACCTGGCAAACCATACGACAACCACAAACTGCAATTACACTTATTGCAGAGGCAGCATGGACCAGGGATAGTCACTCCATGCATGATGGGCGATTTGCCACAGTCTCCAAAGGATACTGGCATAAGCATAATTATTCCCTCACCTGTGTGGCTGCAGATTGAAAACTACTATAACATTCACAAACTGAAGTCGATTGCAATATATGCAGCATAATAAAATAATTATAGTCACATAGTTCTGTAAGAATGGGAGGCAACTGTGTTACAGATTTTTTATATCAAACATCAGTAAGTCAACTTTGGCGACAATATCAATTATTTAAACATAATCAGTGCCAGCCCAACGAATATGCGCACATTGACTGCTTAGACTATCTTGGACATCCGCATAGTCTCGTTAGAGCATTCACTGAACTAAAGCTCCATATGGAAAATTAAGTGAATGTGATCAGGAAATAGCACAATCATATACTGAATATCAAACCATGTTACAGTGAGGAAGATACACAGTCGACTGACAGTCACAAAACATCGAGTATAATCAAAAGTAAAGCAACGAGCACCATTGCTCAGCAAGATGATTGCAAAACTGGAAAGGACTCTAAACACTGCACATCAAAATAAGGACAACACACAGAACTCCCTTCAAACAATGGGGGAAACAATAAACAATGACTCAACAGGAACAGAAAATACTTCTCAGGATGGGGGAATGCGAGTTTGTTAAAATAATTCTGGTTACATGAATAAGATGGTCGCCACGCCCATATATGGTGAAAACCCTGCTTCGAACCAGAATGCCAATAAGCTTGAGACATGATATGAAGACTTATAGATGTATGGTCTGCTAAGAGTATTCAAATGCTGATCCTAGGTTTACCTTGACTAACTTAACCTCAATGTAAGAAAAAGGGCAAAGATCAGAAATCGATACAAGTAAGCACCACACCTGACCCAGGATACAAATTGGATAGTGACAACTTCAAAATTAGACATCACAAACGAGAGCCAAGGGGTCAGCCCTTTCCCAGCAGGTGACCACAAGACATCAATAAACAGACGTACACGGAAGCATAACAAAAACAAGACAGAAATAACATAAATGATCCACAAAAGAAGCACCGCCTTGAAACAAATCAAATCTGCTTGTTAATGTATTTTATTTAGAAAAAAAAAGTTTTGATCTTTGAAAACCGTTGAAGCCAATATCACAAAACGCATTAGATGTAACAGTGACTGTTAGTTCCATATGTTGGCTTCGTCAGCCATATTCAATTCCAATCAATATATTAAAGCATGGTTCTCTCAAACACCTTTTGGCCTGTTAAATTCCAATTTCATGTACATCCTTTAAGATGGGGGAACATACATTATAATGCACCAACCTCACACTTAGTTCAGATGCGGATCAAGACAAATAGATGTTTGGTTTGCATGAAAGACCCCTCACTTATCCATGCATCATAAGGTCGATGATATCTGAATAAGATTAATATATTTAAACATATTTTTATAAGTAGCCACAATGCCATTTTAACTCATTTCATATGGAACATCCATTGAGACAATGTGGTCTATGTCGCATGACCAAAGTGGCTGTCATGTCCATATAAGACAATTCTTCTTATCCAGGACCAAAATGGCTTCTAGCCTATGTCTTGGTATGTCGCATAGTGGATGTTGGCGTTACAATAATAATTTTTTACGTTTGACTAGTGTTCTTAGGTTGTGATTGATCTTTAGCAAGATTAACAGGCGTGTTTCTAAATGAGCCGTCACATGTGATTTCCAACATAGTGGCATTTTGACAAGAATAGACTCAGACGAGCCTGTGCACCCTCCTTTTGAGCTCAGAATTTCCAAATGAAGTTCGGTCAGTAGCTGAACAGTCATATAATATTTAAGCAACTAGCAAAGGCTCAGATCAGACTGCCAGTATACGCAGGCTGATTTGAGGCTTTGCTTGTTGCGCATACCACATTGCTGGAAATATCATGTCACAGCTCAAATGTATTGATAAATGTTGAAACCAAAGTCATACTACTTGTTTTATAAAGTTAATATAGCGAGACAATGACTATAAGGTAACCATCTTGATTTACATTTGACCTTTCAGTCATTACGTAACTCTTATTGGATTGCAAACACAATTACATCAGAAATGAGACAGCCAAATGAAGTAGAGAGGATGCCAAAGACAAACATATATTATCCATGCATTTTGACTAAAATGTATTCAATGCAATGATTTAACAATCATTTCATCAGAGCTAATGTGTGATCAGCTTTAAGTTGGGACATGAATCTGACAATTGCTGCTCATATGATGATTCTAAGGTGATCATGAAATTGTTAAATATTATATTAAGGTAATCTACATGTACATTCCTGTGACTCAATGCCAGTGGAGCGTTTATGGGCCTTATTGTTGTCTGGTTATAAAAACAAGAATTTACATGGTTAAGAGGTCTTATGGTTTCTGGCATATTCAACGTGATTTGTTACATACCTAAATAAAGCTGCGGACAATTAAGCGTACAAACTGTCTCGAAGTCAATTACAATGTATAGCTATTCAATAATCAATATTTTACTGTGATGAACCTACGTTTACTATCCTAGTTGACAAAGTCACATGGTCGATGCTGATTGGATTTATAAAAAAGAAAGCAACACCTTCATGTGTGTACGTATCCAACATGTCAGCTAGATTAGGGTGTCAACTATCAAGTTAACAAAGACATCCTAAAATAAAACTTACATCCCCTGTCCCAGTTATGTATACTCCATGTAACAAATAAAATCATTCATATTCCTCTATGTCTTGCGACCTTCAAAATTTTGACTTTTAATTTCGTTGCAAACTAAATGTAAGACGGTTCTTCATGTGAAAATATCAAGACTTATTCTAAATCATGTGTCCTGGGTCCGAGTTGAAAATCAATAAAGAAGAGTGCAAAAGTCGTCATGGTGAGATCAAAGCGGAACTTTCAAAAGATCAGTGGTACTTTCATGTCTAATGATCTCCAGACAAAATGATAAAACTTGTTATCTATTTCTACTCATATCTTCTACATTTAATATGTGCTAAATGATGATGATGATGATGATGATGATGATGATGATGATGATGATGATGATGATAATGATGATGATTGATGATGATGATTGATGATGATGGTGATTGATGATCATAATGATGATTGATAATGATTGATTGATGATTGATAATGATAATAATGGTGATGAGAATGATGATGATGATGATGTGATGATGATGATGAAGATGATTGAAGATGATGATTATTGATGATGATGATGATGATTGATGATGATGGATGATGATTATTGATACTGATGATTGATGATGCTAATTCTTGATGATGATAATGATGATGATGATGAGGATGATGATGATGATGATAATGATTGATAATGATGATTTTATCATTCAGCATTTGATTATGATGATGATTGATGGTGATGATAGATGATTATGATGATAGATGATGATGATGATGATTGATGATGATGATTACATTCAGCATTTAATGATGTGATGATGATGATGATTAATGATGATGATTGATGATGATGATGATTAATGATGATAATTGATGATGATGATGCTGTTATCATTCAACATTTGATGGTGATGATGACAATTGATGATGATGATGATGATGATGATGATTGATGATGATGATTGATGATAATCAATGATGATGATTATTGATGATGATGATGATTATGATTGATGATGATGATGATTGATGATGATGATGACTGATAATGATTGATGATAATGATTGAAAATGATGATGATTGATGATGATGATTTTATAATTCAGCATTTTTTCATGGGTCATACATTTGATAAAATTTATTTCTTTTCATTGAAACTTTAACAGGATAGTTATTGTAACAAGAGTGACTGGTCATTTGAGGCTGGACAAAAGATATTTCAAGGAGCTGTCATTCATCCAGGTAGCTTTGTACTAATGTAAAACTGTGTTTGAACTAATGATTAAAATAAACTTTAATTGATTGACTGTTGAAAGGAAAGTTGTTGTGACAAGTCAAATTGTTGTAATCGGTTTCAACAAAGTTTTTACGCTTAACTGTCCGCTGCTTTACAATCAACGATCTCCCTAGGCGTGGGCCCAGTTTGAAGCATATAATACATTATACCACTAACCTTCGCTACATACAAAATAGGTTAGCTATTAGTCTCTTGATTTCAGAGCGGATGATTGTGAATGCTCCTTAGACAAATAGCTGATCCCTTGGGTGTGGTATTTGGTCGTCAGGGATAGGCTTGGCGGAATCTATGTAGGAGGCTACTAAACATCGCTTAAAACTACATAAATTAGATGTTATTAGCATCATTGTTTCAGAGAAGAAAATTGTTTACCTCATTGTAAGTCTTTGGGAGCATATGACCCCGTGCATGGCCAATTCCTATCCAGGGGCATGGTTGACATGATTGGCAGGATTTACCCAGGAGACAATTAACATTGTTATATACTAAATACATACGCATATATCCTCATGACTACAGAAATGATGATTTTATTACCAATTATCAATCTATGTATTTTAATACCCTCTGAACCCCAGGTGCATGATTGTCAAAATCGATACTAGGGATCACTGAACACTGCTATTTAACAATTTAATCTATATGTCTCACAGTTTCAGAGAAGAATATCTTTTTAAAAAATAAGGTTTTCCAAGTATGCATGTATGTCAATGAAATCTATTGACCCCAAGGTAAAGCGAAATTAATCCCAAGGAGCTTAGTGTAAACAATATTTTATTAACTTCAATTCAATTACAACCATACAATAGCATGATGAACAGAGAAAAGATCAACAAGATTTTAAAACTAGCATAAATGCTTATACTAATCATCTTATGCAATAAAATAGCAAGTATTTTTTACTTCCGGTAATACACAGATAATAAAATAATGGCTCAACAAACATACCAAAAAAAAACACTTGAATATCACGTTTTTATGCTCAGCACAAAAACAACGCCTTTCACACCACGGAACAGGAAGGACAAGCTTGGTCTGCAGAATGTAGGTGATCATTACATATAACTATATACTAAAAATTAAATTTGTTTTTCCATTATAAGTCTATGGGACCGAACTATAGATGAACCAGTCTCCATTAGAGCGACCTTCAAAGCCCTGTACAATCTGCTTACTTTAGACAGGTGTGTGTGGGGGTGTCGTAAATCCCACCAAGATTAAAAGTCTGGGACTGGGTCATAGCTTAAAGTCTCATAATCAGACTCGGGAAGCCGGGGATTGTACCCTAAATCAGTGGTATAAAATTTGAATGATTTATCAACTACCCAACAACACATCACAAGATATAACCTATTCCATGCTGAACCCAGATATTCCCTATTTGAAAACATCATCAGTGTAGCTCCAAATCAGCTGGCTCCTGACGAATCCATCTGGTAACGACGGGTATACAATGTTTTCTGTGCAGCCTCGGAGTCTACTACAGTCACATGCATATTACTCAAGAACATGCAACTGAACTGGATTGAAAACAGAAGTGAATGTGTCATATGAATCGTGACATGAGATTTTCAACAATGTGGTATGTACGACTAGCAAAGGCTCAGATCAGTCTGCGCATTCGCACAGTCTGATCAGAGCCTTTACTAGTCGCTTGAATAGTATATAAGGGTAAAGCCTATGACTGAATATAATTTGCAGCTTCTAAGCTTAAAAGAGTGCGCCTGCCTGAGTCTACACTTGTCAAAATGCACATTACCGTTGAAGATATAGATCAGTCTGAACCTCCGCTAAGTCGTATCAGACTTTGTGTTCACTCTGTTTGTTGGTAGCTTAGGGTCAAAGCATATTCATGCGGACACCGAATCCTCTGATCTGAGTTTTCACTGGGCGCACATACCTATGTTTTCGTTTGGCATGAGTCTGACGAGGTTGTTCACTGACAATGACATTCGCCTTCAAAATAAGCAAAACGAATCTGTTTGGTCAAAATGAAGTAGAACTGAAAATGCTGGGAAATAGGTTTTCACTTATGTATACTGTATTCTCACTCGGATTTTGAGAAGAACGCATGCAAAAATGAGTAAAATAAACCCTTTCCCCACCCCACCCACCCCCGGAGAAATTACATGTTTTGGTCGTCTGCTGATTTGTTTAAAATTAACCTTTTAAAAGTTTTCTGGAATACCATATTAGTCTTAAACAAATTGGATCCAGATCAGACCCGACATAAATATTGTCGGACCTGATCTGGGTTCAATCTGTTTACTTAGGTTATGATCAGACGACAATAGTAGACAAAGATTTAAATGTAAATGTCTGTTTTTGCTAAGAATTGTATTTGCTGTTTATGTTTGTGTACTTTCGTAGATGTAGGTATTTTAGCCTTCTTCTCCTGGCCGCTTAGGGTTTCGTTGAGAATGCTCAGATGATCCTGTGTCCCATAGTCGAGTCGACAGCGCCGACAAAGAATGTACAATTTAGTATGAATTATACACCGAAAAGCATTAAACACAAACAGAAATAGATATTTCGAAAAGTATAATGGTGATAGTAATGATAGTATGGCCTCAGTGCAAACATTTTGTTGACAATTTAGAAATGACTATTAGAAATGTTAAAAGACAGAACATTCGTCGGCCTTTTCTTGCAAGTTTTGGTACACAAAGTTAAGAAAACGTATGAATAGAAAATCCATGCATTTAAATTATGAAAAGACCTTACTATTGACATGCAGGGAGTAGGTTTATCAGTCTAAGGTTACTTAGAAAAGTAAGTATGATCAGGAATTACCACGATCAAACACTGCAGACTAACCCACGGCACCATGAGGAATTGGTACTAATACGCGACGGATATTAAGCCAATATTTCTCACGTGTGAGAGAAATACACACGTAGTCAAATTTCATCTTACAATTATGCATATTCCTCAAATCGATAAAATACCCACACGCATACCGTAGAAAATACCAGTGTACTGTTAGAACTTCTGGGACAAGAATCCCTTCCTCAGCAATCTGGTTCGATAAGCGTTTTTAATAAGACGTTAGGGTGTGTAGGTTTGACTCGGGCTTCAAACCGTGCATACTGGGCGGGCTTCCAAACACGCGTATCGTTCAGATTGGTCATTGAGGTTATTTTTAGCTCACATTAGCCGCAGGCTCACCTAGTGAGTTTATAGTATATCCATGCGCCGTCATCCGTCGTTGTCCGTTCATAGTCTTCAAACATCTCCTCCTCTGAAACCGAATGGCCGATCGATCCTCTATGAGTATTGGAATAGTTCGCGGCATCTGGGTCATGTTTAAGATGGCTACCACGCCCATATATGGTAAAACCATATACAAAGCTTCACTAGAACAAGTGGCCTGATTATCATAAAACTTGGTACATGTGTAGCATCTAGGACTTTAGCTCATCATAATTTGTTCAAATGATGACTGTATGTGTACCCTAACTTATTTCCGGACAAGGTTGAAAAATGTGATTTTTTTTTCAGAAACGTTTGCAGCCCGTAACCTGAAAGTGGTGCAGGCAACTAACCAGTTGTTGATATGTAAGATGATTTGGTACCAATTTTTCACATATGTAAGAGGATTTGGTATCGATTCTCCACCCCACCCACCCCCCAAAAAAGTCACATGTGATACGAATACTTACATGTACTAATTATTTACACGTCAGACATGTTCAAAGAATTCTTCACATGTGTGAGGAATTGGTAACAATTCGTCACACCCAAGAAAAAAATCATAAGTTCTTCATGCACAGGTGTAACGAATAAATACCAATTCATCACACGTCAGGGATTATCAACATAAGAAATTTGAGCACAAATTTTAGACTCAAACATTTATGGAAATTGGCCATTACGTAAATGTTTTACATTTGGAAAATTTGACTGATTGGCACCAATTCTTCTAATGGGTGTTAAATTTACGAAATGCGAAAATTACGGTTCAACAGGGCGTAAATGCAAATCTTTCTTTTTAGGAGTTTTAGGAGCGTTTTTGAATAACACAATAGGAAACGTTATTAAAAGTTTGCCTACAGAAGGAAAAGTATTTTAACACTTTCATCTGTAAAGTTCTTCGGAATGAGACAACACCTTTGTAGCTGAAATTAGGAAACCAATTCAATACGCAGTATCTTCTCGATACCTGCTTAAAAGAAAAACCAAAGCCACATTGTTTTATTGCTTTTCTTTCATGCGTCATCACGCATATGTTTGACAATTGTAATATACGAGGGACATTTGGACAGTTCGTAGCATGGCACCATAACTCAACAATGCGTTGATAAAATGCTATCAAATACTCTTTTGGAAACTAGAATTCAACGGCTACATGTATTTGATGTTTTGCATTTTGTCGAAAAATGACTTGGTGTGCACGTGCAACAGAATGGTTTTATACACTGGCGGATATTTTAAGCAAAATGTTTGGAAAACATCGAAGGAAAATTGGGTATCTTATTTACGATCATGATTCGACAAATTGACGATTTGATACGAAAGTTTTTTTTTATTGAAATATAGTATGCGATCACCGCTTGCATGACTTACACCTTTACATGCAGAAAATGTTGCCTTATATAGAAATGGTTAAATTTCAAAGATGGAAACTTAAAATTTGTGATTTATATTTATACTTTTACTATAAATTGTGTCACTATAGGAACACGAAATGTGCCTATAGAGTATCTGTTTTGCTATATTTGTAGCGAATAATGTATGAACAACTTATCGTAGCGCAAAACTGTTGACTTGTTTAGTTTTGTATTCAAGAAAAGTACTTTAATACCACTACCCCTTCTTTTAAAGAAGTGGGTGGGGTTACTCAACTCCATGTATTTTGTAGAAGGCAAACACATTTCTCATGGTATCATGTTTGATTGATTTCTACTCTTAAGGTATTCTTACTCTTTTGTTTACCACCGTTTTCAATTGAAATGAACCAGAACGTCAACTCATTCTACCCCATGGGTAGATTTTAAGAGTTATTTTCCCTTTGTCCATTCATAGTGTGCACATCCGTAAGCTCGCCTGAGCCGTCTCAGCCATCAAATTTGACAATGTCTAAAAGAACTGTCTCATTACGGCCCGCCACAAGAAAACCTAAACTTGTACAAATGTAGCAGACGAACAACAAAGGCACTAAACAGCCTACGCATCCACGCAGTCTGATCAGCGCCTATGTTGTTTAATTTCTGGAAAGTAAAATAGCTTAACATGTTACGTGCGATATTTTATATATTTAGCGATTCACAATAGCTCAGCTTTACCCTTTTAAGAACATATTTAACCTGGATGCAAACCCCGAAGACAAGTTTTATTTTCGCGATCTAGCACATCTTATTTACATATTTGTTGTACGTAAAAAAGAAAAAAATATTTGGCTATATTTACGGAGCATTTTACGGAGCATCTTCCTTTGAGTCAAAGTACTGATAGCTGAAAATAAAACGGTCTCGTGGAGTTTCAACGGTTAAATAGTAGAGGTGAAAGCAGTTTGAAAAGTTATGCTGGAATTTCAATTTAAATGGTTCCGCTCATATGAAAACGATACCCTTTACGTATGCGTGAATAGATTCTTCAAACGTTAATTTATCATGGTAGAGTCGAACCTGGCCTGTCCTTTCATCTACTGCTACATGTATATAATTTGTGTGGAATCAGTGGATACTTTGGATAGATTTTTGTACATGCTGGATCGTCTCAGCCTACAGTGGTTGCCTTAACTCTTTACAAATGCCTGCTGTTTTTTGTCTTCAAAATTAACCTTTTCAAAACACTCTTTCGCGAAAACTATCATTTTATCCATACCAGGACCGACATTTTGCCGGTCGTGTCTAATTTGAACCGTTTGCAATTGTTACATGTATCAGCAGGCGAAATAATCGCCGCTACCAAGGAAATAGTTACATGCGACAAATAGTCTAAGACCAAAATCTTATAGCTGACTCATCCGCACCTAAAATTTCCAGTTTTTCTTTCGCAACTATGTGGACTAAAATCAAATTTCTAACTTTCTGTATTCTGTCAAACAAGATAAGTATCAAACATTTTAGATGTCGTAAACAAACGCTTATTAGGCTATGCATATGCTCAAGTTGATCTGCGCATTTGCTGCTTGCATATAACATGTACTCATACTTGTTTTCCCACGGCGTGACTCGCATCATCAGATTGCTCATTTCTTCTAAGTCAAATTATTATATATAACCATAGCTTGTAGTTTGCTGTTTGTGTTACGCCTTCAGTACACCCAAATATCGAAAAATAAACACAGCCGCGAATGGAATCTTTTGTTAGCAGTCTTGATATAGTTACAAATGTATAACAACATTCAGGTATTTAGTTTGGTACAATAAACGAAAACTAAGATGACTGTCATTTAAAAGTGATTACTACATGTGACAGACGTTCAATTTTAGAAAGAATGAAAATATCAGGAATCGATACAATTAAGTACCAAGCCTGACCCAGTACATCGTACGAGAAAGTGACAAAAACACGGCAAAACATCACATGCAACCCTTCGGTTAAGCACACAGTTGAAGAAGACAATTTTACCTATCTAACTTTGTGTGTCGCCTGCGAAGCATAGTCGACACATAGGGATCATGACTCCGTCGGCGTCGTCATCGGCGGCCTCGCCACACTTCGGTTTCCGATCAATAAGTTTTGAAGAGATGCATCAATTTCATTCAAGGGTTACAGAAGGGTAAAGCATCATAAAATACAGGCCAAGTTCGAATGTGGAGCCCATCCGCAAAATTTTGACTTTTGTTTTTTTGAACTAAGCACTAAAATAGATGACAGGCTTTGATTATGATCTGCATGCTTAGGAGTTGAAGATATGGGATTAATGTTTTGTGATTTACACATTTCTCTAAAATAACCCTTCGTTGAGGGATATGAATTCGATGGTCTTCTGTTTTGCCAGGCGACACATCCGATTCTCGGAACTCTAGTTATTGTTAGGGCTTATAGTCTATCTGACCGTTTGTTTTTCTGTAAAGTCCTATAGGCCGGGCAATGCCTTTTCTTGAAAATGCTATATGTCTGGCACATGCTTTGTAAGATAATATTTGAGGAGATAAATCGTCGAACATACGGTTAGAAATTTTGATTTACTGTGACGCGTGAGCTGAACCGTAACACTTTATTTCAGAACGTATTTACGACGATACACCCTAAAATCAACGTTTTAAATACGGTTATCCCAATTCTAATGCACTCGTCTATATACGCTTGTTTGTCGTTTAATTATTTGTCCATTATCTAATTCATGAATTTCGAGCGTCGGGAGCCGCATAAAACGTAAGTGAGTATGATCAGGAAATACCACATTCACATACTGCAGACCAACCAACGGCACCGTGAGGAAGATCCACATATCATTTTAAGTAACAATATACATGTTAGACAATAATAGCAATTCAACCAGCTTTCTCTTCCTCTACAATATAATTGCAAAACTAGAATGGACACAAAGTAATGCATAACAAAACAAAGACAAACAAAGATCTCCAACAAACAATGGAAAGTACATTAAACAATAGATCAACAACAACTGAGCCACCGCCTTAGAACGCACAGCAGCCAAAGCCATCGGGGGGGGGGGGGGGGGGGGTAAATGCATTTTGCTAGCGCTAAATCTTCGCCCAAGATTATGTTGTTGTTAAAACACAAAAGTGTTTAACTCGCATCGAGGCTTCCTAACTAATGCAATGTATCATCACAGAGAAACAATCAATTCAAATTAACACAATTTCATGATTCAAGGAAACGGACTCATAGCTGACAAAAAAGTCCGAGCTAAAGAAAACCTCAAGCTGAGCTACGATGGACCCAGCCAACGACAAGCATCAGGCAACAACGAACGGATTAAAGCTTTACACCAGGGCGTCATTACGTCTTATGCCTGACCCACCGTCTCGAAATTAACTAGCTATCATCCGTGTTTGTTAATAACCAGGCATACAGACTGTAGCATGTATCCATGTTGTATCCTATTATTTTATAACGTTTAATAATCTTTTTAAAGTGGCAATTAAAATTAAAGCCGCATATTACCGAACGAAAGTTGGCGTACATGTAATTAATGATGTCAAACAATATCATGGTACACTGTATACTGTCGCATATATATGTTACCCAGTGAGAAATCAAGTGCATTTAGAATTTTTATGTATGTTTATAGTCCGACTGTTTTTTTTTCTTGGGAAAAAATCCGTCGGGCGCTTTGTTTTCTTGTAAATGTTTATAGTTGTAATTTAGAATGTTTAACTTAGTAATATGTGTTCCTTTTGCGTCTCATGCTTTGTTGTTTTTGAAATTCTTACCTTCTTGTTCGCCAGATGTTTTGTTATATCATAATCCATCTTACGATGAGTTTATGAGAAATGATACCATCTGCTGATCGCTTATTTTCTCGGAAAGGCATGCCGTCCGTCTGATGCTTGATGTTCTTTTTAAGGTCTATACATTTTAAGAATGTTTTGGGGAAATATCAGGGGTTTTATAGATTTGGGGTCTTTTGCCCAACCCGAGGATTCTCTAATCAGACGGCTAGCCTGCACTGTGTTATACAATACAGGTACACTGAGAAAAGAACAATTACAAGTAGATATGGAACTGCATATATACTCATGTCTGATGAAAACGCACAACCTGCAAAAATAACAGTATCTTTTCAAAGACATAAAATTTTATTTTTGCAACAGCAATTCATTAAGTTACTGATAGGTCTTTAAAATGGAATAGGCGCTGACGATCCGTGCAGGAAGCATTAAACAAAACAACCGTCGAAACAGAAAGTCATACAACCAGCCATCGAATGAGTCAGAATTTTCAAAAGCACTATTCTCACATTTTTCTGCGCATACATTGCAAATAATCTCTAAATTGATAGCCTAGAATAGAAATATTGCGTTGAAAGCGGTTATAACGTCACGATGTGACGCCACTAGCGTAATTTGGACTAGTGCGTAAAATCAAGACATTCAGGGAATCCTTCTTTTACCGATGCACAATTACGACAAGGTCATAGTAAGAAGATTTCGTGCTCATCTAGCGGGTCGTTAACAGCAACTCATCAGGTAACAACGTTTCTTGTTATAAGCGTCAAACTCTAGAAGCTCGTATACACAAATATAAGAGTACATTGAATCTGTGTTGAACTTAATTTTAGATAATGCTCGCACCAACAGATGAACACACATTTTAGAAGATTTAAAATGTTAGCGTTGTGAACAATGAGTGGCGACGCGCTCAAAGATGACGTCAATGATGCAACTTCAATTTTTTTAGCCGATTTTGGTGACATTTTGCATGTGTGTGTGTGTTTCTACGACGGAAATCAGTATTGTGTAGAAGCCGCAATTAAACATTTTATGTCGAATTTTGTAGGACCACCCCATATTTAAGCTTAAACAGTGGCATTATTCGCGTTATTGTAGTGTTAGGTTTGGCGTCACAGCTGCCAAACTTATGACGAAATGACAGTGGATCTAGGATCTACTGGCAAACAGAAAACATTAAAGGAGAGTTTAGGAACTTTTTGTATACGTCCAAAATGAGATTAACGCAATTTGGAGGCTGACGTTACGTCATGTGTTAACGAAGTCACTGGTATTGATCTTTTTGTGCGAAAATATTTGTCCTAAATAAGAGGTATAAATACGAGGGTTGTTCTTTAATACTTGTCATTTGGGTCTGAAATAAAAACTGAAATTGGAAATCAAAAACATTTAGTTTCGATCCTTTAACGTATTCCCCTCGGTATTTTATGCAAAGTTTCAGTATTTTATCCACATTCTAAAAGGATTTTCTTAGTCCTTTTAAGGTATACCCTTCAGACACTGGAACACTACAGATCCCACAAAGCAACAGCGCGAAAAATTTTCTTCGAGTAAGCAGCTACTTAGATCGCGGAAACAGAAAATAATCATATGGGGTTAGCTCTGGTGAATAGGGGGATGGGACAGCACTGTAACCTTTTCCTTCTGTCACAATACCTGCTTTGTGTGAAGGAGCGTTGTCATGGACAAGTCTAATGTTCTTAATTCCACTCTTTGGACGGTGTTTACTATTGTACCGTTCAAGATTTTTTTAGTACCTTGTCACGATAGAAATTACCTGTGACACCTCTACCCTTTGGCACATCAATCTGAATTGGAGGGCCTTGTGTTGGGAAGAAGATGTCATACATTAACTTCTGAACACTCATTGTCCTCCTGGCAGTACATGGTCTCTTGGTACTTTTCGTTGCCCAAATTTTATTTCGAACTTTTCCCTGTGATTCATAAAATTGAACCCAAGTTTTAACACCTGTAACAACATAGCAAACTTATTTTTATCAGAATTTGGAGAAATTTTCAATATTTTCTTAGTAAATGTTACACGTGCCCTCTTTTGGTCGTCTGACAACAAATGTGATATCCAGCTTGTAAAAATCTTTCTAGCATGAAGCCGTATCTTCCGAATAAAATGCACTTAGGATATCGCAATGCCAGTTGCATTAGCTAGCTCAGGATTGGCATAGCGTGCGTCAGTGTTTATTAATTTTTGAATTGTCGCTTCCGCAGTCTTGCTGATATTGCTCATTTTTCTACCAGCCCTAGGGTTACCTTTCAGGCACTCATCACCCTCGCCGAATTTCTTTGTCCACTTGGCAACATATCTATGCTATATTGCATGGTTTCCATACAAAGTAAGTAAGGGTGCAAAGATCAGGAATCGATACAATCAAGTACCACACCTGACCCAGGATACCAATGGGAAAGTGACAAAAAAAAACACAAAAAACTCACAGTTAGACACCAAAAACGAGAGACAAGAGGTCATCCAATTCCCAGCAGGTGACCACAAAGCACATATAAACAGACGCGCACAAAGACAAAGAAAAAACAAGACAGAACAAAAACATAAAAGATCCACAAAAGAAGTACCGCCTTGGAACGGTCAGTAAATTATTTTACTGGAGGGCTTAAACCGGTTTAACGGCGCGCCAACCTCACCCTTAATTCAGATGTGGATCAAGACACATAGATATTTGGTTTGCATGAAAGACCCCTAGTTTATCAATGCATCATCTCCTAAAACATATAAATCAAGATATAACAAGGAGATAAAGCAACAATAAGGACTCAACAGTAAATAAAACTGAATAACGGAGCAAAAGAAATCCATCAGGTAAACCCCGGTGGGCCCGACAAACAGCCAAAGCATCAGGCCACTACCATCTCATCAATAGATAAGTCTTTAAGTCTGAACCATCATAGAGTCTGAAGTCTGACCCACCGGTGTGCAATTAAAAAGGAAAGCAAAGTTGCCAACCGTGATTGGGTTGACCACCAAGCATGCAGTTTGTTGCAATACATTAATGTTATAACCAATCTTTTTTATAATGGGAAATTATTTAATAAACTGCGCTGAGAAATTATAAGAGCCAACAAAGTCACCATAGAAATCAGGTTCCGAAAGTCTTTGGCGCAAAAAAGCCTGAATCTCGTTGAAAATGATTTTTGCATTGATTCCAAAACCGAATTTCTGTAGGATTTCCATCTTATTTTTATACCTATTTTACCACAGTGTCCAACGAGTAAATGTGTTCAGACCGAAATTTGGCGATGTAAACCTGGTCGAACATATACAAACTTGGTAATGCTGCAAATAAATATGCATGAATGATGTCAAACACTATTGCAGAACACTACAAAAGAGGCCAATAACAAGTAGTAAAGAACAACCCTCGTTACACATTTTTGCACAGCGTTTGATAGGGCACAACTATGCGCATCTGAAAAGTGGTGCGTTTTCATTGTACTAGAATATATATAAATATGAATGCCATAAAAAATACAAATAATTACACAGCATTGATATACCACAAACACAAACATAGGATGGATGGTTTTCGGATTGTATAATGCGTATGATGCTCTACCATATTGGCATAAAGACAACTAGAATGTTTATCTGGAGCTCTGCATTAAAAGGCCTTAAATAGCGGACTAGATGCTATTCTCCACAGTAATGACATATAAAAATGATACAACATGATTATGATGCTATTTGTACAAACCTGCAATATATCATACAAATATATTGAGAAAGAACAAGAATAAGTAGATATGAAACTGTATATAAATACATGTGTGTACTCTTCCACAAAGTGTTCATGACAGTGACGTAAGGTAAGTTCCAAAACCGTTATAACTTTCGATAACTGTAAGATAAACCGATAACTCTGCTAAATTTAGTACCAAAGTAGTAAGTGAGTTTTATCAGGAATTGCCACAATCACAAACTGCAGACAAACCCATAGCACCACGAGGAAGAGCCACAAAACAATCACGAGATACTAGAAAGACAAACTAAGCATAGCAACCAGCTCTCTCTTCCCCATCAATGGGGAGCGCAGTAGCTCAGTGGTAGAGTGCTTGACTCGAGACCGAGAGGCCGCGGGTTCGAGCCTTACCAGCGTCACTGCGTTGTGGTCCTTGAGCAAGACACATTTATCCTAGCTTAGTACTGGTTCAACCCAGTTCAACCCAATCCCTGTTTAACTGAAAGATTGTTGAAGGGACGTAAAAGAATCAAATCAAACAAACAAAACAATCCAAACTTCCCCATCAAGATGATTGCAAAACTAATATGGGCATAAAGTAACGTTCAACAAAACATAGAACAATTACAGACTCCACAATTGGAATAACACTAAACAACAAATCAATAACAACAGAACCACCGCTTTCGAACGGTAAGCAGCCTAAGCTACCGGGGGGGGGTGGGGGGGGGTGGGGGGGTTTAAATGCATTTATTGGTACCAAATCTTCGCCCTAGTTTCTGATGTTGTTGAAAGACAAGAACCGTTTAGGTCGCGTGGAAGCCTTCTTAGTAATGCAATATATCATCAAACCTCCCATGACCTTTGTGTTGGAATCTCCTCTGTTTAATTGTAGAGTCTGTGCTCGATAAGAGTAGGGTGACGGCACAGATTTACAGCTAGTAGTATGAAAGAAAAACAGAGTTTTCTACCCATATTTTAATTGGTTCTTGTCCAATGAGAAAACGGCTTTTGCTGATAATTCGTTAGGGTTATTCATACTATCCTATTCATTGAAAAAAATTATTTTCTTTGAAACTTTACTCTCGTCTTTTTTATGGACAATCCTTCATTAAGACTGCCCGACGTGCTTCCTAAACGAAGGATTCCTGGGCCCGGAATTACAATGCCTCCTTAGAGTTAAGGAAGACTTAAGTTAAGTATTGATTTTTCAGGATACGGAAAATAACATTTAAAACCGATTAAAATAAAAATAGTTTTATTTTTTCTGAAGATCACAATGATATCTTTGACCACAAATACCACATCGATCCAGGCAATTTATTTAGCATTTAATACAGCATGTTGAAATATCAATACTTAACTTAAGTTTTGCTTAACTTTAAGGAGGCATTGTAATTCCGGGCCCTGGAAGCAAAATGTCAAATAAACAGGTGAATAAACATCGGGATCTGTTGATCAGACGATCAAGAACAATCAGCATTATACCCAAACATATTACATCTGAACATATATGCTAACTTGTGATTTAACCGGTACACACAAATGAAGGCAGTCGGCAGTGTCCGCGAAGTCCCAAGAGTCAAGAAGTTAAGAGCGTGTATATTCTTCAACAGATGAGAGAAGCTTTCAGTCAACTGGTGTTCCTCTGTCATAGCTATATATGCAACGCTGTTCTATCGTAATATCCTTTATACGCATTACAAATATGCCTGTTTTAGATTACTTGAAATAACAAATTAAAATAGGCAGAGTAGGTTGGGAAACATTTTAAACTTTTTCACAGTTTTGCTATGGCGTTTACAGAGAATCAATATAATAGACGGATGGCTGAGAATGGGTTTGCTCCCCCCCCTAGGGAATTTTGCAGACATATCCTATCTTGTAGAGAATTGAAAGCCGAGTCTTTTAAGAGATGTTTGCACTCTGTGCTCCGGGGCGTTAGTCTGTAAGAGCCTGTAACATACGTTACTTAATCAAACTAAGAAAAAGTAAATGGAAAGTTTGGGCTACGAATTCAAGACATTAAATTATTCATAATTCAAAATCATTCATATAGTCTACATACTGGATATCTTAACTACATATGACAGCGATTTGAACAAAATTGCGGCTTCCTAAGGTGTCATATGCGTTACATAAATCAGATAACCCATTAAAATTTGCAAGTGTGGCTAACATCATTTACATTCACAATCTCTCTGTGTGTTTTACAAAATGTTTTTAACCATGTCTGACTAGCTTATGCAATTGGCTAACAGAAAAATTAAAGTTTGTTTCCCTAGCTTAAATATTTTGTTTGGAATAAGCAATTAAACAACCCTACCCCTACCCAGTTTTAAGGTGAAATGTTTGGTATTAAAACTAAAGTAAAAATTATTAAAAAATATTTGCAGTTGATGAATGTGTTTCATTGTTTGAGATTTGTTTGCTTATATGAAAAGACTCATAAATCTGCAAGTTTGTTGCAAAATTTTTAATATCAGAGGCTGTAACATATGTTACCTGATGTAATAAATGGGCAAGCTCATTGTCTTTACGTAAGATATGCCTAAGAATGTTTTAATCTCCTCGAGGGAATTTTGCAGACATACTCCTTCTTATAGTACAACTCAAGCTGCATCGAATAAGGGATGTTTGCACTCTCTATGTTGGGGCGTTAGTCTGAAACAGCGTGTTACATGCGTTACTATATCAAATAAAGGAAATTTAGTTTGAAAGTTTGAGCTAAAATTGTGAAAAAACTTGCAGCTGTTGGATATCTTACATTGTTTAGGGATTTTAAACTGGCGTCTATGATAAAGACTTATAGATCTGCTAGTTGTCATCAAGTTTTAAAGATCAGAGAGCGTTACATATGTTAGCGTGATAAGTAAAATCATCAAACAGTATTTTGACATCAAGCTGAGTAAGGGCCTGCTCCATCCTAATCCCCTTTGGAATTCTGCAGACAAATTACATCTTATGTAACCATTCAAGGTGCATTTAATAAGAAATGTTTGCACTCTGTAAGTCGGGGCGTTAGCCTGTAACAGCTTGTTACATATGTTACTATATCAATTTAAGAATAAGAAATTTGAATGTTTGAGCTACCAAAAGAAGACATTAAAATTATCTAATAAATTGACATTCTTATAGTCTTTATACTGGATGTCTTTACTACATATGGAAGCTGTTTAACATTAATATGACTAACTGTGGTGTTATGTGCGTTACATTAACCTAATTATAATTTAAAAGCTATAATTGTGGCTATCGTCATTTAGTTAAACAACTTCTATGACTTGGTTTCAAACTGTTTTATTAGAGTTTACAAACATATACTCAATTGATGAATAGGAAAAACCAAGTTTGCTTTTCTATCTTAAATATATTGTCTTATAGGAGCTAATACACAGCCCTACTCCCAGTTTTACAGAGAAGCGATTTTTGTTATTACCCTTTAAGAAAACACATGAAAGCTATTACAGCCTGTGGATATTTTTCATTTTCTTAGTCTGTCTTGCTTGTATATCTGCAAGATGTCATTAAGTTTAAGATCAGGACACTTAATGTGTACTTATAAGTGTTTGGTGCCAAAACACTAGAAATTATATTCATTTCTGATTATCAAGCCCATGGACTGTTTTTACAGATGTTATTAATGACCTTTTGGACACATTTCCTAATACTGTGCATATAATGCTAAATATAGAGCCACAAATAGAAAAGATTGCTTTACATTTTTACAAGAAAATACAATAAATGAAATGGTCCAAACTATTTCTCATCGATTTAACACTCATGTTAAACATTTGTCGTTGTCTGCGTCTGTGGTAATCATTATAATCACACGCCTCCTTGCAACTAGTAGAATCATCACACAATATTTCAATCATTTCCTGTTATTCAATTTTACCACCAGTCCACTCAAAATTGATGAGCCATTATCAACTTTCCAATTTTGCCATTTATGGCTTGGAACATACGGAAACTGATATGAATTCCTAATAGTTGGCTCTTTGAGTATGTTTTTCATGTGATACTCTGCAAGTAGGAGAAAGACTAAAGCTTTACAAGGAGGAAAACTATGCCATTAAGAGCAATGAGTACCTGGACTGATGTACGATATTTCTGTGATAAAGAATCATAGCTGGTTAACTTTTATAAATGTAGCCTTTCCATACATGCAACCCACATATTTTCATCTTATAATGTCTCTGCACTTATTATCTTTCCCCAAGCATTCAAAAACTTATTTGAAGTCTTAGTACTTCTGAAGTGCTGAAACCGAGGTAACTCTTTCCCTTCAGATAAACAAACTAGATGTATCACAGCAGGTAAAGCAATGAAATGCAGGATGAACAGAGCGCAAATTAGACCCTTTCAATTCAATGATTCACTAAGTTTCTAAGATAAGAGCGCTTATTAAAGAATGTAACATATAAAACTCGTCATATTAAATGAGCAAGGGCATTGTCATGACATCCTTTTGGATTACACAGTCAGAGGCAAGTGTTTTCAATTTCAGTGTTTTCAATTGATCATGAAATGAGGCACCTTATCTTTACTCTGTATAAATCTTCCATAGAGCATAATATAGAACTACTGGTTATCACATTCTACCTATAGTCCACTCTCCTTCTTTTTAATGCAACAGCTAATGATATGGCTGCAAAAACTGAGAAATCATAGGTTTTACATTATTTTAAGACATGCTTCAATGTACTGACATCAAAAAACAACCAACTGCAAACATAATTGATGGCAATGTCCAACTTGAAAAAGTTCATAATCTTTCTCTTATACCAGATAACTTTCAAGGTATAACAGAAATTGTTTCAGACGGTCTGCCAAAACCATCAGGAGTCAACATTGTAACTAAAGAAAACTTATAAAGTTCTTTGGGCGCAGCAAAATACTATTGATCTAAGACCTGAGGACTTAAGCACCAAAAGACTGGATAGGTTCCATGGCAAATGATGCAAAAAAGCAGCCTATCAAATTTCTGTTTGACCAATGTCAGAAATCTTAAAGTATTCTTAGAGGTACACGGTAGAGATATAGTTTTTGCAAAATCAGAGCAAAGTTATCATTTGACTTGCACGGATGCAGAGGCAGCTGCAGTTAGATTGCTCTTGCCACTTCACAGGAAGAGATATATACCAGAGTCATACTCCATTGTATGCATATATGTGAAATTGCATTAAACCCATATTTAATCAGGTGTTTGATCCCATGACACTGACATGCTGTTTCTGCTTTTGAAGAATGCTAAGGATTCAAGTTTGGCTGAGTCAAGTTGTTTGACGCTGGCACTGGCCACACATACAAAGAAAATTAAGTCTTTTGATGGCAAATGAGGAGGATCACACGAAATGCTTATAAGTGATGTTTGTCACAATTACCAGTTTTAAAAAGTAATCTTAATTAATGTAACACATATAACACCATAGGAAGCTGTATATTTGTTAAAAAATCTTTTCTTATGTATCAAAAATATTCAGCATGCAAACTACATGAATAATTTAAATAAATAGATAGTTTTATGTCTTCTTTCTGTTTCTCAGACTTTCAATTCATTTATTCTTAAATTGATATGGTAACATACGTATCATACCATTACATGCCTAATCCCTAGTTAATAGAGTGCAAACATCTCTTATTTGATGCAGCTTGAATTGTTCTTTAAGGTAGGATATGTCTGCACAATTCCCAAAGGGGTGGAGAGGAACAGGATTGTACTCAGTTTGCAGTCCTAAGACAATGCCATGATTCTACTAGTTGTGATGAAATGGGTGATTATTTTGCCATAGAAGCAGACACAATGATAGCCATTGTGAGGGTGACTTGAATAAAGATTGTTTTTGAATAATTTTATTTAATAGGAATATTTATTAAATTGTGTCATTTAAATGAGAACTATTACTTTCTATCTATATGTCAATATATTTTAGTATTATAGGCATTAGGAAATATGTGATTAAAAAGGTTATATATAACATAGGTAACACAATTCCATGGGCTTGTTATCAGCAATGACTGTAATTACTAAGACTAAGGCACCAGAGGCTAGAGATTAATAGGTAAACATGTGAAAAACGGTATTTTTCTTAAAATATCATCTCTTACTTCCAAGAAAATTTCCTAGCTCATTCATTATACCATGTAACATACGTTACATACTTTGATAAGTGCTCTGATCCTGATGTCAAACTTGCAAATGTATGATTCTTTATTGCATTAGCAAGACAGTGCCAAAAATGTAAGATATCCACGAGCGTCAAATATTTTCATATATTTTTCTTCAATAATAGATACCAAAATTGGATACTTAAAATTGGGGGTAGGGTTGTTTAATAGCTCATATAAAACAATGTATTTGAGATAGAAAAGCAAACTTTGTTTTTTCTAATACTCAAATGAGTATTTTAGTAAACTAAGATTAAAAACACTTGTAAAAATGCACAAATCGTCTGTAAAATGAATGATGTTAGTCACGATTTCAACTTTCAAAGGGAAATTTAATCTATGTAACGCATATAACACCATTGAAGGCTGTAATTTTGTTTAAAATGCTGCTTTTATGTTCCTTAGGCATCCAGCTTGCAAACTACATAAGGAATTGGAATAATTAGATGGTTTAATGTCTTCTTTCTGTAGCTCAAACTTTCATTTTGATTTTTTCCTTAGTTTGTTACAGTAACATATGTAACAGGCTGTCAGAGACTAACGCCCCGGAGCACAGAGTGCAAACATCTCTTAAAAGATGCGGCTTGAAATTTTCTTCAAGATAGAATATGTCTGCAAAATTCCCTAGGGGGGGGGGGGGGGGGGGAGCAGGACCTTTTTTAGCTCGAAGTCTATAAGGGAAATCCCCTTTAAGACCCAATAAAATCATCTATTGAGTGCCCGGGTAATTAAGCTGACTAAGTAAGACATCCTGGAACACAAGGCCTATCTTTGACACAATATTCGGACAAAATTTGAGCTAAACTTTGAAGGTGGGTCATGTTAATGCAAAATTGTGCATGCTTTCATCAAACTACTTAAAATCGGTTTACCTCCGGCCGTATCCAATTAATATTGACTTGTATACAAAACTACAGATTGAGCCAGCACATGAAATTTTGATACGTATCACACCGTCGAACAGCGAATACTCAGACGAGTCCACGGAAATGCAAATAATCGCCTGAGCTTTCGTAGTTCGCATACACAGATAATCGAAGTCGATAATGACTCAAACTAGATATTAGACCTCTAGTCCAGCGAGATACATGCATGCCAGCATTGGTGTTTAAAGTAGGCTTTTGTGCATAAGTGAAAGTTTCAAAATCCCATGTGCGTCCCATTGCTTTACAAGCGTAAAATATTTTATGGACAGGTCTTACCATTCTGTACATTTGTTCCCAGTCCCATTTACAATAAGCACTACGGTAGTGACCTCCTATCACGCTTGGCAGCTTGCCAGCGCATTCCTGCAACCTTTGTTTTGCCATCCAATCAGAATCGAGCGCCCTGTCTTAGCGGCGTGGGCAGCAGCAACGTGGCATTACTTTTGGAGAATTCTCAGAGGCCAGACCTCGCTCAAAAAAAATTTCGCTAAAATTTATCCACCTCCTCCCATTCCGCCTCCTCATAAGGTGTATTATACTTAATGGTCTTATTGTAGTGGATTTCTACCGCTAATTTCTATATAATTGTTTTCAATATATTTAGTGTATGTTTCTAGTAGGCACTAATATGTTGGTCTCATTCTTTGTTGTAAATATATTTTGTGCCTGGGGTACTACCTTAGACAGATCCCCTGCCTCAGAGTACAACCAAAGACAGATCTCGGACCTAATTCACCTGTGTGCATTAAGTTGGGCAACTCTGACGATAATTTTGGGGCTTTGCCATGGGGTACTACCTTAGACAGATCCCCCTCCAGAGTACAACCCTAGACAGATCTCTGACCCAATACTCCAAACTAGAGTCTTATGCTAGTTTACTTATGATTATTATGTTTTCTATTATTTTTTCTGGTGCGTGAATCAGGGTACAACCTTAGACAGATCCTTACATCAGAGTACAACCTAAGATAGATCTCTGAAGAGGTACAACCAGGAGACAGATCCTCTTGCGCTAGTGCCGGCGCTTTTCTTCCGCCCAGATTTGTAGAAATGTTCATATTGATGGATTGTTTTAGTCATAAAAATATCAAGTGATTGATTAATCGGCATTTCAATAAAATGCCCTTTCACAACACAACACATCTTCATTATCATTTCCCCAAACTAGCTGCACTCCGCACCAAGTCCTGAACCATAAATATATTCAAATTAGTCGTAAAACTAAATTTCCGACAGTATATCCGCCGATATAACTCCCCAAATGAAAAATTTGAATACGGTTATGTCCTAATCAAGTGTAGCTATTATGCTTAACAGCAATTTAACCGCGACATGTGATTTCCAACAATGTGATGTTTTGATCAGTTGTTCGAAACATTAGAAGAGAAGAAGTAGTATTAGCTCGACTCCGCTTAGGTCATACAAGAGTCACTCATTCATACTTACTACAAGGTGAAGAGCTTCCTCAATGTGTTGGTTGCGACGCACCTTTCACTGTACGTCACTTCCTTTTGGAATGTGGCGATTTTGCACAAGTAAGAAATAATTGCTTCCATGTTGATAACATGAAAGAGTTATTTCAAGATATACATATTGATAGTATTATGACATTTTTAAGACAAATAAATCTTTTTAACAAAATCTAATTGCTGTTTTTAAAATCATGTTTTGTTTTACATTTGTATCAGACCATAATACAGACTATATTATGTTGTATTCTGTTCAGTTAAAGAACATGTACAGTTGTCTGAATAGCTCTTTGAAACTGTCAGATATTGTACGTGGTCTCTCCTGTCAACAATCGTATTGCAACTTTTTATCATAAAACAAACTCATCATCACCATTCCTTTTATTTTATCTTATAAATTTTTAACTTTTTCCATCCTCATCATGTTTAGTTAATACCGCCTGACGCTAATGACCCACAAGGGTTGATGCGTCGTTAAGCACCAAACAAACAAACAAACAAAGACTCAGACGAGCCTGGGTAGCCTCCTTTTAAGCTTAGAAAATCCAAATGTTGTTCAGTCAGTAGCTTAACAGTCATATAATATTCAAGCGACTAACAAAGGCTCTGATCAGACTGTGCGTATGCGATGGCTGACCTGAGCCCTTGCTGGTCGCACATACCACATTGTTGGACATCTCATGTCACGGCTCAAATATCAATGGTACTAATCAGACTGTGTGGACATTCAGGCTACATGTAATATGCGCATATTTAGCTCACACGCAACAGTCAAGCTATCTCGTGAAACAACCCATTTATAGTGCCTCACGATTATACAATATTACAAGTGCATCACCAAATATTTTTAAGTTTGTTTTTATTACATATATCTTTAAGTTCAAATTCATATCATTTGAATTCTAGTCAAAATAATGGTACTTCAAATTGAATGATATTCTCAGAAGGGCCATTGCTATACCATTATCAATATTTGCTATCCCGAAAAACAAATATAGAATCGTATTTTTAATATTACCTTACAAGAAGAGACAATCACTCGACTAGTGAAGTGATATGAAATAAAATGTCTCCCTCCAAAGTAGTCCATATCCCAAGTACATCACTCAAAGTACTTAATAGATCTTATTGTCCAAACGTTTTCTTTTCAAACTCAATCAGAATAATAATACTTCAAATTGAATAATGCACACAGAAGGGATGTTGTTATACTGATATCAAGTTTAACGTTTGTCATACTTATCACCGTATATGGATAGGAAGCATGCAACTTTACTAGAAGAGACGCTAACCCAGAGGTTATTTATACATGTATTATAGTCCTGCCGCAATAATAAGAAACGCGAAAATCTGGAATATTATTTTATTACTTGCATTTTTCCAAAAATAAAGCTCAAATCTTGATTTAGAATATCCTGCAGTGTCAGAAGAAAATTGTTTGAATAATCACCTACCACTGCCGTGACCCCTAATCTCTTGGGATTTTTAGGCTTTCTGAAAAGCGGTGGGGAATTTAAACGGTGTAACAGCCATGTGAAGGCCTATATATCTGTCCTTAAATCTCTACAGGTAAGTGTCAAAAGCATTACACATTTTAAAAGCGTGATTGTTTTGTACAAGTCAGTTTTATTTTTTGATTGCGGTGTTGGAATAGTGATACCCTCTACCTGGTTGTCTATTTACATAAACTGACTTCAACGGGCTTGCGGGAAGGAGACGTTTAAAGATAACCAATATTGAAACCCCAATGTAAATTGCAGTTGTCGAGCTCCTTATCTAATTTACGCAAGCCACTTTCAGGATAGGGTACTGAAGTACACTACGATATGAAATAAAACAATGTTTTCAAAAGCAGATAACTACATGAACGTGGGATGTTTTCAGTCTGCTACTTCGTGTGGTAAATGTCCATATATTGGTGATTTATACCTGCAAAAAAAATTGATATTGCTTTATATTCTATGAAATACCGAGGCTGCCATTTTGGTTAAAATCCTCGTTGATGCTACATTTTCTGGCATTCCATTGACAGAGTCGTTTTTGCGCGAACGAATACATTACATAGCTAAAAATTATACGAAAATCATTTGGTCGCTTTGATGTTCGAATGCAAGTAATATAGCAGATTTTAAAATGTCCATATTCAATTTTGTTCACAAAGTACCACAAAGTACGACATTTGAAATAAGAAAATCACTTAAAAGAATACCATCTCTGCTTTACACTGAAATGGATCAGACAAAATACCGCGTTTCATCGATGTTTGCATTCGGATGCATTATTATGGACATTGTTACACGTATTTACATGAACATAATCTGGACGGCTAATTTTAGACAGTAAAATAACAGGAAACGAAAATGGTACACCACTCAGATGAGATACTCCTAGATATTGGTTTCATTTTAACCAGGCTGCTGCCAATGCACCGTGTGTATCGAAACTGCGATACAATCAAAATTGTCCTTTCCTAGTACAAAGCCAAATTTCCTATTTTCAAAAACCATGCGTATTTTAGTGTTATGTCCATTGCTTTAAACGACGTCAACGTAAGAGGGGGTAAGGTAATAAAACCGTTTGCACGAGAGATCGGTAGCGGTCAAAAGTTTGTATCGTTATAGCAGATAAAGCGGAAATGAGTCAGAAAACTATGGATATGTGATTCATGCATGTTAAATGTTTGTTTCAGAAAATACTGCAAGCCTTTCTACCTTTGTTAATATGAGTCTTTGCAATTCAGAGGAAAATATATGCAGTGTATATAAGTGTGCTTTTTAAAAAGTCTGTAACTTATAAAATTTGGAAAGATAAATTAATGTTTCATGCACCATTATTATGGCAACACTTTGATCTTTCATTTGGCATAAAGCATACAATCCTAACGCGTTTGTGGATGGAGTTATGAAAGGGTTTTCATTACATATTGAACTCCCCTCGTATTTTACATTTTCCAAGGCCTTTTTTACTCAAAAATCATAACTTCAAGCCCCTTTGGATGGCTGGATGGTTGAATGGATTAATTGATGAATTGATGGGCAGTTGGACGGAGTGTTTTGATAGAAGAATGGATGGATGAACGGGTGGAGGGGGCTTGGTTACATGCCGTCGTTCTGTTAGGTTGGGTTTTATTGCATTGTAACTGTAGGAGGATTTGAGCCAGCCTTGTGAATAGTTCTTGTTGCATTGCAAACCAGCCGAGTCTTTTTGCAAGGCGTAAATGATGATTCAGACTTATTTTAGTAAACTTTAAGCCGACAATTATGAATAAAAACTCAATGACAATGCTTAAACACGTGTATGATTCTCGTTCCGGAGCGTTCACTTCTATACAACCAGCGTAGAAAATAGTAAGTGAGTATGATCAGGAAATACCACAATCACAAACTGCAGACAACCCCGTGGCACCGCGAGGAAGAGCCGCTCAACCATCACGAGACACCAGGAAGACAAATTAAGCAAAGCAACCAGCTCTCTCTTCCCCATCAAGATGATTGCAATACTAGAATGGACATAAAGTAACGCACAACAAAACATAGAACAATTACAGACTCACACAATGGGAGTAACAATAAACAAAAAGTCAACAACAACAGAACCACCGCCTTAGAACGGACAGCAGCCTAAGCCACTGGGGGGGAGGGGGGGGGGCTTAAATGCATTTTACTAATACCAAATCTTCGCCCTAGATTCTGCTGTTGTTGAAGAACAAGAAATGTTCAGCTCGCATGGAGGCCATCTAACTAATGCAATTTATCATCATGGAAAACACTCTAATCAAATTAACACTCCATGATGAAACAAAGAAAAGGGTTCATGACTCACAGATAGTCAGAGCTAAAGAAAACCTCAAGTTGAGCCTCGGTGGGTCCAGCTACAGATAAGCATCAGGCACCAACCCACCGATTAAAGCTTTACGTCAGAGCCGTCATAGAGTCTGAGGCCTGACCCACCGTCGTGCAATTAAAGAGGAAACCATAGCTATAAACCGTGATTGGGTTTACAACTAGGCATGCAGACTGTCGCATGATATCCAAATTATATCCAACCCTTATATAACGTTTTACTATCTTTTTGAATTGATCACAAAGCTACAAACTATTGGCATATCCAGGAGAAAAGACGCGCTCACAGCAATAATTTATGACAAAGGTAAAGAAAGCCCCCTTTTCCATCTTACACAACCAGTCACTTTTTCATGGCTGTCAAAGGTTGCTTTAAAGGGACTATTGTTGTTAAATTGCATAGAGCCACAGGTGTAAATAATTGCGCTTAACATTAGAAAACAATACAATATCGGGCCACTATCGGCCCGCCAACTAACGCCAGTTTAACGGCGGAACGCTGGCGGGCTGATTGTAGCACCTTTTTATGTGCTTACGGACTGCTTGTTGTTTGTGAACGGGATTACTTAAACATATTTTACAAGGCAGTGAGAAGTAAATGTGCTAACAGACTACACTGATAATAGACATAAACAGAATTCAACGTGCAACCCCATAATGCTACGGTTCCCGTAATTATCATAAATGTTTACACACCTACATGTACCATTTTAACTCTAATATACGTGGCAAAAATTAAGGGATATTTGGGTTTGCTGTCGAATAACAGAAAGCAAGCGTTTGGTAAAATCATTTTAAATTCATATATTTGATTAAATCAGTCCATCTGCAGTAAAAATATAACATTGGTTCAAATCTGTCCCAGAGGATTCCTTGGAGAAAATTGTATGGAGAACCACTGGGGTCACCAACAAAACTTCACAGATTTACCAGTCACTTTTTAAAGGGGAACGGACAAAAGCCCACTGGGACAAAAGCCCACTAGGACAAAAGCCCACTGGACAATATCCCACTGGACAAAAGTCCACTGCTTAATTTGGCAGGGTGGACAAAAGCCCACTTCTTCGAAAAAAATAGGTTTAAGTCTTTTATAAAACTGTTAACCCTGATCAGACTGCTCCTTCAGGGTAAATCACACTTGCAGTGTGTTTTCACTGACATTATTATTTCTCCTGTATGTTGTGACAAACAACTTAATTTAGGTGTTAAAAGCCATTGATATTTGAAGAAAATCAATTTACAGTTTGGGTCAAACAATCTATTATAATTGGGAAACATATGTCTAATTACTCCAAATGCCCTTTGATCTGTCATTAACAATTAGCATGCACTTTTATGAGAGGTGTCAAACAAAAAGAGATGTTTGAAATTTCAGATTTGAGAAGGGAGATTCTTTATCTTAGATCCGTCTGTCTGCTTTCCCCCAAAGGGGGGTACTCTTATACTTTCATACATACGTAGGCTCGGGCTATTTTTTGGGTTCAAAATTTTGTATTTCAATACTTTTAGGGGCTTTCAGAAAACTGAATATTTTTGGAGGTATGAAGATTTTGTGGATATTTTTGGGGGGTCATCACAAAATTAGACTAGGGTCTTTCTTGAAGGTCAATGTACAAAATGGAGGATATTTTTTGGGTTGCTAAAATTTCAAATATTAATTTGGGGTGCTTGAAATTCTTGATATTTTTGGGGGGTGAACGCTTGATGCTTGGTCCGAGCCTACGTATGAAGAAAAAATGAGAGTACCCCCCTCAGTTCAAACCTATCCCTGTTAAATGCATATAAATGGGCTTTTGTCCTAGTGGGCTTTTGTCCTAGTGGGCTTTTGTCCTACACTCCTTTTTAAACACGTATTTAAGCTTACTGACATATGCAAGACAACATTTCAGGATTACATGTAACGTCGCACAGGAAAGAGGTTCAATAACTGCTGTGTTATTGTTCAGTATCTTTGGTACTGAGGAGGCAGGCTTATTTTATGCGGAAGGATAAGCATTGCGTTTCTGGTCAGAGCTGGTATCGTGCAGTGAAAAATGGTACTTTGGTGTTTAAATGTGTGTTGGGTTCTTTAGTCTAGTACAAGAAATAACGAAGACAATTTACAGTTTGACGTCCTTTATGGAAATCCACAATTAAATATTCTGTATATCATAACAAAGTACATTCAAAACAAATCTATCTTTTCTTCTTTAATAAACCTTAAGTGTTCGACTGGTGATCCAGCTATTGATATTAATCTATTTGGATATCCAAAACTTGTATTTTACAAAGTATAATTTTCTTCTATTAAGTAATTTCCAAGTTCAACTGGTATTCCAGATATTAATTAAGACTGCTTTTTGGAAATCCAAAACTTGTATTTCACGACGGTGTACCAATCGTGCTCAGGTATAAACTCTAACTTATCTCTTGAAGAAAGGTAATTCTTCACCCATTCGCTACTTTGCGGATAACCAATCAAATCGCTATATAAATAATGATATGCACCCTTTATATCTTAATTTTGAGAAATGGGCGGAGACAAGCAAATCATGGCGCTCCCATGTTTATTCCCATCATCATCATCATCATCATCATCATCATCATCATCATCATCGAAATACCAATCATCATCCATGGTAATAGAAATGTGTATTTTTCAAACCCATGATTCGTTATAATTACTATTATTATAATTATTATTATTATTATTATTATTATTATTATTATTATTGTTATTATTATTATCATTATTGTTTTCTTGTTGCTGCTGCTGTTGTTGTTGTTTTGCATAAAGCAGTAAAATCATTCACTATCATCGTCTGGTCAACGATAATGTCGTCGTCGCGATTATAGTTGTTGATGAATTGTTGTTTTTTGTTGTTGCTGTTGTTGTTGTTGTTGTTGCTGATGTTTTGTTAACATTATCATTGCTACTGTCGTTGCTGTTGTGCCTCGAGAAATAATGGCATTCATTTTTCTCGTCTTATCAAGAAATAATGGCATTCATTTTTCTCGTCTTATCATCGTCATCGCGATCATATTTGTAGTTGCTGTTGTTGTTGTTAGCATTAATTATCATTGCCGACGTCATTGCTGTTGTGTATTAAGCAGTGCTATCGTCCTATCAACTATAATGTCGCCATTGTGATCATATTAGTAGTAGTAGTAGTAGTAGTAGTAGTAGTAGTAGTAGTTGTTGTTGTTGTTGTTGTTGTTGTTGTTGTTGTTAAAAAGCCTACGAACCTTGCAAATCTTTAATGCTCAGTTTGTTAAACAATCTTCTGATGACCTTTGTCATAAATAAGCGTTCGATAGAACATAGTTACATGTATCATTCAACTGATCTTTTAATACGAAGCTAAATTTAATGCATCAAAATCACTTTTCCAAATCACTTTTCCAAACATTTTCTAACTATTATTATCGAGTTTGGTATCAAAATAATGCTTACATTCTCTATATTTCAAAGCTGGTACTTACACTGGCATATTTTATAATTTACAAAAATGCTTTCGAGTCGAAATATACTAAAGTATAAGTTCTTTCTTAAATGCCCGTTATCTTCTTACATAAATCTGTCAAAGGTTAATATCACGTAAAATTTCGTCATAAAGCCATAAGAGATCCTAATCAAACAGAAGATAGAAATTAACGATGTAAGATTAGCGCATTTAGATTGCACCCTCTGTCCAATAATAGATATACGTGGTCTGACAATTAATTCTATCTAGAAGAGTGTTTGATAAGCAAATATGTTAAAGTTGACCGGATTAGATGAAATGATACGAACTAATATACTTTAAATTACCATTTACCTGTCGGTACATGCACGTACGTCTGTCCGTTTGACTGTCACCTATTTTCAATTTCAAATGCTTCATTTTAAGCTGTTTTACATAGGTATATTAATTTCATTCATCATTTAATTACTTATTCTTTTGCGCTGATTTTTTACAGCACAACACCATCCCCTCCCTCTTTTAATTTCACTCCTGTGAAATGCAAAGAAGGTTAACGGTGTTTCATGGTTTAAATATTTTTTCGAAATGCAGTACATATGTACCTATATATTTAAATTTTACAAATACGATAGAATAATTAATCAACTCAGTCTGTTTTTGAAAACTTAAAAATAAAGTTACAATAATTGAATGTATGTGCAAACCTTGACTATTGGCAGTATTTACTTTCTGGGAGGTAAAGTTTCATCGAGTCTCCTCAATATGTCTAAAACTGAAGAGTCAGCCTCAATCGGTTCTAATATTTTTCTGCATGCTGCAGCAAAATGATTAGATTTACCGCAGATAGCACATGTTTTACCTTGGGACATGCATTTCGGATGCTCATGAAAACTCGAACTCCCACATCTGCCACACTCGAAATTTCTACGGTGACGAACTGCATTCGCTGTCATTTTGTATAATGTATTTAGTACATGAACTAGCTCCTCTTTAACTGCCTTATAGCGTTCCCTTGCGTCGAATGCATAATTCAAAGCTTTGGAATTGAAATAGTAAATCTCATTTCTTTGAAATGTCAGACTTTTTATTTCTAATTCCATAGTACGTATTTTAGACTCTAAATCAAACATTTTGGATTCCAACTGAGAAATTTGAGATTTTTGATCTTGATCTATTTGCACTAGGTTCGAGCTTTGAATTTCTGCATCCGTTTTCTGTTGCTCACACAAAGTCAGTCTATCTTTAACCCGTTCAAGCTGCAGTTCTCCTCGATGGATCTGTTGTTCCGCATCGTGACGCCGACGCTGTTCCCTGCTCAGTTGATTTTGTGCGTCCTCTAGCTTCACTTGGAGATTCGTCTTGGCTTTTACGTATTCTTCTTTGTCACACAAAGAAGCCACATATGCTTTTTGCAGTTTCCCATGGTATTGTTTCACCATCCCCGTGTTCTTTGGAAAGAACGAACATAGTTCATCATTGGGAACATTCCAAAAAGGTAATATCTTCGACGTCTTCTTAAATATAAAGGCTTGCATCCGCTCAGCATCACGTTGTTTCGATTTGGCTGATTTAAGCTTGTTTCCTTTAAACCAGCATACAACTTGAAAATGTCCCACTCTGGAGCAATTGAAGCAAAGCGCATTCAAAGCACGACACTGTCCTAGAAGATGAACGTGTCCACATCGTGTGCACGGAGAACTTCGAGACACATGCACAGATCCTCTATCGTTCCTGTTATAATAATTCATGTTGAATTTAATGTTTCTGGGGAATTTAACGTTGATTTAGAACCACTCGCTTAGCTAATCAAGAGGTAGGATCGTCCTCTCTTCCCACCACGTATCGTGCAGTGAAAAGCTGGTATAGTGCGACCAGGTAACGGACGTTGGGCGTGTCAGACAAAGCACTGCCATTCACTGTCAATTTAGACTGGTCAACAGTAAGTTGGGTAAAACAGCATAGGTACGCTTTAATCGTGCAAAACAACTGAACCGCAGACGACAAAGGTGGCCTTCTTTAGTATGCTTGGTAAACATTCGCAAGCAAATCTAAACAGAAAAAATGTATTAGATAATATTATGTTTTCGATGAAACTATTCTTCCAAATTTTTTTTGTTTGGCAAGAAAATGATTTGGGGTTGAGCTCCGACTTCGAAAAAAATAGCATTACAAAAAAAAAAACAATAACATCCAAACAGCCCACTTCCTTGCACAAAATTCGGCATGATAAGGGTTCAATATCTTGACCACGGGGAAAGGGTACACTGATCTTTTATGAAACATTAAAACTTATTTCATTTTCGAAAATTGATTTTTTATTTTTTTTTCTTGTCTAGTACAAGACACATGTACATGTTTAAGATACATGTACGTGCATATTTCAAACAACAGCTTAGCATAGGTATGTCTGCACTGATCAGATTCATCGGCAATAATTCGAAACCTTTTTTTCACGATACTGCAACTATAAAACTACAGGTATATTGGTGTGGAGAGTTTCACAGATGGATGAATACGCATACAATGCGACCTGACTAACCGATTTGCAAATGTATTAGTCCAGGGGTTGAACTTAGCTAAGAACCGCCCAACGTCTCTTATCTGGACGGAGTATACTTTGGTGTTTAAATGTGTGTTGGGTTCTTTAGTCTAGTACAAGAAATAACGAAGACAATTTACAGTTTGACGTCCTTTATGGAAATCCACAATTAAATATTCTGTATATCATATCAAAGTACATTCAAAACAAATCTATCTTTTCTTCTTTAATAAACCTTAAGTGTTCGACTGGTGATCCAGCTATTGATATTAATCTATTTGGATATCCAAAACTTGTATTTTACAAAGTATAATTTTCTTCTATTAAGTAATTTCCAAGTTCAACTGGTATTCCAGATATTAAGACTGCTTTTTGGAAATCCAAAACTTGTATTTCACGACGGTGTACCAATCGTGCTCAGGTATAAACTCTAACTTATCTATTGAAGAAAGGTAATTCTTCACCCATTCGCTACTTTGCGGATAACCAATCAAATCGCTATATAAATAATGATATGCACCCTTTATATCTTAATTTTGAGAAATGGGCGGGGACAAGAAAATCATGGCGCTCCCATGTTTATTCCCATCATCATCATCATCATCATCATCATCATCATCATCATCATCATCATCATCATCGAAATACCAATCATCATCCATTGTAATAGAAATGTGTATTTTTCAAACCCATGATTCGTTATAATTACTATTATTATAATTATTATTATTATTATTATTATTATTATTATTATTATTATTGTTATTATTATTATCATATTGTTTTCTTGTTGCTGCTGCTGTTGTTGTTGTTTTGCATAAAGCAGTAAAATCATTCACTATCATCGTCTGGTCAACGATAATGTCGTCGTCGCGATTATAGTTGTTGTTGAATTGTTGTTTTTTGTTGTTGCTGTTGTTGTTGTTGTTGTTGTTGTTGTTGTTGCTGATGTTTTGTTAACATTATCATTGCTACTGTCGTTGCTGTTGTGCCTCGAGAAATAATGGCATTCATTTTTCTCGTCTTATCAAGAAATAATGGCATTCATTTTTCTCGTCTTATCATCGTCATCGCGATCATATTTGTAGTTGCTGTTGTTGTTGTTAGCATTAATTATCATTGCCGACGTCGTTGCTGTTGTGTATTAAGCAGTGCTATCGTCCTATCAACTATAGTGTCGCCATTGTGATCATATTAGTAGTAGTAGTAGTAGTAGTAGTAGTAGTAGTAGTTGTTGTTGTTGTTGTTGTTAAAAAGCCTACGAATCTTGCAAATCTTTAATGCTCAGTTTGTTAAACAATCTTCTGATGACCTTTGTCATAAATAAGCGTTCGATAGAACATAGTTACATGTATCATTCAACTGATCTTTTAATACGAAGCTAAATTTAATGCACCAAAATCACTTTTCCAAACATTTTCAAACTATTATTATCGAGTTTGGTATCAAAATAATGCTTACATTCTCTATATTTCAAAACTGGTACTTACACTGGCATATTTTATAATTTACAAAAATGCTTTCGAGTCGAAATATACTAAAGTATAAGTTCTTTCTTAAATGCCCGTTATCTTCTTACATAAATCTGTCAAAGGTTAATATCACGTAAAATTTCGTCATAAAGCCATAAGAGATCCTAATCAAACAGAAGATAGAAATTAACGATGTAAGATTAGCGCATTTAGATTGCACCCTCTTTCCAATAATAGATATACGTGGTCTGACAATTAATTCTATCTAGAAGAGTGTTTGATAAGCAAATATGTTAAAGTTGACCGGATTAGATGAAATGATACGAACTAATATACTTTAAATTACCATTTACCTGTCGGTACATGCACGTACGTCTGTCCGTTCGACTGTCACCTATTTTCAATTTCAAATGCTTCATTTTAAGCTGTTTTACATAGGTATATTAATTTCATTCATCATTTAATTACTTATTCTTTTGCGCTGATTTTTTACAGCACAACACCGGCCCTGCTTAATTAAACTCAAACTGGCCAAAAATATGGCATTAAATCATTTCAGACGACTGTCTACGGCTCATTAAGCACCACATATCATCCTGCAGGATGACAGAACAAAGCCACATATGCTACCGAAGGACTCCCAAAATACTGAAAGATTAATTTTTGACAATTTATTGGTGACCCCAGTGGTCTTTATCACAAACGAATCTTTTGGAACCAATTTGGACCTACGGATTTGTTTACTGTAGATTGAATGGTGTAATCAAATATATAAAATGCAGATGATACTAATCTCTTCTTTTTTTGCTAATCCATGGTAAACCAAAACATCCATTATTTTTTGTCACGTATATTAAAATAAGTACTGTGAAACAAGATGAAATAGAAAGAAATATTGTATAAATAGCAATCAATGTGAATCGTGATAATACAGCTGCTAAAAAACACTGCTACATACTGATCGAGTTTAACACTGTTAAATACAACTTTTCTGTTCATGTCTCCTAGTGTTAATATTGTAAATTCGGAAATTTTCGCGAGAATTTTATTTCCGCGAATAGTGCTAAAATACATATTTGCCACGTTAACAATTCGCGACTTTTACACGATTTACCTACATTAGTAAAGGACAAAGAGTTTTCGCCATTTATCGAGGGTTTCATTTTCGCGAAACTTCGCGTACGCAAAAATGTAAGCCTCGCGAAAATTTCCGAATTACATTATAGATTTTCCAGCGTATATACTCAAAGCTATGTTGATTGTTTATATTTGCATCTTTGGTCTTTTAAACTTAATCTTGTCAAGTATTACTACAATATGAGCCGCGTCATGAGATTTCCAACAATGTGGTATGTGCGACCAGCAAAGGCTCAGACCAGCCTGCGCATACGCACAGTCTGATCAGAGCCTTTGCTTGTCGCATGAATATTCTATGACTATTAAGCTACTGACGGAACAGCATTTGGAGTTTCTAAGCTTAAAAGGAGGCTACACAGGCTTGTCTGAGTCTATACTTGTCAAAATGCCACATTGTTGGAAATCACATGTATATATTTCTTTAAACATACGTTAAACCAACGCACAGATCAGTCTGCGAAGATGCGCTTGGTACCAGAATATGACAGAACGAGCGTTTCTCACGACGTGGCTCAACTCATCGTATTGCTCATTTGGTTTGTGCAAACTGTTGCATTTGTACTTTTGAGATTCTACTATACTAACCTGTAATTTGTTGTTTGCGTTACGCCTTCAAGACTATTAAAGATCGAAAAATAAACATACCGGCGCATGGGATCCTTTGTTATATGTCTTCTTATAGTCATTAGATATGACGGCAAACAGACATACAATTTGTAACGAAAATGAATAGACTGAAAATACTATCATCTTAGAGTGCTGACTTTCAGAATGCTGAAACCCTTTATACATTAGGAACGGCTTATGGTAAATTTATCGCATTTTGCTTAGTAAATATTATTTTTGTGGAAATCCGTTTAGTACATCTGGTGCGTTTGTTCTTTAAAATGTTCTTCGTAGGCAATTTGAAAATGGGTCTGCTCGTATATCTAAGCGTATTCGATGCAACGTTTTCGTGGGTGAGCCAATAGTCGTAAACTCCCGAAGACTAGTTTTCTCTAGTAAACTCCCTAAGACTAGTTTTCTCTAGACGTGGCGCGAAATGCACCCAAAGCAAACAATCGAAGTGCAATATCAGCTTTGAACGGTGTTCACCATAAGGTACAAGTTGGAATAAAGCGCCACCTATAACTTGCAGCAGACGACAATTTCAAATGTGCTGGGTTTTTTTTCAAGAATAACAAATAGCGCATGATTTTTCACGCGGCAGACGATTCTCATGAAATATCATACCTTATTTTTTGTCGAAAACTAGGAAAGATGTCACGAAATTTGTCGTCTGCTGCAGTCGTGATTGGTGCTTTAAGGGTTAAACGACTTTTGCACTCGCTCAGCCTGAGCAGAGTCTTAAAGGTACTCTTAATGAAAGATCAGATCCTTTCCTACGCATGGAAACTTAACAGACTGACAAGCTGTTTTGAGTCGATGATGGTTCAACTGCCAACATCTACCATTTGCTATATTCCGACGCGTTACTGCGTAAACCTTGGCGCTCCAAGGGTACATGCAACTTTGGACTTAAATACTCATGACTCTTCATAGAAGCGACCAGTTTCCGATGTACGAGGGTTATGTGTACATGGTAAGATTCTTTTGCAATCTTAAATATTATTCATTATAGATTATTCAATATAGAGAGGATCTTACACGAGTGCTTATGTTTTATTGAATTTATTGAACGAGTTGGGGAAAAGTGGTAAAATGCGAGAGTGTCGAGCATTTTATCGCTTTTTGCAACGAGTTGGTTTGTTGTTGGTTGTTACTGCCTTTGTGGGAGTCTGTGGTTGTTCGATGTTTTGATGTACGTTGCTTTATGTACAGTCTGGTTTTGAATTTATCTTGATAGGGAAGAGAGATCTGGTTGCTTTTCTTGGTTTGTCTTCCTGGTGTCTCGTGGTTGTTGTGTGGCTCTTCCTCGCGGTGTCATGGATCTGTCTGCACTTTGTGATTCAGGTGTTTTTTTTAATCAATTCAATAATAAATTTGCACAAATGTTAGATTCTATTTATCATATGGCATTAAGATTTTTTTTTTTGAATTCACATTACTGGCGTAATAAAGTTAAGAATTTGTCATATATGTACGTAACGCCGGTATGGCTGTCGTGGCATAGCATTAGTGGTTTATTTGTTTTTAATGCATGGCGTTATTTTACTCCCAGACTTATAATACAATTAAATTATCCACTTTATAAGATTTTAACATGTTACGTATATTTCAAAATATACACACAAACCTACCCAGCAAATGGCATAGCTTGATTATCGAGGAGGGGGGAGGGGGGCTAACAATATCCATTTTCTATATTATTAAGCGAGTTGAGGAAAAGAGAAAAATGCGAGGCTTGTCGAGCATTTAATCCCTTTTTTCAACGAGTTAAATAAATTCAATAATACAGGAGCACGAATGTTAGATTCCAGCTATCATATGATGACATTAAGATTATATTGAAATCATGTTTTGGGCGTACAAACGTTAAGGTTTTGCCATATGCGTCATTTCATAACGTTTCCCGAGAATCTGTAAACCACTAGTGGTTTATCGATTTCAATACAGGGTGTTATTTCACTACCAAACGCGACGTCATTTGATAAAAGTAAATAATTTCTAACTATTATTGATGTGTTTATTCTACGAATCACAAAAAAAGAATAGAACATAGCATGTAAAATAATACACCAATATCAGTTTCAGCCAGTTTCCCAGTTGGTATTCCTTTTAGGGATACTAAATGTGTTCCCTGGTTGCCGATTTATTCTTGTTTTGTAATGAGAGGGACTTTATGATGTATCTGTCTGATGATAAGTAAGCTGATATTATTCTATACCCAGATATCTGGATGATGTTTTAAACATAAATAATGATTATTTAGACAATATGGTAAGTCAAATATACCCGTCAGAGCTCCAACGAAATAAAGGTTATACCTCTGATACCGAAGCCGTGTTTGTAGACATGCATTTTTCTATTTCTAATGATTTTATTTCAACCACAATTTATGATAAAAGTGACAATTTTGATTGCAATATTATCAATTTCCAATTATAGATGATGATGTTCATCGCTCTAAAAATGTGTATCCTAGGGAGTCTATATCTCTCAGAATATCCAGTTTGCTAGAGTATCTAGCCACGTCGATGTCTTCAACACTCGCAATAAATTTTTAACTTCTTAAACAAGTCTATCGTTATCATAAACTTTGCAAAACCTATTCTAAATTTGAATACTATGATTTGATATCTAAATTACATGTTTGACTTAGATCTCACCTGTGCTATGGACTTTCTGAACCTGAGTTCTTTGGTGACTTAGTGTATAGGTTCAAGAAGATTGTTGGCTCTAACAATATTTCAGTGCAGATTATTAATATAATTTCTCATTTATAAAACGGTTGGCTTTATGTTTTGCAAAAGGCTGCATGTTTGGTGGTCAACCCAATCACGGTTGGCAAGTCTGCTTTCCTCTTTCATTGCACGCGGTGAGTTGGACTTCAGACATATTTATAGATGAGATGGTTGGGCCTGATGCTATAGTTGTTGTCAGGCCTGTAGGATTTCTTTTGCTACAGTATTCAGTTTTATGTACTGTTCAGTTCTAATCTTTGCTGTATCTCCTTTTATATCCTAATTTATATGTTCTAGGAGATAATTCATGGATAAGTTTTGAGTCTTTCATGCAATCAACCATCTATTTGTCTCGATCCACAGCTGAACTATGGGTGAGATTGGCGCTTTGAAACTAATGTAGTATAGCCTTTCAAATAGAATGCTGCTTTTCTGCATTTACATTAAGTCTAAAATACGAATGTAATATTTAATTGAAAAAAAATATATTTAAACCAAACAGCCCTTATCATTTTTTTTCTTTAAAATTCGCATACGTTTTCATAAATGCTGTGATAGTATGGAATTTTAACATTCGTAATGTTGTATGGTAAATGATATTCCCTTCCAATACATTGAACGAAACGAATCAATGACTATCATTGGAACATATATCATGTATATACTTGTGCTAGCATAAGCCAGCTTACAATGCTTCAGTGTTTTAATGTAGCTGCATATTGACTTGCATTGCTGTTTATCGTCCTTATCTATACTGTTTCAGTTATTTCCAACCGTTCCACAAAGATGATGACCAAAAAGAAGGACAGGCATTTTTTTTCTATCATATAAAGTAACGGTTAAAGTTAAAATATAAAACAAAATGTAAGTGCCCATGCACCTGTGATTTTATTCACATTTCCAGGAAAGTGTCAATCTAATTGTATACTCGCACATATAGACACATGAACAAAACATACTGATTGGTAGAAAGTTGGAAGCAGACAAAATGATAGCATTTGGTAGGCAATAAACGCAAAAAAATGACCCATTATCCGTAGACCTATATAAACAGTCTGGGTTACATTATAATCCACACCTAGATATCAGAGAGGTAAAATTGATATCATTTTCCGCCAAAACTTAAATCTAGCTTGGGTCTCGCTATTTCTATGTGCATGCAAACTTTCTGATATTATTAGATAAACTGAAAGCTAGAAATTTCAATGCGACCAGTTTGTCTACTTATGATTGCTCTTCTCTTTACATTACTTTACCTCATAATTTAATGAAAGATAAACTTATTGATCTTATTGACAGAACATTTAAGAGTGAAGGCTCTCCTTATCTTGCATGTAACGACAGAAACGCATTTTTTACTTCGAAAAACCAAAAAAAAATATCATGCACGGTCTTGTCAAAATGTATATGATGCGCTGACCTTTTTGTTTGACAACATTTTTAATCGATTTTGCACCAAGCTGTATAGACAAGTAGTTGGGATTCCTATGGGCACCAATTGTGTTACCCTCGTTGCCGATGTATTTCTGTTTTGCTATGAGAGGGACTTTGTGATGTCTCTTTCTGATGATAAGCAGGCTGGTATGATTGATGCTTTTAACACTATCTCCCAATATTTCTAAATATTACAGACGATACTATGATTTAATATCTAAATTCCAAGTTGGACTTAAATTTCTCTTGTGCCAAGGACTTTTGGAACCTGAATTCTATGATGATTTGGTGTATACATTGAAGAGGATTGTTGGCTTTTATGTTTTTGCTGCGCAGTTCACTAAAATAATTTCCCATTATGAAACGATTGGCTATAACATTAATGTATTGCTATTGACTGCATGCTTGGTGGTCAAACAAACCACGGTTGGAAACTTTGCTTTCCCCTTTAGTTGCACGCCAGTGGTTCTAACTTTAGACTCTATGATGGTTCCAACTTAAAGACTTATCTATTGCTGAGATGGTAGGTTTCTGATGCTTTGGCTGTTGTCAAGCCCCTGGGTTTACCTGTTGGATTTCTTTTGCTTCGGTATTCAGTTTTATTTACTGTTGAGTCCTTATCTTTGCTTTATATCATTTTTATATCTTGATTTATACGTTCTAGGGGATGTTGCATTGATAAATTAGAGGTCTTTCATGCAAACCAAACATCTATGTGTCATGATCCACATCTGAACTAAGAGTGAGGTTGGCGCCATGAAACTGGTGTAAGCCGTCCCGTAAAAGTATTTTTACTGACCGTTTCAAGGCGGTGCTGCTTTTGTGAATCTATTTTGTAAGTTATGCTTCATATTGGTGTGTGTTGTGCTGTCGTGTCTGTTCGCTGTAGCCTTGTGATTACCTGCTGGGAAAAGGGGTGACCTCTTGGCTGTCGTGTTTGTTGCGTTTTGTCACTTTCTCAAATATGTCCTGGTCCACATCAGAACTAAGGGCGAGATTGGCGCTGTGAAACTGGTTTAAACCATCTAGTAAAATATTTTACCTGACCGTTCCAAGGCGGTACTTCTTTTGTGGATTATTTATGTTATTTCTGTCTTGTGGTCGTTATGCTTTCGTGCGCGTCTGTTTATTGATGCTTTGTGGTCACCTGCTGGGATAGGGTTGACCTCTTGGCTCTCGTTTTGGACGCCATTTGTGAGTGTGTCACTTTCCCATTTACTTACGGTTCCAAGGCGGTGCTTCTTATGTGGATCAGTTCTTTTATGTTTCCTGTTTGTCATGCTTTCTTGTCTGTTCGCCTTAGCCTTGCGCATCTGCTGGGAACGAGCTGACCTCTTGGCGCTCTTGTATATGATGTTTTATTGTGTTTTTGTCACTTTCACATTTACTGTCCTGGGTCAGATATTTGACTGTATCGATTTCTGGTCTGTTCCTTTTTTATTGCCATGGTGTAGGTTTTAAGCATATAATAAGAGCTGTACTTAGAAGCTGGCAAAAAGTAAGCGAGTATGACCTGGAAATTCCACAATCACTGCCAATCCTTGTTTAAACAAATGCATTATGAATTGAAGACTAGAGTCTTTTTCGTAGAGCAAATGCAAACAGTGCAGATCCATATCAGACGCCGCGTTAATCGCTAAGTCATCAGGGTCTCCATCATTTGCTTATAACATACTCAAAAAAATGTAAAGCAAATGAATGCAGACATCAACGAATTCTCTAAACAGATATTGACTCATCATATAATAACATGGATACAATTTAAACAGAACTATGTATAAAGGGAGAAGAGTTTATTAATTTCGAAAATAGCCAGTGAGTATGATCAGGAAATACTACAATCATACACTGCAGACAAACCCGAAGCACCATAAGGAAGGGCCATACAACTGTCACAAAACACCAGGAAAATTAACAAAGCAAGGTAACCAGCTCCTTTTTCCCCATCAAGATGATTGCAAATCTAGAATGGGCACAAAGTAAGGCACAACAAAACAAAGAATAATAACAGACACATAATGGGGTAACAATCAACAATGAATACACAACAATGTCTTAGAACAGGCATCATCCTACACTAAAAAACAAATGGCATCATCCTACACTAAAAAACAAATGGCATCATCCTACACTAAAAAAAACGGCACATGCGCAGAAATGCACCATGCGGGGACCGTTGTCGTTATCCCCTTCCCAATTAGACTACATGGGGCTTAATTCCTATTTATTGCAATGTATCATCATTATAAAGAAACTATCTAATCTAATTACCACACTACAGGCTTTATGTCAGAGTTGCCATTGAACCTGAGGCCTGACCGACCGTTGTGCAATTAAGGAGGAAACGATAGCTATAAACCGTCATTGAGTTTACAACAAGGCATGCAGATTGTCGCATTATATCCAAATAGATTTAAACGTTGGCTAATCATCTTGAATTGATCCATTAAATAAGGTTTTCCAACAATTCTTTAACATGAATAAAATAAGGGACCGCTCATTATTTCAGTGTCAGGGGGCGGCTACAAAATAGGGGAGTCATGTGAATTTCCATGTGGCTAGTAGGGGGGGGGGGAGGTGGGTCACCATTACCTTTGACTTCCCAGCAGGGGGGTCATGTTTATATTGTTACAATAAAATCATTAAAAAACTTTCCTCGCTCGCTCGCGTTTATTTATTCATCTCTTATTTCTAGTTAGACAGGCCACTCAATTTCAAAGCTTTTTTTGCAAGTGCAAAAGTTATTTTATTTTGGTGTTTTTATTTATTGCTGATTTTGATAGAAAATCCATAATTCAGTCCTATTTACACTCTTTTTTCTTGCGTTTCTACTTTTCTCTACTGTTTCTTGAAAACATCCTACTATCCCTATACTTTTTCACTCTTAAATGTCATTTATGCGATATAATTACAAAAAAAACCTCGCTTGCTTTGCTCGCTCGGATCTTAGAAAATAACTGTTATATTTTTCCACAGCCACCGGACAGATAAAAAACCTTAATTTTTATTCAAAAAGTATTTCTTTTGTGTTAGTATTATTGTCTCAGCTATTATCCTGCTTAATCATTGAGTATTAAAATTTTCAAATAACATCGTAATAATTTTGCATATGGGAAAACTCTACTATCGCTACTTTTAACACAGATAATTCTGCTTTTAATATCACTACTTCTTCCACATTTTTATCTGTACCCTTTTGTGTAAAGGCACTTGATAGCCTCATTAGTTTGATACTCTTTTTTTATGAAACCCTACTGTTTACACCCAAAATCGCGTCTTTATGGCTCATGATTTTTTTTCTTCAAAACATTTATCTCCATAATCTTTCCCTAATTTTTGTGGAAGGGCACTCGTCAAAGAAAAACATTACTTCGGTTTAGTACTGGTTAAAATCAGGAAGGCCCATCTATACATAAATGAAATACTGTTGACTGGAAATTATGGTACTAATACAAATAAAGTAGTATCATGTATAAAAGATTCATTATGCTACAATGGTGGTCAAAACTTGTCAAGATTTAGAATTGAAGCTCAGATACACAATGTGTATACACAATTGTCATGCAAGCCAATAAATGAATAAAAGTACCATAGTGCTATACATATGACTTACAGGATTATGAAAACAAAATATTGCCATTTAACAATGTGACATAAAAATCGGGGGGGGGGGGGGGTCAGATCATATTTCATGTAGGTTCGAGGGGGGGGGTCATTCGAGGGGGGGGGGTCATTGGATTTAAATTTTGTTAGTAGGGAGGTCATCCAAAATTAAGATGAGCGGTCCCTTAATCACCTTAAAAATAGGTTCTGATATACTTTTCTTTAAACAAGTGTTGCATTTAGCATCTAACTTTATGTGTCTGTGGTAGAATTTAGAAAATGCTTTTCGAATTTTAATAATTATATTTTTTATCTATAACCTTGTTTTAATATCGTAGCAGTCAAAAATAGGGCAGTTGTGGTTCTGGATTGTATCGATTCCTGATCTTTGCCTCCATTTTACTTCAATTATTTAAGACATCAACATGAGAACACACTCTCGCAAATGAATGTACACCACAGGAAAGAGAGCGAGGAATATATCTATCACGAAATGGAAAGTTGATATTTCAAAACTAAAATAATCCAGTTTATCATATATCTTTGATGAAATTATGCAATTCGTCCAAGTCACAAAACGTGGCTTTAATATCAGAAGAATTCGCCTTATTAATCTCAAGTTCAGCGGAATATATCTGACCTACCATTTGTTCGAAATAAGGATGAACAATATTTAGTAATGTTAGAAAGGTGGCAAAGATCAGGAATCGATACAATCGAGTACCACACCTGACACAGGATACCATATGGGAAAGTGACGACCCAGACTATACTGAACAAAAGTGAAAACGTTACACTACAATATTTTATTTGTTGTGAGAAAGTATTAGACAAAAAGTATTCATTTAAGCTTAATAATGTTTCACAGACATCCAGCAAACGATACTTTGAAACTCCGCCGATTTGTCTCCTTTAGTGTCTGATTTATGTTCCATTTTTGTGTTTTAAGCTTTCTACACTAACTTTTGAAATGGCGCATGCGCAAAAAAAAGGTTGTTATTCTTATCAGAATCGGTCATACTTGTTTTGCATAGGAACACAAGAAAACTGACTGATCACTTGAAACAAGCTTTCAAATCAATTTCAAATTTAGAAAATGCTTTTCGAATTTTAATAATTGAGCCGCGCCATGCGATAATGTGTCTTCGGGAGATTAATTACGTCATGAGATATGACGTCGTAAAGTCTGACGTAATTATTTCGCGCCGCACGTAATTAAAGAGAGCGTCATCAAAGATTACGACTATTTAGACAAGTCATTTTTAGAATAAAATGCGATTAAAATCAAGGAATTTTAGGCCGATTGTATTCTGTTGTAAATTAGTCATGGTCTGATCCAGCACGGGTCCCGGGAGAAAAATCTACTGTCCAAAAAGATGCGGCTTGGTAAACGCTAATTGACCCTCAATTATCAACATCTTTGCACTCCAAAGACACTCTAAAAAAAGAATAAAATAAAGTAAAAAATAAAAAAAAATAAAAAGATAAATTAATAAACGTCGGATACATCCGAGCTTTCCTTAATAGACCAACCAGTGTGTCTGAACCTTTCGTATTTGGACGGTAATTCTGAACGAAAGCACAAATTCGCATTTACGATTGGGCAAAGGCTCCAACGAGACTGCTAGATGCGCAGACTTGTTTGAGTCTTCGCTGAGTGACCGTGCATGAAATAAACTAAAATCTCACGAGGTAGCTCTCATGTATAAAAAAAGTTCTAAGTATAATACACGATTAAGTTTCACACGAGAAACAAAAGTTATTGTAGTATGGCCGATGCTTTTTTCTTTGATCTTTGCTGATGTTTAAATCAGACACCCTAGAATAACGACGAAGGAGGAGCTTAAAACCGTACTCTAACTTCCAATTTTAGTTAAACAGCGATGTAGGCGGAAACATCCTAAATAGCAACAAATTAGCCCGTAGGTAAATGTAATATAATTGACAGCTTAGGCCGGATGCTGGGAGGAGCGAATGTAAATTTCGTCAGGTGTCAGTAACACGTGTTTATTTACGCCTGCGCCATACTACAAGCTAAATAAAGGATTTTTCCTCGGCTTTATGGGCTTTCTGTTTAAACCGCTCGGTGGGCTACGCCCACCTCGCGGTTTAAACAAGAAAGCCTCGGAAAAGTATCCGTCATCTATTACTTATTTGCCACCTTGTTACGTCGCCGTTTAAATCAATGTATTACCAGATATCTTGCAACAAAAAGGCAAAACTATTGAAGCTACAATGATGAAAAAAACACCAAATGAAAGCAAATTGATATACGCAATAAACATTTTTATTGTATTTTCCTTGTGTCTGTTGATTTCTTATGGCAGTCATTTAAACACACAGACAAATTAAAAATGTCATTTTTCGGTGACGTTAACGTTGCGTCAATGAGAATCGTGATAAAAAAATCATTAACTATTAAACGTTTTTCTACTTTTGAAGTGTAATTATTTTCATGTTTATTGAGTAATGCTTTTTTTCTATTTGCTCTTCATACCTGTAAAATTTGTAAAATTGCATCCATTAATTTTGCCATGGTAGTTTATACAAAAAAAAAAAAAAAAAAAAAAATCTTGAAGAGCACTGTTTGAAACGGCGACATCACTGATAAAATTAATTGTAATTTCTTTGAGTGGGGGAGAGTAGTTTTACTACTCCCACTCCAAGAACTTTCAGCTTGATGGAACTAAATAATTGGAGAGGCAGAAACATTTTCCCCAAAGATTCCCACTAGATGCTGAAGTCCTCTTTCCCAGTAACACCTATAACCCACGCGCATGTTGGTTGTCAACAAAGACGGAGATGCGGAATGCAACGCAGGATACTGTTACTTTGTTTTCAAAATCAGCGTACAGCTCAACAATTTAAGAGCGGCGAGCTTTAACAAACTAAAACCTACCTCAATTCTCAACTTAGTATCCGGAGATGCAGCGAAGGCAGTGTACATACGGAGTTGTCAAGTCAAGACCTGCGCGATTGGGCCTGATTTAGAATTACACAATTCAAACTACATGTATTCAAATGCCCCACTTTTTATACAGCCAGAATCCCTTTCTTACAGCCTACGTGGGTGCATAAAACTGGGGGTAATGTGCACACTCAATATACATGTATGCAGGAGGCAAGGGCGCACTACGCCGACATAAAACTACAAACTCGAAAGGAATAGGAATGAGTACCCGCACTGCCATAGCAACCAGATTTCTTTATGCCTTGATTTTTTTTATTTTTTTTTTTGAGACAAAGTTTGAATATGATTGTGTTGTTCGGTATAGACTGAAATCCTTTTTTTCAGTGAGAAGTATCATACGATTAAGGAATGATGAGGCATTTCGCTCCGGATAGCAAAGTCTGGTACAGTGAGACAAATAAGCAATCCTGCTTAGAACTGTAGGCTGAGATTGTGAGCTCGAGCCACTGTCTGGTCAATCATTACCCGAATATTCTTTATTTCCTCCACAAGTGAAGAGCATACAATGTGTTGACAAATACATATTAAGCAATACAAAAAAACATAATTCATATATACATATATACAGATTATTACCCTTAATCATTGCCCCGGTTCAAGTTGGGTAGTTGTCAGTTACTGGCGAAATATGCATACACTATGAACTGGTCGCCGTGATATGCCGACTGATAATGTTTTGAAATTATGTTAACCAATTTATATTAGCCTAGCGCCCTTTTTGTGTGACATGGGCAAACAGTGTAGAACCAGATCAGACGCCTTGCTGTTTGCTTAGCGCATTGAGCGAAATTGTAAATTGCTACCCAACAACCCTTGAATCAGAAATGGATCCGTCCTTTTGGCAGTATTGTGAAATTCCATGGGGCATATATGGGTCTAGCCTAAACAACAACAACAACAACAACAGCAAAAACAACAACAACAACAACAACAGTGAATAAAAGAATATACCCATCGCCGAATTCTTTATTTACACTAAATATCAAGGTTGCAATACAACTTTGCAAGAACGCATTTTTGTGATTTAAATTTCCAGATCCAGTTTTGGGTCGAACTTTAACGCGATGGTAGAAAAAAAGATTGCACTAAAACTAAGGACTTACGCTCGCGAACGCTTGTAATATTTTGGGTCAGATGTGGTACTTGATTGTATCGATTCCTGATCTGTGCCCTCTTTCTTATTTTGGAGACGTCAGTGCTCCTCCTCGATGTGGCAAACTGACCCTATACGGCATGTGTAACTGTAGAACATTTCATTTTGTAGAAACAGTTAGACGGTTTTGTCTACATCATACAGGCCCTCACATAACAACGTAGTTTTACCTGATTTTCTACCAGTGCAACAATTTGAGCATCGGTTGAACAAATGAGAAATCATTGCGAAAATCCTCGATATGTAGTGTCACACTCCGTTGGCCAATACCTTTTTTTTCTTTATAACTTCATGTTTATGTACTCATCTGAATCGTCATTCGAGGCGTTTCCAGTGAGCTGAAAGGCAACCACTTCTTTGAGAAGAAAATGCCATCTGTTTTTAAGTCGCAACCTATTTGATTTAATTTTGATCTACCTTTTCCACAGAAAAATTAACATGCCGATTCTACTGTTTGTTTGCTTGATTCTTTACGTCCCATCAACAATCTGTCTGTTATGTAGGGACGGGTCGCCCTGGGTTGAACCAGTACTAAGCCAGGATTAATGTGTCTTGCTCAAGGACACAACACAGTGACGCTAGTGAAGCTCGAACCCGTGGCACCTCCGTCTCGAGTCAAGCTCTCTACCACTGAGCCACTGCGCTCCCCCGATTCTGCTGTTACAATGCGAAGGACAGGCCCTGCCAAATGCCCGAGAGGGCGTACATAGTATACAAAGTATTAAAACCTGCTCCAAGTCCCGAAGTTATAACATCTTTTGGTGCTCAACTCAACTGAGCATGGAATTTATGTTGTTTATAAATGTAAAGAAATGTTGGCATTTAAACAGTTTATTTAAAATCGGAGAGTTTCTCAATGTTAACAAGAAAATAAATTTTACGTTCAAGTTAACATTTAAGTTTTCACGGGCAGTTGAACATATAATGTCGCGGCCTGGTTTTTCCGAATTTCAAAGGTAATGTGCAAATGTGCCCAATTTCAAAATGAGATGTGTCCGTGATAACCCATATTTGTGCTGGCAAATATTGGTACAGGAAAATATCACACCAGTCGACGGCTACGTCCATTTAGTGCACATTTTCAAACGAAGGCCGACATGGCATGGCACCTCAAGGAATCATTTATATGTCAAAGTTGAAGAATACGCAAGAAATGAAGTTCGTTTGACTTCAAAGATTTTGTTTAACCAGCATCAGTAGGGGTAAGTCACGTCGCTACCCAGTTTCATGTCAGTAACAGCGATGGTCGGATGTCTAAAGGCGTAAAAACTTCGCAACGTTGTGAATGATTCATCGTGACGTCACGCAACGTTAGTTCTAAAATCAACGTCAAGCCGTCCAAAGTTCAAATTCCAATATCTTTTTTAATAATTTGAATATTTTGATCAAACAAAAACGAGTTTACTCTTCATAAAATGACCTGTATGGAAATCAAAGAATCTCAAAATGCCCAAATTTACCCCGAAGACATATTTTCCCATGGCGCGGCTCAATTATATTTTTGATCTATAACCTTGTTTTAATAGTGTTTTCGTTTTCGTCACTTAAGCATCACAAAGAAAATCAAAGAGGTTAACCCTTTTCCCAGCAAGTGTCCACGATGCACTAATGAACAGACACGGAAGCATGACTAACATAAGACATAGCACAAACGATCCACAAAAGAAGTACCGCCTACGAATTGTCAGTAAAAATATTTTACTGGAGAGCTAACAACAGTTTCACGGCGCCGACCTTAGTTCAGATGTGGATCAACACATATAGATGTTTGGTTTGCATGAAAGCCACCTAACGTATCCATGCATCATCTCCTAGAACATATATATCAATATATAAAAAAGAGATGAAGCAAAGATAACTCATTTAAATATATGGAGGTGGATTTATTTAAATGTATTGATAACAGTATGCGTATTATCTAACAGAGACAACATGAAGTCTCTCTCATAATATATCAAAAACGAATCTACAACAAGAGGTTTACAATACCTGTCTACAAATTGCCTATATATTTCGAGCTAAATCTTTTAAATATATTTTCCAAAGGTAATAAAGAACATCACACATTTTCTGACATATCCACATCTTACATATGCAGAACGAAAATGAAAATGCTACATCTGAATTTTTTACCATCTATATACATAACGATGCCAGCCAGTAAATCAAATAAAAATTTATCTGAATATTCAAAGACTGGGGTATGCATAACAAGAAAACACATGAAAGCCATTTAAATGTGACAGGGGTCCAATTTTTAGGTTACAATCGGTCAGAATCTCACATAGTCATAGGCTTTCAGCACGATCCGACTACACGGACTGGTAGTCTAGACATGTGACAACCAGAAATGTGAAGAATTGATCACAAGTGTGTTTGATCCTTAAGAAAAGCAATCTTTAATAGCGGGGTATTCATCAAACTGAAATCTCCATAGGAAAGCCAATGTGCTGTTGCATCTTAGTCTGTTGCATTACTAGTCGAGAAATGGTAGAAACAATTTGCTGATAGGTCTGCCTGTTTTGGCAAAAGAAAATTATCGAAAATCGTGATCTATCGAAGATTATCAAACATTTAATATTCCCTATTTGTTTTCGTCAAAGGGAGACATTTTTTTAGAAATTTGATAAATTTGAAATTGATTTGAAAGCTTGTTTCAAGTGATCAGTCAGTTTTCTTGTGTTCCTATGCAACACGAGTATGACCGATTCTGATAAGAATAACAACCTTTTATTTTGCGCATGCGCCATTTCAAAAGTTAGTGTAGAAAGCTTAAAACACAAAAAAGGAACATAAATCAGACTTTAAAGGAGACAAATCGGCGGAGTTTCAAAGTATCGTTTGCTGGATGTCTGTGAAACATTATTAAGCTTAAATGAATACTTTTTGTCTAATACTTTCTCACAACAAATAAAATATTGTAGTGTAACGTTTTCACTTTTGTTCAGTATAGTCTGGGTTGTTCAGAAGTAAAAAAGGCACGGTTCTCGTTTGCAATCCAAATACAGTACAGTGAGTCCTTTTTGTTGGCGCCATAAAACTGGTTTAAGCCCTCTGGTAAATGATTTTACTGACCGTTCCAAGGCGGTACATCTTTTGTGGATCTTTTATACCTTTTTCCTGTCTTGTATTTGCTATGTCTTTGTGCGCGTCTGTTTATATGTGCTTTGTGGTCACCTGCTGGGAATGGGCTGACCTCTTGGATCTCGTTTGTGGTGTCTAACTGTGAGTTTGTCACTTTCCCATTGGTATCCTGGGTCAGGTGTGGTACTTGGTTGTATCGATTCCTGATCTTTGCACCCTTACTTCAATTAATTTCGTTAGTTATTTGTTGATTGTTTTATGAGACAGCGTAGCATAAAGAGATTTGAGAAATCATATGAAGACAGCCTAGATGCCAAAAAACTTTTTGATTTTAATTTATTAAGAATTACACCTAATTAAATATAGACCTAACTATTTTTATCACTTAATAATAAATTATTGTATACTTTTGTAACATGGTTTTTAATCGTGTTGAGTCAAGAAGCCAAAAATATAGATAACTCAGTAGTAGTACATGCACTCGAATAAGCAATAAAACATGACTTAAAGGATAGTTTATAAAGTTAAGGTAACCTATATAACGTTGGAAACTTGGTTTGTTATGATTCTCATCAACAAAAACTCAAACGTAGCCATTATATGGAATTGATGCCTATCAATGACAGCATTGTCTTCAAAAAGCAAGCGGGTATGATCAGGAAAAAACACAATCACACACTACAGACCAACCTACGCCACCGTGAGAAAGAGTCAATGGACGTTTATAGTAACAATACATCCGGAAGACAGTTAAAGCAAAGCAACCGTCTTTCCTTCCTCTTCAAGGTGATTGCAAAACTAGAATGGACCGAGATTGGATTCACAACCAGGCCTGCAGACAGTGGCACAACATCCATGTTGTAAACCACTCTTTAATAACGTTGAATAATCTTTTTAATAGATCACTTAAATAAGGCTCTCCAACAATTATTTCTTATGTATAAACAAAATCACTCTGTATTAAATAATCAGAATGATACCAAAGAGAAGTGAGTATTTATTTATTATTATTTTAGGCTGTTCATATTTTAGTTTTGAGTGTATACCATACAGTGAAATGTCAGTATATCATTACCAGTTATAAAATGGAATGCAAGTTTCCATGGACCAATAAAGAATTAAGTAAATAACGCTTTTTAGAATAATGGTAAGTTGTATGTTAAGAATCAGCATAATGATTGTTTAAATAAAATTTATTTGTCATTTTCATTTTGTCTCAGATTGTGTATGAAGGGGTTATTTGAAAGATGTATGCATTACCAATGGTATTTTGTTTGTTATTTACAACAGTTGCATCGGTTTTATTAGATGGTCAAGGTAAGTCGTGGTATGCTTTTTCCAACAGAAGGATTGACACACAATGTATTTATTGCATTCGATATACACTAAAATACAATAAATATCTTTATACCCATGCTAACAAATGAGCAGAGTGTGGATAGTAAAATCGATTCATATAATCTTTTAGACTTTTTGATTGAAGTTGGATACACAGAGCAAACAAAATATAAGATATCACGCTTGTTAGCATCTCACACAGTTGGCAGCTTTGCTTTCCAATTTTATTGCATGCCGGTGGGTCGCACTTCGGACTCTATGAAGGTTCTGACTAAAAGACTTATCTATTGATGAGATGTATGTTCTGATGCTTTGGCTGTTGTCAGGCCCACCAGGGCTTACCTGTTGGAATTTGTTTGCTCCTGTAACCAGTTTTATGTACTGTTTTTTTATATCTTGATTTAAATGTTCTAAGAGATAATGCATGGATAAGTTATGGGTATTTCATGCAAACCAAATATCTTTGTGTCTTGATCCACATCTGAACTAAGGTTGAGGCTGGTGCGCCGTGAAACCAGTTTAAGCCCTTCAGTAAAATATTTTTTTACTGGCCCTTCCAAGGCGATACTTCTTATATGGATCATTTATGTTATTTATGTCTTGTTTTTGTTTTGCTTTCGCACGAGTCTGTTAATTGATGCCTTATGGTCACCTGCTTGGAAAGGGTTGACCTCTTGACTCTCGTTTGTTATGTCTATTTGTGTGTTTGTCACTTTCCCATGTGGTATCCTGGGTCAGGTGTGGTACTTGATTGTATCGACTCCTGATATTTGCCTTCTTTCTTACATGTGTAAACACTGTTGTGTATGACACTTATTTTCCACTGACCACATATTCATGTCCTCATGACGTCACTGCTTCCAGGTCATAATGCAGGTGCAGATATCCATTCATATCCCTAGATAAAATGATGTTCCCGTCAAAAATGGTCACCGTGATAAATACGGGTTTCTCGTTCTCCGTAAAGAAGCTAAAAACATTTGATATGTTACTCTTTAAATTCAATTCGATGAAATAACTCAGGTGAGTACATGCACCAATTACAGATATAAATCTTGAAAAAATGTTAGCAATGTGACTATTTTCTTTATTTATTTACTGAACCTAAGTTATAAATGGACTCTATCAACACATTTTTCTGAATAAATGCATATGCTATTGACATGTAGATTTGCCCAAATCTGTGCATTTCAATGGACTAAAATATAAGTAGTTTTCTTACACTTTATAGGTTTTGGGTTCAAAACTAAAAACACCCGAACGTTTTGAACAAAATTAAGATTTTGGGTTTAGTTTTTTGGAATTAAAACGCATGTCCTACAAATTTGTCTAGCCAAAATGAAAAACAACAAACCTTTTTTGAAATGCTTATGACATATTTTTTACGAATTTTCAAAATTATAAATTTCCAATTAGAACAGTGCGCCTTATAAACAAAATAATCGCTGAAAAAAATTCAATGCCGTACTGCAACTAATGAGGCGTACAGAGCTATGCAAAGTGTGTACTTTAAGCCGTGAACTTCTTTGATTTAGCTGTCCACAGTTGCTGTCTTCGTCTTATAACGTAGAAGAAACGGAAAGTTTGATTATTACAAAACGTTTTACACTTTTTCATTTTTTATCACGGCTGTCAATCTTGAAACGAATAAAAATGTAAATAGATAACGTATCTATGAAGTATTTTATAGCGTAGTAATAATTGTTACTTATTGAAATGGGGGTGCCTTTACTCGGCAAAGTCTTTGATTATTTAAAGACAGAAAATTTTGTTTAAGTGATTTTTGCTTTCTAAACCAACGTCAAAAATATAAGGTGGTCTCTTATAACTTCATTTCAGTGTAGGTATACAGGCTCACTAATAGCTATGTTGTAAAATAAGCCACCAAAACAAGTCGATGATGTATGTAATGGTGATTATGGGCTTTAGCCGAATTCCACTTTAGCTTTAAAAGTACTCTTAATCAATACGCATAGAGAACCAATATCGCGGAAGGTAGTTCCTAAATTGGTTTTGTTCATGGAGTCCAAACAGTTGTTTATCTTCTAAACTGATTTAGTCCAAACAGTATGCAATAATGTTGGCAGAACATACATCAATACATCATATTAAGAATAAGCGGTCCTCTAAGATATCAGAAACCCTCTAAACAAATTTTCGCCCCAGATTATGTTGTTGTTTATAAAAAAAAGTTAATTAGCTTACATGAAGGCTTCTATACTAATGCATTGCACCGCCACAGAAAAGCATCATCAGAGAGAATCATGTAAACGTTTCTATGATAAAAACTAAGAATGAATAGATTTCATGACTAAACAGATATTCAAAAATAAAGAAAAATCTCAAGTGGAGCTACGATGGGCCAATGACGGCTTTGCAGTTAAGCTTTAATCAGTGGTTTAGTGCCTGGTGCTTGTCTGTAGCTGGACCCACCGTGGCTCAACGTGAAGTTTTATTTAGCTCTGACTATCTGTCAATCCTATTTGTACTTTCAGAACATGTTTGTGAGCTTGGTAATATTACGATCAGCTGTGCACACCGCCCCAACACCACTCTCTATATAACATGTGCAAACTATGGTAGAACATCAAATGACACATGCTATGATAGTTCCGCAACATCGACGGAGTGCATTGGACATGATTCTTTGTTAATAGCGACAGGTCTTTGTCAGAATCATGTTTCGTGCACAGTTGTCGCTAACAATGAAGTCTTTGGTGATACATGTAGTGGTGTTTCTAAATACTTAGAACTCGGCTATGAGTGTAGGGAATCAGGTAGGTTTTCAGCTCTTCAAATAAGTGGAAATATACAATTACATTATATATAGTATGGTTATGTATAAACGATTACATATCATATATGCATTAAAGTAGCCTTAGGTAAAGAAAGCGTATACGTGTAGCTATATAATTCATACTAAGTACTTCAGTTCTTTAAAACAACATTGCTTGGTTTTGTGATTGGTCGTTACATTCTCATCGTTATTTTTGCTGATTTCTAGATTTGTTCGTTTGTTTTGATTCTTGACATCCTAGTCAGCAGTTTTTCAGTCATGTCGGGACGGGCCTTCCTTTGTTTAACCAATACTAAGCAGAGATAAAGTGTCTTGCTCAAGGACACAATGAAGCTTCTTCGTTGAAGCTCGAACTCACATTCTCTCAATCCCGAGTCAAGTACTCTACATGTACCACTGAGCCACTGCTTTCCTCCTGTGATTTTTAGAGAGAAACAGGGATATCTTAAGTAATCTTTAAGTGAACTGGGTTGTGTTTGCTTGATCAAAAGTAAATGGATATAAAATAAGCGTGCTCCTATTATTTATGAATACAGTGCATTGTGCATCCGCATATATACCACTCACTTTTGATTTGATGGAATTGATTTCTTCTCGAAGATAAAAGATAAGATTTCTCATTTGAAACTGGAATAATCGAATAATGGACGAATAAAGCAGTAATCATATCGATGGTTACGTTTTTTATTTGATTCTTTACGTCCCATTAACAATCTTTCAGTTATGTAGGGACGGTTCTTTCTTGGTAAAACCAGTACTCAGCAAGGATTTACATGTCTTGCTCAATGATACAACGCAGTGACGCCGGTTAGGCTCGAACCCGCGGTCCCTAGGATATGTTTTATGTGTATGGCAAAAATTGTAATTTTTCACATGCAAACCCAACCATATTCGACAAGGCATAACTCGAAAGTTTTTGTCCATACGTGTGTTCTGTTTTCATCTGTGCATAGGAGTTCTAACTCAAATTAATTTGATATATAAATTGTATATGTACGACTTTGATTTGAAAGGTTATGCTACAAAAAACTATTTATGCAGAATACTTTGCCAAGTATAGTTAATGTTAAAAAAGATGATTATGATTAGGTACGTAGTGGGGAACTGTTCCAAGTTTATGTGGTGAATTTAATATTACCTATTTTTTCTGATTCTAAACAGGGAAAGATCACCCTAAGTTGAAGTTTTGTATCAGGATTAAACATTTACTAAACAACTTCAAAATTTGTATAATATCCATTTCCTGCATTTGGATGGAGATGTCCCTCATCCCCTTTTAAAATAAGGAATATGTTTCTCAGCTAATTCGTTTTGCAAACACATGTTTAAATGTCAGTTATTCATACAATATAAGACACTATTGGCTGATAGATGACTAGCAAGGTTATCAATTTCATAAATTAATTCTACTATAAAACCCCAGTTTTGATCGTTAAATTCATTTCCGGTTTTAAAAACTTCTGCTTTAATACCATTTTCAAAATTAAACAAACAAAGAACAATCGACAACAACATATTCAGTATGTTGGACTTGTGAATTAGCGTGTGTACGTATATTAAAATAATCTATCATGATTGTGAGGGAAGGATAGAACAAATCGTCCAGAAGATCGCCATTTGGAATCACGAGGTTTGCCGAATGGTCACACTTGGTGATCCCCATGGGACGTTTATTTCTATCCTACCCTCACACGAATAATGAATTCTTTGTCTTGCTCACCACAATTGTGTTGATTCATTTATGTATTTTTTTAAAAAGAAAAAAAAACTATCAGAAGTCCCCGAATACACTAAGATGCGATTTCACACGAAAAATAGCAACTGGGAAAGATAGCATGGTAAGATCAGATTTTCTATCTCAGGGTAAAATAAAAGATATCTGTATCCGGTGTACAAGAAAAAAACTCTACAGATGCCACTGCGATATTTTTTTTATTCCTGACTTTGTGCGGACTGTAGAATTCATTAACTACATTGTCTGATTTATTTCTACAGAGCCCCAAGCATATGAATGTTACAGCTGGACGGCTGAAGACAAAGCTCAGTTCAAGATTAACAACACTCATTATCCTGAGCTCGAAAAACCGACGTGTGAGGGTCATCCTGGTTATGTTTTTGCTGAGGGAAACAATACTTTGGCCCCAGGCTGTGGCAATTGCTCCTGCTGCAAACCTGCAGGTGAGTGTAACAAGGGTAGTGATAATAGGTCACGACCAAACGAAAGTTGCATGAAGACAAATAACTTATATAGTCTGGCCTCTAATATGTCCACGATTAGTGTGTGTCATTAAAGTTTATCTCGTAACAACACTTAATGAAAAAACAGATCTCGGATCATGTAGGCTCTCTATAAAGTGAAGGATTCCGTGTGTTTGAAATATTCTAGTGTAATCACATACATAAAATGAAGCAAACGATTGCTAAATAAATTTAGGTGTGGTATTTGATTGTATCTATTACTGATCTTTGCCTTATTTCTAATTTTACAAATAAAGAGACGGATTGTTAAAAAAGAATGATAACAATAAAATACCCATTGTTTGGACAGCTGTTAAGCCCTTAAGTTCTTTATCAAAATATCTAGATGCCTAACTCAGCATTGGTATTTTCTTTATTTGAACAACTTATTAAAGTAAAAACGGAGTCAAAGATTAGGAATCGAAAACTTCAAGTTCCACGCCTGACCCAGGTTATTCATATTTCACTAACTTGATGGTAAAGAAAACAACTTATTTTGATAACTAATAACAGTTTTTTAGATTAAAATGCATAGTTTTATTCAAAGTATTATTTAAATTCAATCACAGATACAAAGAGATGATTGTTTTGGCTAAGTTGGACCGAACACACATCTTCGATTTCTACCAGTCTTAATCTGAAAAGGGGAGTGACGTTACAATAGCTCATACCTGACTAAGTAAGATTCATCTTATTAATTCAACCTAATCGTTAGAATTGATTCTTTCTAAATCAAATCAAAAACTAACCCAACGTTAAATTTGGTAAATTAATCAGTCCTTTAGTCCGAATTGGGTCACAATTTATAGCTAATTACTGATGGTGATTTCAAAAGCAAGTGGCTGACACACACGTTTGAGACTAAACAAAGACCCAGACTTTAAACCTGTAAGGACTTACCAAACACATAAAATACAGAACACCGATAGCACCATGAGCAAGGGATACGTACTTGACAGCCACATGACGTTAAGTTGGTGTATAGGGTGATAGTGGCTCAGTTGGTACAGCGTTACTTGGGGAATCGATGGGTTGCTAGGTCTATTCTCTTTGAAATGAAAGGGTTCTGTCCTCGAGCAATACACTATTTCCGCTGTTAGGTACTGATTTAATTTAGGACGACGTGACTCTTTGTAATAGGGATAGGTATACAGCACTCTTCTACTACCTTGCGGTGGAAGCCGGCTTTTACAGCGACGTGGTAGAGTGTTTGCCTTTACATCATGTGGCAGAAGTTCGATTCCCAACATAAGTAAACATTGGTAACTGAGGCATAAAGCAAAACTTAAGAATCAAACAAATATCAGAGAACATTCGCATAAAGCAACAAGCCTTCTTCTTCTGTAATAATAGAATAAAACTACGTACTGCATAATAAAACATAAGCCTAATTCGATAGGTTGTTGCTTGTTTTTGCTTGGCCAAAAACTGTGCAAAGGAATTTGTACTATCTCACACCACCGGTTGGTAAAGAGTAATTGTTACATCACTGTATATGATTTTTATTCATTTTGTGTGGATTATAATTGTATTTTATTTGCACAAGTTATTGATTATGATCAGAACATACTATAATCACACATAACACACTACAGTCCAACAGCGATGTCATTTTATCAGTTTTTCAGTGCTTGGCCTTTTTCTTACTTTGGTTCCACAGTGGCTAAACTAAGCATTTTATTTACAAAAGAAAGTGGTAACGATCTGGATATTTGATAACAATAAGAAAACCTTAACGCAAGCTAAACACATTTTGTGACCAGTATTGCAGAAAACGAGGCGAATTTTTGGCAAGTAAAATTAATTCAAGCCCCCAGTGTATTTGATTGTTTTCGTTCTAAGGCTGTTCTATTGTGGATTCTTTGTTTCTGTGTTTTTATTGTCTTGGTTCTGTTAATTTTGATTTACTGCTTTTCTGTGTTCCCATTGTCAATGTGTTGTGTGTTGTTTGGTCCGTGTTGTGAAGTATTAACTGCCTTTTTCTAGTTTTTCAATATTCTCACTGAGATTGAGTGAGTTCCTTTATTTGTATTGTCCTGTCGATGGTATTTGAATTTTGGGCTGTAGTGTGTGTTACGACATAAAGTTGGTCAGGAAGGAAGAGGGGAAATCTTATTGGAAAATTCCTTTATGCGATGACGATGCTACCAGGGAAAAATAATGCACACAACTAGCAAAAACTTTTCAGTACTTTATGTACTAAGAAAACATCAACAACACATTAATATACAATGACATCACCTACGCTGTTATTTCTGGCTAATTGACCATCCTATACTAGGGCAAGTTGCCACTCCAAGATCATTTCAATTAGAATCAATCTTGGAGTGTCCTGCTCTAGATGTACGTCAACTAGTCAGAAATAAAAGACGTAAAGAATATGATTAACATATAGCTTAAGTTTCTCATAGGGAAAAAAAATTGGGCCCTTTAATATTTCAGTTCTCGTATTGACGAGAAATCTCGAGATTATACGCGTCCCGCGAACACTTTAACTGTTGATATTTCACGCGTCTCGCGAACACTATGTCTTCTTAGCCGCACGTTGTCTACTTCAGACCATCAGCGCTGAGGTGATTGAACCTGTACTTTGGTCGTCACTGGTTTCGCATAGTATTTCTTTCGCATAATACTGATCGTCGTTCTAGACGTCAAGATTAGTATAAGTGGTTCTTGCTGATCGTATCCCCACGTTGGGATGTCAGAATCACTTATTACAATTCAAGCCGGTTGGCTCCCAACTCGGGCTATTCTACGTTGATGGATGAAACGATTGGGCCTGATCCACGCTGGTCGTGGCCTGAGGGGGACAGCTAATAAGTGCCCTCAGGTAACAATCATTTTGCTCACCAACATTCAGCCTCCAACGTAGGAGGGGACACAAGAGACGATTCTTTTATGATAATGAATAGCGTCTCTATATCAAACCTTTCAACGGTATGTTTAAAATGTCCCCTAACAAGAAAGGGAAATTCCATCCTTTATATATTGAAAAATGCACAAGATTCCCAAGATATTCAAGAAAAGTAAGGAAATCGTGCAAGCGTTGATAAATATAGACACAATGAATTCCATCTCAGACAAACCGACCTTTTATTGGGACTATTAGTAGAAAAGGTACCGTATCATGGTTCGAATAGGTGACCAGGTGCATACCTAAACCTTTGCGTATTTGTGCGTATACGCAACCATCACTGATTCTGTTGTTCCATCTATTCTGCATCGTAATAGTGTGTGATGTGTGTTTATCCTTTATCTGGATCCTAATAACTTACTTTTGAAAATAAAATACCTAGCTGATCAACTGTGGACCCAATGTAAAATAATTATAGGCCAGACACTGGCTCACCTATAAAATGTCAGTACTGTTTAATGGTCATTTTGTTCCTCAATCATACTTTAGTATCTTACTAGCCAATTTCATGCTGAGTTTTCCAAAGTAAGAAATATCAGGAATCGATAAAATTAAATACCTCTCCTGGCCCAGGATACCGCATGGGAAAGTGACAAATACATAATTAAACATCACAAACAAGAGCCAAGAGGTCAGCCCTTTCCAAATAGAGGACCACAAGGCAGCAAAATATATGCATGAAAGCATGACAAACAGAAAACATAAATAATTCAAAATGATCCACAACGCCAACCTCACCATTAGGTCAGATGTGGATCAAGACACGGATATGTTTGGTTTACATGCAAGATACTTAACGTATCCATGCATCATCAACTAGAACATAAAAACATCTAGATATAAAAAGGAGATACAGCCACATTCAAATTAGCTCCAAGCACTTTCAGAGTCAAAATAGTCTGATCATTCAAAGAGATTCTAACAAGGTCACCTGTATTTAAACAATCATTTCAGAAAACCAATGGTGGCAGGTGAAAAGGTCTAAGTTTATGTAGTTTTCGTTTATGTTTAGAATAACAATTTCTAAATTTACTGTTTAGCACGATAATACGGTGATAATGGTGTTTTTGCTGATATTTTGAGTGATTCTTCAAATGGGTACATGCTGACATGATCACCAGCTTCACTGGTGCTATGACGTTACCAATACTGACCATAGAATGTATACACCCATGAATGAACATACCTAAAATAGTTTTTGAGGTAAAATATAGAAAACAGCGCTAATTGGTCTGATACCGAAGCCGCATTTTTAGACTTGCATTTGTCAATTTCTAATGATATTGTTTCTACCAAAATTTATGATAAACGTGACGACTTTGATTTTGAAATTGTCAATTTCCCATTTTTAGATGGTGATGTTCCTCGTTCTACATCCTATGGAGTCTATATCTCTCAACTCATTCGTTTTGCTAGAGCATCTAGCTATGTTACTGACTTCAACACTCGCAATAAATTGTTAACTCAGAAACTTCTTAAACAGGGCTATCGGTATCATAAACTTCGCAAAACATTTTCAAAATTTTATAGACGATACTATGATTTGATTTCTAAATTCCAAGTTGGACTTAAATCTCTCTTGCGCCAAGGACTTTCGGAACCTGATTTCTATGGTGACTTGGTGTATAAGTTGAAGAAGATTGTTGGCTCTAATAATTTTTCAGCGCAGTTCATTAAAATAATTTCCCATTATAAAAAGATTGGCTATAGCATTAATGTATTGCAACAGACTGCATGCTTGGTAGTCAACCCAATCACGGTTGGCAACTTTAGTTTCCTCTTTAATTGCACGCCGGTGGGTCGGACTTCAGACTCTATGATGGTTCCGACTTAAAGACTTATCTATTGATGAGATGGTAGGGGCCTGATGCTTTGGCTGTTTGTCGGGCCCTCCGGGGTTTACCTGTTGGACTTCTTATGCTCCGGTATTCAGTTTAATTTACTGTTGAGTCCTTATCCTTGCTTTATCTCCTTGTTATATCTTGATTTATATGTTTTAGGAGATGATGCATTGATAAGTTAGGGGTCTTTCATGCAAACCAAATATTTATGTGTCTTGATCCACATCTGAATTAAGGGTGAGGTTGGCGCCGGTTTAAGCCCTCCAGTAAAATATTTTACTGACCGTTCCAAGGCGGTACTTCTTTTGTGGATCTTTTATGTTTTTGTTCTGTCTTGTGTTGGCTATGTTTTGTGCGCGTCTGTTTATATGTGCTTTGTGGTCACCTGCTGGGAAAGGGCTGACCTCTTGGCTCTCGTTTGTGGTGTCTTCTGTGAGTTTGTCACTTTCCCATTGGTATCCTGGGTCTGGTGTGGTACTTGATTGTATCGATTCCTGATCTTTGCAACCTTATTACTTTAACATATAAACGTATAATCTGCACGCATCATGCAATATGTAAAAGCTGATTGTTTACAAAACATATTTACTGTTGGATTCTGAGGCAGGCTTTTCGCTCAGCCTCATAGCAACTATATCAACTTTAATTTGCTGAGTCAGTAATGCAATATAAATGCACGTGGCTTGTGTACTAAATAAAAGAAATCCAGAAAAGTACAGGCATAAGAAATATGCTATATTGCAACGGACAATGTCTTTAAAGTTCAAAGCTTACAAACTCGAGAACACAGACTTGTGAGATACATGTAATAGTTTAAGCCTCGAATTGAACCTTATGTACACTGTATACTAAATCATTAGTAAGAATGATCAGGAAATACCACAATCACTAACTGCAGACAAACTCATGGAACCGCGAGGAAGAGCCACACAACAATCACTAGACAAAGTTCGTCGCATTGTTAAAGACAATATTAGTCATTCATGTTAAAATAGTTTTACTTTAAAAAGATCTGACCTCTACATTTCAATATGTGTTGCATTTTCTAGTGTTTTGTCACTTTCTTACATGGTGTCCCAGGTCAGGCGTCGTACTTGATTGTATTGGTGCCTGATCTTTGCCTTCCTTTTTACTTTTAGAATATATTTGAAAAGTGATTGTTTTGTGTTCTATCGTGTGTTGTTTAATGTTACTCTTAGTGTGTCGCCTGCGAAGCCATGACACATAGGGATAATGACTCAGGCGTCGTCGTCGATAACACTTGAAAGGATGCATACATTTATTTTAAACTTTACAGAAGGGCCAAGCTTTATAAAATACATGTCAAGTTCGATAAGGGGGGGTATTCCGCAAAAAATTAGACTGAGTTATAGCCCTTTTTACTAAGATTTAGGCTAAATTGTCTTTTTTAGAACGTGGTAATGTTGCATATCAAATTAAATGGAATTACGAAATATAGCATTATGGTAGCAACTATTGTGTCCGCAGATCCCCCTCAGCTGACTTCATGGTCAATAGGTCGAAATTCCACTTTTTCAGAACATAGTCATGTTGCATGTCAAATTTAAGAGTATCGCGATTGCGGCATCACGGTACCAAATATTTTCCTGCAGACCCACACATCCCCCTCCCCGACCCTGGGGATGGGGTCAATGGGTCAAAATTCCACTTTTTAAGAAGATGGTTATGTTGTATATCACATTTAAGAGAATCATGGTTGCAGCAACACGGTACCAAAAATTTTGCCTGCAGATTCCATGCGAGCTGGAAATCTCTTGTACAGATGAACATTTCTTGTATAACATGAAGTTTTGGTACCAGGAAAAAGCATTATAGCCCGCGGCCGACTTAGGCTGCTGTCTGTTCTAAGACAGTGGTTCTGTTGTAATTGATTTGTTGTTTATTGTAACTTCCATTGTGTGAGTTTGTTATTGTTCTATGTTTTGTTGTACGTTACTTTATGCATATTCTAGATTTCCGATCATCTTGAAGGGGAAGAGAGAGTTGGTTACTTTGCTTAGTTTGTCTTTCCTGGTGTATCTTGATTGTTGTGTGCCATTGTGCCATGGGTTAGTCTGCAGTTTGTATTTTTGGTATTTCCTGAACATACTCAGATACTAGTTTAAGGTTTCCTTTACATTCGTTAAGAGTATGCCATTTATGTGCATTATAAAAATCAATCTGGTAGATGTATACTAGATAATATCAAGGCTCTATATCGCATGGTTTCAGGTAATTTTGTTGGATTTCTTTTGCTTCGGTATTCAGTTTTATTTACTGTTAAGTCCTTATCTTTGCTTTATCTCCCTTTTTATATATTGTTTTGTATGTTCTAGGAGGTGATGCATGGATGAGTTAGGGGTCTTTCATGCAAACCAAACATATATGTGTCTTGATCCACATCTGAACTAAGGGTGAGTTTGATGCACCGTTAATCTGGTTAAGCCCTCCAGTAGTTTTTTTTATTGACCGTTCCAAGGCGGTTCTTCTTCTGTGGATCATTTGTGTTATTTATGTTTTGTGTTTGTGTCTTGATCCACATCTGAACTAAGGATGAGGTTGGTGCACCGTCAAACCAGTTTAAGCCGTCCAGTAAAATATTTAACTGACCGTTCCAAGGTGATGCTTCTTTTGTGGATCTTTTATGTTTTTTCTGTCTTGTGTTTGCTATGCCTTTGTGCGCGTCTGTTTAGTTATGCCTTGTGGTCACTTAGTGGGAAAGGGCTTACCTCTTGGCTTTCGTTTGTGGTGTCTTACTTTGAGTTTGTTACTTTACATATGAAGACAAAGCTCAATTCTGGATAAAGTGTACATATCAAGGAGAGCTCGAAAGACCGACCTGTGAATGTCATCCTGGTTTTGTATATACACAAGGGAACGAAACAATTGCACTAGGCTGCGGAAGTTGCTTTTTTGTCAATGAGTTATGCTGCAAATTTTCAAGCACACTGAAGCTTAATATTTCAAAATGAGCTTTGTTATTAACTTCGAATTAAGTGAGATGTATTCTTGAAATGTTTCATCATATCTCTACATTTATCATATGACGTTGCGTCTGGGAGTGAGATAACGCCATGCAATAAATCAATAAACCATTAATGGTTTACATATTTTCGGGAAACGTTATGACGCTGTTGATAATGTTGCGTATATAATGACAAAATGATAACGTTTTTACAAAATAAGATTTCAGGAGTAATCCTATTGTCATACGATAAATAGAATCTAACATTCTTGCTCTTGTATTGTTGAATTCATTATAGTCGGGGAACCGAAGTCACTAATCATGCAAAAACTCAGATTTTTTGCACCCGAGAGGTATACAGCTGGATTTTTGTATACTGATAGTCTAAAAGTGCTGGATATGGATCCACTGTATAGCAATGCTACCAGAATTGCATTTTGTCGAAAAATGCATTTCATGTATGTCACATAGGTCAAGTTAAGCAAACTTTCATAGCATAGAAATTGTCATGTTTACCTTATCAATAAGTTTAAGAGTGTCTTTTTGGTCTTCAAAAGAACCGTCTCATTGAATATGTCCATTTAATTACCCACAACATATCGTTCGGTTGAGAAATAGTAAAAATAATTTTACATAACGCACTCTTATCTGGAGGACTGGTATGAGAAGTCGTTTGACTATCAGATGATACAATTATACACTATCAAAGGCATTTAAAAGTATAGGCAGCCATATGTACACCAAAATAGTCTTTCTAGGGACATTTTGTTCTTTAAAAATACTATGCGATTACGTTATTGTATCTTAAACGGGGACAAACAGGTTTTTTATGGTGATATAATAATAGTTATACGATTTTCCTATCTTTATTTTACCGCTGTTTCAATGGAATTAAAGTTTTCAGTAGATAAATCCCCTTTGTCCCCACAATGACCCTCTGTATCGAAACTGTTGTAAATATGGAAGATAAACATCCTTTAAACCTTCATAAATTTCACTTATTTGTTAAATTATTCTTAAGCTGTCCGTATAATTCAACTACGAACCAGCTGACATGGACTAAATTACTAAGTATAAAATTATCGTTGTTTCAGAATTTTACATTTCAGCTACCGTTTTTAGTTTGCCAAAGAAAATACAATAAATTCCCTAAAAGTATGTCCCAAACGTCTGCCTAACTGTATGCAGTGTTTAAACGCAAACAATTTAAAATTGATTTATTTTTATGAAATAAATAAATGCAGACCACGCCAGCGTGAGGATAAAAGTGAAAAAGTAAGTATGCATTTTTTAACAAGATGTGCTTTGAAGCAATATATAAATAATTATCAAATTCATTTCAGGGCAATAAATGCAGTTTTAATGACATTTGAAGCAAAGACAGCTGTAGATTTAATTTCAAAATCGGGGTGCCCTAATCTAAATGCTTTAAAATCAGTAAGCAGTGCCACGGGGTTGTCTGCAGTTGTGATTGTGGTATTTCCTTATCATACTCACTTACTATTTTTTTTATTAGATGACTATCACTGCTTCTGGGGCCTACGTCATTGTCATTTTATTATATAAACTCAATATTATTTCAGTCACGATTCTTTTTGATAAAAATATATGACATTTTGAAAAACTATATTTTCACATGTTCTTGCTGGGCTTCCGTAGAAAATTGACTGCTCTGACGTTATACAAGTCGATCGAGTCTGCTATACAGTGATTTCAGCTACAGCATAGTATTACCTTTGCAATCATACCAAATTCAACTGTATACCTTTCGGGTGCAAGGGTTTGCATTTTTCACTACTTGGTTCCCCGACTATTAAACCCGATGCAGAAAAGAAATAAATTGCTTGGCTAGCCTTGTTTTTTTCATCTTTTTTCCCTAACTCGTTTAATAAAATCAATAAAACATGAGCACTCATGAAAGATCCTCTATGTTAATATTCTGTAAAAAAACAACAACATTTTTTGACGCAAATAGTGAGTAGATCTAATAATTGAGATAAATTGCAGGGCCATTCTTAAAATAGAGTTTATTTTATAATCTATAAATAAACACCTTCTGATTGGCCCAGAAACATATCACCTCGAATCAATAAAACTCCATATTGCATGGTTTGCCGGACGTGACGTTGCAAAGCACACGGCACGAGGTAGCATCACATGGCTTACAGGAAGTGACGTCAGAACGGCAAATAGTGTCGCATGATCCACCCGTAACGTCAATGGTTTTAAAGCTATGAAATGACAGGAAATGCATAACCTACATTTATTTTATAATAAAACAATTAATTGTTGACTTATGTTTCGGTAGACATGGAGTTTTATTGAACAGTAAACGTCATATTGACCGACGCGGAGCATGAGTGATCATATGTTAATGAATTTATTAAACGAGTTGGGAAAATCATAACTTGCGAGCATATTATCGCTTTTTCTGAACGAGTTCAATAAATGCAATAACCCTGGGCAAACATGTTAGATTCTATTTATCACATGACCTTAAATTAATTTAAAATCACAATTTTGGCGTAAAAACGTCAAGATCTTATCATCACTTACGCAACGTTATAATGGACGTCATAACATAACATTACGAAATCTGTAAACCACAAGTGGTTTATCGATTTTAATGTATGGCGTTATATCACTCTCCACGCCAACACACTAAAGTCTCGCCAGCCAAAAGCACAGGGCACTATTAGCGATATAATAGCAATTTTAAGTATAAAGGAAAGGCAAAGATCAAAATCGACATAATCAAGTACCACAACTGGCCCAGGACACCATATGATAAAGTGACAAACGCACATCAAAACACCACATACAAGAGGGCAAAAAGGACCTACCTTTTCCAACAGGTGACCACATTGCTGCAATTAATACACATCACAGGAGGCAAAGACAATTGGTAACTGTCAGTAATACATTATTGGAGAGCCTAAACTAGTTTTACAGATCTAACCTCACAAATTAGCATTTTTCGTCACAGGCGAGAAAATTTCAAAACAAGAAAGTACTTCCATTGTTTGGTATGCAAAGATTAGAAGACTATAAAGTCAGGAACAAGGCAAAAAACAGATATCGATACAATAAAATTCCACACCTTACCCGGGACACCTTGAAAAAGTGACAAAACACAACAGAGCATCAAACAAAAGAGTGTAAAGCGGTCAGCCCTCTCCCAACAGACCACACGGCTGCACGAAACAAACATGGAAAATACAAACGATCAACAAAAGGAGCACTTCTGGGAGGGTTAAAACTAGTTTCACGGAATCAACCGTACCATTTATTAAATATTTCCATCAACAGGCTGGTCACACCCAGACTAAATCCTTTATATTTCAAACACTAAGGATGCCAGCCAGTTAAATGTAAATCTAATAAGCGTTTTGTTTAGTCCTGAATATTCAAGGCTGTAAAGTTAATGACCAATATTGAAGAAACATATACATTTTTATAAAACAGGGTTACGCAATTCTGAAGAAAACCAAATAAGCAGTTTTGTATCATTGTGCTTCTTTGGACGTTACACATTCACATTGAACGAATAAAAATGTATTTACAGTAAAATATGGTCAAATTATTACCCAATCAAAGATGCCAGTATACTAGACCTTAAGCTGCTAATAGACCCCCTCCTCCCCCCGGGGGAATTTAGTACAATATCATTTTCTAAAACTACATTATATAAGGAGAAAACTAGCAGATGTTGGCCATCATGTAGTAGGGGTGTTACCGTGTAAGAACCATGTTACCTCAAAACATCTCCAAATCATATTGTTCAAATACAAAGCTAAATATATTTCTTATCTATCCACATGCTGATTGTCTTAAACATTTTTAATTTAATGCAGCAAACAGATAATATGCATTTAAACAACATATGCATAATATATTGCAGTTATATACGTTACTTTATTTCAAATTAACTATTATTTAGCCCTGTGCAATCACTAGACCATGGACTGCGAAAATACATCCTGAGATTCCAAGTTAGACTTAAAAAAGGACCAACATTTTTTTATTTAAAGTACGAGTATATGTTCTTGATTTTGAACCTGTATCCAAAATAAAACTTAATTTAACTGGGAAATAATGCATTGATAAGGTAGGGGTCTTTCATGCAAACTAAAATTTCTATGTGTCTTAATCCACATCTGAATGAGGGGTGAGGTTGGTGCCGTAAAACAGGTTTAAGCCGACCAGTAAAATATTTTACTGACCGTTCCAAGGCGGTACTTCTTTTGTGTATCTTTTATGTTTTTGTTCTGTCTTGTGTTTGCTGTGTCTTTGTGCGCGTCTGTTTGTGTGTGCTTTGTGGTCACCTGCTGTGAAAGGGCTGACCTCTTGGCTCTCGTTTGTGGAGTCTACTGTGAGTTTGTCACTTTCCCATTGGTATCCTGGGTCAGGTGTGGTACTTGATTGTATCGATTCCTGATCTTTGCACCCGTACTTACTTTAATGACTTTCGGAACCTGAATTCTATGGTGACTTGGTGTATAAATCGATGAATATTGTTGGCTCAAATATTTTTCAACGCAGTTCACTAAAATAATTTCCCATTTAAAAAAAATGGCTATAACATTGCAGCAGACTGCATGCATGGTGGTCAAACCAGTCACGGTTGGCAACTTTGCTCCTCTTTAATCGCATGCCAGTGGGTCGGACTTTAGACTCTATGACGGTTCCGACTTAAACACTTATCTATTGATGAGATGGCGTTGGCCTGATGCTTCGGCTGTTGTCATGCACACTGGCGTTTACCTGTCAGATTTATTTACTCCAATATTCTGCTTTGTGTACTGCTGAGTCCTTATCTTGCTTTATCTCAGTTTTATATCTTGATTTATATGTTCTAGGAGATGATGCATTGATTAGTTAGGGGTATTTCATGCAAACCCAATAACTATGTGTCTTGATCAACATTGGAACTAAAAATTGTGTTGGCGCCATGAAACTGGTTTAAGCCCTCCAGTATAACAATTTTACTGACCATTCCAAAGTGGTATTTCTTTCGTAGATTATTTGTGTTATTTTTGTATTGTGTTTGCCATGCTTTTGCGTCTGTTCATTGCTGCCTTGTTGTCGAGCTCAGAAAGGACTGACCTCTTGTCTCTTGTTTGTGATGCTTATTGAGTTTTTGTTACTTTCCCATGTGCTATCCTGGGTCAGGCGTGACATTTGATTGTATCCTTTCCTGATCTGTGATGTCTGTCTTACTTTATAGTATAATTTTCTAAAACCACAATAAACAAGCCAACAAATTATATATGCTGCCTTTTTATGAATTGGAGTGTTACCCAGCGATTGCAGAGTTTGATATGTTACCCTAAAATAACTGTAACTCCTTTTGTGTGAATATCAGAAGTATTTTGTATTTCTATAAATCAATAGTATATCTTAATTGAAAGTAAATGACAAGCATTACATAATAACTAAATTAGGTACCTTTAATTACTGTTACATACTAGACTTTTTTGAATATATTAATTCAATGCAATAATAGCATTATATGAAATTCAACTCCTAATATGCATAAATTACTACCACTTTAGGGCTCATTATTGATAGAAATAATGAAAAGTCTCTTTTTTACATAAAATATAAGTGACATTAAACTCTAACTAAAGCACATGCGATGAAAAGGAAGAAACTTGAGCTCAAATCACATAAATTTTATTTCCATTAATAGTTTTGTATCGAATATTTAAACTTTTTTTTATTGAAGCAACTTATTTTATTAATCAAAAACGTTTCTTAAATGCATAAATAGTATCATTTATCTGTCTGACACTTATATTTGTTATCTCTATTTAATACATGGAATGATATGTACAAGCCATTTTATCATACTGTCTACAGCTCCATTTAGACGCAGCAGGATTTAAAAAATTCATTAGACTAGTTAGATATATTGCCCGTTTTGTTACCCAACATAAACTATACAGCTTATCACCTATTGATTACAACAACTATACTTAAAAAGTAAGGACGACAACTAGGCAAACATTTGTAACATTTTAAGTCATTTTAGACATGGTCAACATTGAGAAATGAAGAATTTATATATTTGTTATCTCGTTCCTTTTTGATTAAAAAAATGAAGTTCTTTTTAATCATAACGAGTTTTATGCCAAATATGGTACCAAACATGCCTATCCCTATGGTTATAATACATATGGTAGTAATCAACATGTCAAGTTTGGTGAAGAAAAAAAATCTTCTTAGTAACATGCATAAAAATAATATTTCAGGAGATTATTTCACTTATCATCTATTTTGCTTGTTTCTATAATTTTGTGAAGAATCTAAACAGTTAATAAATCTTGTTTAATATGTTCATTTTAGTCATATAGTTAAAATTCTTATGTTAATACTTAGAGCAGAGCTCTTTCATTGTCAGTGCTGTATTGAAGACATGGCTAAATGATGAACCTTCACATTTTAATTATTTCTATCTATAAGACTTAGTTCAACAGTGAATATTTGTTTTATATTACATTTGGTCCTACGTACATGATAATTGATAATATATGAAGCTGCATCATATCAATCTTGTGGATATTTCAAATTAAGCTAAATGAATAATATCTAGTAACAAAGAATAAATCAAATCAGTCGGCGCTTCTGAATTGGTACTGATGCCCATTGCAGTGTCAAGATATGAGGGCTCAGGCAAACCTTGTTAATGTACAAACTTACCGTCGGTGTACACACAGTATGGATATAGAGATGCAGACTCAGACCAGAATTAATATGGCTAGCTCGTCTGCATAAGCATGAACAATTAATGGATCTGAGATATTTGCCAATATGTGATAAGTACCTAAATCTCACGTGTTGGTTAAGTATTCATTTGAGTGCTTCATAAATTACAATAAATGAGATCCCCAATTAGTTTTTATTATTTTATTCTTTGCATTAGCTGATTCGTTTTCTCATTAATATATTTCAACATTTCAGTGTCAGCCGATTCTGTGTGTCCAGAACGAAGCACAACCATATCAATCTTATCACAAACCACTCAATCATCGACAGAAGTAACAACAATACCTACAAGCTCTTCATCATCTACTGACACCGTCGACACCTCCACACATTCACGAACGCCTGGGTCAGTAACCATAGAGGACTCGGAAGGTTTCTTAGATGATCCAACCAATGTAGCTGTGATATCAACTGCTGCTGGAGTAGCGGGACTAGGAGCTATGTTTATAACTGGCTATGTACTTGTTTCACATGGAAACAAGATTACTTCTCTCTGTTCAAAGTAAGTTCAAGAGTCTAGAGCGAAACTTTCTTATCAGTAAAATGCATGAAAGTACACATCTTCTTATTCAGCTGATGTGTGTTGGCCAAGGCAGGATATGCATGGGAAAATCATGCAACTAGACACACTATATACTAGTTGCGTCCATGCTGTTTTCATTGAATTTTGTAAAACTTATGGGTATTTTTTGTAAGGTTTTTGCAGCCAAGTCAGAGATTCCACGGCTTTTCTTTATTAAATCACTGGTATTCTGCTTTTGTAGTCTACCACAATAAATTGTTGGTATCTCTCAAAAGTTTCCGTGCTTACCGTTTCTAAAACCTAAGTGGTGTTATCAAATGGAATATGCTTAATTTTATGTCAATAGGATAATATCCACCTGCGACAAAATTGAAAAATACACAATGTCAATTTTGGCAGATGTTCGTTCTCAAGTGGTAGTTTGCTAATGCAGATTTATTGTTTATTTTAACTTGTGCTTTCACTGCTTGTCGGGTTTTGTGTTTGGTCGTTGTTTTTTTATATGCAGTACTTAATGATTTTTCTTGTTTTGCAAGTATCTCACTGGGAAAGGAAAGATAGACCAGCTAAATGCTTTACTTTAATTGTGTTTGAAAAGTCATGTGGCTGTTTGGGTTCAGTTACTCTTCCTCATGTTGTCCTGGGCTGATCTGCAATGTGTGAGATGATATTATTCTGGTCAAACTTTTTTCTGGAAAATATATAAAAATAATGTTTTTTTCCATCATATGTAATGAAGGTTTTTTAAGCAGTGTCTAGAAAACTACATTAAATTACGCATAGTGTTTTATTCAAGTTTAAGAATCACACCTGACCCTGGACACCACATGGGAAGTTACAAAATACAATAAAACATCACGTTCAAGAGAGCCAAGAGGTATAACCCCTCGGAGGGGGTATAACGTCCGATATACGACATGATATGTGTGTGTGTGTGTGTGTGTGTGTGTGTGTGTGTGTGTGTGTGTGTGTGTGTGTGTGTGTGTGTGTGTGTGTGTGTGTGTGTGTGTGTGTGTGTGTGTGTGTGTGTGTGTGTGTGTGTGTGTGTGTGTGATTGTGTGTGTGTGTGTGTGTGTGTTGAATAGCCCCCCTTTCAGCACCGCAATGTATATGATTAACCCCGATTTATAAAAGAAGTTACGAATGCCCGAATTTTTTCTGATATTTAGCAATTGAATGGCCCTAATTGTCTGACAACCATGTATATGAACATATATAATGCTATTCGTCCAGCCTTTGTTTTTTACATCTATATGAAGCATGTTTTCTCATGATGATGGTCATTTGTAAACTTTTTTACTAACCACAGAGTATTTGAAAGGGTATATCAATTCAAAGAACAGTATATAAATAGGTTAACTTTCTGTGAAATAAAGCATATGAACAGGCTGGGTTTTTTTCAAAGGTCAGGTATATGAATGGGGTTGGTTTCAAAATAGTCGCTCGCACACCAGTACTAAAATTACCCCACGAGTTACCCCGAACTCCAAAGGTAAGCCCTTTCTCATCAAACTTCATGTTCTGGCCAATATGTTCCCAAAGGCTAATATATATGAAACCTATTTCAGTTTACTGTCAAACAAAATATTTGCTTATGTAAACTTATGGATTAGGACTTTCTCAATACTGTTTCATACTCGTTTGATATCGTCAGGTTTCGTTTGTTTCAGAAGTTCCACTTCTATACAGCCAGCATAGAAGAGAAGGAATATATAGCCACATGCTATAAGAAACTAACTTATAAATTTGATAAACGACAAAGGCCTAGATTGGCCTGCACAGTGTCTTTACACTTCTCACACTTTCTACATGGCGAGCAATAGATGTACAGACTGCGATTACAGCTTATCCTAATTGCGCTTACAGACACCTGTGGTTACATTGAGACAATATCGCCAGTGTATATCCTACGGATAGAGACAGTGTGTACACATGTGTTTAATTGATAAAACATTAGAAATAAATATTTTAGTTATGAGAGGATGTCAGCCAAGATGAAATACATTAGTCATCAAAGTATGTAGTAAAGGATACAAATTATATTTAGTCGACCCTCTTAAGTATGCAGTACCTGGAATTAACTCGTTACAATGCGAATTTAATATCGATTCCTGATCTTAGCCTTCCTCTGTACTTTTAAAAATGTAAGCACTATTTTTGAAACGATCTTAGTTTTGGTTGCCCCTCAGCTATACAATATGGAGAGTGAGATAATATGGTTCAGATATTTATATTTTACCTAGAATGAGGTCATCTATTTGAGAACGAGTGCATCATAAATATCCGTTCTGACATTTATCACCAAATAGTTTGTGATTTGTTGACATAAACCTTTGTTTTCAAATTAAAAAGATTGCAAAAATCAGAAAACATAACAATCACATACCACACCTGACCAAGGACATCATATTGGTAAGTGACAAAAAACAGAAGAAAACATCACACACAAGAGAGTACAGAGGTCATCCCATTCCCAGCAGATGACCAAAAGGCTGCAATGAACAGAAAATGCCAATGTGACATTTTGTTGTCACCTCCACACCTTCGTAATCATTGTATGAACGATGTGTATCTACAGTAAGACCTTTTAAACGTTAATTTTTAAAAACGCTGAAGCCCAGCCACTAATAATGGTCAGTATTTTGGTAGTATCGTAAACCACATTTCTGTCACACACGCTACTACTTCAATGTCATAACAAAGTCCAATTTGCGATACTAAGCAAGTTATAAGTAATTCGTGCATATACTAAAACAAAGATTACCACCTCAAGTAGTAAAATAACTGTCATTAGAAATGTTCCTCACAAACTGTAGAAAGTAAAATTCCCTTAGTGTTCACTGACTTTCCCCTGACCAATTTCCAAACTTCTCTGACCAAAAACCTTGCTATTTGCCAAGACTAATTGGTCAGCCATGAATATGATTTTGGATGGATTTTGGTTTCAATCCTTTCCCACCAGATAACCCTAACCATAAATAAATCAGAATATATTTTACATTGATGGTTTCCTTATTGTTATTCATATCGTGTTTTCTTATTCTTTTAATGAATGGATGCTCATAAAATAATCCAAAATCAACCCTCAGAGTTCTATTACATATTTCATCTGAAACATTTGGACAGCCCCAGCGATAAAACATACTGATCATCTAAGAGATGCATGTATACCCCTCGGTTATGCTCTTTCAATTCTCATATAAAACTATATTTTAACCTCGTGCCTCCCCCTGGGGCAATGAACCCTAAGGTTGGCCTCACTGAGCGAATATTAAACCTAAACAGTACCTGCTGTTCAAAACCAAATTTAAGATGTCCTAGATTTAAACCGCTAGCCCCACAATGGAGCACGGTCCGAAAGTCTGAAGCCATCGTGTCGAAGCAAGCCATGAATGGTACCAATTGTCCAAATATGAAAAGTTTCCAAGAATGATCCAAATTCAAATTCAAATTTATTTATTCACTCAGGTTAGTAAACTAACAACATGAGGAGCTGGTACATATATAAAGCATAACTTATGGCGGCTAATCTGCAGTGTAGAAAAGGGAGCGCATACGTATGACATGTAGGTCATACAAGGGTAACATGGAGTTTTGTTTTGGCGAAAGATGGTGGCATCCACCGGGCTCCGATCTGTGATATGGTGCAGGGAGGGTACCACCATCGTCCAGGCAATGGCTTGATACTTAGGTTTAAATTTAGTGGGCATTCAAAGAAATTTGTTTTATTTATATATATTTTTATGGTTTCAGAGGTTCATGGATTTTTCAATATGCGTGGCTCTTACGTTTCTCAATTCGATTTGCCATTTACTTATTGTTAAACAAACAATTTAAAGAGAAATGTGTGTACACGGCTGTCCATCACTGGCACGAATGCCAGATGAGGGTACCGTGCGTGTCCGAGTATGATAAACTCATAGCCGCAAACGAGCCGGATTTTTAGACCAACTCCATAGCAGCTATGGGTTTACCAAACTCCCTCCTCCGATCATTTCGCCACGCCATTTATGCATAATTCAGAAAATTAGCACTTTAAAGGTGTCGTGAATTACAGTTCTAGCCCCAAATGTGTCATGAACAAAAAGATACGAGGTCATACAGAGGAAGTTGTCCTTACAAAATACCAGATTTTCAAAATAAAATGACTCTATAAAGGACAAAAAATGACAATGTTCTAGATTTTGACCTTTAGACCCACCCTGGGCATTGATCCAACCGTCTGAAGCTGTCCAGTGAAATCCAACTATAAATAATACAAATTGTCCAAATATGAATCTTTTCTAAGAAATGGTCATTGTTTCATATCTACATAATTAATCTGGAAAAACAGATCCTTCAGAAATAGAGCGAACCTACAATATAAGAAAACAGCAGACTCGTTTTTTTGAGTCTGTTCATTAGAACAAAAGTAAAGTTAAAAAATTCTCACGCCCCCTAGCACGGCTTAGGTGGTATTCTGCTTTCCGTCAGAACCAAATATTCCTTAAGGACCAGAATATGTAAAAATATGAAAACTATATCGATGTATGGGGTGAAGATTTACCAACTACACGCGGCACAACGACAGGTTTTGTTACATCTAAATACTCTGGAAAATCAGATCCTTTAGAAATAGAGAGAACCTAAAATATAAAAAAAACCCAGCAGACTCGGTTTTATTGAGTCTGTTCATGAGAACTAATGGAAAAGTCAGAAAATCAGATAGGCACTTTTTAAAAGTTTCCTAGATACACCCCTCAAATTCAACTAGGGACAGGAACCCTGGGTCCCGAGTCATCCCTCCAGGGTATTTATGGTCTAAATATGAATGGTTTCTGACAAACAGCTACTGAGATTTACACCACTTGAGAGACTTTAACCAAAACTTTGTTGTACTTTTAAAGTCGCTCTAGTTTTTGACCTTCAGTTTCAACCCAGGGCAGGAACCCTGGCTTGGTTGAGCGGCTCTTCCTCGTGGTGCCATGGGGTTGTCTGCGGTTTGTGATTGTGGTATTTCATATTCATACTCACTTACTATTTTTGTAAATGTCATTCCTCCAGGGTAACTATGGTTAAAATACAAATGCTTTCTAATAAGCAGTTACTAAAATAAACAGTATACAACACTAAGTCATTTGAGAAATAACCAAAACTGTGTCATAAATTCTAAATCTGGGGCTTCCCGGAAGGAAGTACAAATGAAGCATCAAACAAAAACAACAACATGAAAAAATATAACCCTAAGTAAAAATGTCAGGGTATAATAAACAAGATTTTCCTTAAATATAATGTGTTGGCAGAGCCTTGCTTATTTGCCTAATTGAACAAAAAAACAACTACCATAGCCACTTGTTCATTTTCTCATTTACTCCAGGTCTCCTCTTATAACATGATTTCTCCACACTCTACATCTGTTTCTAAAACTCCCTGACTTTTCCTTGACTTTGCCAAAATTTCAATGATGATACATTGAATTAGTTAGAAGGCTTCCATGCAAGCTGAACATTTCTTTTACTTCAACAACAGCAGAATCTAGGGCGAAGATTTGGTACCAGTAAATTCATTTAAGCCCCTGGTGGCTTAGGGCTGCTGTCCGTTCTAAGGCGGTGGTTCTGTTGTTATTGACTTTTTGTTTATTGTTACTCCCATTGCGGGAGTCTGTAATTGTTCTATGTTTTGTTGTAAGTTACTCTAGTATTGCAATCATCTTGATGGGTAAGAGAGAGCTGGTTGCTTTGCATAATTTGTCTCCCTGGTGTCTCGTGATGGTTGAGTGACTCTTCCTCGCGGTGCCTTGGGGTTGTCTGCAGTTTGTGATTGTGGTATTTCTTGACCATACTCGCTTACTTTTTTGTCTTGATTGAACTCATGATTTCTGGACTTTTCCCCGGCCTTGAATTTTGACTTTTTTTCTTTGACTTTTCCTGACCGTGGGATCCCTAATAAGGTGTGGTGTTAAAAATTATAGCGCATCTGACAATATGCTTTGAGGACAAGATTTTTTATAAAAATCAAATCATTATATGTAAATGTGAAGTATGTGACTTTATAGACTTAGTTTAAACCTTCAAACGAGGACATCTTAGAATATTTGTAAGTGATACATAAGGAAGGCACATTGAAAATAAATATATGGTCTCACAAGGCCTACCTGTGTTCATATGTACACGTTTAGGTTCTTACGAAGACACCGGCCCCATAGCTACGGCAAAGTTGAGAGATATGACGATGCACTTTGTGCTATACCAATGAACAAAGTATTGATATGCTTAATAAAGACAAAACTAACTAAAAATTATGGTCCACGTATGTACATAGTTGTTTGCTTGACCAGTGGTGGACTGGTGGTCTAGAAGTGTATTAGAATTATAAATGTAAAACATGTACCAGGAGTCATGTATATAACCCCTATTGAAACATGTAAATAGTAACAGCAAGCAGTAAAAGTCACCTGGTTATCTCCGCTACCCATCTAGAGGTCAAGATAGAATGGTCCTCATGCTTCAAGGTAACTTTTACATACTGGTAAAATCTGAAAATGAGGCGCTATAACTACATTCGAAAGTGTTTGTTTATTGTTTAACATTAGTATATAGGCAAACAGTGTGGACCCAGATCAGACTGCTCTAGGTTTTGTTTGTTTGTTTGTTTTGTTGCTTTACGTCCCAAGTCAACAGCTATGGTCATTGCGGGACGGTCAGTTCACCTAACCACACTTTTTCCTGGGCAGGCTTGAACAAGCGGTTAACCAGTAATTCGTGCACATACTTTCGCTTGTAACTGACAACAACCCCTCTTGAATGAATCAGCGGAAGGGAGGAGAATGATCGTAGAAATCATTTCATGATCAATCTCCACGAAAGTATGGGACCGGATGAGCAGGCTGCTCTAGATCTACACTTTTTGTTAAAGAGGCTTCATAATATTTCAATAGACGATAAAAACATACGATTGTGTTGTTATATACGCTTTAAGGGTTAATAAATGTGGGTTCAGTGCATTAACGGACAGGACTTTCATGAAATGCACGCAGACCTGCGCGGCTCAAGCAACTTTTAAACGCTTAACCAATGGATAGAACCTGATTTCCATTCTTGAGCAGTTGAAATAACCGAACCATGCCCAGATATGAAAATTAAAGTTGCCACCTTTACAGTACCCAAAAAAGTCCTATAATATATTACAATGACAATATAACATTCCTTTCTGTATATTAACGTTTGTCAAGCCCTTGTGCGATAATGTGTTGCAGGCCTCACCGCTGTGTGGTTCTGGTTGCAACACATCACATTCAGGCTTGCCAAACATTAATACAAGGAAAAGAATGTTTTTTCCTCTTATTGCATATTTGTAAGTTTATTCTTTAAATGACATTTAGATATATGCATCAGGAATAAAGCTATAATTTTTAGCTTTTATCTACATAAATCCTACGTGTAAGAAAGCATCAAAGTATCAAGACATGCTATAGCCATGCTTTAATGAGAATCATAATGTAATGTGCTGGGTAACATATGCTAGGTCAAAATCTTTTTTGTCATTTTCTACGCCCATTTGTCAGTGCTTAATCAATAATAGCTATGTCTCCGCCCAGTGATATACATAGGGCGTAGACAAACAAAAACAAATGGTTGAAAGGGGAGACAACACTTATTATAGTCTTTATTTTTTTCAGGATTTTTCAGAAAAGTCACCAAAGCAAAAAAACGAGCACGGTGACACATATTTTTTATTCAATCATTAGATTCTTCATGAAAATATCTTTGTAAAAATATGTTTTTGTTGTTCCGGTTACATTCTCTGATATGTTTATTTTGAATATTAATGTTTTTTTGGCATTTATTCGTTTGACTTAATTAGGATTTGGCTTAATAAATTGTTTAAATACATGTTATTTCACTATTTTTTGTTTTTATTTATATCTCTGGTGTGAGTAGTATTTGTTCTGAAAAAAACTGTATTGTGTTTCTTGTTAATTTGTTAACAAAATCTGTGTTTGTTTATTTCAAAAACCTGCGATTTTGCAGTTTTTGACATCAAATAACTTTTTAAAAAGAACGGTGAGGTATTGTTTTTTTTGTCTTCGATTATAAGTATAAGTCTATATTATAATATATTAAAAGATAAAACACTTTTGGACATATGCCGGTGAGTCCGGTACTACCATAATTAATAGAAAACGATGTCCAATGATATTTTGATGTCACCATATACTAGCTATCGTCATCGAATTAAACATCGCTATTTTAGACACCAATTGTTTATACACGCTAACTTCATTATAACGTCAGAATAAAACGTTTGACCAAAACCAGTGTGCTCATTGTGCAGGAACATAGGATATAATTAAGAAACTACCTTAATGTGTCCATATGGAGGTTAATAGTGGATGAAAGCGTTGCGTTTTATTTCGTTTAAGTATATATGACCAAACGACGCTATAGAAGGGGCTATATCGACATGAAGCTGTGCGTGTAGTTTCTTTCTTGTTATGAAACTGAATATTTTGTTTATGACTTCAAAAGACAATGAGAATGTTTAAGTATCCATTTTTTCTCAGTCAAGGCCACAATTTTGTTTCGAACTTTTCGTTCATCGCTCCCCCATGACAAGAAACAATGATATGTAAACATGTATACTAATTTTAGCAATCCTGTTTTTATACTGTCTCCTATATGGTGTTTTCGAGGTCCATATACAAAACTGTGGTGAAGTTTGTGAGAAGAAATGACTAGTTTGTTATACACGGTACTGTTTGATGTATGTTTGTTTTATATTTCATAGTAGACATCTATCTATGCTTGTTATTTACGTTGTAGAAAACTGACAATGTGCTCAAGCGAATGAATATTTTTTTTAAATTCGACATAGATTCTTAAAGTTTGTTGAGTGTATTGTAAAGATATGGTACAATACGCCCTTAAACAGTAATATCTAAACATTGAAAACGAAATAAATATCAAAGGAAACTTTAAAAGTGAAAACTCTTAAGTGAGTACGACCAGGGCATGCCACAAACAAAGACTTCAAACCAACCAACAGTATCGTTACGAAGAGACAAAACTCAAACAACCACAACGCAATTAAAGTAAAGCAACCAACTTGCTCTTCCTCAGCAAGATGATTGTTAAACTAAGAACGGCACCAAGAGACATACCACAGAACAAGGACTCTACACAGAGCCCCCATGCACAACAAAAGTAATAACAGACAGTGGATAATCAACAGCCGCTTTAGTACGGACAACATCTCAGGGCACCCAGAGACTTAAATATAGTTTACGGAATAATCTTCACAAATTGTTGAAGGTTAGATTTAAAAGTGGGAATGTCAAGGAAGTGCCACCAACAATGACGATAACCCAAACCGTGGCGCACAGAGAGAAAGATATATTAGAACACACACACACACACACACACACACACACACGCACGCACGCACGCACGCATGTACGCACGCACGCACACACACACAAGAAATACTCCAATAAAGTAATACAACCAACTCTTTTTTTATCCTGATCCTTGCTGTTTTTCTTACTTTGTATGTCTATTACATAGTGCCTCTACTTCCTATGATACATTTTCCAAAACCTAATCAAAACAAAACTTACTAAATAATTATATTATGTATCTGTTTCACATCCGAACAATAGCAAAAAATTAATAAAGTTTGTAATACTGTTAATAGTAATTCTGGATAGACAATAAAGCTATGCTTTTAATAATTTCCTATGGATTTTGAAGGTGATTCGATGAGTACTTATTACAATCCAAACTGTTGATCTATATATACATATTATAAAACTTTTTCTTATTACTTGATAGTCTTATGTTAATGATATCAACATTACAAATGAAAACAGAAAGTGAATATGGCCAGGGAATACCACACTCGCACACTGCAGACGAGGAAGAGCGTTTGACGACATCAGAGAAAAAGACAATTAAAGTAAAACAACCAGTTCTCTCTCTCTCTCCATCAAGATGATTGCAAAGATACTATATACTGTATGACAAAACAAATACCAATAACATGACCTTATACACAATGGAAATAATAATAACCCATGCATTAACAACAGAACTACTGCCTTAGAAGGGAGAGTCTACGCCACCGGGGGGCGGGGGGCTTAAATGCATTTTACTGGCATCAAATCTTTGCCCTAGATTCTGTTGCTAAACACATAAATGACTTCGCTCGTTTGGGGGCGTCCTGCCTTATGCAATGTATCATCACCAATCAACAATCAAATCATATTAACACACTTTGATTAAACAAAGAAAAGGGCTCACGACTCACATATAGTCACAGCGAAAGGACCTCAAATTGACTGTTTAGTCAGGTACGTAAACAAGCCAATCGGTATTGAAAATTTCATAAGACCATTTTCTGCATTCTTTCACATTTAAATTAAACGTTAAGTTGATTTGAAAAGTTTCTGAGAGAATAAATATGCATGAAAAGACAGAGCTACCTGTATAGATTATCGCTTACAAATCTATCTTCTGTACTGTTTATGCCGACAGATAATGTTAAACTGTGTATCCTTATGGGCGTTAGAGACTTTTGGAATTTGTAATGACATACATCATTATACATGTCATTGTGAGCATTTTATGGTGATCAATTTCTAAATTCAAAAAGCCCATATGAAAGCCATTTTGGGATTTCATCAAATTGATAATCAAAAGTTACAAAACAGTGATGTATTAATATATAGCTTTACTTGTACATATCAAATGATTAAAACTGGAGGACAAAAGCGGAGTGACATTTGTGCAGGTATCAATCTGGCTGCTTTGTTATTATTGTCTTACAGATGCATTGTTACTATAAATGTCCTGTGGCTCTTTCTCACGGTGTCGTGGGTTGGTCTGCAGTATTTGATTTTCACTTATATTGCACACTCACTCGTATGTCAATACGTGGCGTTACATAATTTAACTTCAAATGTTCGTGACATTGCGGAGAAAAACGTCATGCTATTTTGCGAAAGCTGAAATCTACATAATAAAAGTAAAGAAGAAGGCAAAGATTAGGAATCGATACAATCATGTACACACATGACCCGAGGCACCATATGGGAAAGTGACAAAACCACAAGAAAACATAACATACAAGAGAGCCAAAAGGTCCGCCCTGTCCCAGCAGGTGATCACAAGGCTTCAAGGTACAGACAATTCAGCATAACAAAGACAAACATGAAACATTAATAACAAAAAGGGTCCACAAAAGAAGCACCGCCTTGGAACGGTCAGTAAAACAATAATGGGGGCTTAAACATGTTTAACGGTACCAACCTCACCCTAAATTTTGATGTGGATCAAGACACATAGATGTTTGCTTTGATTTAAAGATCTCTAACTTATCGATGCATCATCCTAGTACATACTAATCGGATATATAAATGAGATAAAACCAAAATAAGGACTCAACAGTACAATTAACTGAGTACAAGAGGAAAAGAAATCCAACAGCTGAAACCCGGTGGGCATGACCAAAGACACAACATCATGCTCCAACCCTATTATCTATAGATATGTCTTTATGTCGGAACCGTCATAGAGTCTGCATAGTTAAAACCGTTTTCTTAGCGTTGTACACTATCGAAAACAATGCAAAATATGTATAGCTATATAATAAAGTGTTATCGTATTTATGTTTATGAATAGTAGTGAACGACGGTATGCATGCCTGTTTATAAATAACAAATTACGACATTGGTCAAACACTTCCATCGTTTTGTTAGTATCTGATGCCTGGTTCTAGCTTGGCCGTCGGCAGTTCAATTTGTGTTTTACTTTATATCCAGCTGTTTGTTGGTTACAAGCACATGCTCCTTGTTTCATCACATTTAGTTAATTTGGTTCGATTATTATGTTTTCGATGATAAACTATAGGGCTAAAAACGTTACTGGTCAAATCTTCTATTCTTCTGTTGTTCAGAAACATAGAATGTTAAGCTCTATGCAGGCTACTGTTTGTGTATTGTAAGCTTGCCTTCTATGTGTTGTGTGATTGTCTTTGTTTGTGTTCTTATGCATTGTTCGCTTTAGTGTAATGTGACGGTTTGTAGTCTGTGATCGTTGCATATCTTGTTCATATGCACTTGCTCTATTTCTCATGATACAGCTCAATTACATTGTCTCCTAACAAGCTCTTAAAATAGGGGTATCACTCGAACGTAGATTGGAAAGTAATATACCTTTTTGTCAACCCTAATACATTCAATTTCAAGTTGCAATAGTCGCACTTCAAATTGAATGGTGAACGCAGAAAGCAAATTGGTATACCGTCATCAATGTTTGTGTTTGTCATTCTGATCATATATAAGACTCTGGCCTGGAAGCATCAAACATGAGTAGAAGAGACCTAAACGTTATGCAGTGATACAAGAGGTAATCTTATTTTTGCTTTATTTAATAATATTATCAGGGATGTTAAATTTTGATTCATCACATGATAAAACACTTTTTATTATATAGCTATAAAGCAAATTGTCAACAGTGTACTGTTAAAGCCAACTAACTCTCTCAATAGCTGTGCATTTGATTGATATTTACACATACACATCTGATACCTTCGAATATTGCCCTTTTTTAATTTCGCTTAATATGATGTTGATTTGAGTTGTAGGATACATCACTATCAAAACGTAAATATTATTAACTTCAGTTACATACTCATTAAACTCCTTTCCCGCCAACATTTTTATTATTTCGCTGGCTTTTATTATCTAAAAAGACCATTGTTTGGCAATCAGATTTCCAATTTAAGCCCCCTTGGACACTTCATATCAACGTCTATTTATACCACTTTAATTAAAGCTTAAAAGCCGAAGGTGATATTTGCATGGCCACTCCTTCAAAAATATAACTTGTTCTCATGTGTATCGTCTGGAACGATTAAATCGTAATACAGTCAACCCTCTTTATAACGACACTGTTTGTACCATGCTATCTTTGACATTAAAGTAAATTTGCAATTATAAAGAAATTCTGACAATACATTATTTCCACATAATGATCATTTGGTTAAAGAAAATTTTATACAAATGAATGCTTTTTTTCCCTAATGTATACATCAGTTCAATTTCATATTGCATCAAAATACACAAAGCTTCCAACTTATCAAATAAAACAGTTCATGCAAAAATACCATGAACTAATGACAAAATTGTCTGACACATGGTAAGAATTCTGTTATAATGAATTTATTTTCAATAGAAATTGTATGTCCGTTCCCAGAAGTTAATGTCGGTGCCGTTAAGTGATTATTCTGTTATAAAGAGGGAATTTTAATAGAAACAGATCAGTTCCCAGCAATTTTATATCGGATATTGAATATTTTGTTATAAAGAGTGACGCTATAAAGAGTTTTGACTATATTACTTGAGTATTTGGTATAGTGCTAGGCTGAAAGTATTTCCAGAATCCCATGGCATAGACGTCTGCACACAAAGACAACTAAATGGTGTTAAGATACTGCTACAATACTGTTAATAATTCAATTTTTACAATCATCCATTATTTTCGTTTTTAAAAGTAAATGGGATTCCGTCGGCCACATATAAGTCAAAGCCCGTTTAATTTTCTCATCATAGTAAGTTAGGATGTTTCTCTGCAATGATGCATCATGGTTTTAGGGTGATTTAGTTTATAAATTCAAAATCATTGATTTGAATGATTTTAGTGATCAATTCAAAAAGATAATCAAACGTTACAAAAAAATTGGATGTAACATAGATATCCTGCGACAGTCTGCATGTCTGGTTGTAAACCCAATCACCATTTATAGATATGGTTTCCTCTTTAATTGCACGACGATGGGACAGGCCTCATACTTAATGACGGCCCTGTAGTAAAGATTTCTTTGTGGGTTTGTGCTGCCTGGTGATTGTCTTTGGCTGGGCCCTTTGTGGCTCAACTTGAGGTTTTCTTGTGTTCTTATTATCCGTTAGTCTTGGGCTATTTTTCTTTATCTAATCACAGTGTATTAATTTGATTAGATTGTTCACTGTGATGATATATTGCACAAGTTAGGAACATCCATGCGAGCCTATTATTTGTTGTGTTTTTACTCGAAGTAATATACACCGGAGACGCATCTCCGAAATTTTTTATATACTCGTTATCGAGTCGAAAACCCAGGTAAGTGCTGGCTAACTTTACACATCGCTATAAAAGACATGGAGAAACGTGTGTACCAAACTTTTGTTTTTTAGTTCTGACATAGTCATATTGTAGGACCTATTGCGCCCATTTCAAGCTTTCAATGATTGTAAATCTTTCTTATATTTGAAGCTGGTAGCCGTCGGTGTGTGCCACAGTTCGTTATTTATCATCATATCATGTCGTTTGCCCGTAATTACGAAAGAAAAATTGACAAAATGGCGGAAAACGCTATTTTTCTGTGTTTATGCAGTACCGATTTTTGTGTACCAAAAGCAGACATACGATTATAAATATGTCGATTTTTCACGCCTGTTTCAAAAAATACATAAATTTTCCTGTGTTCTGGTGTATATTTGGATTCGCAAAAATCAAACAGTATGCAGTCAGGCCACCATCAATTTTGTATAATTTTTTTTCCAAATTTTTGTCTCAAAAGGAAATACAGCTCTGGATAAAAATGCATCTTGCTTTTAGAGTTTCAACCCGCATGCAAAACAAACGTACATCCGCGCAGACTGGCAAGCGTCCTTGTATACTGCACTAGTTTCTAACGTCATGCGAACATGCAAAGGCGCATCAGTGCAGGTTGATCAGCCTGTTTTTTTGTGACACCCCCACCCCAGAAGGTAACAAGTCGTGAGGCGGCGAAGGGGAAAGGGGGCAGCGTATGCTTAAATATTAATACACTTACATTGTTTTTGTATAATTCCAAATATACACGTTCATTGAGACAATAATTATCCATCTTGTATGACCAGATGTTGACACACTGCCAGGTACCTGCACAAATAAATAATTGAGCCCCTAAGGGTTAAATTAATCCTTTATCATATCTCAAAGAACCCCAAGAATGTGTCACGAAGGTGTCATTTTTCCAACAGCTGGACGTTTCCCCTCTCTCTCTCTCTCTCTCTCTCTCTCTCAGTAGGCATACAACCATAAAACAATGTTGTACCAATGTCGAAGCGACGTCATGATGTCGCATCGACGTTGATCCGACGTTGTTTCGACATCATATACCTGCTCTATCTCTCTCTTTCTTTATGAAAACGAAAACTTTACAGCGAGGCTCAAGTAGAGATATAAGAATGCAAGAAAACTGTCTACCACACCGAAAGTAGAGTAAGACATTTCAAAACAAAATAAAATGCGCATTTAAAAAAAATAGTGTACGAACACAAAGCTGTCAATGATTTTGTTTCATCTTTTTGATAACAGCAGGTTTTCACGGATTAATCCTCCAATTTTTATGCGCAGATCCAGACAGTCTCGGGTGTGGGGGGGGGGCAACTTTGACTTTTCTTTTAAATTGACGAGAGTAGAGACGAGAGAGGATCCAAATACCACTATAAGCGGGCCATCATCGGCCCGCCAGCGATCCGCCATATATATAGTTATAAATTGCTTATATTTCTATTTTCTTGCGATCTTGAAAAAGTCTCGTAATGCTGTTTGAATTTCGATTAAAATGTATTACGGGAAGGATGATTTTCTCGACTGGTATGATGAAGGACTGGATTTAGGGACATTAATTTCGGTATTTTTGTTTCATCAGCTTTTATAAAAACAGGTATTCGGGGATGAACGCTTCAAATAAAAGCAGTTACATTGTATAAGAATAAATTAATCAATGTGATTTTAAGGAATGTGCGGCGATCTTACAACCCAATTAGGCTTAATTAAAGCTTCAAAGCGTGGATTATGTTTGCGACCCGAAACAAAACTAGAACAATGTTTCTTTGATCAGCATTATCATGAAAATAAAGAGAACAAAATTCTTTGAAAAGAGCAACACATGTACACAAATACAAATATTGGCTTCAAGCTGTGGTATAGTGTCCTCAATATGTTTTTTAAAAAAACAACCCTATCGTGTTAGGTATCAAATTAAAGCAAAAAATAAGAACATTACAGTTACATTCTTTGTTTTGCTTTTATTTGATGTCCGAAAATGTCAGAACTAAAACAAAAAAGTTTAATACACACATTTGTCCATTTCTTTTATCACGATCGGCTAAGTATCGAATTCTAGCCAGCACTTACCTGGATTTTCGACTCGATAATGCGTAGGTAAAAAATTCCCCTAAATGTATTTGCTTCGAGGTTTTTATCAACAACAGAATCTAGGGAGAAGATTTGGTATAAATTTAAGTCCCCAGTGGCTTAGATTGTTGTCCATTCTAAGGAGGTGGTTCTGTTTTTGTTAATTCAATAATTATTGTTGCTCTCATTGTTTGTGGGGGTTCTGCGTTTAGTCCTTGTTTTTTTTATATAGTACTTAGTGCATTTTAATATCCCCCGACTCAATAAGTAGAGGGTGTATAGCGATCAGCCTGGCGTTCGTTCGTCTGTAGACGAAAGCTTGTTCACTCCATAACTTTAATACCCTTTGGGATATTTTGATAATATTTGGTAGGCATGTATATCAGATCATGGTGGCGTGTCGCGTATAAAAAAAGGTGCTCTACCTTGCTTCATTGTTTAGTTATTTTCCTTGAACGAATTTAAAATGTAACCTTGTTCACTTCATAACTTTAATACCCTTCGATATATTTTGATAATATTTGATAGGTATGTAAATTGAAGGGGTCACAGCAACAAGGTGCTTTAGTCCACTTTTGGTCAAAATTTAGTTAGCCTCTTTTTTATGTATAAAAAACATTTCCGCACCGTATTAACTCCCTTTGATCATTAAATTGCTATAAAAATTGAAATAAATAGGATTATATCATTTTCACAAAGGTTCTAAGTCCAAAATTGGATGTTTATGCATAAAAGGGCCTAACTCCATAATTGTTTCTTCAGATTTATTTCAAAGTTTTATTGCCTTATAATAATTATTATCACACACTGAGCCTTAAATAGCAACATTTCGCTTGCTAGACATTATTTCCCATCAAATGGAATCGCTAAACTAATTTTACACAACATAAACTCTAGACTATGGACTTAGGACCTTTGTGTCATTGAAATCTGTTCATATTTATGGAATTTAGGTAAATCAACGGTTTTATCCAGGTTTTTTGCTGTTGTACTCGTAAGAAATAAGCTTTCCACACACTATCATGCATTTTTTTAGTATTGATGAACTGTCATTAACATTCTGTACGCAATCTTTAAGTTTTGTGAAATTTGGACTTAGGTCCCTTGTTGCAGAAACGAAATTGCTAAAATCAAGTTTTTCTCACTTTAAGCAGTTGAATCATTGCAAAATCTCCTGAATTCACTATTTTCAAACATATCTTGTTCATATTTGCAAGAAAAATCAATAAGTTTTGATAATTGCCGAAAATTATGTTTTTCACCTTTTTCTTGAAATAATGAAAAATGGACTAAAGCACCTTGTTGTTGTGACCCCTTCAATTAGGCCAAGGCGGCGTGTCGCGTATAAAAATGGGTGCTTACCCTTGCTTTTTTTAGTTATTTTCCTTGAACAAATTTTAAAGTGGAACCTTGTTCACTCCATAACTTTTATATACTTAGATATATTTTGATTTTAGTTGGTTGGCATGTATATCACGACGACGTGTCACGTGCAAGAATGGGTGCTCTCCATTGTTTCATTTTTTCAGTTATTTCCCTTGAACGAATTTCGAAGGTTTAACTTTGTTCGCTCCATACATTTCATACCGTTGGAGATATTTTGAGTATAGTTGGTAGGTATCTATTCAAGGTAAAAAGGGTGTGTCACATGTAATAATTGGCGCTCCTCCTTCATTTATTGCTCAGTTTTCTACCTTGAACAAACTTTAAAGGGGAAAACGTTTTCGCTCCATATTGCATACACCCTTTGAACTATGTTAATAATATTTGGTAAGTGTATATATCAGATCAATATGGTTTGTCACATGTAAGAAGGTGGTCTCCTTTTTCATTTTTCAGTTTTCTCCCTTGAATGAATTTTAAAGACTAAATATTGTTCACTCTATAACATTCCTTCCCTTTGAGGTATTTTAATAATATTTGGTAGGCATATGTATTGGAGCTAATTGGTGTGCCAGCTACAAGAATGGATGCTCTTCTATGTTTCCTTTATTAGTTATTTCCCTTGAATTAACTTAAATGGGGAATCGATACCTTTGATCCCCTTTGAGATATGTTGATAAGATTTGGTAGGTATATATATATCAGATCAGGACAGTCTGTCACTTGCAAGAATGGTAACTCTCCCTTGATATTCATGGTACATTCCTTGAATGTACTTATGAAGGGAAAAATGTGTAAGTTCTATAGCTTGCATACCCTATGAGATATCTTAATATTGCATAGGACTATAGTTCATGTCAGGATGGTGGGTGGTATGCAAGAAAGGCTGCTCTCCCTTACTTTATATTAAAATAGTTTCCCTTAAACAAATTAAAGGAACCCTATATAACGTTCATACCCATTGAGATATCAGTAATGTTTGGTAGGAGTATATATATTTCAATTTAAGACAGTTGTTCTTGATCTATTGTTTAATGTACTTTCCATTGTTTGTTGGAGTCCTGTGTTTGTCTTTGTTTTGTTATGCATTATTTTGTGTCCATCTCAGTTTTGCAATCATCTTGAAGAGGAAGAGAAAGTTGGTTGTTTTGCTATTATTGTCTTACAGATGTATGGTTACTATAAATGTTCTGTGGCTCTTCCTCACGGTGCCGTGGTTAGTCTGCAGTATGTGATTGTGGTATATCCTCATCATACTCACTTACTTTTTTGTATGTGCAATTATCTCCCTTGTATGAGTATTTAAGGCTCAAAACCTTCTACACTCAATACCTTTCATTTTCTCTCTGATATTTTGATAACATTTGGTCTCCATATGACAGTAGCTGTTGTTCGGTTGTTAACCAGAAGTTAACCACAAATACTTGCTTAACTATTATAGATTGAAGTGGAAACTCATAATCTTAGCTGACATTATATGTACTTAGTAGTCATTTTGTACTGCATATCATAAACTTTAGATAGGGGTGTTTTGCCATCTCCTCTGATGGCCATTTTAGCTTTGCCATCATCTTGATGGGTAGGAGAGAGATGGTTGTTGAACTTTAATTGTCATCCTGATGTATTGTGACTGTAAGTGTTCTGCGACTCTTCCCCACGGTGCAGTGGGTTAGCCTGCAGTGTGTGATTATGGTATTATCTAATCAAACTCACTTACTTTGGTTAATTTTAACAACAGCAGCATTTAGATTAAATACTTTGTGCTGGTAATATATAGATATATCAGCCCCCTCCCCACACCGCCCAGTAGTTTTGGCTTCTGTTTGTTCTAAGACGGTTGTTCAAGTGTTGTTAATTGATTGTTGCTCTCATTGACTTTGGGAGATTTTTGCTCCTTGTTATGTTATTGCAGTATCTAGTGGCCGTTCTATTTTCTAGTTGTGCAATAATCAGAGGCGGTTGCTTCACTTTATTGTCTTTTTGCTGGAATGTTGCTATTAGTTTTCTGGCTTTCTTCCTCAATGTGTCATCGGTTGGTCTGCAGTGTGTGTGACTGTTTCACCTGTTTGCATTAATTTCCATATATATATATATATATATATATATATATATATATATATATATATATATATATATATATATATATATATATATATATATATATATATATATATATATATATATATATATATATATATATATATATATATATATATATATATGAACAATATACCAACGATAACTGTCATAGGCAAGGTCATGCATTCAATCATTCAATATAATGCAAACCTAAAGTGAGTATGACCAGGCAATGCCACAATCATGGACTGCAGATCAACCCACTGCACTGTTAGGAAGAATACCAGAACACAGAACGCTTAATCTCAATTAAAAGTAAAGTAATAAGCTCTCTCTTCTCCAGCAAGATGATTGCTAAACTAGACTAGAAAGGACACCAAGAAACAAGACAATGACAGAACACAAGCTCCGACATTTAATGGGATAAACCATAACCAATGAACAAACAACAACGAAATCACCACATTAGATCAAACCTTTTGCATAATACTATGACCATTAAAACAGTAACGACCCATTTGTGTTCATTCCGTGAAGTATAAGTGGCCATCAGTTTGCATTTTACGGCCAAATCAATAATACTGACATAAAAAAAACTTTGATGGCCGATAAAAAGCCATTTAGTCTGCGCAAATAGCTGGCCATTTTAATATGTATCCAATATAGCTTTGGGTAGGTGAAGTGTGTTGCCCATAGATATAAGTGTTTGTTACAGGTTTCTGCATAACGTATGGTGTTGTCCAATGACATGATTTACATTTTAGCCTAAATTTGAGCTGTTTACCCAGTAAAAATAAATAGGTAAGCTTGCGTAACATGAGCTAATTGGTATGCCATTTTATTTGTAAGTACATGTAGTCCCTATTCAAAATCAAGAATAACTCTAGAGTCAGTTGGCCAAGTTCGATTATATTTCATGTGTTGTGTGGTCAGAGTGTGGCATAATAAGAATGAGGGTCGAATGCAAAATATTGTTGGCCGATTGGATCAACACTATGGCACAGTACTTCCCGAGTGAGACTTCATGTTGTCTCTTGCTGACAACAATCAAGATATCTAGATGACTTACTTAATAGTGATCATCCTTATTTTGAACACATGGAACTCAGATTTATGTCACATAATTCCTGTTACATAAAGCAACTTCTTTTGATAGTGATTTTGGCCTGGTCCATAGCAAATGACATAGTGTCATCTAAAATTTACAATCAGCGAAATGATTTTAATTTAGAGCTAGTTAATATTCTATTTCTTGATGGATATACGTATTCCTCGCTCCCCTACCTATGGTGTACATATTTCGCAGCTAATTCGTTTTGCAAGAGTATGTTCTAATGTTAGTGCCTTCAACAAAAGAAACCAAGTTGTCATTGGTTGGTTGGTGCCTGATGATTGTCTAAGGCTAGGCCCAGCATGTTATAACTTGAGGTTTTCTTTCTTTGTGACAATCTGTGAATTCTGAGTCTTTTTCTATGTTTCACCATAGCGTGCTAATGTGACTATATTATTTAACGTTAACGGTGCCTTGGTTTGGTCTGTACTGTGTGATTGTGGTATTTCCTGATCATATTCACTTACATTTTGGATAGAACAGGGATATCGTGCAACAGTCTGCATGCATGTTTCGTTAGTCGTGAGCCCTTTTCTTCGTTTATCATAATGTGTTAATTTGATTTGACCGTTTCTTTTTGTGTCGTTTGCGAAGCATGGTCGACACATAGGGGTCATGACTCCGGCAGCGGCGTCATCGTCGTCGCCCGCGGTGTCACACTTTTGGTTTCCGATCGATAACTCTTGAAGGGATATATGAATTTCATTCTAACTTTACAAAAGGGTCAAGTATCATTCAATACAGGTCAAGTTCGATGAAGGGGGGATCCGCAAAATTTTTACTGAGTTATGGCCTTTTTTGACTTTGATTTTGGCTAAATTGTAATTTCCGATCATTGGAAAGATGCAAATATTTCATTCAAATCTTACAGAAGGGTTAAGCATCATAAAATGCAGGTCGAGTTTGAATTTGGAGGTCATTTGCAATTTTTTGACTGAGATATAGCCCTTTTTTATTTAGATTTAGGCTAATGCAAAAGCTATATTGGCTTTTTTTGCGGAATAATCTTCACATTTCTCCAAAACTATCATATCTGACAACTTCTCACTATATAATTACCAAGTGCCTGTATCCAAGCATGACAGTGATTACAATTTCCCCCACCCCTTTACCCGTTAGGTGGAGTCAAATATCATATATTTAGATTTCGCAATAACTGGGTCAGTAACTGTTGTAAATTTGTTTTACTGAAATTTCGCATGCAGACTGAGGTACAATAAATATGAAACATATCAAACGTGATTTTCGATCAAAGGCCTGTGTCCCACCCACTGGGTGGGGTGGGGTCAAAGGGTTAAAATTCACCTTTTTCAGAACACGGTCTTGTTGCATATCAAATTAAAGGGAATCACGAATGCAGCCGCATGGTAGCAACTATTTTGCCCGCAGACTCCCTACTCACCCCCATCCCCTGGCCCTGTGGCTGGGGCAATAGGTCAAAATTCATTTTTTTCAGAACATCGTCATGCTGGATATCAAAAGAAAGGGAGTCACGAAATGCAGCAACATGGTAGAAAATATTTTGCCCGCCGAGCCCGCCCCTCCCCCACGACATAAGAAGAAGGTGTCAAAGGGTCTAAATTTAAATCTATCAGAACATGGTCATGATGCATATCAAATTAAAGGGAATCACAAATGCAGCAATATGGTAGCAAATATTTTGTCCGTAGACCCCCCATCGACCCTGGGGATGGGGTTAATAGGTCAAAATTCTTTTTTTTCAAAACATGGTCATGTTGCATATCAAATTAAATGGAATCACGAAATGCAGCAACATGGTAGCAAATTTTTTGCACGCAGACCCTCCCCCTCTCCCAACTACCCTAGGGGGCGGGGTCAAAAGGTCACAATTCAACTTTTTCAGAACATGGTCATAGCGCATATCAAATTAGGGGAATCACGAAATGCAGCAACATGGTAGCAAATATTTTGTCCGCAGATTCCTCACGACACTAGGGGATGGGGCCAAAAATCAAAATTCAACAATTTCAGAAAAATCTCATGTTGCATATGAAACTAAAGGGAATCACGAAATGCAGCAACTTGGTCGCAAATATTTTTCCTTCAGAACCCTCCCCCCCCCCCAATCCTCGGGATGGGGTCAATAGGCCAAAAAGTAAGTAATGGTGCAAAGATCAGGAATCGATACAATCAAGTACCACACCTGACCCAGGATACCAATGGGAAAGTGACAAACTCACAGAAGACACCACAAACGAGAGCCAAGAGGTCAGCCCTTTCCCAGCAGGTGACCACAAAGCACATATAAACAGACGCGCACAAAACATAGCAAACACAAGACAGAACAAAAACATAAAAGATCCACAAAAGAAGTACCGCCTTGGAACGGTCAGTAAAATATTTTACTGGAGGGCTTAAACCGGTTTAACGGCGCCAACCTCACCCTAAATCAGATGTGGATCAAGACACATAGATATTTGGTTTGCATGAAAGACCCCTAACTTATCAATGCATCATCTCCTAAAACACATAAATCAAGATATAACAAGGAGATAAAGCAAGGATAATGACTCAACAGTAAATTAAACTGGAGCAAAAGAAACCCAACAGGTAAACCCCGGTGGGCCCGACAAACAGCCAAAGCATAGACAGATTTTCAACTAAAAGTGAGTCAATGAAGTCTGCAACAACCTTCCTGCCAATGTCACCAGCCTCAATAAGATCCTTAGCTTTGCCAGGTTTAGCAGGAACATCGAAAGACAAAAAGTGCAGTTCATTGTCTTCAAAACAAGAACTAAAAGGATTGGTGAAGCCAGGACTCAACAGTAAATTAAACTGAATACCGGAGCAAAAGAAATCCAACAGGTAAACCCCGGTGGGCCCGACAAACAGCCAAAGCATCAGGCCCCTACCATCTCATCAATAGATAAGTCTTTAAGTCGGAACCATCATAGAGTCTGAAGTCCGACCCACCGGCGTGCAATTAAAGAGGAAAGCAAAGTTGCCAACCGTGATTGGGTTGACTACCAAGCATGGAGTCTGTTGCAATACATTAATGTTATAGCCAATCTTTTTATAATGGGAAATTATTTTAATGAACTGCGCTGAAAAATTATTAGAGTCAACAATCTTCTTCAACTTATACACCAAGTCACCATAGAAATCAGGTTCCGAAAGTCCTTGGCGCAAGAGAGATTTAAGTCCAACTTGGAATTTAGAAATCAAATCATAGTATCGTCTATAAAATTTTGAAAATGTTTTGCGAAGTTTATGATACCGATAGCCTTGTTTAAGAAGTTTCTGAGTTAACAATTTATTGCGAGTGTTGAAGTCAGCAACATAGCTAGATGCTCTAGCAAAACGAATGAGTTGAGAGATATAGACTCCATAGGATGTAGAACGAGGAACATCACCATCTAAAAATGGGAAATTGACAATTTCAAAATCAAAGTCGTCACGTTTGTCATAAATTTTGGTAGAAACAATATCATTAGAAATTGACAAATGCAAGTCTAAAAATGCGGCTTCGGTATCAGAGGCATTGGCTTTATTAAGTTGGAGCTCTGAAGGGTATATTTGACTAACCATATTGTCAAAATTAACATTATTAATATTTAAAATATCGTCCAAATATCTGGAAGTCGTGTTAAACGCATCAATAACTTTAAAGTCAACTTTTTCAGAATATGGTCATGTTGCATATCAAATTTAAGAGAATCACAAAATGCAGCAACATGGTAGCACATATTTTGCCCGCAGACCCCCCTCGACCCTAGTGGTCAGAAAGGTAACATATTCAACATTTTCAGAACAATGTCATGCTGCATATCAAATAACAGAGAATCACAAATGCAGCAACATAGAAGCACGCATTTTGCCTGCAGCCCCCCCCCCCAATCCTGGGGATTGGGTCAATAGGTCAACTTTTTCAGAACAAGGCCATGTTGCATGTCAAAGTAAAAAGGGAATCACGAAATGCAGCAACATGGTAGCAAATATTTTGCACGCAGACCCCTACCTTTCCCCACGACCCTAGACGATTCTGTCGAAGAACATGGTTAGATTGCATATCAAATTAAAGGGAATCACGAATGCAGCAACATGGTAGCAAATGTTATGCCAGCAGACACCCCCGGCCCTGAGGACGTGGTCAATAGTTTGAAATTCAACGTGTTCAGAACATGGTCATGTTGCATATAAAATTTAATGGAATATAGGAAATGCATCAACATGGTAGCGAATCTTTTGCCCGTTGTCCCCCTCCCCACCCTAGGAGTCAAAATGTCAAAATTCAACTTTTTCCGAAGAATGTCATGTTGCATATAAAATAAATGGAATCACAAAAGCAACAACATGGTTAGCAAATATTTTGCCCGCAGATCCCTGAACTTGACCCTCGGGGTCAATGGGTCAAAATTCAACGTTTTCACTAATGCAACAACATGGTTACGCAATTATTTTGCCCGCAGACCCCCCCCCCCCCCACTGACCATGGGGTAGGGTTCCTAATGTCATACTTGAACTTTTTCAGAATACGGTCAAGTTGCATATCAAATTTAAGGAAATCTCAAATGCAGCCATTTGGTAGCAACAATTTAGCCCGCAGACCATCCCCTTGACCCTAGGGATCAAAAGGTCAAAATGCATTTTTTTTTCAGAACATGGTCATGTTGCATAACAAATTAAAGGAAATGGAGCAAAGAGCATCATGCAATAACATATTCTGTCCATACACACATCCTCAACCTGTGGGTTGGACTAAAGGGTAAATAAAATCTGAATATGGCCATGTTGCATATCAAATTAAGGGGAAAGAAATATAGACTAACATAGAAGCAAACGCTTTGACCTAACACACACCCCTAACCTCTTGGTCAGGTCGAAGTCAGATATTGAAACTGTACCGATTAGTTGAAAGGCTCTTAACTATGATCTGTTTGAAACCTTAAGTGTACTTAGGGCTTGGAGAAATGGGTTTTATCTTTTGTGATGTATAAGTGTCTATAAAATAACATTTTGCCGAGGATATAAATTCGACAAATTAACCTTTAAGTTGTTTGACTTCTGTTTTGCCAGGCGACACATCCGATTCTCGGAGTTCTAGTTGTTGATGCATTGCATAAGGTAAGGCGCTGCCATGCGAGCTAACCACATTTTGTGGTTTGATACGAGGGTCATTTTTTATGTTCGTAGAATCGGACTGTATCTCTATAAATATAGAATTTACGGTGCCATAACTATATATATTTTGAAAGGTCTAGCTCCTGTCTATCACCCGATATAAATTTTACATCATTAGCGCTTAGTTCGGTCAAGATATGTAGCTTTGAATAGGGCGTAAATAGGACACTGGCCGAAATCCGTGTCATTTTAACCACGGAGCCATTAGGAAATTTGACGTTGTTAAGTTCCATTTGCCATTGTGATATAAGCATTTTTCAAGCCGATTTTTCCTTTGCACCATCATAATTAATTATTCAAACGCTAATCGTAGAAAAATGCAGCAAAACTATAATCATGTTGTTTTCTCTTCTATAACAATTTTAAAACACCCATCAATATACCATAATAATCACAGTCAAGTGCTAGTTATTATAACTGTTAAAATTACGATTGTGAACAAATTTTAAAATTTCTTCTGGCTTTACATAGCACATGATATACTTAATCATTCGTCAGCAGTTATATTGATGTATCGATTTAAGCGTGTAACATGCAACTTCCAGTACTGGCATACTCCCATGTTCTAAAAAGTGGGTGGGGTAAATCAACCCCGCATAGAAAAAACACAATAACAATCGGATCTGCATAATTTTCTTATTGCAGTTATTTCAAAACCTGTTAAGAGGCACAAAAACAGTTTTAATGTATTTTCTAAATATAGTAACGCTCCATGACGTCATTTATATACAGAATAAGGGATTTTAGCACCCCCTAGGCTATTTATTTTGCAGTTCATTTCTAATAAAACAAAAGTATTAACCTTGTTTTGGAATGAAAGTTACCATAACACTTCCATCTACAATATACACAAGAAAAACTATAAAATTACTTTACAGCTAACATATTAAGCCACATTCAAAAGCCCTTATCCAACTTCAAGTCGTGTCAACTTTTTACAATAAAAGTTTATATGCCTACTGTTCAATTTGCTGAGGTTCCAAACAAATCTTCCATATCCAATAATTGCTGCGCATTTGCCATAATGTTTATATAATATTGTAGCACATGGTGTCCGTGATCTGCAGCCATATTTTCAGAAGCTGTGTATGGCTATGAACCCATTTTCATGCAATTGTTTCTAACGTTCTATCAGAGACTAAGTCCATAAATGTCATGTTTCTACCATATTTCCAGTGTGCGATATATAGGTATGTCTTTGCCTCTTGGAAGCCATTTAAATTATGCATTTTGAAAAAAATTTAGGTTGCATGTATAGATAAAAGCTCAATCTTTCCAAATATATGCATGATGTATGCATTTACTTTCGTCGTTTTCATTAAATCTACCATTCTACGAACATAAAAACGTCCCTCGTAACAACATAATCTAGGATAAAGATTCGGTACAAATTTACTGCATCTGCATTTAAGCTAATACAGTGCCTTAGGCTGTTGTCCATTCGAAGGCGGTTCTATTGTTGATGATGAATTGCTTATCGTTCTCCCATTGTTCGTGTTGGATCTGAGTTAGGTCCTCGTTTTGTTATGTAGTGCTAAGTGTCCTTTCTAGTTTTGCAATCATCTTTATAGGGAAAAGAGAGATAACTGGTTGTTTCCAGATGAATGTTGGTCTTCTGTTAATCTTACTCACGGTGCCGTGGGTTGGTCATCATTGTGCCAAAGTGGCATTTCCTCATCATATTCTCATTTACTCTTTATAATTCATTGTATTATGTTCCTGTCATTGATTTGGGGTGGGGGTGCTGGGGTTCTGTGTTCGTTCCTTGTTTTGTTATGCCTTACATAGTGTCCTTTGTAGTGTTATAACCATCGTATTGAGGAAGAGAGAGAGATGGTTGCTTTAATTAAATTGACTGTTTGGTGTCATGTTGCTGTAAATATTCAGTGCTGTCATGGGTTGGTCTGCAGTGTATGATTGTGGCATTTTCTAGTTATATTTACTTACTTTTTATCACATGACTTTGCGTCTGGGAGTGAAACAACGCAATGCAATTAAATCGATATACAACTTTTTATTTACAGATTTAGTAACGTTACGTAATGACTCTGCGTAAAAAATGGCAAAACCTTGTTTTTACGTCAAAAGGCAATTTCTAAGTAATTTGAATGTCATGTGATAAATAGAATCTAACATTCGTGCTCCTTTTTTTCTTAATTTATTCAAAAGTAAGTGAGTATGATCAGAAAATACCACAATCACTCGCTGCAGACCAACCCGGGGCACCGTGAGGTAAAGCAACAAAACACTAGCAGCCAAAAGACATCAAGAAGACAATTAAAGCAAAGCAACCCGCTCTCTCTCTTCCTTGTCAAGATAATTGCAATACTAAAAAAGAACACGAAGTGTTTGATATAAAATCAAATACCAACAGAGTACCCCCACAAACATTGTGAGGTACATAAAACAATGAATCAGCAACAACAGAACACCTTCTGTAATACGGATAGCAGCCTAAGCCACCGGGGGCTTAAATGCATTTTACTCGCGCCAAATCTTCGCCCTAGATTCTGTTGTTGTAAAACATTAATACTGTTACGCTCGTTTCAAGCCTCGCATATATAACTCTTCTAAACTCGTTTAAATCAAATAACACATGATCACTCATGTTAGATTCTCTATTTGACTAAAGTGGTTGGATTTATGCTAAGAATCGAGACAACAAATTTCGGGACCTGAATAATTTATCATATTTATTTCATCCTCAGAATGTGAATGAAGAAATGCATTGAAAGATGTCATCCTTACAGATCATATGTTGCCTCATATTTACATCAGCTGAAGCATCAGTTTTCTCGCAGGGTCAAGGTAAGATTTTAATATGACAGATAGTATGCGGTTTTCTAACGTAAGTGTTGATATACTCACAGCCTGTCCCACACAAGATACGTACAATAACATCTCAAAACTATGCAAATAAACACCCCCTCCCATAAGCATTTTGAGCAAACAAAGACTCAACAACAACAAAACCACCCCGGAGAACGGACAGCCGCCGCCCTTCGCCCTTCAGGGTCTCTATATTTCAAAAATAAAACTACAAAACCTATACAGTCAAACGAAGTAACACATCAGTACAAGAGTGCAATTAAAGTAAAGCAACCAACTCACTCTATTATTAGAAAGAGCGTAATACTATAAATGACAGAATGTATTTTATCATACAACCATAACAACAGTAACAGATGTTATATAGTCCTTCGCATAATACATGAACAAACAGTAAAAATTGTAAGTGAGTATGATCAGGAAATACCACAATCACAAACCGCAGACAACCCCGTGGCACCGCGAGGAAGAGCCGCTCAACCATCACGAGACACCAGGAAGGCAGATTAAGCAAAGCAACCAGCTCTCTCTTCCCCATGAAGGTGAGTGCAATACTAGAATGGACATAAAGTAACGTACAACAAAACATAGAACAATTACAGACTCCCACAATGGGAGAAACAATAAACAAAACGTCAACAACAACAGAACCACCGCCTTAGAACGGACAGCAGCCTAAGCCACCAGGGGGTTTAAATACATTTTACTGGTACCAAATCTTCGCCCTAGATTCTGCTGTTGTTGAAGTACAAGAAATGTTCAGCTCGCATGGAGGCCATCTAACTAATGCAATGTATCATCATGGAGAAACACTCTAATCAAATTAACACTCCAAGATGAAACAAAGAAAAAGGCTCATGACTCACAGATAGTCAGAGCTAAAGAAAACCTCAAGTTGAGCCACGGTGGGTCCAGCTTCAGATAAGCACCAGGTACCAACCCACCGATTAAAGCTTTACGTCAAAGCCGTCATAGAGTCTGAGGCCTGACCCATCGTCGTGCAATTGAAAAGGAAACCATAGCTATAAACCGTGATTTGGTTTAAAATCAGGCCTGCAGACTGGCGCATGATATGTAGGTTATATCCAACCTTTATATAACGTTTTCATATCTTTTTGAATTGATCACTAAAATTAGGTTTTCCAACAATTAGTTTGAATTTATAAACTAAATCACTGATATGCCTTGTTGCAAAACCAAGATTAGACGCCATATTGCTGTTGTTGTTGTTGTTGTTGTTGTAGATATTATTTCTACCCATGTTGGGACACCTCGTCTCCGAGTAGAACAAGTTGGGGTTTAAAATGATGCGTCCTCCACCACTCTATTTACAGTTTATGAAAAATAGTAAGTGAGTATGATCAGGAAGTACCACAATCACAAACTGCAGACAACCCAGAGGCACCGCGAGGAAGAGCCGCTCAACCATCACGAGACACCAGGAAGACAAATTAAGCAAAGCAACCAGCTCTCTCTTCCCCATCAAGATGATTGCAATACTAGAATGGACATAAAGCAACGTACAACAATACATAGAACAATTACAGACTCCCACAACGGGAGTAACAATAAACAAAAAGTCAACAACAACAGAACCACCGCCTTAGAACGGACAGCAGCCTAAGCCACTGGGGGGCTTAAATGCATTTTACTGGTACCAAATCTTCGCCCTAGATTCTGCTGTTGTTGAAGTACAAGAAATATTCGCATGAAAGTCTATTTACAGTTAAAATGTTTTTAAAAAGTTCCATAAAACTAATGCACGCCACTGAGGTGTAACACTGACTGAAATACTCTTGCAGAAAAATGTTTATCAACCCTGCTGGGATTTGCCATGGAGCTACTTCTTTGACTTAACAGTTCTGCCACGCCATGGAACCAAAGATAGTCATTTAAATCGTTCACAATTAAAAGCGAAACACAATCTTCTGGTTTAAAATTCAACGTTTGACAGTTCTTGATTGTGAGTTTTAGTGTTTATTAAAGCACTACAGTCTATAATAAGCTCAAGCAGGGTATCAGTATCACTAGCTGGGTTACATAAGCTACTACAGAGTACGTTATCTGATCAGGTCTCCATCGTTTTCTTATCAAATGACCTACCATACTTGGAATAAAAAATACAATATAACACCCCTTACATTGGAAATGGACTGGTCCAATTGATTATAATTTGACAGTTCATTCAGCATAAATGTAAGTGAGATGTTTGCTGTACTTTCCACGAATCATCATGAACAGGTTGAATGAATCCGAGTCAGCTGTTTTAAGATTTTGTTGGTTTTCTTTATTTCCGAGGGGTCCGAGGTGTCGTTTCGCCACCAAAATTTGATATGACTTTTTCCTGTACTTCGATATTGTCGCGAATCTCATGATATTAAATATTAGTCAAACAAAGATAAATACATGTGCTTTGCTGTAATCGCATCACCCTAATGACGTTGCGTCAATTACTTAACGTCGCGACGTTAGCAACGTCAGTAACTATGCAAGGACAGAACGAACAAGCCCGTCATTAGAACATATGAAATGGAACGTCCATAATAACAGAGGATAAACAGGCAACAGCTAGATGCTGGTAGTAAAAAGGGAGTTCTTTTTTACACGCTACATGTGAAATGATAAAATATTTTGCTTTATTGATTCGTGGGGACGCCACGTTCAAAACATTGTAAACTAGCGATGCGTAGCTGGTTGTATCGAGTGTCTTTAAAAACACCGGTATTGAGTATAGATAGAAGCAGAGTGTCGTTGCCATCCGTTTTTATCTGTTAAAGAAGGCTAAAAATATTCTGGATGCAAAAAATAATAATTTTCATTGCTTTGTGTCTTTAAAGTCCTTCAGTGTAGAAATGTATATTAAAGTAAGTAACATATATATATAACAGTTATCATAAGTGTAAATTATTGTAACCTTATTGGTAGTTTTATAGGTAAAATCAAATGTTAAACAAACTCACTGCAATCATACAAGCTTTAGCTTCATGTATTTGATAGTGATGAATGGGAAGAAAATAACAATTTAAAAGTGGCCTTGTGTAAACTGGGCCTTATGCATTCAAATAGCTGTTGCTGACAAACTAATGCGTATAAAATGCTCAAACTGGTTCTATTTGAAACCGCTTTAAACCTGTTATCAAATCAAATTGATTAAAACTTCAAAAACTATGAAGGGGAACATTGACAGCAAACAAAAACAGTCAATATTATGATTTGGAGGGAGTACTGTTTATAAAGTAACATATGTAACACCCTAAAACATCAAAATATCGTTTAAAAAACTTTCATTGTTAATACATAAACTGAATGTATGAAAATATCAACATTTGAAAAACTTTGAAAACCCAGGATAGGTATGTTTTTCACTCAGTTTTATATAGTTCAAAAGTTTGGCGGCCATCTTGAATGGCGGCCATTTTGAAGACTTTCGCCGGCCTAACAAGCATCAAACTTCTGGCCAAGATCATGTAGGGTAAACCAAAATTTTTAAAAGAATGAAGAAGATCCAGTCAAAAATAAAGGCGCTAGAGTGGTCACAAGATTATTCATTAATTTTCAAACGCTCAAGGTCAGCTAACTCAGTAGGCGGTAGTGGGATCTTAACCAAATTCCAACTCATTCAAGCTCTTCTAGTTGTTCTCGTTACCTGTAAGAATGAAGAAGATCCATCTAAAAATGAAGGCACTAGAGTGGTCAAAACATTTCTCCCATTATAAGTCTAAGGGGAATTTTCAAACGCTCAGTGGCAGCTTACTTACTCCTCAGTCCCTGGTCTGATCTTGCCAAATTTCGAACCCATTCGAGACTTTAAGGTTGTCCTTGTTATATTACATGCAAGAATAAAGAAGAGCCAATCAAAAATGAAGAAGCTAGAGTGGTCACAAGATTTTCCCAATTATAACCATATGGGAGCTATCTGTTGCCATGGAAACCAGAGTTTTCATCCGATCTGGCATATAACTTAATACAGACAATCCCCTACCCCAATGATGCTCTAGATGAAATTTAATTACGATCGGCTTGCTGGTCTCAGAGCTATTTATGTTTGAAAGTGCGGGTGCATGGACGCCGGCTCGAGTCCCATCCTATAAGCTCACCGAGAGCCTCGACTTAGGTGAGCGAATAATCGAAATATTACATGCCACAATATATCCCTCAACACATGAGTATCGCAACATGACCGAACACAATGCACCTGTATTGAATGTTTGAAAAAAAGTAGTTTGACGTCAACATAGAAACGCAGCGACTGGGAGCGTTGATAAACGATAACTACCAATCCTTTTTTGAATTCTTTCTTTAGTTAAGACATCTGGCTATTAGATCAAGCTGTTTGTTTTCAAATCCAATGAAACAACACTATTACAGACGCCAATTGTAGATGTACACTGACGTCATTATGATGTCAAATTAACGTCATAATGGAAATCGTGACCAAAACCATTTTACTGCAATTCGTTACTTATTGTGCAGGAACACAAGATATAATTATAAAGAAATTATCCTCTTGTGGTCCATGTGGAAGAAAATTAAAGAAGATTTAAAACGGTTCCATTTCATTGCGTTTAAGTATAATTTGTAATGTTGGTTTATTTATTTGTTTCTTCAACATGAAAACTTAAGAACAAAAATATATTACGTTGAATTGACCTACATATTGAAATGCTTATTGGGAAATACATTTCATGATGATGCTTTGACGATTGTTTTCTTGCTTTTATCTATGTGGCTATATTTTATTTGTCTGTGTTCTATTGTATCTTCATTTTAGTGTTAAAGGTTGGTCTAAACACACACATGCTCTCTCTCTCTCTCTCTCTCTCTCTCTCTCTCTCTCTCTCTCTCTCTCTCTCTCTGTCTTATACACACACAAACACACGCACGCACACATATACACATTTCGTTCATAGGATGCATATACGAGGGGGGTTCAATATGTAATGAAAACCCATTCATAACTCCTTCCACAAACGCGTTAGGATTTTATGCTATATGCCAAACGAAAGATCAAAGCGTCGCTGTTATAATGGTGCATGAAACATTATTTCATCTTACCAAATTTAATAAGTTACAGACTTTTTAAAAAGCACACTAATATACACTGCATATATTTTTCTCCGATTTGTAAAAACTGATTTTAACAAAGGTAGAAAGGCAAGCAGTATTTTTTTAAACAAACATTTAACATGCATGAATTACATATCCTTAGTTTTCTGACTCATTTCCCCTTTATCTGCTGTAACGATACAAACGTTTGGCCGGTACCGATTTCTCGTGCAAACAGGTTTATTGCGTTACCCCCTCTTACGTTGACGTCGTTTAAAGCACTGGGCGTAACACTAAAATACGCACCGTTCTTGAAAATCGGAAATGTGGATTTGTACCAGGAAAGGACAATTTTGATTGTATCGAAGTTTCAATACACACAGTGCACAGGCAGCAGACCAGTGAAACTGAAACCAATATCTAGAGGTATCTCATCTGAGTGGTATACCATTTTCGTTTCCTATAATATTATTGTCTGAAATTAGCCAGCCAGATTATGAACATCTCAATACGTGTATTAATGGTCAAAATAATGCATCCGAATGCAAACATCGATAAAATGCGGTAGTTCGTCTGATCCATTTCAGTGTGTGTAAGCCAGAGATAGTATTCTTTGAAGTGATTTTCTTATTTCAAATGACGCATTTTGGGATACTTTATGAGTGAGATTAAATATAGAAATTTCAAAATCGGCTGTAGTGTTTGCTAATGAACATCAAAGCGGCCAGAAAAAATGTTACAAATGATTTGATATTAATTTTCGCTTTGTATTCGTTCACCCGAAAACCGATTTGTCAATGGAATATCAGAAATTGTACCATCAAGAAGGATTTTAACCAAACTGGCAGCCTCAGTATTTCATAGAATATGAAGCAATATAAAAAAAAATGCAGGATATAATCACCAATATATGGATATTTACCACACGAAGAAACAGACTGAAAACATCCCTCGATCATGCAGTTATCTGCTTTGAAAACATTGTTTTATTTCATATCGCAGTGTACTTCAGAACTCTATCTTGAAAGTGGCTTGTGTAAATTAGTTAAGGAGCTGGACAACTGCAATTTTACATTTATTTAGCCAAGAAACAGACATTTTAATGAAAGTAATTATGAAGTGTGTATATATAAAACTTTGGGATTTACTGGGCTGTTTTCATTACATATTGAACGCCCCTCGTATGTACATATTTTCATGTTACTGTGTGTCTATCTGTATTGTCATTTGTATTTGTATGTTCATGTTCTTCGTGAGGAGACCTACTAGTGGCCCTTGGGCTGTTAGGAATCCTCGTTAAATAAATAAAGAAATTAAAACCTGTTTAAAGCGGCCACTCAAATATAGACAAAACGATCTTAATGACAAATAGTAGCTTAATGAAGATCAAATGTGTTGCATAATGCCCCCTTGAAGCATTCTGCAATACTTTTGACCAGCATTAAGCGATAATTGGTCTTAAAAGCAATTATGTAAGGCCCCAAATCTAGGTTTCATCTGCCAATAGCCTTCAAATAATGTCGTGAGGAAATTGCTGTTTTTTTTGTATGATTTTGTTGTCGCTGGTTTAAACGAGAGCATGTTGAATCTAATGCCTTAAATAGTTGGAAATTAAATATATTTAAAATTATTGATGATAGAATTTCATGTTATTCCAAAAATTTAGATCTTGTTCCACCTAAACCTAAATTCACTTTTAGAATTTTGTAGAAAGAGATCCAGGAATTCCATAGGAAGTTCGTTTTGGCACCCGCAGATAAGGCTGCTAACAATGGTGTGCTCGTTTGAAAAAGGTACTAGATTAACACCCTAAAGCACGAACATAGCGCTGCTAAAACATATGAGCATAACAGACTTGATGAGACGCCTGTCGTTGATAGGCATCGATGTCATAAGGCAGCTAAGTTTTGGTTTTGTATTGATGAGGATCATAGCAAACTTCCCAAGTTATACGGGTTACCAAAGCATCATAAACGACCCTATACTTCGCGTTTTATTGCTAATTCTAGTTCATGTACTACTACCGAGTTGTTTATACTTTCGATTTCTTGTCTAACTGCAAAAAAGCAATGTTACAAAATATTGTACAACAGATTATGAAAGGAATGATCAAAATTTGTTTTTGTCTATTAACAAAAACAGGTTAAATTCTTAATAAATAAAAGTCAAAGGGTTTTCTAGCATCTAGTTTGTCTATATATGATATCTCTACTCTCTATACTACGTTGTCTCATATATAATCAAAGAAAAACTTACGGAATTAATCGAACAAAAAATAACAGAGAAGGGTCATTTTATTTGGCCTGTAATGAGAAAAATGCCGTTTTTACTTCTGAAGAACCTAACCAACATAAGTTGTGGTCATGTCAGGAAAATGTTTGAAGCTCTCCATTATATTTTGGATAATATATTTATAAGATTTGGCTCGAAATTATATAGACAAACTGTATGTATTCCAATTAGAACTAATTGAGTTCCTCTTGTTGCAGATTTGTTTTTGTTTTCCTATGAGAGAGATTTCATATTGTCTCTGTCAAACAATAATCAAACTGATATTATAGAAGCTGTTAACTCCGCCTCCAGACATTTAGATGACTTACTTATATTAATAATCCTTATTTTGAACAAATGGTAGGTCAGATATATCCCACTGAACTTCAGTTAAACAGTCAGGTGCATAACTTCCAAAAGTTAAAAAATATTTCACTTAAAGCAGTTAACTTTTTAACAAACAAAAACAAAAGTAACCTGTTTGAGTGAAACTGTCTTTTTTCATCTTCATATTCCTGAGTTACCGCAATTTTCCAGGCCATGTGGGTAATTTTATCTGAAAGACCTATTACATAACTTTACGATTATGCAATAAAATTGTGTACGCATCGTCTAGAAATTTGTACGCGAGGGCATTGAAGATCAGAAAATAAGCAACATTTTAACTTGAATAAGTTATATTTTTGACGGCCTGAAATTTGACCTTTGCCTAAATAATTTCATATATAACTTAAATAAGTTACTTTCAATAGCCTCACTTTGAAATAATTGTTGAAAAGACACAATTTTAATTTCTTCAAGTGATATATATATTGTAACTTATACAGGTTATGCCCCTGACTGTTAAATAAGGTGAATTCTTCTGATACCGAAGGCCCGTTATTGGACATGAACTTGTTTATATAGAATGGCATAGTTTCATCTAAGATTTATAATAAACTGGATGATTTTAATTTTAAAATTATAAATTTCCGGTTTCTTGATGGAGATGTTCCTCGCTCCCCTTCAGATGGTGTATATATGTCGCAGCTTATTCGTTCTGCAAGAGTATGTTCTAATGTTGATGACTTCAGCAATAGAAACCTATTATTTTACTGCTAAGTTATTAAAAGAAGGTTAAAGATTATTATAAAATTCTCAAAGCATTTTCTAAATTCTACCACGGACACTCAGAGTTAATTGTTGAATACAACATTGAATTAAAAACTCTTCTGCAAAAGGGCATATCAGATCCTATATTTTATGGTGATTTAGCTTACAACTTCAAAATAATTATTGGAAATAGTAAGTGAGTATGATCAGGAAATACCACAATCACAAACCACAGACAACCCCGTGGCACCGCGAGGAAGAGCCGCTCAACCATCACGAGACACCAGGAAGACAAATTAAGCAAAGCAACCAGCTCTCTCTTCCCCATCAAGATGATTGCAATACTAGAATGGACATAAGTAACGTACAATAAAACATAGAACAATTACAGACTCCCACAATAGGAGTAGCAATAAACAAAAAAGTCAACAACAACAGAACCACCGCCTTAGAAAGGATAGCAGCCTAAGCCACCGGGGGGCTTAAATGCATTTTACTGGTACCATATCTTCGCCCTAGATTCTGCTGTTGTTGAGACACAAAGAGTGTAAAGCACGCATTCTTCAAATGGAATGAGAAGAATATAATCCACTTTCCCTAAACATTTACAGACGCAGCGTCAACTTTATTTCCTTCTACTTGTGTGCTACTTCTAAATGCTCTATCTGGAAGAGCAGGGGACGTTTATAGCATAGTATATGTGTCCCTCTGTCTGTATGTGTGTCCGTCTGCTTTTCTGTCTTTCTCTCCCTCTCTCTCCCTCTCTCGCTCTCTCACTCTCTCTTTCTCTCTCTCTGATAATAACATTCATTCAGGGATATAAAAGCATAAACGTAAGAAAGCCAACAATGATCAGGAATAAATACAATCAAGTACCACACCTGACCCAGGATACCACATGGGAAAGTTACAAAAATACAATAAACATCACCAACAAGAGCCAAGAGGTCAGCTTTTTCCCAACAGGTGACAACAAGGCAACAATGAACAGATGTGAAAGCTTGACAAACACAAGACATAAATAACACAACTGATCCACAAATGAAGTACCGCCTTGGAACGGTCAGTCCAAATCTAAAAAAAATCCCTTCAGTATCAATTAAATTTGCTTTGTTTAACTGGAGTTCTGTGTGAAATATCTGATTTATCAATTTGTTCAAAATTAAGTTTATTAATATTGCTTTGTGAATAAGACATCTTGATATCTTTAATTTGAGTTGCACGCTTCATTAACAGTGTGTTTGCTGTAGAACAGAGACAGCTGCAGCAAGAGGGGCAGGTGACCACAAGGCAGCAATGAACAGACGCGAAAGCATGTGAAACATAAATCACAGCGTCAGTTTTATTTTTCAATTTTTACGTGCTACTTCTAAATACTCTATCATGTTTCCTGCAAGGTTTTAACCAATATTGAAGTATTTGGTGATCCGTGAAGAGGTGTTTCGAAATACTTAGAGATTTGATTTGGATACAGGGAGCCAGGTAGGTATAATGTAAGTCAGTTATAGGATACGTTATCAAACATTAATTTTTTCAGAACATGTTTGTGAAACCGATAATCTAATCATCAGCTGTGCTGACAGCCCCAACACCACTCTCTATATAACATGTGCCAACTTCGGAAGAACATCTAGTGAAACCTGTTATGATAGTTACGCCAAAAGCACCGACTGCATTGGAAGCAATACGTTGTTGATAGTGAAGGGCCTTTGTCAGAATCATGTTTCATGTAAGGTTTTCGCCAGCATTGAAGTATTTGGTGATCCGTGTAGAGATGTTTCCAAATACTTAGGATTGGATTTGAATGTAGGGAGCCAGGTAGGTATAATGTATTAAGGCACTATTAAAATACTTGTTGTGTTTTTAGATAATTAGCATGTCCCAATATATTCGTCATGAAACGTGTTAAGGACAGCATATCAGTCTTCCGATTTGGTGATGGAGTTGTTTTTTGCTCCCCCTTCTATGCTGCATATATTTCGCAGCTTATTCGTTTTATTAGAGTGTATTTTGATATTAATGATTTCAAAAATTCAACTCAATTGTTCAATGCAAAGTTACAGAATAAGGTTACCGCTATCATAAACTTTGTAAAGCATTTTCTTTTCAATTCTACCACAGACACTCAGAGTTGATAATTACATTGTTAGTATAATACTACTCTGCAACATGGCATTTTGAGAACCAGTATTGTATGATGATTTAGTTTTTTAACGAATCATTGGAAATCCCACTTTTACTGATCAAATCATAAAGATAATCAAACGTTCTATAAAGTGGATATCATATAACAGTCGACATGCCTGGTTGTGATTCCATTCACTGTTTATTGCTATGGTTTCATCGTTAATTGTGCGTCGATGGGTCAGGCTTCAGACTCAATGACGACCATGTCGGTCTATTGGTTTGGTAGTTTATATTTGACCGGGCCCACCATGACTCAACTTCAGGTTTATATAGCCCTGACTATATGTCACACATGAACCATTTTCTTTGTGTCATCATAGTGTATTAATTTGATTTGATTGTTTCTCTGTCATGATGTATTGCATAAACTATGAAGCATTCATGCGATCTAAACATTCATGTGTTGCATTTTAATGACAGAATCTAGATCTAGGGCTAAGATTTGGCCAGTAAATTGCATGTCAACCCAATTGGCCTCAGCTGTTGTCCGTTCTAAGGCGGTGTGTTTTTATTGTGTATTTGTCCCCATTGCGTGTGGGTGTTTTACATTTTGGTCATTGTTTGCAATGCCGTTCTTAGTGTCCTTTCTAGTTTTGTAATGATCTTGCTTCGAAAGATAGAGCTGGTTGCTTTACTTTAAATGTAGTGTGCCTCTTAGTATCGATGCAGTGGGTTTGTCTACTATGTGTGATAGTGGCACTTCCTGATCATTCACATAAATGGAAATACGAGACATGTTTCATGTTTATTTGAACAGATAAGAATTTCAATTTTTGGGGTTGCATATACATAAAACAAACATATTTTGCTTCATCATAGATGACGGACGTGTCCCAGGTATGGTCAAATAGACAAAATGACAATTTAAAGCAGAACCATAAAACGGCGGTCCGAAATACACCCCCTTTTAATAATTTTAAGAGCTAAAACGGGTGCATCTATCATGAAAATGCGTATCTAAGCGTTAAATTTTCTTTTAAGTTTAGTGGTCAGGGGGTGGGGTAAGATTATTGACACTGCCATGTTTATCTACAGGCACTGGGTAAACATGGCCTATATAGTGAAGGTGTCAGATATACTAGCTTTGGGGAAATGTGAAGTTTATTACCTAAAAAAGCTAATATAGCTTTTGCATTAGCCTAAACATAATTCAACAAAGGGCCATAACTCAGTCAAAATTTCACGGATGACCTCTAAATTTGAACTTGTCCTGTATTTTCTGATACTTTATTTTCTGTACACTTTGAATAAAATTATTGCATCCCTTCAACAGTTATTGATCGGACCCCACACTTTAGCCATAATCTAAGACACAAAAGGGCCACAACTCAGTCAAAATTTCGCGAACGACCACTTAATTCAAACTTGACCTGTATTTAATAATGCTCTACCCGTCTGTAAACTTTCAATGAACTTGATGCATCCCTTTAAAGGTTATCGATCGGAAACCAAAAGTGTGACAACGCGGACGACGACGACGACACAGACGGATACATTATCTCTGTGTGTCGACACAATGACATCGGGCGATATCCATGAAGGGTCAAGCTTTTGGAATTTGTACAACGTTTCCCAAAATGAGCCACACTTAACTAGATAGATGTTAACAGTGTTGCACACAGTTGCATGTATATCTACATTGATAAATGGAAAAAAAAAGAATACTTAAATTATAGATAACTAACTGCTGATATCGTATAGTTGGCTTAAATGCCATGTTTATATTTTACTTACCAGTAAGACTAATACAAGGCTGTATTTCAGGTATGTATGTAGAAATACATCTTTAAATGCCATGTCATTAAAACAGCCTTACTTTTTAATTAATAGGCTGTATTTTAAGATGATTAGAATTGCATCTTATTTGACGATCCATTTGAAATGAGAAAGTTAGTATGACCAGGAAATGCCATTATCACACATTGCAGACCAACACATGGCATCCTTAGGAAGGGCAGCAAATCACTAACAGCCACATGATATCAAGAAGACAATTAAAGTAAATCATTCATGTTCTATCTTTCTTCCTATGCGAGATGATTGCAGAAGTAAAAAAGAACACATCGTGCTGCATAACAAACCAATGACCAAACACCCCCTCTAAAATAATGGGAGAAAAAACAAAAGAACACCAGAAGTATGTGTTCAATGAGGTTGAATGTCATGCTACAAATATTTTAGATTTTAATGCAAATATAATGCTGGCAAAATATACAATCTTATCTCAAAACAAACTCAATGTACATAATGATTGAGAATTACATTCAAGAAGAAGGCAAAGATCAAGAATCGATACAATCAAGTACTACAACTTACCCGAGACACTATATGGGAAAGTGACAAAAACAGAAAAAGTAAGTGAATATGATCAGGAAATATCACACTCACACATTGCAGACCAACCTACGGCACCGTGATGAAATGAACAGAACATTAATAGTAGCAAGACAATTAAAGGTGCATTTGCGGCATCTCGCTGTTAATTTTTTACCACAATATTTTATTACTCTACTCTTTAGCTTAACATGTGTTCTAACGATTACAAGAAGGAAACGGCCCAAGAGTGGGCCAAAAACCCGCTTTCAGAGCGATTTCTATACTTTGTTAATTATTTGCGTCCCTCCAATAATTCTCGGGCAAGTTTTACGGTATTTTCCGACAGTAGTCGCTATTCATATGAACTCTAACGTGACCTCTTATGACCCATGCGCCGATGCGATCGAGTGAAGCGCAGCAAAAACAAAAATGGCGGAAACTGAACATGTCAAAAGGGCAAGAGTTGGAAGACCTAAGCGCCAAACATCATCTGCCACAAAAAGAGAGAAATCAGAGAACGACGCTAAATGTAATAGAAGAAGAATAAATATCGGTGAAGAATTCGGTCGCTGGACTGACCTGAAAAACCGTTTCGGACTGAAAACACGCGCAGAGGTGGGAACGATTTTACTTGACAGGTAGGCTTATTACGAAAAAGTCATATTTAGCCCGGACATGCTTATCTACTGTTCAACAGCCGGTGAAACTGTCATTATTGTGTTTTTAAATGTTGTCGTTCACCAAAAGCCCTTGCTCGTATTGAAACACTTGCAAAGAAATACTTCTTGCTAGCTGTTTATATGCTATAATTGGACGGGGCTCCGAAGGGGGATTTTACTTTTTGTTTACGAAAAAAATGCGCCAGCCTTTCTGTTGCTACATGGCTTCTTGCTTGGTCAGAAAAACAATATAAGTCATAACATTCAAAATGTCTGGTAAAATGGGATCAAATTTAGGCCAGTTTGTTTTCTTGATTTCGTTTATTAAATAAGTATTTCATTCGTAACAAGTAGTAGCTTTTTTGAAAATAGTGTCGCTCCAGTGTCGCTTTACTATCTATCTATCTATCTATCTATCTATCTATCTATCTATCTATCTATCTATCTATCTATCTATCTATCTATCTATCTATCTATCTATCTATCTATCTATCCTCACACTCTCCCATCCATCTGTCCATCCATTTGTCAATCCCCTAATAGAGACGCTCAAGTTAGGCCAAAAATGTGCATTTCCTTTTCCAAAGAAAAATTGATTTACTGTTGTTAACACAGGTGTCAGTTTCTTACTCTTGTTTTTGTAATGACCGCCAGCATATCACACCTCGAGACAGGCGAAATATTGAGTTATGCATGCTTCAGTTATCAATTATCAAGCTTTGATCATCCAGCAATTGGGCGTAATCTGAAAAGTTAACTGTTGACATTCGTGTTATTTCCCCAGCATGGCTTTATCTTTTATGATGCCTGGTCTAAGTAGGCCTAGTGCTAAATCAAAATGTAAATAATTGCAAACCTAATATTTTTTCAACATAAGCAGCTACCACCACAAAAACAGTCCTATAAATAGGACATAAGCCATCTGTGTGCATGCGTTCGCGCATGTGTGTGTCTGTGTGTGTGTGGGGGGGGGGGGTGGGGATGGGGGTGCAGGAGTTGGTTAGTCCCGCGCCCTATCTAACGCACATGGCCATTTTGTTTTAAATGTAGAACGCAAACATTAAACTCAAGTTGAGACAACTCTGTGTGTTCGTGCCTTGTGAGACAGTCTTTCATCCGCATTGAATAAAAAAAAGTGTTAGATGTTTATGAGATAAAAGTACCCTCCGTAAAGGGAAGCAAATGAAAAGAAAATATAAATTAGTACGAATCGTGTTCATTTACTTGGTCATATGTCAACACATATTGCGCTTACGAATGTTAACCACCAATGCGTTATCATAAATATAATAGTATATAGACAGTAGAGTAGATAGCTAGTATCAGAGAATAGAACAGTGGATACTAGTACTGGCCTATGTCAACTTGTCAAGAGGATTAATATATGCATGGACAAACGAAAAAAATTGGGAAACTTTTGTTTATTTTTCGCAGATGAAAGATATTTGAGGCTGTCTAAAAATCTGCAGTTTTGGGAATTACGTTACCCTATGTGTATTATTTGTATAAGAAGGGGTACAAATATTGCAATTGAAGCCAATGTAAGAACTATAACCTAAGTAACAAATCATACAAGAACTTTACAAGAAGTTTTTTGCATAGAAAAAAAAACAAGTGGAAAAATAAATTTGTGAATAACGTTACTGTGAATTATGTTACAACAATTTTACTAAAATCTAAATACCTCTCTAAATGCATACACTAACTGAAAAATGTTTGTTTTTAATCAAAGCAATTCTGTCCTAGTTAATGAAGATCGATTTAAACCATGTTACAGTTGTCATTTTATTTTAACAAGGATTTACCTATATACTCTTGGTACATCGACTCCCCTATTCATGTAACTTACAAAGCTACTCATTTTATCAACACAACATATGCAAAGTAATCTGTTTGAAAAACAAAATTGAATAGTTTAAATCTCTAAGAAACTGATCATATGGTTTTTTGAAATGAGCTGGATTAAACAAAGGTAACGTAACTCACAAGTACGTACCGTCATTCACATTCTACCAAAAAACACAGATTTGTCCAATCAAAGGGTCAAATGCAACAAATCGACGGTGATTATAAGTTTCTGACTTGTTGTTCAATTGTGAGTTTCTCTTTTTCATACCAGTGCTGCTACCACTGGAGGTTTATTGGTGAGTTTATGTGTATACTTTGAAATTGGCACTCCTGCTTTTGCATCCTGGTCCATTCCAGTTGATCACAGTGACCTCAAATATTATTATGACTTAATATGTTGATAACTTCTATGGTTTATATGAAAGATCAAATAGTTAACTTGAATTTATAAATTCTTATCTCCAATTGAAGTGAGCAAATTGGCTATGTGAATTACGTTACCATGAATGTTTTGCCATTTTTCTGAGAAGGGTGTATCTTTGTGAATGATGTAAACTTTGCTTTTTTGTAATATATGTACATAAAAAGGCATTTATTGAAGTTAGATTTTTTATCTGCATTGTCTTAGTTTGTAGTGAGCCACAACAAGTTTTCAAATATATGGAATATTTAAAATCATTTTTCTATAATCATATTTTGAAGTGTTATTCCAACAACATTAATAAAGCCAGATGCAACAGCTTACTTCCAATGTGCAAAGTTGATGTAAAAAGTGTTAAGCAAAACACTATAACCTGATATTTTGCAGAACAATATATGTTTTTATGCAGGAAATAAGACCAGAGTGTGAGGTATGTGATTTATGTTACCGACCTATTGCACACTGTTCTTTATACAAGAATACAATTTATTATTTCCAATACCTAAGAAGAATGTAATTTTTAATATTCTTCATCTACTGGTTCAAAACCAATATTTTTTTCTGGTCAACTTTTCAAATTTGATGGATACAATTAAAACAATAATTGTACTCCTAGAATAACTGTTTTAATTCCACTGTCAATTCATAACAAACCTGCTTAGACCATGCTGAGAAGGAAAAAAAATTGTTAAAAATTCTACATTATAGGCTTATTTGATCCACAAGAGATCCAAGTAGAAGTGCATACTATAAAAGCTCTTAAATATTTCAGTCTTGTAAGAAATTAGATGTGTGCAAGTATACTTCATCACAGCAACGTAGTTCACATTCAAATTCAGTGGTGCTCTTTTTGAGGCTGAATGAATCGAACTTTTTGGATGCGCACTTTTTAGACAACATTATCTATTTGACATATACCAATAAGTAACAAAATTACATAAAAGTGAAATTCTAAGCCAAACAATTGTGGGACACAAATTTGCAGCAATTGGTGAACTTAACTCGTTTTGGCTGCTAGTACTGCCCTCTAGGAGTAACGACAGATACTAATCATACTAGTACTGGCCTCTTGTAGCAGTGACTAGGAATACAGATACTAATACTGACCCCTAGTGGTAATGAAGGGGACTCTGGATAATAGTACTGACATCTAGTGACAACGATAGGGACTCTGGATGCTCTTACTGACATCTATTGGCAATGACAAGGTCTCTTGACAGGGACTCGGGAATACTTTTGCTGACTGAGATCCATTTTTCAGGGGCCGGATGTCCTTGTGCCAATTCCTATGGAACCCTTTACCACATGTGATTTTCCAGTGGGGCCCGGACTCCCTGCTCCATCAGGATCCGTCCTTGCCCCGAGTCTCGACAGTGTCTGGATTTGTTTGTTTGTTGTTTATTCTTTACGTACCAGTCAACGATATTTTAGTTACGTCGGGACGGTTCTTCCTGTGTTGAACAAGTACTAAGCTAGGATAAATGTGCCTTGCTCAAAGACACAACACAATGACACCGATGAGGCTCAAACCCTAGGCCCTTCAGTCTCAAGTGAAGTCAAGCACTCTACCACTGAGCCACTGCGCTCCCGACCGTGTGTGGGAGGGTACGGGTCCCGGGAGCCTATAGGCATATCGCTATCCATTTTGATATTTAGAGCCCTACTGGTTCAACGTAGATAGGAAAATGTGACATGACTGAAAAAATGTTGACTCGTACGCTACATGTATGCATCAACACAAACAAAGGGTCAAGAATATTTTATCGAGGCTGTAAAATTCTCCCCGTTGAGTACCTCTTTGCCTATTGCCATGACCAGTGACGTCACTGTCGCAACTGAATGATTTTTCTGGCGAATTTGTTTCTTCTCTGAGTCAGATAACCTGTGTAATTTGCGCTTTTCTTCAGAGAGTGACGATAAATCAGTAAGGTCATTGTGGTTTCCTCACAAACTTCTGCGTCTGTGTGCCGGACTAATGAAATTGCGAAAGTTAACAAAGTTTGACGTCCTCATGTAAGCATCTTATTTGGAAATAGATTTATCAGCTGATCTCTTCTCCGAAAAAATACGAAGATTGATAGGCACCGCTGAATGTTGCAATTAGCAGACATCAGCATTTTTCCATAGCCTATACGGACGTCTGGGTTTTTCACATATTTTTTTTTTCGCTGCAAAACGGCCAGAAAAATAAATATCCATCGATTTGTCCTAGAATTTTGTTAATCTGTTTTAATGAAAGTTCCAGAGTATGCAGCTTTAAAGCAAAGCAACCAGCTCTCTCTTCATCAATATTATTTCAAAACTAAAACGAACACAAAGTAATGCATACCAAAATAAAGACCAAACACCAAACCACCACAAACAAAGGGATTTACATAAAACAATAAATCCACAACAACGGAACCACCAACTTAGAATGGGTAGCAGCCTAAGCCGCACCGGGCTTTAATGCGTTTGACTGGCGCCAAATCTACGCCCTAGATTCTGTGTTTCTTAAAAAACAAATGATGTTTAGCTCGCACCTTTTTGTGTCAGAATATGTCGATTGTCACATAACACGTTTCGTATGAACAGTAATTCCCCATGTCTCCGTTGCACTGTATTAACTGTCCTTCCCTGATTTAGGTATGTTTAGCAAAATGTATAATATTTGCAGCATGGTTTCGTCAATAAATAATCATGATGCAGATGCAATGGACATTACAAGATAAAAAAAAGTAAGTGATTATGACCAGGAAAAAGCACAATCCTGCACTGCAGACCAACCCACGGCACCGCAAGGTAGAGCACAGAATACTAACAGTCACACGACAGCAAGACAATTGAAGTAAAGCAATCAGCATTTGCACTCTTCTCCATCAATGTGATTGCAAATAAAACATGACACTAAATATTGCATAATAAAATAAGGACCAACTACAGAACACCAACAAATAATGGGATCACCAATAAACAATAAACCAACAACAGTATATCAACCACCTTAGAACGCTTTAGCAGCCTAAGCCATTGGGGTTGGTAAATGCATTTTACTGGCCCGAATCGTCACCCTAAATTCCGTTCTAGATAGAACACAAATTTTGTGTAACTCGCACGGAGGCTCCCTGACTAAAGCAATGGATCATCACTGAGAAACAATCAAATATCATTTACACACTATAATGAACTAATAGGGCTCACGTCTCACAGATAGACAGAGTTTTAAAAAAAAACTCAAGTTGTGCCACGGTGGGCCTAGCCAATAACAAACGTGGGGCACCAACCAACCGATTAAAGCTTTACGTCAGGATTTTAAGTGATTAACTTTGTCTCTTGTAACTGCTTGTGTTGCCGTGTGTGATTTTGGTATTTTCCTGATCATGCTCACTTCTTTTTAATACCAATTATCGGAGTGGCTAGTCTGAGCTGTATTCTTTCAACAGCATACATGATGGATACGATTAAAGTGACTTACTATTTTATTTACTCACACAGTTCGGATTGTAATGTCGCATCTCGTAAATTCAAAGTCCTCTAGACCAGAGATTTATTTCGAATTATTAGTAGATCGCAATTAAGGGATGAAGACAACACAAATTATATAACTCCCGAAATGAGTGGTATCAGTTGTTGTTTTTTTCTATCGTACATGAGTTTTAGGCGAGCAAAAGAAGCGTCTCAGAGAGACGTTTCTTTTACGCAACCAAAACATATGTTATTATAGACAGTTATTCAAATAGATCATAAAAAAGATCATATTCTTTGAATCCAGTGGGTCTATTGAGTCAACTCTGTTTCGAAACAGCGAGTATTTCGAAAAATCGAATTTCGAATAGTTGGGATTTTACTGTAAATGTACGCCATCAATCATTATAGTGTGTCTGTTTCTTTTGCTATTCCTCAAATGTACTTGTCTATTATCACCCATTTGCTTTGACAATAACAAAACCACAGATTGGTTAACGCGATTGGCAATACGTGTGGTTGCATTTAGTGTTTAATAATCCTATCAACAATATTTAAGTGATTTAATAATGCCATTGAAGTATTTCACCTTATGTATACTGTTTCCGCATCTACCAAGTGGGTTACCAGAACTGCACGTACATAATTCCTTCAGCATTCAGCAAATGTTCTACTAGAGTTACAAGGAGAAAATATTCTTTACGATAGCACTTGCCTGGATTTGGGTCAGTACCTAAATGTAAATCATTAAAAATAGTAAGTGAGCATGATCAGGAAATACCACAATCACAAACCGTAGACAACCCCATGGCACCGCGAGGAAGAGCCGCTCAACCATCACGAGACACCAGGAAGACAAATTAAGCAAAGCAAGCAGCTCTCTCTTCCCCATCAAGGTGATTGCAATAACAGAACTGGGGGCTTAAATGGATTTTACTGGTACCAAATCTTCGCCCTAGATTCTGCTGTTGTTGAAATACAAGAAATGATCAGCAAAAGTCAGACAATCACATAATCGGTAGCTTCATGTACTTATAAAGTTATTTTTTTCGAATCTAATTAAGAGGCACATGCATTTGAGTGTCACGACTGGACATTCGAGGACATGTCAAAATTCTGGATCAACTGTACATTCGAGCCTACCTTTCGACATTCCGCCTGTGAGGATCATCCTGGCTTCATTTATACAAAGGGAAACGAAACATTGGCTCCAGGATGTGGGAGTTGCGGTTGCTGTAAACCTACAGGTAGGTTAACTATAGTCAACTTTCGTTAACTTGTTGTACAGGGATCATATGATGTATTTTATTTTCAGTAGTTCTGGAGTGCCTACTTTTGCGGATGATTTCATTAAGATAATTGAACATTAGATATTTTACGACATTCAGCATTTCAATTTATAAACCAATACAAGGTAAATAGCTATGCCTCAGATTAAATGACGACCCTGGCCCTTAAGTATATAGTAAGTTGGATTTTATCAGTAATCTGGGTTAAATTGCCTTTTTAATTAGACGACGTCTTATAATTTCAATGTTGGTGAAAAGCTTACTTGATCTCTGTACAGAAAGTACACGCCATGAAATGGTTTTTCATCCAACACAAAGATTTAGTAGTATGTCATGTTTATTTTTTTGCTCTTTTTCATCAGTTTCTTTGCACCCTTACTTACTTTTACGTTTACGCTGAAAGAATGATAGTTGAAACGCGAGAAATGTAAAGAAATATCTGCGTCGATGGTTTTAAAAAAATAATGAATGATACAATACCTCTTCCCTAGGGAAGAATTGTCAATATTTGTAGATTATGGTCAACTAAACCAATATTTGTAGGTTACGGTCAACTCAATTCTACTTCTGTTTTAGATCTTTTGCACCAGACATATATTCACTAGCTACTGAAAAATGCTGCATTTTGGCGCAGGGCATTTTTTTTCATTCTGACTCGAGTTTTCGCTAGATTCCAGCTATCCCGTACCCTAGAAGCATCACTACATATATTTTTGAATAGCATAGGCTCTTAAGCCAAACACTTTACTGAGCTCAGCTGACCAAGACAATACAAAGTATAAACATCCCCATGTTTATCTTCTCCATCTCTTGAAAAATTCTAACGTTACTAATATCAAGTATGTTTTTTTGTCACTACGTCGTATAGTTTTTTCAAAGATATTTCTTGGCTTGTTTACCGTGGTTCTGATAGTGATTCGTGATTTGTTTTATCTCTGGATGACTGTTAATTATTTGCCACATGTTAACAATATTTCATCTTTGTTCGGTATGATTGAATATCGTCAATCCTCGATTTCCCATGGTAGAGTTCATTGTTTAACGCCTTTAATTTTCATTACTTGTATTTCAAAATAAACTCTTAGTGGTCCTCAAACATTCTTAGATCATATTCCACATGTTTACATAAATGTGGCATTAACCAACATAACATATATACATGTACACAACAATGTAATTGAATTTCAATACAATCATACTTAGTCTAGCTGCTATTGGTTGCTCTGAAACACTTCTTTGGTTTACTAGTTACCGCTTTGGGCGTAGAGTTCTTATAAATGAAACCGTATCTGACTGTGCCACAATGTTTGCAGGTGTTCCACAAGGCTCTATTCTTAGACCGCTACGTGTTCTTATCTATATTAATTTATTGATATAATTAACAATATTGAATCTTCTCTCTATCGCTTTGTAGATGACATCAGCCTGTACAGTAGTGTTGAAAATCGACACACAGCCACGCTCTTTCTGAATTCAAACATATGAACAAAATCTCATTGGGCTGGTGATTGTGTTGTGGACTTTAATCCTACTAAATCAACCTCTCAAAACATATCTAGGAAACGAGTGCTTTCAGCTCATCCACCTCTGATAATGAACAACATTGAGCTCTCTGAAAAACACTTTGCCGCCTTTTTTCACTTAAGTTGATGTGGACATTGGGTGTTATTGAACAGTAAACGCCATATTGACCTACGCAGAGCAGAGGTCAATATGATTATGTGTAGTGGTAAATAACACTCCATATCTACCTAATTATAAGTAAAAGTAAGTCAGAAGGTAATGATCAGGAGTCGATACAATCAAGAACCACACCTGACACAGGACCCCACATGGGAAAGTGACAAAACATAATAAAACATCACATACAGGAGAGCAAAAAGATAAGCCTCTTCCCAGCAGGTGACCACATTGCTGCAATGAACAAGAAATCATGACAAACACGAAACATTAATGACCAAAGTGATTCTCAAAGGTGCATCTCTTTAAAACGGTCAGTAAAAGATTTTTACTGTAGGGCTTAAACTTTTATGGTACAAACCCTCCCCCTTATTTCATATGTGGATCAAGACAACTAGATGTTTGGTTCGCATGAAAGACGTATCGATATATCATTTCCTATTAAATCAAATCGAGATATAAAACAGACGATAAAACAAAGATAAAGACTCAACGGTATATACAACTGAAAACTGGAGTAAAAGAAATCCAACAGTTAAATTCTGGTGGACCTGACTACAAACACAACATCAGGCCCTAAACCTCTCGTCTATAAAAGTAAGTAATGGTGCAAAGATCAGGAATCGATACAATCAAGTACCACACCTGACCCAGGATACCAATGGGAAAGTGACAAACTCACAGAAGACACCACAAACGAGAGCCAAGAGGTCAGCCCTTTCCCAGCAGGTGACCACAAAGCACATATAAACAGACGCGCACAAAACATAGCAAACACAAGACAGAACAAAAACATAAAAGATCCACAAAAGAAGTACCGCCTTGGAACGGTCAGTAAAATATTTTAATGGAGGGCTTAAACCAGTTTCACGGCGCCAACCTCACCCTTGATTCTGATGTGGACCAGTCACATTTGGGAAAGTGATAAAATACAACACACACGACAGCCAAGAGGTCAGCCCTTTCCCAGCAGGTGATCACAAGGCTACAAAGAACAGACACGACATTACAACAAACACCAACATGAAGCATAACTTACAGTCTTTAAGTCGGAACCGTCATAGAATCTGAGGTCCGACCCGCCAGCGTGCAATTAAAGACTAAAGCAAAGTTGCCAGCTGTGATTGGGTTGACCAACATACATCCAGTCAGTTGCAATACATTAATGTTATAACCAATATTCTTATGATGGGAAATTATTTTAATAAACTGCACTGAAAAAGTATTAGAGTCAAAAATGTTCTTTGATTTGTACACTTAGTCGCCATAAAAGTCTGGTTCCGAAAGCACCTGGTACAAGAGATATTTAAGTCCAATATTGAATCTAGATATAAAATCATAGCATTGGTGGAAAAATTAAGAAAATGTTTTGCGAAGTTCATGATACTGATAGCCTTGTTTAAGTCAACAGTTATTTTATCATATAATACATTTATATTATACAGTCCTGCCATTTCGGACCATTTAAACCATTGACTCTACGAATGGATCCTGCGAAATTAATTGACATTCTGACTTCACTTCTCATAAGCCATGCAATATTACCTCGTGCTGTGTAATATGCAGCGTAACGTCTGGCGAACCATGCGACATTAAGTTATATCAGTGGCAGTGGATATGCTTCTGAGCCAATCAAGAGATGTTTATTTATAGATTATATCAATATAGCATATAGTGTAAGATTAATAACGTATAAGATTCTGTGTTTAACTAGGTCAATATCATGTGTACAAAAAGAGTTATAAAATCAAGTTAGAATAATTACTGTGATAAAATTTAGTATTAAATATATGAACGTCGAAAAGGAATACAGAAATATTATTGGTTCAAGACGAAGTTCCATATTTATCCTAGTTTTTTGACGTATCTTATGCCTCTGCTATATATATATAGGCTCTGGAAGCTACAAATGTCACGACTGGACATATGAAGACAAAGCTAAGTTTTGGGTTAACTGTACACATCATCCCGAGCTCGAAGGACAAACGTGTGAGGCTCATCCTGGTTTCATTTTTGCACAGGGAAACAAAAGTTTGACTCCAGGTTGTAGCAATTGCTCTTGCTGCAAACCAAAAGGTAAGTAAACGCTTTCTTATAAAACGTCGATATTTAATATAATAATTTCACGGCACACTTCTAATATAGTCACCTGAAGGTGATGAACTATCAGTTCTTCCTATAACTTAAGATCCCAAATCCGCTGTTGAATAGTCTAAGTCCAGAGAGCTAGCAAAAATTGATATTTTTACATATCTTAAGCTTTAAATAGCTTTTTTCGAAAAACAAATATCCACCAGACACGGCACGTGATACTCAAATGAGGGTGTTTGTCATATAACGAGAAAGATATATACCCTTAGAAAGTAAAGGCAAGGTAGTAGTCTTTAGTTTGATAATTATAAATGACAAATGCTTAGTAGCTCGCTTTTATGTCATACAAAGTAAGTGGGTATGGCCAGGAAATGCAACGCCACGAGGGAGAGATACAGAAAACTACTGCCACATGACAGCATAAAGACAACCAAAGTAAAGCAACCAACTCTCTTTTCCCAAGCGACAAGATTGCAAAGTAAGAAAGAGGGCAAATATCAGTAATCGATACAATCAAGCACCACACCTGATCCAGGATACCAATGGAAAAGTGACAACTTCACAATTAGACATCACAAATGAGAGCCAAGAGGTCAGCCCTTCCCCACCAGGTGACCACAAGGCATCAATTAACAGAAGCGCACGAAAACATTACAAAACAAGACAGAAATAACATAAATCATCCACAAAAGAAACACCGCAAAACTAGAAAGGACTCTCAGTACTGCATAATAAGACAATGACCAAACAGAAAACTCCAAATGAAAAATAACCCTACTGTACTATAATTATAAATTGTTAACTCAGAAACTTCTTAAACAAGGCTATCGGTATCATAAACTTCGCAAAACTTTTTCAAAATTTTATATACGATACTATGATTTGATTTCTAAATTCCAAGTTGGACTTACATCTCTCTTGCGCCAAGGACTTTAGGAACCTGATTTCTATGGTGACTTGGTGTATAAGCTGAAGAAGATGTTGGTTCTAATAATTTTTCAGCGCAATTCATTAAAATAATTTCCCATTATAAAAAGATTGGCTATAACATTAATGTGTTGCAACAGACTGCATGCTTTGTGGTCAACCCAATCACTGTTGACAACTTTGCTTTCCTCTTTAATTGCACGCCGGTGGGTCGGACTTCAGACTCTATAATGGTTCCGACTTAAAGACTTATCTATTGATGAGATGGTAGGGGCCTGATGCTTTGGCTGTTTGTCGGGCCCACCGGGGTTTACTTGTTGGATTTCTTTTGCTCCGGTATTCAGTTTTATTTACTGTTGAGTCATTATCTTTGCTTTATCTCCTTGTTATATCTTGATTTATATGTTTTAGGAGATAAGGCATTGATAAGTTAGGGGTCTTTCATGCAAACAAAATTTCTATGTGTCTTGATCCACATCTGAATTAAGGGTGAGGTTGGCGCTGTTAGACCGGTTTAAGCCCTCCAGTAAAATATTTTACTGACCGTTCCAAGGCGGTACTTCTTTTGTGGATCTTTTATGTTTTTGTTCTGTCTTGTGTTTGCTATGTCTTTGTGCGAGTTTGTTTATATGTGCTTTGTGGTCACCTGCTAGGAAATGGCTGACCTCTTGGCTCTCGTCTGTGGTGTCTGCTGTGAGTTTGTCACTTTCTCATTTGTATCCTGGGTCAGGTGTGGTACTTGATTGTATCGATTCTTGATCTTTGCACCCTTATTCACTCTGTTGAATAAGTGACGCTGTGCTATAGAATGGGCTATACCATAAGGGTATTTAAAGGAGAAAGGTGAATCATAACAGTATCAGGAGCTATATCAAAACCATTTTGTTTTGTTTTCAGCTGCGCCGTTAGTAAATGAATTATTGAGGTATCTAGAAACTCTCTGATCTTACTTCACTGTTTTTAAAGGGTAACCACCTAGGCCTCGAAGGTATTGACTGTTTAATGGACAAGATTCAAAAACGTACAATATAACATATGTATAATAATGTTCATACAAACGTTGTACTCAAACATCAGACTGATTTTTGAAATAGCCAATCTATATATTTTCAACTCACTGAAATGTTTCATAATTGATGAGAAACAATTTTAATTTGTGGTATTATGCGGCCATTCTTAAACATTTGGCAATGTTTGGAATAAATGGCTCTTGTTTAAATTAAAACCATGGATCATTAAACGTCTGTCTACGTCTATTTTGTACATGCTTTACATAACATCCAATAGTGGGTCCGCATAAGTATAATACAGAGAAGAAAAAGGGCTAGATCAAAGTGTAGACAGGTAGACCCATGATGTAGTTGCCAATATATTTTTGGATATTTGCAATACGATTTACATAATAAGTATCATTATGCCATGGGCTTGCTCACGTTAAATAACAATTTAGTGGTTTATCTTTTAAAATATTGTAATCAGTTATCGCCAAATTTGATTATAACGAAAATCTGTATTAATTGATTTTGTAAATTAACGCTTGGTCTGAAACATATCTTATATATTGCCTTGTATATACCTATGCAACAATCATAAAAAAAGATTGACAATTTGTGCAATTTGGGGAAAAAACACCATACATTGTAGTGACATCACTGCAAAATAGTAGTATCAAAATACCCTACTTACCTGACGTATACGGATAGGTGGATGTTAATCTACAGTCTGTACACATATAAGCCTGCTCCTAATTGACAACCTCATCTGCAGTCAAATAGACTTAAAGCTTTAATCGATTGGTTGGTGCATGTTGCTTATCTGTAGCTGGGCCTACTCTGGCTGAGCTTGAGGTTTTCTTTAGCTTTGACCATCTGGGAGTCGCGAGCCCTTTTCTTTGGTTTCATCATAGTATGTTAATTTGATTAGATTGTTTCTCCATGATGATACATTGCAATAGTTAGGAAGCCTACATGCGAGCTTAACATTTTTTGTGCTTCAGCAACAGCATAATCTAGGGTGAGGATTTGGTACCAGTAAAATGCATTTAAGCCCCACAGTGACTCAAGCTGCTGTCTGTTCTAAGGCAGGTGGTCCTGTTGCTGTTGATTCGTTGTTAATTGTTACTCCCACTATGGTGTTCTGTAATTGTTCTATGTTTTATTTTGTGCTACTGTATGTCCATTCTTGTTTTGCAATCATCTTGATGTGGAAGTGAGATGGTTGCTTTGCTAAGTTTTTCTTCCTTATGTATCGTGATTGTTGTGTGGCTCTCATGCGCGGTGCCTTGGGGTTGTCTGCAGTTTGTGATTGTGGTATTTCCTGATCATACTTACTCACTGTTTTGCTTAAAATTCTAATACCGTAAAATAGCATGAAGTTAAGGGGTCTCCATGCGAGCTAAAATTTTGTTGCATATCAAGAAGAGTAGAATCTAGGACGAAGCTTCGGTACCAGTAAAATGCATGTAAGCCCACCCCTTCCAGTGACCTCGACTGCTGTCGGTTCTAAGGGGACGGTTCTGTAATTGTTGATTCATTGTTTATTCCTAATCCCATTGTTTGTGCTTGATCTTAGTTGTGCTATGCAGTTCGCAGTGTCCTTTATAGTTTTGCAATCATCTTGCTGAAGAAAGGGAGAGATATTGTTACTTTATTTTATTTGTCTTCCTGATGACTTGTGACTGTTAGTGTTATTTGTCTCCTCCTCACGGTGCCATGGGTTGATTTGCAATGTGTTGTATGAGTGTGGTATTTCCTAGTCATACTCACTTGATTTCTCTATATGTGATCGTAGATATAGTGATTCAATGGTACTGTCTGGTTCACATTAAACGATCCCTAACTTATCGATCAATCATCTCCTAATGTGTCAAGATATAAAAGAAAGGAGATGGATGTAGATCTAAGGTGTAATATACAATCTTTTCGCTGTTACTCGTATGATAAATAAACTGTTTTTATAAGAAGTATCTACCTGATTGAGCCCTCCAGTATTTTTGCTGACCGTTCCAAGGCGTGCTTCTTTGTGGATCCTTTTTGTTATTTATGTTTGGCTTTGATGTATTGTCTATTAATTGCAGCCTTGTTTCCTTCTCATTTTGTCACTTTCTTATAGGGTGTCCCGGGTCATGTGTTGTACTAATTTTACCATCTTCCTTACTTTGATATGTGATAGTAGTATTTTATTGCACATTCATATGTGCTTCAATTCAAAGTTTCAGCGCCAAACAATTCTGTTTGCCTAGCATCCAGTCCGAATGTATTTACCACGAGTATAAATACAAAGATATTACAAGGCACAACTGTCACCAACTCTACAGGTTCATCAACACATGTGCCTAGGACAATAGAGGACACATCAGGCTTCTTCGATGATCCAACTAACATTACCTTACTAATAATTGCTGCTGGAGTAGCTGGTTTATGGGCTGTGCTAGTAATTGGCTATATTCTTGTGTCATATTTAATCAAGAATACATCACTTTGTGCAAGGTAAGGTCATCATTCTGAATTCAGAATATGTTGAACGCCAATACGTATGAAAAGTGGACGACTGTCACAGAGGAAAAACGAGCCATAACGAAATAACGTTCATTTGGTAATAACATAATTTTGAGTTTGGTGATTTAAATGTTATATTTTCTAAAACCAGCTAATATTCGGCTGTCACATATTATTAGTTCTCTATTTTGAGGACTATATTTATATCAAAATGCAAACAGTTCGACAACATTCTACATGTTATTTCATATTATTTTAAGTTCAGGGAGTAATGTATGCTCCACATGGTATAAAGTTAAACAATAAGTTTTAGGGCAGTAACTTTATTAAATGATAACGTGTGTTTTGAGATAGAAGTACGCCATGATATTTTACATTATACATGTATGTGATTTAGGTCACGTTTGATGCTTGATTGTATCGATTCCTCATATTTGCCGCCTTTCTTGCTTTAGTAATTTGGCACAAGTAAATACCTTTAGGACCCAAATGGCTTCGGTTGCTGTCCATTCTGAGGCGGTTGCCCTGTTTTGTTCTGTTTGTGTTGATTCATTGTTTAGTGATGCTTCCGTTGTTTTTGGTTTTGTTTTGTTTTAGCCCTATTGTGGTACGTATTGTGTTCCTTAGTTTGGAGAAAGAGAAAGAGGGCTGATTTAATTTAATTGCCTTCCTGTGGTCTTGTGAATGTTACAATTCTCTTGTTCTTCTTTGTGGTGCCGTTGGCTGGCCTGTAATTTGTGATTATGATAATTCCTGATCATACTCACTTTTGCATGGCCATCAACCAATGCCACAAATTTGTGGCACTTTTTATTGACAATTGCCACCAATATACGTTGCCAATAACATGCTATATATGAAAGAGGTTAACTCCCAGTAATTCATTAATGCGTATTGACGAATTTCGCTTCCAATGCAAAAAGCAAGTAAGTATGATCAGTTATCACAGACCACAGACCAACCCACGTCACCGCGAGGAAGGAACAGAGAAAACAAACCAACAGCACAAACACCAATGAAGTAAAGCAATAAGCTCTCTCATCCTCAGTTTCAGACGTTCCAAATAGCTAGACTTAAACTACTTGAGTACTACGTATGAATGTATTATAAAAATAACATACTAAAATATCACAGACCATATCATTAGCGTATCCAAAGCTTGCATATCAAACAGATTAACCATAATAAAACCAGACAAACCGTTCTGGATGACTACCAATATAAAACGCTACATCCAAAAACTAAAACGAGACTATAAAAAGCAAAGAGCACAAATATATCATCTCACTGGCGAAAATTCAGAGTAGTTCGAAATAAAGTGATTAGTATGATTCGAAAATCTAAGAAAAAACATAACGAAACTATTGAAAACAAACTTAATTCTAAGTAAAACGATAAATAAGATAGTAAAACGTTATATAAGGGTTGGATATAACTTGGATATCATGCGACAGTCTGCTTGCCTAGTTTTAAACCCAATCACGGTTTATAGCTATGGTTTCATCTTTAATTGCACGACGGTGGGTCAGGCCTATGACGGCTCTGACGTAAAGCTTTAATCGGTGGGTTGGGGCCTGATACTTATCTGTAGCTGGACCCATCGTGGCTCAACTTGAGGTTTACTTTAGCTCTGACTATCTGTGAGTCATGAGCCCTTTTCTTTGTTTCATCATGGTGTGTTTATTTGATTAAAGTGTTTCTCCATGATGATACATTGCATTAGTTAGATGGCCTCCATGCGAGCTGAACATTTCTTGTACTTCAACAACAGCAGAATCTAGGGCGAAGATTTGGTACCAGTAAAATGCATTTAAGCCCCCAGTGGCTTAGGCTGCTGTCCGTTCTAAGGCGGTGGTTCGGTTTTTGTTGACTTTTTGTTTATTGTTACTCCCATTGTGGGAGTCTGTAACTGTTCTATGTTTTGTTGTACGTTACTTTATGTCCATTCTAGTATTGCAATCATCTTGATGGGGAAGAGAGAGCTCGTTGCTTTGCTTAAATTGTCTTCCTGGTGTCTCGTGATGGTTGAGCGGCTCTTTCTCGCGATACTATGGGGTTGTCTGCGGTTTGTGATTGTGGTATTTCTTGACCATACTCACTTACTATTTTTAATTCTAACACACTTACAAAAGAGACTAGTGGTCAACACTACTTCCAGATATTTTTGACGATATTTAAAATATTAATAATGTGTATTTTGACAATATGGTTAGTCAAATATACCCTTCAGAGCTCCAACTGAATAAAGCCAATACCTCCCATACCGAAGCCGCATTTTTAGTCTTGCATTTGTCAATTTCTAATGATATTGTTTCTACCAAATTTTATGATAAACGTGACGACTTTGATTTTGATATTGTCAATTTCCTCTTTTTTAGATGGTGATGTTCCTCGTTCTACATCCTATGGAGTCTATATATCTCAACTCATTCGTTTTGCTAGAGCATCTAGCTATGTTGCTGACTTAACACTCGCAATAAATTGTTAACCCAGAAACTTCTTAAACAAGGCTATCGGTATCAAAACTTTCGCAAAACATTTTCAAAATTATAAAGACAGTACTATGATTTGATTTCTAAATTCCAAGATGGACTTAAATCTCTCTTGCGCCAAGGTCTTTCTGAACCTGATTTCTATGGTGGCTTGGTGTATAAATTGAAGAAGATTGTTGGCTCTAATAATTTTTCAGCGCAGTTCATTAAAATAATTTCCGATCATAAACAGATTGGTTATAGCATTAATGTATTGCAACAGACTGCATGCTTGGTGGCCAACCCATTCACGGGTGGCAACTTTGCTTTCCTCTTAAATTGCACGCCGGTGGGTCAGACTTCAGACTCTATGATGGTTCAGACTTAAAGACTTATCTTTTGATGAGATGGTAGGGGCCTGATGCTTTGGCTGTTTGTCAGGCCCACAGAGGTATACCTGTTGGATTTCTTTTGCTCCGGTATTCAGTTTTATTCACTGTTGAGTCCTTATCTTTGCTTTATCCCCTTGTTATATATTGATTTATATGTTTTAGGAGATGATGCATTGATAAGTTAGGGGTCTTTCATGCAAACCAAATATCTATGTGTCTTGATCCACATCTGAATTGAGGTTGAGGTTGGCGCCATTAAACCGGTTTAAGCCCTCCAGTAAAATATTTTACTGATCGTTCCAAGGTGGTACTTCTTTTGTGGATGTTTTATGTATTTGTTCTGTCTTGTGTTTGCTATGTCTTTGTACGCGTCTGTTTATATATGCTTTGTGGTCACCTGCTGGGAAAGGGCTGACTTCTTGGCTCTCATTTGTGGTGTCCAACTGTAAGTTTATCACTTTCCCATTGGTATCCTGGGTCAGGTGTGGTACTTGATTGTATCAATTCCTGATCTTTGCACGCTTACTTACTTAAATCGGTCACATCACCAAGTAACGCATCCTCAATCCCTCCACTTGAAAACAATGGAGAAATTTACACTGACACTCTGGACAAAGGAAATCGTTTAAATAATAATTCCCGAGAGCAAACTATTATTCATGACAATGATGTGAACGTACCAGATATAGCTCATTATGATATTGTAAACGAACTCAGTTACATAATTCTCACACCTGCAGAAATCAAGGAAGTCTTTTTTTTCTGTTGGAAAAGCCATCGGACCTGATGGTATCAGAACAAGATTCTTCGTAAATTGTCTGTTGAACTCTCACTGCCCTTCTGTTCTCTATTCAACCAGTCTCTACCAACAGGTGTGTTTCCAGACTGCTGGAGGATATCAAATGTGTGTCCTATCCCTAAGTCTTGGATTTGCTCTTCTATTCCAAATTATCGACCTGTTTCCATTTTATGCACATCTAAAATGGTACTTGAACGAACTGTTTTAAACACATTTACAATCATTTCCAAGACACTTATACACCTATTCATTCATATTCAATCTGGATTCATTCCAGGAGATACAACTGTTAATCAACTTAGTTACTTGTACAAGTCTTGTTCACAGGTTCTTGATTTTGGAAAGGGGGTAATGGTAGTATTTTGTGATATAAGTAAAGCTTTTGACCGTGTCGAGCATAAGGAGCTCCTTAAATGCTTAAAGCTGCAGGTATAACTAGACATCTTCTAACATGGTTTTGCTCTTGCTTGTCTGATAGAAGACAAAGAGTTTTTTTTCCTGGTGTGGTGTCTACATGGAAATTTTTCCGGGCATGAGTTCCACAAGGGTCTCTTTTGGGACCACTTTTGTTTCAGCTTTTTATTAATGAATTTGTAACAGACATTGGCTCAAGTATTCGCCTTTTCACTAACGATATTTGCTTAATTATTATTGTTGAAAATCCAGATATGGCAGCGAAACCCTTTAAAATGGATCTTGAAAAATATTGGAATGGGTTAAACGTTGGCTTGTAACCTTTAATCCTACAAAAAAACAGAAGGTCTTCATATCTCACGTAAAATCAATCAACCTGTTCATCCACCTCTCTTTATGGACAATCAAATCATCGAAGTCACATTTCATAATCATCTAGGCGTTTATCTATCAAATGGCTGTTCACGACATAAATATATCGATTACGTTAAAGAAAACCTTTGATTAGAATTAACGTGATGAGGAAACTCAAATTTAGCCTCACCAGAAAATCTCTTGAGACTATATAGTTTAGTATTATTAGACCTTTATTAGAATATGCAGGTGTAATATGCGACAATAACACAAAAAACATCACATACAGGAGAGCCAAGAGATCAACCGTTTCCCACCAGGTGACCACAAAAATAGTAAGTGAGTATGATCAGGAAATACCACAATCACAAACTGCAGACAAGGCTGTAAGACACAGACAAGACAATATGACAAAGGCAAACGCAAAACTAAAAACAAGATCCACAAATGAAGTACCGCTTTGGAACTGGAGGGCTTAAACTAGTTTCACAGTACGAACCTCACTCTTAATTCTGATATGAATCAAGACACGTGGATGTTTGGTTTGCATGAAAGACCCTATCCTATCCATGAATCATCTCCTAGTACATATAGATCGAGATAAAAAAAAGGAGATAAACAAAGATAAGGACTCAGCAGTACATACAACTGAATACGGATCAAAACAAATCCAAGTTAAACCCCGGTGGGCCCAACGACAGACGCAGCACCAGGCCCCAATCATCTCATCTATAGATAAGTCTTTGAATCGGTACCATCATAGAGTTTGCCGTCCGACCCACTGGCGTGCAATGAAAGAGGAAAGCAGAGTTGCCAACCGTGATTGGGTTTACTACCAAGCGTGCAGTCTGTTGCAATACATTAATGAATTTTTCAATCTTTTTATAATGCGAAATTATTTTTTAAACTGCGCTGAAAAAATATTAATGTGTTTCCAGAACTTAAGTGACCCCCGTTTTTCGCTAATTATTCTTTAGTGGTGATTTTAATTGAAAAGATAATTAGAGAAATGAATTACCCCGTAATTGAATTTATTTTTCCCACATAAATATGAGTTTTTGTATAGGCTGGGATTAGATGGAATTTTGGTGTGTTTTTGCTGCTCTTCTTTGAATTAGTCCCCAAGTGAACCTAGCGATATAAATAAAACATGGCTTATACAGGTCAGTGGAGGTAATTTGTCAGTCCCACAGATAAGAGTGCGTAACAGAGTATCATTTTTCCTATTTCTCAACCAAAGAATATGTTGTGTGTACTCAAAACAACCGTTTCGATGATATGGTACTTTTGAGCACCCAAAACACGTGTTTAAACTGATAAAAACAATCGCAATTTTACGCTAAAATTGCTTAACTGGCCCAAACTTCATGCATTAAGCTATGATTCACTGATTATACTGACTCATAAACTTCACTGTACATCTAAAGGCGACGCATTGAAATGGCCTGTGTTAAAAAAAACGATTCAACGAACAGTATTGTCTGACCCTTAAATAATGGCTGAATTTTCTTTCGAGATCATTGTTTCCTAAAAATATGTCTTTCAGGAATACAAGTAGGTTATCAAACAGTATGGATCCAGATAATGCCCAACATTCTAACCTGAACTTGCCTTCGACTGTTGACAATGTTTATCAGCGAAATAACTTTAGCAGGCAAATATTTGATGCTCTTTAAGTTTAATGTATATCCCTAGTTTGCTATTTCTCGTCAACTCTCTAATTTGCTTGAATTGTCGTCATAAACTCATTACTTCCTAGTGTCGTCTGCTGATTACATTTGCAAACAATTTGGACCCAGATCAGGCCCGACAAAACGTCGGGCATGATCTGAATCCAAAATGCTTGGCACTCTACTGATATTCCCGAAAGATCATTTTAGAAAAAGCAACAACAAGAAACAAACTGATTTTGAAAAAAAAAATATCAGAAGACGACAAAATCATGATAAATTAACTCGTAGGCAAAAAGAGTCAGGTGCTACATGTACATGCGTGTTTCATGCTTAAACCTTATATTTGCCTGCTTTTAATACGACACGGTCTAGGACCCCTATAGACTTTTACAATTGCGTGTGTGCGTGCGTGTGTGAGTCAAAATGATGACGAGTGAGGTTTGCGGAATAGATTTTCGTTGAATCATCGGATAAAGATAGTCCTGTTGGATAGTACATATCATCATAGCAATGCAAATATACCACGTGTATCTATTGGGGTACACGTAGGTATATTCACAGGGAAAAACAACTAAGTTATTCTTTTGTACAAGGGACTGGGGGCTTCAGTTTCAAATAAGGGCGTCTCCCAAAAATAAATTTTAGTTACGCGGTGTGTATTTAAATCCACATGCTAAGTGCCGGCCTTATAAGTTCAATTTTAAGGTGTTTAAAAAAAGAAAAACGGGGGTCACTTATTACCTGGAAACACTATAGTACCAACACTTTTCTTTTATCTATACACTTAAGTCGCAATAAAACTCTGGTTCTGAAAGTCCCTGGCGCAAGTGAGATTTAAGTCTGACATTGAATTTAATTATCAAATCATAGTATCCGTGATAAAATTTAGAAAAAGTTTTGCAAAGTTTATGATACAGATAGCCTTGGTTAAGAAGTTTCTGAGTTAACAGTTTATCACGAGTGTTGAAGTTAGCAACATGCCTAGATGCTCTAGCAATTCGGATGAGTTGAGAAACATAAACTTCATAGGATGTAGAGCGAGGAACATCATCATCTCAAATTGACAATTTCAAAATCAAAATTGTCACGTTTGTCGTAAATTTTGGTAGAACAATATCATTAGAAATTGACGAATGCAAGTCCAAACACGCGGCTTCGGTATCAAAAGTATTTTTTTTATTAAGTTGGAGCTCTGAAGGGTATATTCTACTTACCATAATTGATTTTTATGTTCAAAATATCATAAAAAAATACCTGGATGTAGTGTTAAAAGCGTCAATAATAGCAGCTTGAGTATCTCCAGAAGGAGCCATCATAACGTCCCTAACATAACCAAACAAGAATAATTCTGCTGATATCTGTTAATTTTATTATTCTCTTCAGGTCTCATTTTTTTCTTTTTAATTATTTTTTATTATTGTTTTATCCCTTCTTTAACATGTATAAGACACATATATATAACATCTGTAAAAACACAAACTTCTGTAAATTCGGAACTATACGCGAAATAATAAATAAAAAATAAGACATAAAGAGAATAATAAATTCAGATCCCCCCCCCCCCCGAATATAAAGAATTAAAAAATGAATAAAAAAGAGCAGCCAGTGAGATTCGAACCTAAAAAAACATCTTTGTGGTTTAGTAATTCTCGTCTCTACCACTTGAGCTAACTAGAATCGATAGATCAATTGTGTATCAATCCTGTCATGAAAGGTAAGTCCCGTAACTTTGTAAACAAAACATGACGTCACTTCTACTCTTGGCTTGCAGAATAATACTTTTGTAAACTTTTCGCAGTACTTTATTACGATAGCGGTAAAGCAGGGGGTTAACAATTTAGAAGGTTTAGTTGTCGTACAAGATTTAGAATTTGCAATAAACCTTGCTTCATAGTTTTTTATTAAGTTTAGGTAACCAGTATACCGTAGAAACCTTGTCTTGTTTTTCTTTAGCGTATTAACAAAATTTATTTCTAGCCCGAATTTTCTTTACAGAGCGTCCACTTCTGTACAACCAGCATAGAAGACTAGACTGCAAACTATTGGCATACCAAACATAAACGCCCTTATAATAAACATCGAAGACAACGGTCTAGAAAGGCCTGCGCATTTGTAATATACTGTTGATTCATGTTAACATTTTAGTCATGAGTTGCTTTGAAAGGGACTGTAAGTGCTGTATCGCTTTAAGTTGAAGGATCAAGTATCTATGCTTAACATGTTTCGTTTGTGTATAGGAATACTAAAACATATATTCTACAAGATAGCGAGTATTAAATGTGCTGATTAGACTAGGTATATTACATGTATAAATATATTCATGGAGAATGGTTATCCTTTGGAAGCAAGGACGGCACCAAAGAACCAACGTGTAAAGTGTGGAAGTTGTCTGGGCCAGAATAGCTAGTTTTGGCCAACAGTGACTCTCTAAAGGACATGGAAATAAAGTCTGCACTTTAGTGAAGGGCATGGAGACGTTTTACAAGCGCCACACAGTCCCACTCACCAGTTTTATTGAAGTCAAATATGCTCCTATGTAAAGGTTTTTTCAATGCGCAGTCTACTCGTTTTTATCATTTATATTCACATACTCACCCTAATTTCTTTTTTTAATATTTAGTTAATTCTGTTTGACTCACTAATGTGGTGGGTGAAACACATACGTAGTTTGAATAGCAAACTATGTAAACCACAATGTTAAAGCCTCTGTAGGAACTGGCTGATCAGATTTGATACAGTTTAGTGATGCTTATTAGCCCCAGTATCGTGGGTACATACAATATACAAAGCAATATTCGGTAGATTCAAGTGTAGCTGTGTTTGTATTTCCTCAGAAGGAATCAGAGGTTAAGAGTGTTTCTTTTTTGTCTGAAGCAGATTGACCCATTCCGACCGTTTGGGCCAGTCAATTTCCGTTTTAACGGATGTTGGGTGGTAATTTTCAACTTTATTTAAACTTTAATAGAGCATTCGGTAAGCGTCTGATCTGGTTATGCGCTATTTGCAGTGGAGAACCTGATCACATGCCACATTTTGTAGCGTCTGATCTGGTTAGGCACGATTTACCGATGTCCCATTAGAAAGACACCAGACTTAAACGGCTAAAGAATGTTTCAGTTTGTTTTAAGCTTTAAAACAGTACTTTAAGGTTGGACCGCGATGCGAAAGTACCTGGCTTTGCTGTATCGAACAACACAGGCGCAGACCAGACTGTTTTTTCCGCGCAGTCAGAGCAGCACCTTTGTTATTCGCTTTATAGTAAGTATTATGACTCCGCTTTTAACACGCACAATTTTGATATTCTGGGTAGTATCTGTAGCAGAGCAGCAGAATGGTGTTAGTCTCACTTTGTCGGAAACCCAAAGGTTTTCCTGCATTTAGTAATAACGGTGTTACGACTGTAAATGAACGCTTTTAGAACAGAGTCCCTATTAGAGAAACAAACTTTGCAACGTTTTCAGTGACATTGCGATCAGAAAAATAATACAGAAAATAATGATACAGATAATGCGTATTTATCTGGCTAAATATTTGGTGAATTAGAAAATTATACTCAGAAAGGAAAGGATGAAGAATATGATATCATGGTTCCTAGTCATCAAATGGTAAAATGAAGGACAAAGTTTCTGGAATGAACTCATTACGAGGACATTCAATATGTATTCAATGTTTTGCAAACTATTTAACTTCTTGCGTGTTGGGTGCAAGTATTGAGGCTTTGATAAACGTGTACGTACGAACAGGCAATCTCTCTGCCTTCAGTGGTTGCCCTCAATGTAACAAGAAGATAATATTTCTATGTTCTTGATGAACTGAGTCACACTCTCAACGTAAGAAATAATGATTAACTCAAGCTGCATCACCTGATTATCTAACTTACCCTTGGAAGGTATAGCCATTATACTTTCAAACGCGCAGTCTGGCCAGGGCGAATAGCACTGAAAAGAGCGGCGTTTCTTACGACGCGGCTCACCTCATTGCATTGCCCATTTGGTTTGTTTGACCTGAAACATCTTTTTATTATCGGCAGTCTACTATAGCTTGTAATTTGTTGTTTGCGTTACGCCTTCAATACCCTCAAACATCACAGAATAGACAGAGTGGCGAATGGAATCTTTTGTTAGCAGTCTTCATATAGTCATTAGATAAGAGAGCAAACAGAAATTCAATTTGTTACGATAATGAATAAACTTAGATGTAAAAGACTGTCATCTTAAGAGCGCTCACTTTCAGAACTATTTAACCCTTAAAATACTAGGCACAGCTGCAGAAGATGATTTTACTATATCTTGCTTAAAGTTTCGTGAACATATTTTTATCAGTTACAATTTATATTAATTGCAGCCTTGCACGTTGCCTGATAAACGTTGTCTATCTCACGAAATGTGCCTTTACAAGGTCATGATGACGTTGCACTTTTTGAATGACGTGGCAAATGACGCTGAATCGACACAAAATCGATTATTATGTCAAATAAACTTAGTAAGCTGATAAATAGATACCAGACTCGCGTCTTTTGGTATCAAGTTTACCAGGCTCGGCTTCGAGAACGCATGTTGAATCGCTCAGCAAGCCTCGCGCTGTCAACAAGCGTTCTCGAAGCCTTGCCTGGTAAACTTGATATCAAAAGACACTCACCTAGTATTCTCTATATACATGTTTAAACATTATCTGGCGTTTTTCTATCCTGTAAGCTAGGATGGTCAGGAAATACCTCAATGATACACTGCAGGCCAACCCAAGGCACCATGACGAAGTGTCATAGAACACTAACAGTCACATGACATCAGGGAGACAATTAAAGTAAAACAACCAGCTCTCTCTTCCCCATCAACTAGAAGGCATCAAAATAATGAAAAACAAAACAAGGACCCAACACAGAGCCCCCATAAACAATGGAAACAATAATAAACAATGAATAAACTACAACAGAACCACCGCCTTAGAATGGTAAGCAGCCTAAGCCACTGGGAGGCTTAAGTGCATTTTACAGGTGCAAACCTTAGCCTTAGATTCTGCTGTTGCTAAAACACAAACATTGTTGACCTGGCATGGAGGCTTGATGATTATTGAAATATATCATCACAGCGAAGCAATCTAATCAGATTAGCACACATTGATGAGACAATGAAAATGGCTCACGACTCACACTAGGCTGAGCTTAGGAAAATCGGTTGAGCTCAAGTCATTCTTCTCTTTGGAATGATTTAAGTCTGCCATTGTCTTTGCTATCTAGAAAAGACTTATAGTCTGTCTTATATCCCGTACTCTTGAAAATACATTAACTGTCATGCGCGGATCCAGAACATTTTTTCAGAGGGGTCCAACTTTGAGTACGTTTTTTTTAGTTCATAAGGGGAGAGAGGATCCAAATACCATTATAAGCGGGCCATCATCCACCCGCCAGAGAAACGCCATTTATGGCGTTTCGCTGGCGGGCCGATGACGACTTGGTACCTTTGTGATTTTCAGGGGATCCGGACTAGTATTGCTAAGAAACCCTATATTTTTGTGATTTTTCAGGGGGAGTCCTGACCCCCTGACCCCCCCCCCTCTGGATCCGCCCATGAGTGTGTTATTGTTTTCGTGTATGTGTTTTGGTTTGTCAGTGTTCTAATCTCGATTCCTCAAGATGGCAACGGTTGTTCTGTGGTCTGTGGCTGCACCGCATCCTAGTCGTGATCACTTGTCTATTAATAATAACCTCTAATATGCTGTGTTCTCAAGAAAGGGCTTATAGTCATTAACTCCCGAGACAGGTTTTCTCGCGAAGAGGCGCAATGCATTCTAGATACACAGCAACAATGCAAAATGCAATTTTATAGGCTATAAGCTTATTTCATCCGGTAGCCAGCATACGGTAAAGATTGACCCGTGCGAACAGCGAAGATTATAATCGGTTTGCGAATCCACACAGTCTGATCAAAATCTTAGAGTTCCGCCTGAAAAACGTTAGACCCTTTGTTACCAATATAGTGTCCATCAAACTTCGCGGATACGCAGGTTGATCTTAGTCTTCGCATTGGCGTAGCTCCCATTACGCTGTTACGCACGTGCGTAATAAAAAATAGTATTATTCAAGGGAGGTCACCTAATGTGGTAAAAGTACGTTTCTGTAATATAAGGAACCACTCATAAAGAAAAGAATTCGCTCCCTCTGGGAGCAAATTCTTTCCTTTAAAAGAAGTTCCCATTTTGAAAAGGGACGCAATTGATTAATAACATTGCTTGATCAAGTAGTCTCCCTTTGACGTGCGTATCTGTTTCACCAAGTGCCAACTTGTGCCTTTTACTGCATACCGGCTCATTTAGACAATGGAAACTGTTTTGACCTACAATTTCAGATGGCAATCTAAAGGGTTAACTTAGGCTTAACAAATCGGTATATTTTGAACAACGTCAGTTTCTTGTGAATGAAAGTTTGGTGTACCCGGTAAGATTTTGTCTTAATCTTGAATATTATTTTTAGCTCACCAGAGCCGAAGGCTCGGGATGAGCATATAGGATGGGACTCGAACCGGCGTCTGACGGTCAGTCCATGCGTCCGTCCGTGCATCCACATTTTCAAACATGATTACCTCTGAAACCAGCCGGCCGATCGTAATCAAATTTCATCTGGAGTATCATTGGGGTGGGTGATTGGCTGCATTAGGTTCAGAACTCTGGTTTCCATGACAACAGATAGCTCCCATAGGGTTATAAAGGGGAAACCCTTGAGACCACTCTAGCTCCTTCATTTTGATATTCATGCAGGTAACGAGGACAACTATAACATCTTGGATTGGTTCGAAATTCGGCAAGATCGGTTCAGGGACTTATGCGTTAGCTGCCCTTGTACGTTTGGAAAAATCCCCATACACTTATAATGGGAGAAATATTGTGACCACTCTAGTGCCTTTATTTTTAAATGAGTCTTCATCATTCTTGCAGGTAATTAGACCAGGCATAAAAGCTTGGATGAGTTTGAATTTTGGTAACAATGACAACCATTAATAGTCAAGGAGCTAGGTTTTTGAAAATTGACTTGGCACAATTGTCCAGCCAGAAAAGGTTTGACATCAGAAATGGTGAGAACTACCCTTCTACAAAATTTCTAGGCACGTCGTACAGTCAAATTGTGGTAGCAGTTTTCAAGGAGGAGTCGTTTTGTACACCTACCCCATTTTTACTATACGAGGGGGGTTTAATATGTAAAGAAAACTCATTCATAACTCCATCCACAAACGCGTAAGGACTTTACGCCATATGCCAAACGAAAGATCAAAGCATCGCCGTTACAATGGTGCAAGAAACATTATTTTGTCTTTCCAAATTTAATAAGTTACAGACTTTTTAAAAAGCACACTAATATACACTGCATATGTTTTCCTCAGAATTGTAATGACTCGTTTTAACAAAGGTAGAATGGCATGCTGTATTTTCTTAAATAAACATTTAACCTGCATGAATCACAAATCCATAGTTTTCTGACACATTTCCCCTTTATCTGCCATAAGGATACAAACTTTTGACTGGTACCGACTTCTCATGCGAACGGTTTATTACGTTACCCCTCTTACGTTGACGTCGTTTAAAGCAATGGACGTAACTCTAAACTATGCACGGTTCTTGGAAATCGGAAATGTGGCTTTGTACCAGGAAGGGACAATTTTGATTGTATCGAAGCTTCAATACACACAGTGCATAGGCAGCAGACCAGTTAAACTAAATCAATATCTAGGGGTATCTCATCTGAGTGGTATACCATTTTCATTTCCAATAATTTTATCGTCTGAAATTAGTCAGCCAGAGTATGTACATGTAAATACGTGTTATAATGTCCAAATAATGCATCTGAATGCAAACATCAATGAAACGCGGTACTTTGCCTGATCCATTTCAGTGTAAGCCAGAGATGGCATTCTTTTAAGTGATTTTCTTATTTCAAATGACGTATTTGGGGGTACTTTATGGGTGAGATTAAATCTGGAAATTTCAAACTCGGCTGTATAACTTGCTACTGATCATCAAAGCAACCAGAAAAAAAATACAAATGATTTTCGTATAGATTTCCCTATGCATTCGTTTACGCAATAACGACGCTGTCAATGGAATGCCAGAAAAAGTAACATCAGGGAGGATTTTAACCGAAATGGCAGCCTCAGTATTTCATAGAATATAAAGCAATATCAAAAAAAATTGCAGGTATAAATCACCAATTTATGGATATTTACCACACAAAGAAGCAGACTGAAAACATCCGTCATTCATGTCGTTATCTGCTTTTGAAAACATTGTTTTATTTAATATCGCAGTGTACTTCAGCACCCTGTCTTGAAAGTGGCTTGTGTAAATTAGATAAGGAGCTGGTCAATTGCAATTTGACATTTATTTAGCCAAGAAACAGACCTTTTAAGGAAAGTAATTATTAAGTGTGTAAATATAAAACTTTGGGATATACTGGGCTGTTTTCATTACATATTGAACGCCCTCGTAAAAGACAAAATGGCAACATTTGAATAAGAAACTGTATCCAGGTTGTATCCAGATGGTGCATACGGTCGTTATTTACTGCCAAAACCTCGATAAGAACCTAAACAACTATGAAAATAAATTGTTTGTATCCAAAAGCACAACTTTATGTTATAACTGTCATTTACGTTATATTTTCAATTACGCCTTATAAAATCAAAAAAATTTGGTCAAAGTTTTATTCTATAAGTTCTATAATGGGTATATACGTTTTACATACCATGTTTTGGAAAAGGCAATTGCCTGACTGTTTCAAAACTGCAAACATCTGTTTCAAAACTGCAAACATCTTGTTTCTATCATAATTACTTTAAGAATTATAAGCTGTTGAAAATGATTACCCCCCCCCCCCAAAAAAAAAAAAAAAAAAAATGGTGAATATTGTTAGAACCATTTCACTTTGCTAGTTAGCATGCAATACCATCTGCTGACTTTTTAATTTACCATAATTGAGCATTCTATCGATACACGATAGTAAAATGCTATACTTAACTGCGTTTCTGGTGTAAAGTTTCACATTTTAATGTTTGTATGACAATATGTAACGTACATTACAAACTTTAAGACTTCCTTTATATATATTGCTAAATACCTTATATTATATGCCATATGGTATTTTATTTAATTTCAAACCTGTTTTGTTTTAAATTTATAACAAGACAGCAGTTTGTTCTAAAATATTTATCAGCTTTATTAAGTTACTATATCTATAAACATTTACATTTGCAATAAAGATTTTTTTAAGTTTATATCTCCACGAAATATCATTTTGATTTGTCCAAAATTAAATATTCTAAAACACATAAACAAAGACATAGACAGCTCTTTAGCAGTAAGAAAATACATTCCATTCCTGTCAAATTTATCAAAGTAACATATACAACCATAACAGATATCATAAGGTCCTATGTTTGTCCCAAATGTTATCAAAGACAGTATACGATTGGGCCCTGAAAAGCTGAATATTAAGGGTGTAGAATTTTGTAATATTTATCGCAGGAGAAAAACAACACAACTAAGTTTTGTTGAATGGAGTCTCATCAGTCATTTGAAAATATTTTTATGCACCCAGTTTACTATTGTACACATTATGCAAACAAAGTCAGTAACACAATATAGGTTAGCTCCTTGTGTAATGCCTAGGTTAATTTCCCGTATAAAAATGCAAATTACTGAATGTTTACAGAGATGGTAATACAATTGTACTATTTTTCTTTGGTTACATTCCAGACAAAATCAATTACCTAAGAGAGGGTTGTATAAAATTTATATATATTACAAAAGAGTTTATGCATTATACGTATCTGTAATCAGTTAATTGTTAAAGATAATCTCTATGAATCCAATTGTATACTTTTGTTGTTGACGTTTTGTTTATTGTTACTCTCATTGTGGGAGTCTGTAATTTTTCGATGTTTTGTTGTACGTTATTTTATGTCCATTCTAGTATTGCAATCATCTTGATGGGGAAGAGAGACCTGATTGCTTTGCTTAATTTGTCTTCCTGGTGTCTCGAAATGGTTGAGTGGCTCATCCTCGCGGTGCACAGGGTTGTCTGCGGTTTGTGATTGTGGTATTTCCTGATCATACTCACTAACTATTTATATGCATATTTTCAGCATACCTTTTATAGTTTATTTTATGAAACTGTTAGTACCTTTGATCACTTGCTAAACTAATATCACTTTATAAGAAGGAGTTTTTAATTGAAGAAACATTTCCCTGAAATTGGTAATGGATGACAACGATCTCATGTGTTATGATCATATCCAAGGAACACATGTTAATTGTTGCTTAAGAAACTATTTAAACACATATTACATTATCAGTCAACAGTTATGTCCGGCTGAATAAAACATTGTGACACTCAGGTAATGTAAAATATAACTTAAAATGTTCTTTAAGTTATTAAAATGAAAAATAAGACGTTTAAAACATGCAGTTATGAGATCTTACTCAGTTTTAGCAATCAATGCTTAAATAACTAATGATAATGTTCTCTATAAAGAATGCGCATGCCCAATTTATTACAGGAGTCTTGTAAATATAATTTTTGATAACAAAGCGCTGTATGTATATAAACATGAGAATAATTAAGTGATATATAATTAAAATCAACACAAATGCATTGCACTTAAATGGGAAATTATATAAAAGCACAAAACATGTTGGGGGTAGTGATTTATAGAGACATTCAAAGAGTCATTTGTTCTTACAAACACTTTGTGCAGTAATCTTTGCCATCAATGAAATGCTTAAATGCATTGACTAGAAAGACTGCATGAAAGTATATTATACATGTCATATTTGTAATGCTTCCTTCCAAAAAAAATCATACTTCTATTACTTTTAAAGGTAAGTATAACTCATAGAGGTTGATAAAGCAGTGCCTCTATTGTTATATATGTTATGTGATATAATATACAAGATTTTGAATATCTTATCTTCATTATGATCTTTGACAGTAGCAGAAGTGTGAATTTTGCTGCCATAAAGTAAGTAAGGGGGCAAAGATCAGGAATCGATACAATCAAGTACCATACCTGACCCAGGATACCAATGGGAAAGTGACAAACACACAGTTAGACACCACAAAAAAAGCCAAGAGGTCAAAATTCAAAAAAAAACAATTGCGGATCTCTCTTATATAATATATACATGCTCAATTGAAGATTTGAACCACAATATGGGATTTTGGTACCTACCTCACATGGAGAAATGCACCGTTTAATCACCAATGCTGATGCAGTGGTGCTAGCGTTTGTCGTCATTTACTTAAACAAGCAGAAAATGTTATGATGTTTAATACAGATTAATGAAAAAATAAACAAATTGTGGACATCAAACTAGAGACTCCAGGCTATCTTTTGGTAATATTTTGGGGAGGGGGGATTTCTTTACAATCGATTTGTTTTACTGTATAAGTGGGCCATTTGTAATACAAAACCGTTACACGTCCTTTGCTTCACTAAATCTAATAGGCTAACTGTGACTTTCTATGAGGCATGATTCATTTTTTTTGTTTCATCTTAGTATGTTGGATTGTTTCTCTGTAAATATGTACCACATGCAGTCTCGAGGGGGGTGGGGGTTCTATTGTTGCTTATTGATTCACTCAATGCTTTTGTGTTTGGTTTTGTGTTTGATCTTGCTTTATTATACACTGAACTTAAGTTCTAAGTAGCCACTTTTCAATTTCTTTTTTCTGACTAATCCCAAGTGATTATGAAATGAATTTTTGCCCAAGTATGTGAATTGTAATGGACTAAAGCTTAGTGGTGTTTTGGAAGTGTTTTCATCCACTTCACGATTTTTGGGTTCAAAAATGCAAAAATCATTTTTTTAAGAAAATAAGCGTTTTGAGTGCAGTTTTTATCGAATTCAAGTACAGGTGATTGCAAACCTGCCCAGTCGACTTGAAAAAAACACCAAACATTTAACATTTTGCTTATGACAGATTTTTTATGAATTTTTAAAAATTGATAGTTTTCCAAATTTTTCCGAAATTTTCGGAAATCATCAGCTGCACATACTAAAATCATTGTATGTGTTTTGTTTTATGTTAATATGTTTGACAAAACACCATGCAACTTGATGAGCCCATTTTCTAACGATATTGTTTACTAATTTGGTATCCACTTCCGATTTTAACGTGGAATTTTAAGGGTCATTTTAATGGCATTTGTTAAAGATTTCTTTTACTTTTTAAGCAGAACAGTGACGCTAATTCATAATGAAGAAACCCTGAAAATTTCACTGCTGTGACGCAGATAATAAAGCGTACAGAGCAATGCAAAGTGTGTATGCAAACTGCATGGTTAAGCTAAAAATCCTTTGATAAAGTTGTTGACCATGGCTGTCTTCTTGTTAACGTAGAAGAGAAATGGAGTGTTCAATTGCCAAAAAAACCTTTTGATTCGTTTCATCTTATATCACAGCTGTTATAAGCATCTTCAAACTTATTAAAATATAAATGGATAACGTAACTGATGAATAATTTATATCACACTAAAAAGTGTGACTTTTTGAAATAATGGTACCTTTACTCAGACCTCGTCTGTGCAAGGTCTACCAGTCATTTTGCAATGACATAATTTGCAGAATTTTGACAAAGCCTTGAACCTTTTTATAGAATTTAAATTTTGTGAGAGCGACTTTTACCTTCTGAACAGGAGCAAAAATTGTATGGTGGCTACTTATAACTTCGGTTCAGTGTACAGTACTTTTTTATTTATTATGCAACACTTAGTATCTATAATACTAAATAAACGAATTACCGCATAAACTGAAAAATCGAGGTCATTTTCATGCTTGATTTCTTTATTGTTACTTTAAGATATTGCTTTCATTGATAATCTCGGTTAGGATGAGTTTTCATTTAGCATAGATTTAGAGAATTTTGGAATTAAGTGTGTTTTCTAAAAGAACTGCGCCCTCTGGCGAATGTTTCTATATTTAGTGTATGTCACGTTCATGGTCACGCGTCACTATTTTTAGATCGATTGGGTTTCCAATACAAACTGAATGGAGATGACCGAAGCGTTCCGAATTTTTGTGTATATGTCATATGTATATGTGTATTATGCTGTGTCAAGTCGGCCATATTATAAACAACAATGGGGAAAACGCCGCCAAACTCGCCAAAGAAAAAAAGATATGGCTGTAATTTTAAATAATCCCTTATCAAAACTGATTATTAGTCGCGGTAATCATCACACCTTTCTTCGACACGCGCTTAATAATCCTAAGTGTCAAGGTCGCTGCGCATAATGTACTGTTTACATCGATTGGCTTGGTCGTACCACTTACATCACGGTAGGCAATGACGCTATCAAATATTATTAGTAAAAGGCGCCTCGCTGAAGTTTTTCTGTGATTTTCTTGACGAGAAGAAATAAACATAACCACATTTACAAGTATCAGCTTTTGTAAAAAGAAAATAAAAAAAAAATCGTCGGTTCCGGGTCATTTCGGCCCATGGTCATTTCGGCCCAATAATCCCTTTTTGGTTCTTAGAAAAAAATAAATCTCACTCCTAAAAAATTTGGTAAAATTGGTCCGCGCGGTAAATGCGAGCAGAAAATAGCCATTTTAAGGGCGTCGCGCGCAATCTCACTCTTTAAGATTTCAAAAAGTTGACAGGTATGCAAATAACGAAGTAAGAACTACACCAAAATCACCACCTTAGAACGGTCAGGTGCAAGCTACTGGTGAGGGCTTGAGGTTGAATTTGTTTTTAGCTCACCTTAGCAGCATATGTCAGCTTATAGGTAGGATGCCCATGGTCCGTTGTCGTCAACAATTTCAAACATCTTCTTCTCGGAAACCATTTGACCAATCAAAGACAAATTTTATGTGGAGCCTCTTTGGGTAGGGGGAACGAAAGTTTGTTTGTTGCATCTGGGTCACATGACCAAGATGGCCGCCACGCCCATATATGGTAAAAACCCTTCAAAAATCTTCTTCCCCGGAACCGGTGAACCAATTTCCACGAAACTTGGTATGTAGCAGTGGTGACTCTGCCCATCATACTTTGTTCAAATGATGACCTACCGTTGACCTTGACCAATTTTACAACAAGGTCAAATTTGTTAACTTAGGCTTTTCTACAGGAAAAAGTGAAAGCTGTTGATTTTTTCACAAATATTTCAGCCTCTGACCTGAAACCAACTGAAATAATGAAGAATTGTGAGTATTGAAGGCCGAGGTCATTTCTTGACCTTGGCTAAAGGTCATTTACGTATATGAAAATTAAAACTGGCTTTTCTCGGAAATTGATGGGCCAATCAAACCCAAATTTTATATGTTAGCTTTCAGGTACAAGCAGGGTTCCAGTTTGAGGGCAAATCGGCGAAATACTTCACCCCAGACCGCTCCGTTTCGCCTATAATGGTCGTAAAAAGGGAAGTGTATTTCGGCATATGGAGGCGCGGTGGCTCAGTGGTAGAGCGTCGGACTCGGGACCTAGAGGCCCCGAGTTCGAACCCCACGACCGCTGTGTAGTGTCCTTGAGAAAGGCACTTTCACCTTCCCAAAGTACTAATAATACCCAGGAAGAAGTGGCTCCGTCTCAACATGACTGAAAAATTGTTTACCGGGACGTAAAACACCAATCAATCCAAACCATTTCGGCATCAGTGTTCCTTTTCAGGCCATTTTGGGGGGCGAAATTCGGCCCCACTCCCAAAGGCGAAACACCTCCTTTTTCCCAATTGGCACAGTAAAATTCCCAATCAGAAGTTGGAAGAAAAATAAGGAGAAAAAGTTTGTTTTTTAACCACGAAAAGTAACGATATTTCCAGGTTTGCCTTTGAAGAAGATAATTTGGTATACAAAAATTTCCTTAAATATTGTATTTCTTTGCATTTTGAGTGTGAAAACCACTCATTTATTGGTTTGGGCAGCTACCACTTAAAAAATTGCAGACTAATTTTTCCGACATTGTCCCTATTTTTGGACAGTACCAGTAACCAACACAACACTAAACTATAATAATCAGCAGACCTTAGTATAAACTTAAATTGACACTAGCTTTAAACAAGTACAGACTTTTGGGGGGGGGGACTCACAAAACAGTAACAAAACAAACAGAACTTCTATAAAATAGTTAATTACTACCATTGATGGCAACTAGAGTTATGAAAGTTCAAGACACCTTTCTCTGACTCACGCTCAATAATCCTAAGTTTCAAGGTCGCTAAACAGCTTACATTGATAGGCTTGGTCGTACCACTTGACGCAGTAGGCAATGACGCTATCAATAAAATCTGTTTAAAAAAGTGCATTGTTCAGAAATAAGAACCTGGATTTGAGCGATTTTTGGCATTGTTTGGAGGAAAACAAATATAGTAAAAGTCACCTCGCTGAAGATTTTTAGTGATTTTCAAGATGAGAAGATATAAGCATAATCATGTTTACAAGTATCAGCTTTTGTAAAAAAAATTAAAACTCGCCGGTTTCGGGTCATTTCGGCCCATACCTATTTGGGCCCATGGTCATTTCGGCGACTAGAATCGCCAATACAAGTTTCAGATTTCATAAAGCTGTGAAAAATTAACACACATGAAAGGGGGATACAAGTTTCAGCTTTTTTAAATGCAAAATAAAGGTAAATTGACAATCATGAAATATTTCCGCGCTTGCGTGGGCTCTTTTCTAGTACTTTATATATCTATCATCTTGCTGAGGACAATCGAACTAGTTGCCTTAATGTATTTGCCTTTACTAGAACTAAACAAATTTTAGCAGAATCTAGGTCAAATATTTGGTCTGTTTAATTAATTTGAGCCCCCACCCCCACTAACTTTGGCTGCTTATCATTCAAAGGCGATGGTTCTGCTGGCGTTGATTGTTTTTGTAGCTTAAACATTGTGGGGGTTAGGTATATCATACTTATTCTGTTATGATGTATTTAGCGTCCTTTCTCATTTTGCAATAACCTAGCTGGTGAAAGGAAATCAGGTGGTGTGACTTGATTTGTCCCCTTAATATCACTGGCTAATACTATACAATGTCTCTTCCTCATGGCGCCCTAGATTTATCTGCATTTGTTGATTGTTGTATTTCCTGGTCATGCTGTCTTACCATTTGTGAAATTTGTTTCTTGTGTTATGCGTTTAAAGAGATATTTAGCTCATTATAGCACCTACTTTATATCAATCGTCCTAAATACGAACAAATAGAACGTTATTTACAACCTACAGAGCTTCAGTTAAATTAGGAAAATTATGTTGATACTGAAACACATTTGAGACTTGACGAGGCTGGCGCCGTGAAACAGGTTAAAGCCCCCAAGTCAAATATTTTACTGACCGTTCCAAGGCGGTACTTCTTGTGTGGATCATTTGTGATTTTTGTGTCTTGTGTTTCTTATTTTTTCGCGCCTGTTCATTGTTGCCTTGTGCTCAACTGCTGGAAAAAACTGACCTCCGATGTTTCGTTGTCTTTTGCTACTTTCCTATGTGGTATCCTGGGTCAGGTGTGGTACTTAATTGTATCGTTTCCTGATATTTGCAGTCTTTCTTACGTTGACTTGTCCATAACAATTATTATAGTTTCACCTAAATAAACGATTACCTTTGAAATTTAGCGAACACAAAAGAAACGTTACATTTAGATTTAACGCTTTTCGTCTCTCAACTTATATCAATAGTTACCATTTTCTTTTATCGCTCAATGAAAGCAAGAAAGCGGGCAAAGATTAGGAATCGATACCATTAAGCACCACACCTGACCCAGAAGACATGCATTGAAGGCATCGAGCACGAATATTACAGCACAAGGCACAAAAGTAAATAATACACAAACGTTTGAACTTAGCAGGGGTCAGAATTTAAAGGTGCAATTTCGAGATGCCCAATATTACCTATATTTTATGTTGATTTAGTTTTAAAATAAAACGAATTGTTTGAAAATCTAATTCTAGTGATCAATTCAAAACGATTGTAAAACGTTATATAAAGTTGGATATAACTTAGATGTCATGCGATAGTCTGCATGCCTGGTTTTAAACCAAATCACGGTTTATAGCTATGATTTCCTCTTTAATTGCACGACGATGGGTCAGGCCTCAAACTCTATGACGGCTCTTACGTAAAGCTTCAATCGGTGGTTTGGTGCCTGATGCTTATCTGTAGCTGGACCCACCGTGGCTCAACTTGAGGTTTTCTATAGCTCTGACTATCTGTGAGTCATGAGCCCTTTTCTTTGTTTCATAATGGTGTGTTAATTCTATTAGACTGTTTCTCCATGATGATATATTGCATTAGTTAGAAGGCTTCATGTACTTCAACAACAGCAGAATAGAATCTAGGGCGAAATTTTGGTACCAGTAAAATGCATTTAAGCCTGCCCCCGGTGGCTTCGGCTGCTGGCCGTTCTAAGGCGGTGGTTCTGTTGTTGTTGACTTTTTGTTTATTGTTACTCCCATTGTGTGAATCTGTAATTGTTCTATGTTTTGTTGTACGTTACTTTATGTCCATTCTAGTATTGCAATCATCTTGAAGGGGAGAGAGAGCTGGTTGCTTTGCTTAATTTGTCTTCCTGGTGTCTCGTGATCGTTGAGTGGCTCTTCCTCGCTGTGCCATGGGGTTGTCTGCGGTTTGCGATTGTGATATTTCCTGATCTTACTCACTATTTTTGGTCTTATATTTTCTAAAATGGCCAAATAAAACTCACAAGTCAATCTGTTTACACTAATCAGACACTGTTTGTCACTAAGATGTCAAAAGGGCCGCGTCAAGCTCAAACGTCGCTGCAGGTCTTGGCTTGTAATATTGCCATTTAACACTTGTTATGAATGCAATGACAGATTGTGTGCTCGAAGTTGCTGCATTCGCCATTCCATTTAAATCTGATATGCAATTTGACTATGTTCTGAAGAAGTTTAATTTTGACCTTTTGACCCTGTCTCCTAGGGTCGTGCGGAAGGTATATGGGCAATATATTTGCTATCATGTTACTGCATGCGTCATTCCCTTTAATTGGATATGCAATATGACCATATTCTGAAAAGGTTAAATTTTGGCCTCTGCCCGACCCCTCAGTCCACCCAATGGGACGGCTACAGGCCTTCGAACTAAAATCCTGCTTGATATGTTTCATATCTATTAAACCTGTAATAGCATGCAATATTTAAGTAAGAAATATTGACAACTGACTGGGTTATTGCGAAATTTAAATATTTTTTGGCTTTTTTTTCACACTGCCTAAGGGGTCAGGGGGTGGGATACAATTTCAATCACTGTCATAATTATCTACAGGCACTGGGTAATCATATCCTATATTGGAAAACTGTCAGATGTAATAGCTTTGGGGAAGTGTAAAGTTTATGAGAAAAAAAATCAATATAGCTTTTACATTAGCCTAAGTCAAAATTCTACGGATAACTTCCAAATTCGTACTTGACCTGTATTATATGATGTATCCCTTCAAAAGTTATTTATCAGAAACCACACTTTAGTCAAAAGATAAGTTTAACTAGAATTCCAATAATCGGATATGTCGCCTGGCAAAACAAAAGTCAAACAAGGCAAATTTGTCGAATTTATATCCCCGGCAAATGGTTATGTTAGAGAAACTTATAAATCACAAAACAAAAATCCCATTTCTCAAAACCCAGTGTTCACCTTGGGTATCATTCAGATAAAACTATTTTCCAGTGGTTAGTTAAAAAAAACTTATTTTTACAATTTCAATATCTGACTTCAACCCTGACCCGTGGTCAGGTATGTATGTAAGGTCAATGTGTTTGCTTCTATATTAGTCTATGCTTCTTTCTCTTTTATTTGATATGCAACATGACCACATTCAGAATAGTGTGTACCTTTTATTCCAACTCACAGGATGGGGATATGTGTAGGAGAAAATATGTGCTTTCATGTTGCTCTATGATGCATTCCCTTTGAATTTGATATGCAACATGGCCATGTTCTGAAAAGGTTGAATTTTGACATTTGACCTCCAGGGGTCTGCGGGCGAAATATTTGCTACCATGTTGTTGCATTCGTGATTCCAATCAATTTAATATGCAACATGACAATGTTCTGGAAAAAATGAATTTTGCCCTATTGACCCACCTCTTGGGTCGTGATGGTGTGGGGGAGGGGGTCTATGGGTACAATATTTTCATTCGTGATCATATTTATTATGATATACGACATGACCATATTCTGAAAAAGTTGAATTGTGACCTATGACCCCTACCCCAGGGCAAAATATTTGCTACATGAACCATGCTACAGGATTCATGATTAACTTTAATTTGATATGCGAAATTAGCATGTTCTGAAAAAGTTGAATTTTGACCTTTTGACACCTCCCCCAGGGTCAGGATGGTGGTGGTGGTGGTTGGGGTCTGCGGGTAAAACATTTGCTACCATTTTGCTGCATTCATGATTCTCTTTGATTTGATATGCAGCATGACCATGATCTGAAAAAAGTTGATTTTTTACATTTTGACTCTACCCCCGTAGTCCACCCATGGGGTTGAATCCAGGCCTTCGATTAATAATCACATTTGATATGTTTCTTATTTATTGACTATCTGAGTAATTGTTAAATCTAAATATTTGACCCTTGACCCCACCTTAGGGTCGAGGGGGGGAGGGTAAAATGTTAAACACTGTAATAAATGCTTATTTACAGGCATTGGGTAATCATGGCTTATAGTGAGAAGATGTCAGATATTATAGTTTTGGAGAAATGTTAAGTTTATACCACAAAGAAATAGCATTTGCATTAGCCTAAACTTAAATCCAAAAAGGGCCATAACTTAGTCAAAAGTTTGCAAATGACCTCCAAATTCAAACTTGACCTGTATTTTATGATGTTTTTTCCTTCTGTAAAATTTGAATGAAATTGTTGCATCCCTTTAAAAGCTTTTCATCAGAAACCACAATTTAGCCAAAATTTAAATAGAAAAGGGCCAAAATTCAGTCCAAATTTTGCGGATTCCCCCCATTTTCGTACTTGACCTGTATTTAATGATGCTTAACCCTTCTGTGAAGTTTGTGTGATATTGATGTATCCCGTCAAGACTTATAGATCGGAAACCAAAAGGATGACAGCGCGGACATGATCCCTATGTGTCGTCCAAGCTTTGCAGGTGACACAAAAAGGGACATAACTCAGTCAAAATTTTGCTAATGATCTCCAAATTCGAAAGCAAAATGTATTTAATGATATATTACAATTCTGTAAACATTCAATGAAATTAACAAATCCCTTCAAAAGTTGTCGATCGGAAAGTGTGACAACGCCGCCGCCGTCGTCCTTATGTGTATACCAAACAAAACGTGTGGTCGGACGGGATTTGAACCCATAGTTGCCGTGTTTGGAGCTTTGTTGACTTACCACACAACTATGGTGGACAGAACAATTTCATTGAGTTATCAACGGATTTTATAGCAATTACACCAAGACGTTTGGTTCCGTAAATGATAACACACGATCCCTCACGAAACAAATATATAATCAGTGATTCATTCATACATAAAGATCAGGACCAGGTCAATATTTACGGGTAATACTAGTATGAGATACAACAGAAGCGACATCTTACCATGGTTGACACATGCGTATTCAAACATTATGTATAAAACTAAAAATAAGTTTTACTGACTGTTCCATGGCGGTACTTCTTTTGTGGACCATTTGTGATATTTATGTCTTGCGTTTGTCATGCTTTCGCGTCTGTTCATTGCTGCCTTGCGGTCAACTGAAGGGAAAGGGCTGACCTCTTGGCTCTTGTTTGTGATGTTTATTGTGTTTTTTTTTACTTTTCCATTTGAATTCTGGGACATGAGTGGTGCTTGATTAAATCGATTCCTGATCATTCCTGTCTTTCTTACTTTTATAAATTCTAATCGGTATCTGCTTAAATGCATTTATAACTGTCATTAAACGGAGTGGAATATTCCATTGACCGATAAGAGTTCAATAAGGGCAGCTTGTAGATTGATTTATGCCCCCAATGGCTTTGACATCTGTGCGTTTGGTTTTGTTTTGGTTTTGGTTTAACGTCCTAGTAAACAGCAATGAGAATGTCTAGGTGGTCAGTTAACCTTAAACCGCACGTAAGCCATTGTCAAGCGCAGATTAAGCAGTTGATCAGTACTCAGCGATTACTTGTAACTGACAACAGCCCTTCTTGAATCAGTGGATGGAGCAGGATGACCGTAGAAACTATTCCACGAACAAGCTTGACTTAAGTATGGGTCTGAGCCAAGATTGAACCCACAACCCATGCATCAGCAATTGGACTCGTTACTCAGATTAGTGTACGCTTCGGGGCTTTGCAACTGTTGTTTGTTTATGGGCGGAGGTTCTGTTGTAGGGGTGGGACTGTTTCATTATAGATAGATACGCAATGTTTCACTTATTTCTTAATTAAAGTGATTAACTTTCTATTGAGGGCCGAGAAAACACGTTTCTGGACTAAAATGGTTAATTTGTTGTTGTTTTTACCTCAGAATGTGAATGAAGAAGTTCATTGAAAGATGTCAGCCTTACAGTTCGTAGTTTGCTTAATGTTTACATTTGCTGCTTCCGTTTTCTCACTTGGTCAAGGTAAGATTTAACGTGAAAGATAGAATACTTTCTAGCATAAGGGTTTCTATTCTTACAGTCGTACGGATAAGCGCAATAGCATAACCACAATTACAGTGTATGTAATGACACGAACAAAGCATGTGCGGATCCAGAGAGGGGAAGGGGTCCGAAACTCTCTCCTCCCTTGGAAAATGACAAAATATAGAGTTTCTTAGCAATACTGGTCCAGATCCCCCTGCAAGATCGCAAAGCTACCAAGCCAGCATTCAATGTTAGGCCATCATCGAGCCGCCAGCGAAACGCTATTTAAATGGCCAATGGTGGCCCTCTTTTAGTGGTATTTTGACCCTATCTCAGCTCAAAAAAGATTGCGTGGGACCCCTCTGGCAAAACTTTCTGAATCAAAACATGCAAAGCATGGATATATAGACTTACCCATATAACAAGCAAGTGAGTATAATCAGGACATGCCACAAGCATAGACCACAGACCAACTCACAGCACCACAAAAAAGACAAAGACCACTAACAGTTACATGATAACAGCAAGGGCACGCAAGAACACAAATTAAGTAAAGCTATCAACGTTCTCTTCGTCAAAGCGATAACAGAAAAAAAACTATAAAAGACACTAATCAAGGACCATGCACAAAAATCGTATATAATGGAGCAACAATAAACAATGAATCAAGAAAAACTAAACCATCTCCTTAGGACGGACAGCGATGAGTGCCCCGGAATAGTTGCTTTACTTTAATTGCATTTTTGTTTTGATATGCTTTTCTCCGATTGTTTAATATGGTATAGTTTAAACTTTCATATGAAATCACTGAGAACCTGAGTGACAAAGGTATGACCAGTGGAATGACTTAAGACCCCGACCCAGTGACTTCGGTAACTGTATCACAAAACCAGGACAACAGAATCAGTTTTAAAGTAAAAGCAACAAATGTCCATAGCCCTTCGTATGGCACTTAGATAAACTGTGAAAACTCAATTTAGATGTCATAGACCTGATCAGATTTTCACCATTTACTAGCAAAACGTAATACTCGTATATATTCCATGACCAACACATAACATTGAATAACCTATACGATATATATCAAGGAACGGTAAAGTGGTTTACTACATGGTAGTATAAACAACGATAGTATTGTATAATTTGATAAATCATAATACTAACTTAAGCGACCCATGGTTAAGGACACTAGAACATAACTCTTTTCTGACCTGTTGGAAGCTCTCAGAAAGTAAAAAGTTTAAAAACTTAAGTAATATATCTATTAATATCCAAAATACAATTATAAATACATGTTTGTCAAAAAAAAAGTAGTAGCATGTCTGAATCCTGAAATTTCCAAATTTTCTATTTTTCTAAGAAAAAAAAAACGTAAATATACATTTTGAACACTGTACATTTTCTCAAGAGCAGTTAAACTTTTTCTATTATTTTTTTAAATTAAAAATCTATTCTATTGGATTCAATAATAGTCTAATTTTTAGCAAAAACTTGCATTTTGCCTTTTAAAATTACTTTTGAACATAGTAGTGTTGCATATTCCAAAGAAATTTTAGCACACTTCCAATGGTAGCTATATTTTTGTTAAATTATTAGATAATATTTTTTTCCAAATATACGGTATAAGAGTATCGTGTTAGAGATTTACTTCATAAAAGAATAAGCGATCAATCTCGATCGAAACAAGGGTAGGCTAGTTACTTATTGATTGACCCTCGTAAAGAATAAACAATACACGCAAATGCAACTGGATAAATATGTTGAGACTCTGTGATCAGACTGTGATTTATAAAACAAGTAAGTGAATACGATCAGGAAATACCACAATCACACACTGCAGACCAACCCATTGCATCGCGAGGAAGAGCCACATACCATTTACAGTAACAAGACACCTGAAAGGCAATAAAAGCAAAGCAACCAGGTTTTTCTTCCTTCTCAAGATGATTGCAAAACTAGAATGGACATGAAGTAATGCAAAACAAATCCAAGACAAACACAGAACTCTTCCAAACAATGTAAAGTACATTAAACAATAGATCAACAACAACTGAACCACCGCCTTAGGACAGACAACATCCTAAGCCACCGGGAATTTTAAATGCATATTACTGCCACCTAATTTTCGCTCTTGATTCTGTTGTTTACAAAACACAAAATTGTTTAGCTCGCATTGAGGCTTCTCAACTCATGCAATGTATCATGGCAGAGAAACAATCAGATTTAATTAACACACTCTGGTGAAACAAAGTCAAGGAGGGATCATGGCTCACACATAGTCAGAGCTAGAGAAAACCTAAGTTGAGCTACGGTGGACCCAGCCTAAGACTGAAAATAGCATGTTCAATTTCTGGCTTAAATTTAATAACCTGCAGAGTTTATAATAAAGGCGGAAACGTGGCTTGGAAACCTTCCATTGATGAAATATGCATCTACCGCCAGCAGTAGGTAAAAAATAAAATAAGGGTCAAAGTTTTCGAACATACTGTCAGATTTAAGCGAGTGCAAAAAACAAATTAAAAAAAACAAGCCAGTTCCCATAGAAGGAGACTAACGCAATGCAATATACTGTATATCAATAAGGTACTAAAATTAGAAACACATTTTCTTTATCAAAGGTGACCGCTGTCCACCGCAGGTGTTGCAGAATCTTCGCTAGAGGCTATCATGGATAAAGCAAATTCTGATTTTTTAACACAAGTTGATATAAATGTTTCAAAAGATCAGTCCAACAGTTACCCTCGTATTAGCCGATGTGCTACTTACCTTTTTTATATGTGTATATTTATTATATATATTGATCCTTGAGGTATATGTATATATCGGTCTGACAGAAAACAGATTACTAAGTAAAAGGATGCTAGATGATGTGAGAATTGTTGCACTTTTTACTAACACTCCTTAAGATATGTTATCAAATATTGCATGTTCTTTCTTTTACCGTAAAAATGTTTTTGCATATTATTAATTGATATGCAAATCAATAGTCTATGTCATTTGAATATTTAGATTAAATGGTAAGTGCTGGTTACATTACTTTTAGCATAGTCATGTCGTCATGTGTCTGTTTTAGTCCCATGTCTCTTCCCTATGGCGCGTTGATTTAAATCACGGTCTATGAGTATGGCATTATAACATTTCCTTGTCAGAGCCACTTAATTATCTAAAGCCAAGCATGCAAATCGTCGCAATATAGCTATAGTATAGCCCACTGACTACCTAACCTATCAAGTAACGAAACAAATGCGACTGTAAACATTAATATAGGTACTAAGCGTTAATTCCATGTTTCTAGTTCTTACGTCTAATTTCAAAACCAATCGGCTATAGCACGGTATTGGTGCTGATTTTTTTTTCATGTTATATTTATACTACAGAAGGACGGTGTCATAAAGGAACACTTTATAAGAATTATGCAGAAAGGCATTGTCAGATCGTGTTTGCCCGAAATTTTTAAGCTACTAACATTGCCCATTTTGGAGATATGGTCTATAATGTGCTCCCAAAATGAAAATCAAATCATTTAAAGTCAAAATAATTCACGTTCTCTATTCAAATATTAATTCATAACTGTTTGCATCTTATAGAGACACGTATCTTCTAATTTTTGCAATTTGAATTAAAGAAATTGGTAAAAATTGCAGATTTTCTCCTCAAATTCCTAAAGATAGTGTTTTTGAAAACTGCAAGAACGACACTAATACACTGTACTATAACCATGATTATACAAGACATGTGTTAATTTAAGTAAACTTTATTTCCATAATACCATTAAAGACTATAGTTTGCAAAAATACAGATTGCATTCCTGGCTAATCCAATGTTTCGCACAATAGAACATTTTTTGTCAGGAACAAAAAAGTATTTTTTTGTAGTGTCTGTAACCATGACAATTCATGAAGCGAAATCTTGAAGATTTTCGACCTCAGAATAACTTCCTTTTATTTTTTATGTCATTCAACATACATATGAGATAAACCGAGTTTCATTGTCATGACAATTGGAATCTACGATAAATTAGCATCATAAAAGTAACAGACACTACATGGAACATTTGACCATATTTAAGTGCATTTTGACAAAGATTTTATTTTTGATAGTTGACCTTTTGGACTACTGAAACTACTTTGATATCATTAAGTATGATTTACTGTATTCAGAAAATGATTTTAAGCATTGAGATATACTTCTGGTAAAAGTTAAGAGATGTAATCTGAAATTGGGCAATTTATGACAATTTCAGCAAATAGCTGTGGTAAAGATATGCTAGTACTTTGCATCTTTAAGTGTTTATCTTCTTTGTTTGGCATGTTATATCTTAGGCGTAGTGTCCGTAACCTATTAACAAGCAGAAGTAAAAGTATAAAAAAATATATGAAGGAATAGTTTCAAAAACAAAGACTAGTTTTAGGTAAGATGTATAAAAATGTAGAAAATGATGATATATTATCGTATCTAGTGCTTTATATTTTGCCTAGTGAGACACTAATCAGCACCAATACTTTGTTTTAACAAATGCTCTATTTGGAATAGTAAGGGACGTCTATAGCATCTTGTATACCAAGTTAAACTGCTAAATGAAATGATATAACTATGTTCAGTGTTGATTTATCTAAACAAAACTCTCTCTCGCATGATCTCTCTATCTCTCTCTCTCTCTCTCTCTCTCTCTCTCTCTCTCTCTCTCTGATAATAAACATTCGCTCTGATATATAAGATAAGTCAGTTAAGGGATACGTAGATTTACTAAATACTAATTATCAAATGTTTGTGTTTTCAGAGCATGTTTGTGAGAACGATAATCTAACCATCAGTTGTGCTGACAGCCCCAACACCACTCTCTATATAACATGTGCCAACTTTGGCAGAACATCCAATACAACCTGTTATGATAGTAACGCCAAAAGTACCGAATGCTTTGGAAGTGATTCGTTGTCAAGAGCAAAAGGTCTATGTCAGAATCATGTTTCGTGTAATCTTTCCGCTAGCAATACAGTCTTTGGTGATCCATGTAGTGGTGTGTCTAAATATTTAGAGATTGGATATGAATGCAAGGAACCAGGTAAGAAGTATGTGTGTTGGTGTTGTTAAAATGTTCGCTGTCTTTTTTGGCATTTTTCAGTACATACATAATAATATACGTTAAAGATACTATATTAAATTTCATTTAAAAAATGAATTCCATTTTCGGAATGTTCATGAAATCATAAATACTTCGAGTCTCGTGCAAAGTAAGTGAAGCCCTTTGCTTCAAGTTAACTTTGCAAGAGACCCGAATTATCATGATCCCATTAAAAATGAAAGTGTATGCTTATATTTATATCTAATTATATGTATCAAAAATATTAAGAAAAATATTTATAATTTAGGAAACAAGACAGTTTGTATTAAATATATAATCGTAATTACGCTTTTGTCGGAGTGTAAAATGGAAAAAAAAACGAACAACCAGTGTGAACACAGGCAGTCAATGTGGTAAGTAAGAGACTTGTTTTGCATGTGCGACTCGGTTGTGGCTCACTGTAAATCACAACACCAGTGTCACTTCTGGCGAATTAATTCGATGTTCGAAGCGTATTGCACGTGCAAGTGAGTTTGGCAGCTGTCAATCAAATTTGTGTCACTCATGAGGCTATAAACGGTTGCAAAAAAAATCTCAAGCGTCATTAAAGACTTGGTATATGAATGTCAATATTCAAATTCAAGGTTCCTTGTACTAAAACTAGTAGCATGCATTGCGTAAAATATCTGTGATGTAAATACCAGATCCAATGATGAATGCGTTAGACCAAAGGGTTTTCAAAACTATAAATTCCATTAATCCATTTATTTCACAGCATAGCAATTGGATTTGTCTCTTATATAAAATGAGCATATTTTTCTATATATTGGGTTAACCCAATCACGGTTGGTAACTTTGCTTTCCTCTTTAATTGCACGCCAGTGGGTCGGACTTCAGACTCTATGATGGTTCCGACATAAAGACTTGTCTATTGATGAGACGGTAGGAGCCTGATGCTTTGGCTGTTTGTCGGGCCCACCGGGATTTACCTGTTGGATTTCATTTGCTCTGGTATTCAGTTGTATTAACTGTTGAGTCCTTATCTTTGCTTTATCTCCTTGTTATATCTTGATTTATATGTTTTAGGAGATGATGCATTGATAAGTTAGGGGTCTTTCATGCAAACCAAATATCTATGTGTCTTGATCCACATCTGAATCAAGGGTGAGGATGGCGCCGTTAAACCGGTTTAAAGTAAGTAAAGTTGCAAAGATCAGGAATCGATACAATCAAGTACCACACCTGACCCAGGATACCAATGGGAAAGTGACAAACTCACAGAAGACACCACAAACGAGAGCCAAGAGGGCTGCCCTTTCCCAGCAGGTGACCACGAAGCACATATAAACAGACGCGCACAAAACATAGCAAACACAAGACAGAACAAAAACATAAAAGATCCACAAAAGAAGTACCGCCTTGGAACGGTCAGTAAAACATTTTACTGGAGGGCTTAAACCGGTTAAACGGCGCCAACCTCACCCTTAATTCAGATGTAAGCCCTCAAGTAATATATCTTACTGACCTTTCCAAGGCGGTACTTCTTTTGTGGATCTTTTATGTTTTTGTTCTGTCTTGTGTTTGCTATGTCTTTGTGCGCGTCTGTTTATATGTGCTTTGTTGTCACCTGCTGGGAAAGGGTTGACATTTTGGCTCTCGTTTATGGTGTCTAACTGTGAGTTTGTCACTTTCCCATTGGTATCCTGGGTCAGGTGTGGTACTTGATTGTATCGATTCCTGATCTTTGCACCCTTACTTACTTTTATGAACCTTGATAATTAAAAGAATCCTCATTTACACGAAACATTATTTCAAAAGCTGTCACTCGTCAGCATGTGTATATTACTTTTTGTCCACTCTAGTTTTGCAATCATCTTGATGGGGAAGAGAGAGCTGGTTGTTTTGCTTAGTTTGTCTTCCTAATGTCCATTTCAGTTAATTGAACTGACTCACATCAGTTGAAAGTAAAAAGGACAGAAGTGTAATAAAGATAATACCTTGAATACTGATTTAAGAAAGGGGGGGAAAGATCAGGAATCGATACAATCAAGCACCATACCTGACCCAGGATACCAATGGGAAAGTGACAGCCTCGCAATTAGACATCACAAACGAGGACCAAGAGGTCAGCCCTTTTCCAGCGGGTGACCTCAAGGCATCAACAAACAGACGTGCATGAAAGCATAACAAAGCAAAACAGAAATAAAATAAATGATCCACAAAAGAAGCGCCGCCTTGGAACGGTCAGTAAACATATTTTACAGGAGTGCTTAAACCGGTTTAACGGTGCACCAACCGCACAACGTTGTTTGCCATGCATTTGTCCATTTATATTAATATTGTATCTACCAAAAGTGACGGTAAACGTGAATATGAAATTGTCAATTTCTCATGTTTAGACAGTGATTTTCTTTGCCACATATCCTAAATAGTTTATATTTTGAAACTCATCCGATTTGCTTGATTATCTAGCCAACATGACTTCCACACTTTAAACAAGGCTGTGGGTTTCAAAAAATTCAAAGCAACTTTTCTAAATGTTATCGCCTATACTATGATATGATATCTTAAGTCTATGTTGGACTTAAAACGCTCTTGCACTATGAACTTTTGGAGCCGGACTTGTGTGGTGACTTGTGGCCATTTTCTTTGTATCATCATAATGTGTAATTTGATTTGATTGTTTCTCTGTGATGATGCATTGTATAGGTTAGGAAGCCTCCATGTGAGCTAAACAATCTTGTGTTTTAACAACGACAAAACCTTAGGCAAAGGTTTAGCGCTAGTAAAAAACATTTAAGCCCCCAGGTGGCTTAGGCTGTTGTCTGCTTTAAGGCGGTGATTCTGTTGTTGCTGATCTATTGTTTAATGTATTTCCAATAGTTATGCATTGCTTTATGTCCTTTCCAGTTTTGCATTCATCTTGTAGAGGAAGAGAACGCTGGATGCTTTGCTATTATTGTCTTACTGATGTATTGCTACTATAAATGTTCTTTGGCTCTTCCTCACGTTGTCGTGGGTTGGACTGCTGTGTGTGATTGTGGTACGAGGGACATCTAATAGAGAATGAAACTTTCTTCATAGTCTAAAATTCTGTGTTTGCATTTAGTTACAATTCACTGTAATAATAGTATAACATCTTAGATATTATTGAATAATAACAATATGTTTGTGACTGATCAGTGGCCATAGTAACGGGATGTTTTGTGCAAGGTCTTGAGGACGCATGACAACGTTTAGATTATTTTTTGGATACCAACGGCCATTCAAGGTATTTTATTTTCACTCCTAGATATAATTTCACATTTTTGTCTCTTGCTTCTACTGTTTAATCTTAGTGTTACATAAAATGCTATCAAAGAAAAACCAAATATGCATATCCTTTATTTGGTTGCCTAGCAACCAATTTACTCGATATCTTATAAGCACACTACTTTGCGTCGCTATGGTAACCATGTTAGTGAAGGATATCCCACACAATGTATCGCTATGTGCAACTGAGTGTAATAAGGTATAGATGAACAGAACCCTGTTCACTTAAATGGCCTTTGACTATTTGATATCAACTTTTAAAGTCAAGAGGTCAGCAGAAAATACCTGATGTTTCATAAAAACCTGATTTTTTAAAACTTTGGTTCCATGCTAACAGCTCAAGACTTTGAAGCATAACTATACCCTATTGGTTATAGACAGATTATATGAGCATATATAAGTATTCGTAGAAAAATAAACACTGCATCTCTGTTGCCATGGTGCCAACCTATACTCAGCCGTCCACAGATGTTTTTTATAGTATTCTAATGCTGCCTAGCAACAAAGATGGAAGTGTGTAACCCGTTGAATATGGTACATGTGAATAGCTAAAAAGACATGCTAGCTTTGAACCAGATTTCATAGGTTTAAATACGGAATCCTTCAGAAAAAGATAGAACCAACAATATAAGAAACAACAGACTCGGTTTTATTGAGTCTCAGTACATGTAAATGCACTTAGCTATAGAAAAAGTATCATTCTTTAGGGTTGACCCTCATATTCCATAGCCATTCTCACTTACGTTTTGGTGTATAATTTGAAGAAGATTGTTGTTTCTAATAAATCTTCTTCGCAGTTCATTTAACTAATTTCGCATTATAAAAATTGGCTATAACATTAATGTATTGGAACATACTGCATGCTTGGTGGTCAACCCAATCGCAGTTGGCAACTTTGCTTTCCTCTTTAATTGCACGTCGGCGGGTCAGACTTCAGACTCTGTGACGATTCTGACTTAAAGAATTATCTGTAGATGAGATGGTTAGCCTGATGTATTGGAACATACTGCATGCTTGGTGGTCAACCCAATCGCAGATGGCAACTTTGCTTTCCTCTTTAATTGCACGTCGGCAGGTCAGATGTCAGACTCTATGACGATTCTGACTTAAAGAATTATCTATAGATGAGATGGTTGGCCTGATTCTGCGTCTGTTGTTAGGCCCACCAATGTTAAACTGTTCGCTTCTTTTGTTCCAGTATTCATTTTATGAACCGTTGATATATATGTTATAGGAGATAATTCATGGATATGTTAGGAATCGGTCATGCAAACCAAACACCTATGTATCTTTCTTTGTCCACACCAGATCTATGGGTGAAGTTTGTACCGTGAAACTACACTGACCTAAAATGAAAACTTTACATAGAATTCAAAAGTATATATTTTGGTGATAAATTAAGTTTCGGGGTTAATTTTTTCGGTCATGTAATCTTCAATGCCATATCGATGTCTCTGAAAAAAATATTGGATGAAAAACATAAATTGCATCATTTTTATGAATAGTTCAGTTCAGAGGGGTCAAAATGAAAAATTCTAAAAACAATTAAACCAGTCACACAGATTTTTGAAACAAGAAATTACTGACTGCGTGCTTTAAGTGATGTTAAAAAGATCATCAGTAACCAGTTTGACCTTCATTTTTTACGAATGCTTAGCAGAATACGCCGATTCATTGAATTTACGTAACGTTGTATGGGCGCGTTAGGGATACGTATGAAATGCTAACAGAGGTGCATATTGGAGTCATTTAACGCATCCATTTAATGATTGGACCTGACCCTCTGACCCAATTCATCCTATACTTGTTCTATGGGGTTCACATCCGGGGATGAAGCAGGTCAAGGCAAGAGGTTGACGTAATTTTTAGCATGGAATTGTGTGGTTATTTACGTGTTGTGTGAGGCCTTGCATTGTCATGCTGGAAAATGCCAGGCCGTTATTTTGCACGAAATGACCAATTATCTTTAGAGCATGAACCCCGTAAAGACGAGCAATAATGATTTCCGTTTAAAACGATTACGTGGGTGAGTTATCGTGTTTACGCGATACGGACGTAACGTCGTTACACTTGCGCGACAAGGTCTTTGCACGAGCTCTGACATACCCAGATCTGTTGTACCGGTTCATAAGATAATGAATAGTCGGTCTAGAGCACCCAAATTAATGCGCGATATCATTTACCGTAGACCCCGTCTTTAGCCCGCCAATAACGTGGTTTCTTTGATCTTTTGAAAGACGTGCCGTCACTAAATCGAAGCGTTTTGTAACAATAAGTTATTTTTTATTACCAGGACTCAGTTGCAAATGTTTTCTTGTCAGTTTTAGAGCTGTAAATGACCCACCTGTTCCTCAGCACGTGCAGCGTACGAAACACGTTTTTCATGCGTTGATACTTATATAGACCTGGGATTTGAATAAAAATTGCATAATCGTTATCTGCGACGAAGTCTCGATAAGCATGCGTAAATCTTACAACGACATGTATACTAACAAAACATTTATTCAAAGAAATAAAGTGTAAAGTTTTCATTTTGGGTCAGTGTAGTTTTAGCCCTCCAGTATTTTTTATTATTATTTCCTAGGCGAAACTTTTTATGGTCTTTTTATCTTTGCCTTCTGTGATGTCTGTATACTGTAATTTTGTGGTCACCTGTTGGGAAAGGGCTTACCGTTTGATTATCTTGTATGTGATGTTTTCTTGTGCTTTTGTCACTTTTTCATACGGTGTCCTGGGTCAGGATTGTACCGAATGCTGATTTTTGTCTTCTCTCTTACCTTTGACTTCATTTCCCAAAAAGATCAACACAGATTTAAATTGATATCATCAGTGTTGCAAAGTTACATGTAGTTCCACACTAATATATATGATAAATAAAACTCTTCCTTTGTGCACCCAGAGTATATCTTGTTACAATTATGTAAGAAGACATTAAAAGTTTTACCCTACAAATTGTTTTTGCTTTTCATGACCGTTAGGTGCCAAGGTAGGATGCAGATCGGTTTGCACATCCACACAGCCTGATTTGGATCCATGCTGTTTGCATAAAATAAACAGTCACTCTTATCAGGCTGTGTTTATGTGAGGCCTGGTTTTCGTCTTTACTGTAATCATTTTTTATTTTCATGTAACACAGCATCAGGTATTTACAACGAAGGACCTGGGACAGTCTTAATGAAGGATTGCCAATACAATTGGTCATTTTTTTTCAAAGAAAAATAGTTTCTTTATGTGATCAATGTAGTTGGTTAAGCCCTCGAATTATCCGCAAAAAGTTTTCACAATGGAATAAGTACCTATTACAAATATGGGTTGAGACCTCCGTTTCTACTATTCAACATACAGGAACTAGAAAAAACTTTTTTGTGCTTCCCCTCCCTCCAAAACCAAGCTTATCCTTATGCATGCAGTTGTAGTTTTATATTAAAAACATCGTATAAAAGGGCATGCTTGGTCAAAGGGGGGGGGAAGGCTGTCTAAATGCTCAAAACCAAAGTATTATAAATGTCCATTAGCTACTAAATTTGTACAAACCTGTAGCTTAACATCCATTTACAATGACATGTATACAGTATGTAGTTATGGTACAACTTGGTGAACAGGTCAGACTGATTGAACTATAAATAAAACGGTATAATTTATGTGTAAGGAATCTGTATATAAGACATTTGCAGGTAATAGTCAAAAGTTATGGAAAACATATTTATTAACCAAAAACCTGAATTTTATGCAAACGCAACACTTTCATCTCAGTCAGACAGTCAAAAATAGATTTACTGCTAATAGTGTTCTTTCATCGAATGTTATATTCAGAGACACTGACATATGAGTGTCACCACTGGACATATGAGGACAAGTCGAAATTTTGGATTAACTGTACATTCGTGCCTACTCTTCGAAATTCCACCTGTCAAGATCATCCAGGCTACATATATACAGAGGGAAACCAATCACTTGCTCCAGGATGTAGATCGGACTGTGATTGCTGCAAACCAACAGGTAGTGTGACTATCATTAACTTGCTGTACAAGAGAGCGAACTATTTTCTTTTTATTATCAATAGCTCCTTGTTTGCCTACTTTTCCTGATTGATCCGTTAAGGCAGCATGCCTTTAAATCTTATTATATAATCTAGATATTAGGCGGCATGCTGCATTTCCACTTATAGATCTATTTCAGGTTTAACTTCGATTGCACAGCTGTCTTAAAAACTGACCAGGAACAGATTTTGACAACATCGTACGATTTGCCAGTAAAATTAATTTAGGCCCACACTGGGATTGCATGTTGTCCGTTCTAATGCGTTGGTCCTGTTGCTGTTTAGGTTTTGTCTTTGGTACTGGGGTTTTAATGGAGTACTTAGTATCCTTTCTAGTTCTGTTATCATCTTGTTGAGGTCAAAAGCTGGTTGCTTTACTTTTATTGTTTTTTTCTGCTGTTGTATGGCTATTAGTGTTATGTGCCTCCAAAGGTGTCCTGGGTTGTTCTGCAGAGATCTTGTTACAACCCACTTACTTTTAACGGCGACCTGTTGCCTGAATATTGTCTATAGCTTGATTTACTATATTTCTACTAGTGACAATAACCTATATAGTCATAGGAACAAAATTGTGGTATATGAAATGACAAAGTCACAATACTATAGACTTGCAATAATATTGACGTGGAAGAGAGAGAGAGAGAGAGAGAGAGAGAGAAAGAGCGAGAGAGAGAGATAGAGAGCGAGGAGAGCAAGAGAGAGGAGAGCAAGAGAAAGAGAGAGTGAGAGGGGGCTATTTACTTTGCTATAATCGTCTTCTTGGTATTTGTGACTGTAAGTGTAAGATGTGGCTCTTCTTCACGGTACCGTTGGTTGGTCTGCAGTGTGTGATTGTGGTATTTCCTGGTCATACTCACTTACTTAGTCAGTGCCTTTTATATTTTTTTCAATTATTTCTTAGGGGAAAAGAGAGCTGGTTGCTTTACTTTATTTGTCTTCTTGATGTCAGGCGACGTTAGTGCTCTGTGCTTCTGCCTCACGGTGTCAACGGTTGCCGTGCAGTGTGGGATTGTGACATTTACTGGGTATTCTCACTTCATTTGAAATAATTGCCATTTACGATTGTTAGGTCTAGATATATATTGTTTCCCAAGAAACATGATGTGCTTAGATAGTATCTTAATAGTGGATAAATGGAATAAAAAAAGATTCGTTGAGTCTTCACTTGTTGTAATTACGTCTCCCTTCCCTTGTGAATTCTTAATCATTTTTAATGATTAAGGACATATGCTACCAAATACTTCGCATGTTGAAATATGTTCAATACTTTGCATACAGTTTGTTTTATGCATGGGCTATCCATTTATGAAATAAAAAAGATATGTCGCCATACTTATTTTTCACAATCTGATATGGAAGTTTTCAGCATTTGATCAATTTTCTAAAAATATGAAAGAATAACACTAGTCCTAAATATCGAGCTAAATCTGTTGTAATCTTCAGCCAGATTGTTTCTTTTAGCTTAAATTATTGCCCATGACATCAAACCTTTTAGAAAAATGTGCAAGTATAGTTTTTATCCCATGTTTTGACAAGATATTGCATGATAATAATTATATTTTGGCAATTCGTCGAAAATTGGAATTTGTTTTTAGAATAAATCATAATATTAAAAGATCTGATGTTGACATTCTATATTCTTTTTATTTTTTATTCATGGACTATTATACTACCTTTCAGAGAAAAGAATAAAAAATCTGGGGTCACCGAACTAATTCTCTTTCAGGAGGGCCAAATTTTACCCCATCCCCATAGGTTTCATGCGTAATTCAATATAAAAAGTTCAGAAATACCCATTTCGTTCGTTTTGATGATGCCATTTACTAGTAAATGGAGCAATTTAGCATTAAAATGTTAAAAAAGAATGGGGAAAAAACCCACCGAAAGTAGGTGCGCACCCGGGAATCGATCCAGGTTCTCTGGCTACGTAGTCAGACACGCTTACCACTAGGCCAAGAGGTCAGGTCGTGCGCGGATTTAAATAATCATCCAAATAGTAGAGACTCGGCCACTTTCGTATTTGTAACCAGGATAATTGTGTTCGTCGTTTTATTTCGTCTGAGCTATATTTATCTGTCTTTGGTTCTGAGATGATCAGTTCTAATAAAAGGTCAATAGATATTTCGGACACACTTTGATTACTTTATTTTGTCAATAAAATGTCGGAACACAGGTATGACATAAGAATATCTGAAAACTATGTTGATCCGAATCCGTGAAAGGTCGAAAGACAGGACCCAGACAACTTTAGCTGTTTCTAGACGCAAAAAAGGTGCGCATGGGAAATAGCCGCATATGTCTTTAAGTTATCGTCCAAATCATTTTGACTTAAATTAATAATCGTAATATTATCTACTGAGCGAGATACTGCTGTACTAATTAACGCTTAGAGCAGGGCCCCATTACAAAGTAGACTGTACGTAGGTGACATATGCTTTATAAATTAAATATAACACTCCTCATATCGGAACTCTGATTATTGTATTATTCCTTGTGTTTTCTTTAGTTGTAGTGTTCCTATTCTCGTGTGTATGCACAATGTATTTTAGAACAGATAAATGATTAGCTAGCTAACAAGATAGTTAGTTAGATAGATAGATAGATAGATAGATAGATAGATAGATAGATAGATAGATAGATAGATAGATAGATATATAGATAGATGGATGGATGGATGGATGGATGGATGGATGGATGGATGGATGGATGGATGGATAGATAGATAGATAGATAGCCTTACGACATAATAGCCATCGCAATACAAAGCATAACTGAAAATGTTACTACCCCCTGGCTGGGAATCGAAACCACTCCGCCCCGATTCAAGACCAATGCTCTACCAACTGAGTCGAAGAATCGACTCTCAGCGCAGTTGTCATAGATTGAAGCTACCAGAAATCTACTACTTGTAGATTTGTAAGGTGAGAGTGCTGGCCCATTACGTAGATAGATAGATAGATACATACATACATACATACATACATACATACATACATACATACATACATACATACATACATACATACATACATACATACATACATACATGCATGCATGCATGCATGCATGCATGCATACATACATACATACATACATACATACATACATACATACATACATACATACATACATACATGGAAAGGTACGATTTCATATTAAATGCCACATATATTTCTATTAGACAGGACATTTCCACGGATAGATACGTTTGCATGGTGTTGAACACATCACAAAATATTCTAATTAACTTTAAGAAGTTAGTCGGTTGAAAAATTATTCCACAGCATGACTTATTGGTATCAAAATGCTTGCAGAATGGTAAAAATTGAGAATATTAACGGCATTATTATTTTTATCTTATTTCCCATAGATCGATTAACGCCAAACAATTTCTACAATTGAATATCAAGTCTTGCTATCAGTGGCCCATAACAACTTTTAGACCAAATTCCACACGCCTGTACCTATTTAGCATTAAACCAATATTCAAAAGTGGTTTCCGTTTTGCATTACTTTGCATCATTAATAGTTTTGCAACAATCTCGCTATGGAAAAGAGAGCTGGGTGCTTAACTTTATTTCACTATATGCCATGTTGATCTCAGTGGTCTATTTCCTTCCTTTAGGTGCCCTGGGCTCGTCTGCAGTGATGGCTTGTACCTTTTCTTGTTTATACTTACTTTTTGCATATGTACATAACCTTGTATTTGGCTTTAAATGGAACCATTTTACAGACACCAAGTTGCATATTGGGTAAAACATTGTATTAGCTAGGATTCTCATCGTATGTCAAAAAATGTCATCTTATCAAACTGAAAAAATAACTATCATAATAATTTAGTAATAGAAATACACATCGTTAACATTAACAGAAGTTTAGTGGCCTATGCCAAACTATCCCGTTACTTTACTTGGTTGCCTTATATACTGTAAAGGCTCAATTATTCTGACGGGGCGCAGTGGCTCAGTGGTAGAGTGTGTTTGACTCGAGACCGAGGGGCCGCGGGTTCGAACCTCACCAGCGTCACTGCGTTGTGGTCCTTGAGCATGACACATTTATCTTAGCTTAGAACTGGTTCAACCCAGGAAGACCCGTCTTTGTTTAACTGAAAGATTGTTAATGGGACGTAAAGAATCAAATAAAAAAAATATTATTTTGACAGGCTCTGGAAGCTATCAGTGTCATGACTGGACATATGAAGACAAAGCTAAGTTCTGGGTTAATTGTTCACATCATCCTGAACTCGAACGACCGACGTGTGAAAGCTATCCGGGTTTCATTTATGCAAATGGAAACACTACTTTAGCTCCAGGGTGTGGAAATTGCTTTTGTTGCAAACCTACAGGTAAGAAAGCCCTCGAAAAATAAATCTAATGTTAACGTATGCTTTAACAACTCTAACCAAAGGTTATGAGCTTTCAGAGTGCCCTTAAATCAAAAATTCAAAATCCGTTAGTAAAAAGGTTTTGGTCCAAATAACTAGTATTAATCTATATTGTTTTATCTTTTCTAAGCTTGTGTACCTTTTTCTGAAAAAATATCCATTTGGCCTTGAAAAGTAAATGCTAGTAAAGGAACATGTTTAAGCCCTACAGTGATTTTGTAAAGACTGTTCCAAGATGGTGCTTCTTTTGTTGAACCTTATTGTTATTTATGTTTCAGGTTTTTCTTTATTATATTGCCATGTTTGTTCCTTCCAGCCTTGTAAACCGTCTAATTGGAAAGAGCTCTCTTGTGTGTGATGTTTCCTTCTGTTTTATCATTTTCCCATATGTTGTCTCTGGTCGGGTGTGGTACCAAATTGTATCAATTACTGATATTTTCCGTCTTCTCTATTTTCAATATTTATAATTAAAATGGCATAGGCTAAGTATCTTGTTTTCTTGTCATAAGCAGAACTCTAGTCGCTGAACCAAATTTTAAATGGTAGAAGGTTGCTAAAGAATGCGGTAGCGATAAAGATAATCAAGGATACAGTGATGACTCATGCCAGTTTTAAAAGCTATATCAAAACGTAGGTTAGTTTGACCTGGATATGCCACAATAACATACCGCAGACTAACCTATGGCACCGCGAGGAAAAGTTAAAGAACGATAGCAGCGACATTACTTTCAGAACACAACACAATTATAGTAACCACATCTCACTCCACCAGCGAGTTGATTGTATAGCAACTAGAAAGAACACAAGTACTGCAAAACAAAAATAAAGATCTAACACCTAACCCCTACAAACAATGGGAGCAACAACAAACAATGAATAAACAACAGCAGGACCACTTCCTAAGAACGGACAGCAGAAAAAGCCACTGGGGCTGAAAATTAATTTAACTTGCCAAATCATTACCCTAGATTTTGCTATTATTAACACATAGAATTAGTTTAGCGCACATGTAGGCTTCTTTACTTGTGCAAGATATCATCAAGGGGAAACAACCAAATCAATAAACTATCTGTGATGAACCAAAGATAGCAGCTCTCAACACAGGAGCTTGAAGTTCTATCCTTAAATCGCTTCTAAACCCTAAAACCGAAAATCTCATAATGTCATTACGTAGTAATGACCAGGAGTGAAACTAAGCTCTCGACAGCCATTCCGGCTCCAGTTTCCGGTCATCAGCAGTGAATGTTGTGACGGCAACGTAAAATGTTCGACGTTACGCTGACCAAGATGGCGACGTTTGAAAAAAAACAGGACAATGTCTATTGCAATGAACAACCATAATTTGTTCTTTTCTGGCCAATGTGGTACCGGGAAACATGTTTTGTTAAGGAATAAACCAAAAGAGAGTGCATATTTTACTCCAATTTGCCAGTTTTTCAGCAACCCACGAGCATCTTGTATTTTATCCGGGTACTCTTGTCTTACAATCAAAACGACTGATATGACTACAATAATCGTAATAAATCTTCCTAACCGCCAGTAACCGGTCACTGGAAGTTCGTCGTAGTGACTAACTAGGTATTTCGGAGTATGTTTCCCCACACAAATGAAATAACGGTTGAATTTATGAAGGGCTACTCCAGGCTCCCGCTTCGCTTGCTGAATAGGATTTGGTTTTGTTTCCCAGCTAAAACCCAGAACAGAAACTATCTCAAGGAAATATAAACAAAGCCTTTAACAGAAAAAGTGCAAGATTCCTACCTTCACGTTTGTATAGCAACAACGCAGTTTAGAGGGCTCTGAGCTAGATGTATTTTCCAAGAATAAGCTGCTTCCAACAGTCATAAAGAACACAATTCTATCCCAAACAAGTTATTTTGAAACTGTTTTTGTCATTTCTACCATGTTTACACATGTGATTGTCAAGGCCATTTCCTTGAAAATATATGACGTCATAATGTGACGTGTACAGGTCGATAAATTTATTGGGGCTTCCAACGGGGGAATATTGTAAAATAGAACAGAACTATCAAATTCTGTTCTACTGCTATAGGAAAGTGAGGGCTACCTGTTATTAGTGAGACGTAATAAGATACAAGGCTATGAAAATGTGATACTAATGCACCTATCAGTGTTTTCTCCTAGAGCTGGGGGTGATGCAAGGAGATTTTACTGCAAACAAATTCACCACCCACGGAATTAGAGCACCTAATCTCTGGGGTGGGGAAATTACGATACTTCATCTGGGAATTTCTTATTCAAATTATAACCAATTTGATGACCAGTCCAAGGGATTTTATACACCATGCATACACGTATTTACCCAAGGGAGGGGAATTAAACCTCAGTTTGTTTGGGTTGTTTTAATTGTCTAAATCCCCATGGGTATTTTGCCGTTCTCCTTTTCGGATAAAAACATTGACAGGTGCATAACGTGATGTCACATCTGCTGATGAGTTGGTGTGTTGTGGGCCCGGAGGGGGGGGGGGGGGGGTACTCTCATGTTTTCTTCATACGTAGGCTCGGGTCCAGCATCTACCGTTCACCCCCAAAAAATATCAGGAATTTCAAGCATCCCAAAAAAACATTTGAAATTTTAGCAACCCCAAAAAATATCCCCTATTCTGCACCTTGACCTTAAGAAAAGACCCTAAAATGCATAGAAATGACCCCTAAATATAGTCCAATTAAGTGATGACCCAAAAACATATCCACAAAATCTTCATACCCCAAACAATATTTATTTTTCTGAAAACCCAAAAAATATTGAAATTCAAAATTTTAACCCCAAAAAATTACCCGAGCCTACGTATGTATGAAAATATCAGAGTACCCCCCCCCCCTAGGGTTGTGGGTGGGGTGGGTCGGAGTAGGGTTGGGGAGAGTGGCCGGGTTGGAATCTTAGTTATAGTACCCGTTGTTGCCCAGTTCTCCTCAATCGGTTACTTATCCGTATAATATCTCTCTTCCAGTGTGGTCTACCCAAAGAGACACCCATCTTGAAGAATGTACTCTTCTGTGTTGTTTTAGTCCCCGAAACCCGGGACACGCCATTTTCTCCCCCACCGATCCCGGGGCCTAAACATTCTCTCGTTTATTCTTATACAGTGTACATATACTTTTGAATACCGCGGCACCTATCCCGTCCACAGCCCATCCGGTCTTCTGTTGGCATCAAAGCATTTGCTTAGGTTCCCATACATACACACAAAAACTGGGGATAAAATCCTGGTGCTCATCAATCATAAATAAATCATGTTTCAAACATAAGTGATGGCCGGAAAGCCGTAGTTTTCGTATTTCAGCAGATATTTAAAGATATGAAGGAAGAAGATCAACACACCAAAATACCGTTTCCACATCGTACTTTAAGTCTAAATCCCCCCTACCCATCCATCAACACACACACACACACACACACACACACACACACACACACACACACACATATATAAACCATATAACAAACATGCTGATAATACTTTAATATCGAACATGGAGAATCATCCTTTCATTGTTTTTTTCGGTTGGTTCTGTTTTTATTTTGATTTTTTTTTTTTTTTTGAGGAGCGGAATCAATAAATAGGAAGCAATAAAGAATTCTATCATATTCTTTATCTTTAGGAAAACTCATTATAGTCCGAGCCAAACTCCATGAGTTCCCCAAAATATATAATTCTGAAATCTTGCAGTCAATTGAAAAATGAACAACTAATAAATTACCAGCAACTATACTCAACAAAAAAAGTTAAGGAAATCTCAGAAAACCATGCAACATAAGAACACCAAAGCAAACAATTATTCATTTTTTATTATTTTGTTTAGATACATGTCATCGGTTGAGAAAAATGTTTACTTTAGTTTGCTAGCACCAATACCTTTGTTGCGGCAAAGTGTCTAGTAACCCAGGGGTCAAAGTCATTTTTCGCAAAAATGACTACAGAGTATTCCCTCATAAACACATGAAAAACATGTAAGTTTTCAAAACCTGAAATGCAATTCCTTTGAATGTCACATGAAATTAACTTGATAGCCTTCAACATCACATTTCGAAAATGAGAATGCCTTCATTAGTTACAAGTGTGTCCCCAGTCAGCAGCAAATTAGGACTAGCACCGGCTTCGCATTCACTGGATACAGTTGATTTCGTGCTGAGGGATCAGCATCGTTATCTCCTGCAACACTGCATAGACAGCCTGGTGATTTCTTGATGCCATTGTTATGCTTTGGACCCTCTGTCCAAAAATGTCATAGACATGTTTAAATTGTAGACATGTCTGATGAGCGAACTGACCAGTCAATGCGCACAACATTGTTTTTGCTGATTCTAGTGAAGTGAGTTCTGGCATTGTCTTCATAGGCCTGGTACTGTCACTGGTTTTCGCACAAAAAGGCAGGACAAGAGACAACACCTCATCCATGTACACTTGACTGATCAAGTGTCCCTCTATAGCCACCAGAGCTGTCGTCCTAGGTTATAAGCACCTCCATCTCCCATGTTAATGCATGAAAACTTATGTTTACTCCGTAAATTGAATTTTTGCGAAAAATGGTGTGAAGACCAGTCAACTTCGACATGGATGTACTAAGCTGCTATGGGCGCTACAGACCGAGATAAAGCGTCATTATAAAGAAAAATGGTCACATTATACTATTGTAGAATTCAAAAGTCTTTACATGTTTTAGATCTTTTGTCATAGCCCCTCAAACACAATTTCCTTAACTTTTTTTGTTGAGTATATATATACGGCAGCATATGAGAATTCATAAAGAAAACGGCGGCAAGCAGCGAATATTAAGGCAAGCGTAGGCACTTGTGAGCATCTTATTGTGTACTTCATTTGCTTAATTTGATATGCAACATAACCATATTCTGAAAAAAGTTTATATTAGCCTATATGTGACCCCTGCGGCGGGGCAATTTTTTGCCCCATGGACATTATTTTAAACTCGGTAGATGTCCACTATCTATATATAGATGGTGTACATACCAAATATTAAGCATAGTATGCCTTGCGGTTTCAGTCATGAAGATTTTTTAATGCTTCCCTTTATACGGCAATGTAATATATGTGACCCCTAGGGCGGACCAATTTTTTGGCCCCATGGGTATAATTTGAACAAACTTGTGGGAGTCTGTAATTGTTCTATGTTTTGTTGTACGTTACTTTATGTTCATTCTAGTATTGCAATCATCTTGATGGGGAAGAGAGAGAGAGCTGCTTGCTTTGCTTAACTTGTCTTCCTGGTGTCTCGTGATGGTTGAGCGGCTCTTCCTCGCGGTGCCACGGGATTGTCTGCAGTTTGTGATTGTGGTATTTCCTGATCAAACTCAATTACTATTTTTGGTAGAAGTCTACTAGATGATGCTACATGCATGTACCAAATATCAAGGATCTAAGCTCTGTGGTTTCAGACAAGAAGATTTCAAAAGTTTTCATCTTCAGAATCTATTTTAGCCTGTGTGACTTAGATATGCAATGGATCGAGACTATTTGAAAAAATGAAATAAAGAGGGCCATATGAAGACCATTTCTGCCCAGTTTGGTAAACTCCCATCCCATCCAGTAGTTTAGGAGATGTCCTTAGAAATAACTGTTGATGATGCAACGATAACACTGACTCAGATGAGCTAAAATGGGGTACCTCCCACAATAATGATTACTTTCAGTATTTCGTGTCGAAACATGTATATTCTGAGTGTTTCAAAGAAACGTCGAGGCTCATTCTGTCTCATCGAGAGAGGTTTTAGGCATATAAAATGTTGTTTTGATAGGATAGTGCTAAACAAGTGTAAACACGAGCCTTTTATCAGACTCCAACAATGTATCCCATTTTAGCTCACCTGAATTTAATTTTAGTGATCAATTCAAAAAGATTATCCAGTTCATAAAAATGTTGGATACAACTTGGATATCATGTCTGGTTGTAAACCCAATCACAATTTATAGCTATATGGTTTCCTCTTTGAATGCACGACGGTGGGTCAGGCCTCAGACTCAATGACGGCTCTGGCGTAAAGCTTTAAGTGGTGGGTTGGCGCCTGATGTTTGGCTGTAGCTGGGCCCACTGTGGCTCAACTTGAGGTTTTCCTTAGCTCTGACTATCTGCGAGTCGTGAGCCCTTTTCTCTGTTTAATCATAGTGCGTTGATTATATTGTTTCTCTAAGATGATATATTGCAATAGTTACAAATAAAAGAATTCTCCATGCGAGCTTAACATTTTTCTAGGGCGAAGATTTGGTACCAATAAAATGTATTTAACCGATGGCTTTTGCTATACTGTCTCTTGTAAGGCGGTGGTTCTGATGTTGTTGATTCGATGTTGATTGTTACTCCAATTTGAATGATTCTGTTATTGTTCTATGTTTTGCTGTGCGTTACTTTATGTCCATTCTAGTTTTGCAATCATCGTGATGGGGAAGAGAGGGCTTGTTGCTTCACTTTGCTTGTCTTCCTGGTGTCTCGTGAGTGTTGTGTCGCTCTTCCTCACGATGCCACGGGTTTGTCTGCAGTTTGTGATTGTGGTATTTCCTATTCATACTCACTTTCTTTCTTCTTTTTTTTTAACATGGAAGTATTGTATTACTCCGGTCGTCGGCTTTAGCATCGGCGCGTACACATGCTAAAAGTCTTGTGTTATTAAAGATGTGATGATAGGCGTGTAGTGTCCAAGCCACATGCATATTTATACCGGTATGTCCAGACCATAAACAAAAGACTTACAAAGTTTCAAAAAGATCGGTATACGGTGCGATGAGTTGCGCTCACAGAGTACCCAATGGCCAAAAGTTCAATAGTGAAAAAAAATAAAAATAAAAATAAAGAGAAATTGACATTTCCACGCCACATGCGCATCTGAATGGTAAAGAAAAAGGGTCGAAAAATTGCGCCCACAAAGTTCCCACTCATATCTTCTACGAACGGACGCACAGACAGACAGGCCTATTTTAATAGTCTCCTTCTAACGTCGGCAGTAAAAAAGTACCAGAATTTTGTTAGTTAGTTTGTTTGTTTCTTTACGTCCCATAAACAATCTTTCAGTTATAAAGGGACGGGTCTTCCTGGGTTGAACCAGTACTAAGCTAGGATTAATGTTCTTGCTCAAGGACACAACGCAGTGACGCCGGTGCGTACCAGCATTGCTATTGCAGTTAACCAAAGGCAGCTCGTGCTATCAGATCATGAGGTTCTATATGTTTTGCAAAGAATGGAAAATTATAAGCCCTACTAGAATCTAAGACAACAGTTACAATTCAGTTTGCTTTCTCCGAGCGCGTTTGCAACAATCAAGTCGGCTACCTGCGAACAGACTGCGCATTTTCGCAGCTGGAGAGCGAGCGAACGCTCAATTCAGGTATGTGCCCAGTAAAAATCTAAAAGCGGGTCACCATCGGCTCACTGGTGGGACGATGTTGGTCCGACACTATATGCTGGCTGGGAATGGTCTAACATGAGTTTTGAACAACCTTAGTAAATAGCAAAATCTGTAAATCCTGATTTTGTTGCACTTAAACAACAAAAGTGCGGACCAGACTACGCATCCACATAGCCTTTGATCCATGCATTTGATAATCGCTCTTTGGATAAGTCAGTAGGTAAAGTCATGCTTTCAATATTTTATCTAGTCCTTGTAGCTGATCAGGCTAGTTTGGGCATAACCTGGTCGCAATTGTCGCGACGAGTCCTTATCAAGAGTTGATGACATTACGGAGAGCTGCCCAAATATTATTTCACAGAAATATCTCAGTACAAGTTATCTCGAATTTGCAGGGGAAAATAGATAATATTGAAAACGGATCCTTCAGAAATAGAGAGAACCTACAATATTAGAAACTGCAGACTCAGTTTTATAGAGTCTATTCCTGAGAACTATAATAAAGCACTAGGCCTACGCTATTCCTGGACAAGCTTGAAAAAGCGGTTAGTACTTTGTGCGCATATGAAAACAGCCCTTATTGAATGAATAATCGGAAGGAAGGAGAAAGACTGTAAAAATGAGTTCATGATCAATCTCCACGAAAGTATGGGACCGGCCCGGGATCGAACTCGCCACCCATAATTATTTCATACATGTAACACTACGATTTCAGATTCGGGCCACCCATGCTTATTGAAGCTCAAATGTGTCTCGACTTACACAAACACCCCCCCCCCTAACAAGAGCACCCCCGACACACATACACACACACCACCACCACCACCACCACGACATCGGGGCACCACATATCGACATCCAGGGCGACGTAAGAATTATCTTTGATAAACCCCGTTGGTCGCCTCATAGCTTGTATCGATTTACAATCAACCGGTGCGTATGTAAACATAACGTCTCGACGCGGATATTTTTGAAAACAACAAGCGTTTGTGCTATGATAAAAAATATTTTTTCCTGACAAGCAAAGGTATGGATATGGGTCCGGATTGAGTTCATTTAATGTTCTGAAGACTTTTAACTGGTCGTCGTATTTTTTGGCCTACGGTAAATCATTTTATAGTTTTTCTACATTTAATTTCTCCAAATGTGAGAAAGGCTCGTTTTCGCTGCGTCACAACCGGATACTGGAGCCGGAATGGCTACCGCTTATTTTCAAACGCTCAATATTTTGATTCAGTGATACGTCAGAAAAAGTTATCCATGCCTCGCATGACCTGTTGACATAGTTTTTATGGTTAGATGTTCATTTTTCGCAAAAAACGTCCTGGTAACGGCGATTCAAAGGTGCCTGAAATTTAGTTTCACTCCTGGTCATTACTTCATAATGACATTGTGAGCTTTTGGTTTTGAGGCTATAGGGGTAATTAAAGGACAGAACTTCAAGCTCCTGTGCTCTCAACACACAGACTGTCCAAGCTAATGAACACCCTCAACTGATTTACGTGGGTGAACACACATCAGGCACCGACCCACCAATTAAAGATTGAAGTCAGTGTAAACATGAGTCTGAAGCCTGACTGACCCTCGTGTAAGAAGACCACTTTGTATGGTTCAAGTTTTCAACTGCTTACTTAGTGAATACAGCATTGGGAAAGAAATACACTGGTCTTAGCCTTATCTGCTCAAATTTGGTCTCAACGTGTTCCACTGGTCCTAACTAAGAAAACGAGTACCCACACTTTATATTTCTGACCATAAACAACGAAGTTATGTAGAGTTTAAAGTCGCCAAGTCATGCGTCATGTCCGCTATTGCTGTTGAACGTCTCCAGACACGAACGAACCGTTCGCGCATCGGCGTTGCGCATCATTGACTGCCCTGATATTTTATATTATCACCTGCTGCTATTGTAAACACGTGGCAGTATTTCCTGTCGCTGTAACAACGGGTGATATTATAAAATATTAGTCGTTCGCCTATGGAAGTTTTGTATCGGGATTCAACGTGAGGTCTAATAATGATTTCTATGTGCAGAATATACATTCGTAAGATAGGGATCTTTCATGTAAACCAATCTGCTTTCTTATTGATCGTTCCAAATTGGTGCTTCTTTTTGGGATCTTTTTTGTTATTTCTGTTTCATATTTGTCTTTGATATGCTTTATTGTATATTCCTTGCCGCCTTATGATCACCTGCTGGAAAAAGTCTGACCTCCTGGCTCTTTTTATATTGCATTTTCAGACGATAGGTCACTTTCTCAAATGGTGCTCTGAGTCTGTAGTTGTACTAGATTGAAACGATGCCTGATCCTTGCCTTATTAGTAATATTAATAGCATTTGATTTTATTCTAGTAAGGGTTCAAATAAACACACCTTTGTCTATTATCTTTACTGGCTTTGTGTCGTCCGTTAATATGTGCCTTGTGGTCACCTGCTGGGAAAGGGCTGACCTCTTGACTCTCGCATGTGGTGTCCAACTGTGAGTTTATCACTTTCCCATTGGTATCCTGGGTCAGGTGTGGTACTTGATTGTATCGATTGTATCGATTCCTGATATTTGCCCCCTTACGTACTTTTACAACATTCGTTAACGGTCAGTTCCTTCGCCTATAACACACATAAAATATAGAAAATAAGAATATTGAGATTAATTTTGACATACGAGGGGCGTTAATATGTAATAAAAACAGCCCAGTATATCCCAACGTTTTATATTTACACACTTCGTAATTACTTTCTTAAAAAGCCTGTTTCTCGGCTAAATAAATGTATAATTGCAGTTGTCAAGCTTCTAATCGAATCTACACAAGTCGTTTTCAAAATAGGGTACTGAAGTACACTGCGATATGAAATAAAACAATGTTTTCAAACGCAGATAACTGCATGAACGAGGGATGTTTTCAGTCTGCTTCTTCGTGTGGTAAATAAACACATATTGGTGATTTATACGAGGGCTGTTCAAATATGAATGCAAGTAGCTTCTTAACTTTCTTCACATATATGCTATGACAAAATGTTATACCTTTCTGGAAAGAACTATTTGTCGCCTTTAAAATGGCACCAAACATAAAGAAACACCCACTATATTTCTCGAGTTACGACGCTTATATAAAGGCCGTTCCTGTATACTGAAGTTTTTCTGAAGCAAATTGGGAATCCCAACTACATGTTTATACAACTTGGTGCCAAATCGAATAAAAAGGTTGTCCAACAAAAAGGTCAGCGCATCACATACATTTTGACAAGATCATGCATGATAATTTTTACACTTTACCAAAGTAAAATACGTGTTTCTGTTGTTACATGCAAGGAAAGTAGAGCCTTCTCTATTTATGGTTCTTTCAATAAGATCAATATGTTTATCTCTAATCAAGTTATGAGGTAAAGTAGTGTAAAGAGCAGAAAAATCATATGGTCGCATCGAAATCTCTTGCTTTAAGTTTATCTAAAACTTTACCTGATTTTAACAGACCACAATAGATTCCTACCAGATCTTTCATATACCTTTTTTTATAGTACTCAATAATATGTTTCAACAGCCCTAAGACATGTGGTTAACAATTAAGAAAGTTCTGTTGTTTTACAAGAACTGGAATTAGCAATAAAGCTTGCTATAAAGGTTTTTATGGAGTTAAAGTAGCCAGTACATACACATTATCATAATAGTAACTTGATCTGGCGCACTGTATCACGTCGAGTGGATGAGGTCATACCATCGGATCACCCGAGACGCGTAGCGTCGGGGGTGATCCAATGGTATGGCCTCATCCATGAGACATGATACTGTACGCCAGATCAAGTTACTATTATGATGAAAGGAGGGGTGATCAGAAAGTTCGCGGAAAAGTGTTATCAAATCGCATTGCTTTTATCGATATCATTGAAAATTCAAATATATAAACTACCATTCATAGCAAGTTGGCTGAAATTAAAATTAAGAATATATGACGTCAGACGTATGAGCACGATGCGCCGCTGTGACGTCACTTCGCTGGAACGGGCCCATCTGTACCCCTGGCCTGCTTCTTGGGGCTTAAACTCGTAGTTATGTTTGATTTGGTTGGTATTTTCACGGAAAGTAATGTTCCGCCATTCTTTGAACATAATATGAGTTTTTTTTTATTTCGCTGCGCTATGTATTCAAATTAATAGGTTTCAGTCCGAAGAGAATGCCTCAAATGCGTCAATTTTTCGAGTTTTTTTTAATTTTAAATAAAAAACTTATTTTCTTGTCAGTTTTCATCACAATAATTATAATATGGGACTTAACTATCAATATTAGATCTTATGTCCTAAAAGAGGGTATTTTTCGAAGTATGTAAATTGTTTATTTTAAAGAATCAACACGCTAAAACAGGCAATGGATTCATAGAAGTTGAAGGCTTTGCTTTTTTGACAGTGCTGTTATTCATTTCGATTTAGAACACCATCCGTTAGATATAAATCTTTGAAAGTTTGCATAGAAGATGAGTAAATATGTCGTTAAATATGCATGGAAGGCAATATTGGCTATCGCAGCATTACAAACTTTGACAAAACGTTGAAGTTTAATTGGTTGTGTAGTAAAATGTCAAATTGCAACGTAAAATGGGCCGGTTCGCGCGATATCGTTGCCTTGACGACCGCTGTAACGCACGTAGACGACTTACATCAAGCAGGTTGTAACCGATCAACTGCATATGTGCTGCAGTATTATGTGCTGTAATTCCAGCTCTATTGATCAAACAATGTAGAATTGGAAACTATTTTCCGCGAACTTTCTGATCACCCCTCGTATGTTTATTATATGCCTTTTTTTCTGACATTCTTTCTGATTTTAAAACCTGTTTTGGTCTTTAATCCCGAAAAAATGCGGGAACGTTTGCCATATGGATTTAGAAATCCTCAGTTCGTTGATCCGGCTTCTGTATCAGATGGCCAGAAAACAGACAATTCTAAAGTCGTATCAGTTATAGGTACAATATATAATAAAACGTAGGAACTTTGTATGGATTGTCTTTAGCTTTGACACAGACATGTAGGGCTTGTATAACAACAATGCTCATCGACAACCACCCTCTCATGCAAAGTAGCCTGCAGTTTATAGGCATTGGTGTCAATAAGCTCACGTTTAAGAGCACCAATATAATACAATCGCCAAACAACTACAACATTGTAAGCGGCTTTATCTGCTGGAACCAAAACTTAGTTTATATGAAAATCCTGGATACCTCGTTTAAGATGAATAAAAGAAGATCTAGTTTAAAGGGGGTAAAATATGTGTTTTACGAGATTAAAATGAAATTGTTAATTTTTAAACTGTTGATCTTCCATTCCTTCAAGACATCATGTTTAACAATAAACCTTCTCCCAATGCATCAATATAGTGTTGGTCTGTTTTCATAGTCCAGTCCTCTAGGGATATTGAATTATACAGAAAGTAGCATACTGCTGAATCTGGTGCTTGGGCATGATATTTTTCTGCAATTTATTTTTGTTCTCATGAACAGACACAAAAAACAAGGTACGATTATATATTTAGTGAAAGAAATGTGTTACATTATATACGTCATTAAATGTGTTGATGGTTATTAACCAATGTCACACACTTTTGGCACTTGCAATAAACGCATTTTTATTTTTAAACTTCTTTGAATCAAGTCAAACCAACAAGTTCATGAGGTGATGATTGATTTAATGCTGATCTATACCAGTTGTATTACGTATAAACTTAATCATAATATGCACATTTTTTATTGAAAAGTTGCTAATCATTGCCACTTATATAGGTATGCTAGAAAATATAATTCCCAGATAATTCATTGATGGAAGATACGTTGATGAAATTTGCTTCAAGTGCAATATTTTTTTAACCAAGAGAATTGGTAACACCGATGGATGCTCTCCAAATGTATGCTTGTTTGAAAAAGGCTGCAAGTTGATATCTCTAATAATGTTAAAATGAATAAGTATAACAATGGGCAATAGCTCCTATATTATGCAACAGACAGTTATGGTTCTTGTACACTGCATCTCTCCTCATCAAGATCTATCTAATTATGAAGTTTTCAGTTTATACCTTTTTATAGTTTTTGTGTTATGCTCCGGAAAAATTACAAGTATAAAAATAACAAAGGGCAATAACTTCTAAATGATATAAAAGATAGTTATGGTTTTTGTACATCGCACCTCCCTTCCCTCATCGTGATATATATACTAATGAAGTTTCAGGTTGATATCTCTTAACGTTTTGGTGTTATGCTCAGGACACAGAGCAAGTATAAAAACGAAACAAAGGCAATAACTCCTAAATTATGCAAAAGAGAGTTATCGATTTTGTAAATTGCACTTTTACTTATCGAGGTATTTCTACCAATGAAATTTCAAGTTGATACCTCTAATAGTTTTTGTGTTGTATTCTGTACAAAATACAATCATGAAAAAAAAATATGGCAATAACTCCCAAATTATGCAAAAGAGAGCTATGGTTCTTGTACACTGCACATTTTCTCCTCGAGTTCTATCTACCAATGACGTTCCAAGCTGATACCTCTTATAGTTTTGTGTTATGCTCCAGACAAAATTATGACGGACGGACGGGATGAACGGATAAAGCGTCGGATATATGGTATCCCGTTTGGGAGCATAAATACGAGGGTTGTCCCAGTAAATCTTGGTAATTATCTTTAACACAAGACTGTGTATCAGGAATTCCATGAAATGTAAGGGATATGTTGATATATATCTAAGACACATTGGGTACTAATATGTAGATGGCGCTCGAAGATGCTGCTCTCGAATTTCAAAGGGGGATTTTGGAGTTTAATGCTTCCAATTTTATGGCAAAAGACCTTCTAGAAATCATCTGCACCTCGCGGTGCCACTGGGTTGTCTTCAGTTTGTGATTGTGGTATTTCCTGATCATACTCACTTACTATTTTTCTTGAGAGAGGTGTAGAGTGTCATTCGTATAAAGTTATACAAAAGCAGAATTGTTTTACTCTCCTGTGATGAACCAAAGATAGCAGCTCTCAACACACAGACTGTCCAAGCTAATGAACACCCTCAACTGATTTACGTGGGTGAACACACATCAGGCACCGACCCACCAATTAAAGATTGAAGTCAGTGTAAACATGAGTCTGAAGCCTGACTGACCCTCGTGTAAGAAGACCACTTTGTATGGTTCAAGTTTTCAACTGCTTACTTAGTGAATACAGCATTGGGAAAGAAATACACTGGTCTTAGCCTTATCTGCTCAAATTTGGTCTCAACGTGTTCCACTGGTCCTAACTAAGAAAACGAGTACCCACACTTTATATTTCTGACCATAAACAACGAAGTTATGTAGAGTTTAAAGTCGCCAAATCATGCGTCATGTCCGCTATTGCTGTTGAACGTCTCCAGACACGAACGAACCGTTCGCGCATCGGCGTTGCGCATCATGTGACTGCCCTGATATTTTATATTATCACCTGCTGCTATTGTAAACACGTGGCAGTATTTCCTGTCGCTGTAACAACGGGTGATATTATAAAATATCAGTCGTTCGCCTATGGAAGTTTTGTATCGGGATTCCACGTGAGGTCTGATAATGATTTCTATGTGCAGAATATACATTCGTAAGATAGGGATCTTTCATGTAAACCAATCTGCTTTCTTATTGATCGTTCCAAATTGGTGCTTCTTTTTGGGATCTTTTTTGTTATTTCTGTTTCATATTTGTCTTTGATATGCTTTATTGTATATTCCTTGCCGCCTTATGATCACCTGCTGGAAAAAGTCTGACCTCCTGGCTCTTTTTATATTGCATTTTCAGACGATAGGTCACTTTCTCAAATGGTGCTCTGAGTCTGTAGTTGTACTAGATTGAAACGATGCCTGATCCTTGCCTTATTAGTAATATTAATAGCATTTGATTTTATTCTAGTAAGGGTTCAAATAAACACATCTTTGTCTATTATCTTTACTGGCTTTGCGTTCGTCCGTTAATATGTGCCTTGTGGTCACCTGCTGGGAAAGGGCTGACCTCTTGACTCTCGCTTGTGGTGTCCAACTGTGAGTTTATGGTATCCTGGGTCAGGTGTGGTACTTGATTGTATCGATTCCTGATATTTGCCCCCTTACGTACTTTTACAACATTCGTTAACGGTCAGTTCCTTCGCCTATAACACACACAAAATATAGAAAATAAGAATATTGAGATTAATTTTGACATACGAGGGGCGTTAATATGTAATAAAAACAGCCCAGTATATCCCCACGTTTTATATTTACACACTTCATAATTACTTTCTTAAAAAGCCTGTTTCTCGGCTAAATAAATGTATAATTGCAGTTGTCCAGCTCCTAATCTAATCTACACAAGTCGCTTTCAAAATAGGGTACTGAAGTACACTGCGATATGAAATAAAACAATGTTTTCAAACGCAGATAACTGCATGAACAAGGGATTTTTTCAGTCTGCTTCTTCGTGTGGTAAATAAACACATATTGGTGATTTATACGAGTACTGCAAATATTCTTGATATTGCTTTATATTCTATGAAATGCTGAGGCAGCCATTTCGGTTAAAATCCTCCTTGATGCTGCATTTTCTGGCATTCCATTGACAGAGTCGTTTTTGTGTGAACGAATACATTGCGAAAATTTATACGAAAATCATTTGTAACATGTTTTTCTAGTCGCTTTGATGTTCATTTGCAAGTAATACAGTCGATTTAAATTTTCCATATTTAATCTTACTCATAAAGTAACCCCAAGTTCGTCATTTGAAATAAGAAAATCACTTTAACAAATGTCATCTCTGGCTTACACTGAAATGGATCAGACAAAATACCGCATTTCATCGATGTTTGCATTCGGATGCATTATTTGGACATTGTTACACGTATTTACATGTACTTAACCTGGCTGGCTAATTTCAGACAATAAAATAATAGGAAACGAAAACGGTATATCACTCAGATGAGATGCCCCTAGATATTGGTTACAGCTTAACTGGTCTGCTGCCTGTGCACTGGGTGTATTGAAACTTCGATACAATCAAAATTGTACTTTCCTGGTTCAAAGCCACAATTCCTATTTTCAAGAACCGTGCGTATTTTAGTGTTACGTCCATTGCTTTAAATGACGTCAACGTAAAAGGGGGTAACGTAATAAAATCGTTTGCACGAGAAATCGATAGCGATCAAAGTTTGTATCGTTATAGCAGATATAGGGGACATGAGTCAGAAAACTATGGATATGTGATTAATGCATATTAAATGTTTTATTTAGAAAATACAGCATGCCTTTCTACTTTTGTTAAACCGAGTCTTTACAATTAGGAGGAAAATATATGCAGTGTATATTAGTGCGCTTTTTAAAAAGTCTGTAACTTAATATTAAATTTGGAAAGACAAAATAATGTTCCATGCACCATTATAACGGCAACACTTTGATCTTTCGTTTGGCATATGGCATAAAATCCTCACGTGTTTGTGGCTGGAGTTATGAATGGAGTTTCATTACATATTGAACCCCCCTCGTATGTAGACCCACTGTGTAGCTGGCAATAATCGTTAAAAGATTGACTCTCAAGCAGCAAGCTTAACATAATAAAAAGCATTATCTCTTGGAATGACCTACTTTATATTTAAGTAAGAAAGGTGGCAAAGATCAGAAATCGATCCAATATTTTCAAAATAAACGGCATGTGGATAACCAAACTCATTTTAAATGTAATAGGAAAAAGATTTGTTTGGATATATCGTAATCTGATTGATGCAGTTATCCACCAAACAGGGTAGGGATCACACCAACGTTCTCAACAGCTGATGCTTAATGAAACATGATTTTAACTTGCTATAATTAAGTGATGATTTACAAAAAGGCAAATAAAGATGATCAGGAAATCACACAATGAAGACAAACCCACCTCACCATGGGGAAAAGCCACAGAACATTAACAGTAACAAGACAACAGCAAGACAATTCAAATAAAGCAACCAGCAGTCTCTTCCCCATGAAGATGAACACGTTATCTCAACCTTGCTTCTCTGTGATACGTTTTGATTTACGATACATATTCCATATTATATATTATGCACACATTCATTGAAATAGGAATTGCTGTTAACCAAATTCGATTTTTCAAATGCGTCACACAAACAGAAATCTATCTAGTTGTATCGCTTATTATATTATATTGACACAAACGTTTATTATAGAAATGTTAGGCACTTTGGTTTAAAAACAAACCGGCAATCAGTCTTGCTGTGGCATCACTGAAAAATTATGATATCAATATATATTTACCTTATTAAAATTATGAAGACAAGTGAACCTGGACGTACAGCATACCTGTATATCCAGATCAGTACGTTCCTAAAAAAGTAAGAAAGAGGGCAAAGATCAGGAATCTATACAATCAAGCACCATACCTGACCCAGGATACTAATGGGAAAGTAACAACTTCACAATTAGACATCACAAACGAGAACCAAGAGGTCAGCCCTTTCCCAGCAGGTGACAACAAGGCATCAATAAACAGACGCACACAAAAGCATAACAAAAACAATACACAAATTACATAAATGAACCAGAAAAGAAGCAACGCCTTTTAACGTTCTTCATCTGATAAACTCTATTTAACCTTCCAAAGATTCTTACACTTCATCATTAAGTTTAATTATCTCGCTCAACGGTTGTGATAAAATGGCATGGAGATAAGATACGCGTGTGGTCATCGAATGCGTTAGCATATTGTCTCTTAAATGCGGATACAAGGATGCAAGTGATTGCGCATATAAGAAGGAAATTCCACAATCACACACGCAGCAGCTCCACAACACAGGGTACCACGAGGAAGAGTAACTGAACACTAATACAACCAAGAAATCAGAATAACAACTTAAAGTAAAACATCACAGGATAATTGCAAAACTATGAAGGATACAAAGCACTGTATAATGAATAGGACATAACGCAAAACCCCAACAATGGGAGCAACAATAAACAATAAAGCAACAACCACAGAACCTCGACCTTACAACAGAACAGAATTCCCAAGCTGATGTGTGGGATACTTAAAAGCATTTCACTGGTACTAAACCATCGTCATAGATTCTTATATTAATAAAACATAACACTTATGTATGCTCTCATGGAGGCTTCATAACTGATGCGATGTATCATCTAGGTGAAACAATCTAATCAAATTAACAAACTATGATAAAACAAAAAAAGGTCTCACACTATGGCTAGAAACTCCAGTAAGGCCATGGTACACCCAGCTAAAGAAAAACATACCTCCTTCAAGTTACACAAAAAGGCCTGCCTTGATCCACTTCTGAACTAAGGGTGAGGTCGGCGCTGTGAAACCGGTTTAAACCCTCCAGTAAAATATATTTTCATGATCGTTCCAAGGCGGTAGTTCTTTTGTGGATCATTTGTTTTATTTATGTCTTGTGTTTGTCATTCTTTCGCTTCTGTTCATTGTTGCCTTGTGGTCACCTGCTGTGAAAGAGCTGACCTCTTGGCTCTTGTTTGTAATGTCTAATTGTGATTTTGTCACTTTACCATGTGGTATCCGGGGTCACGTGTGGTACTTGATTGTATTGATTCCTGATCTTTGCCGTATTTCTTACTTTGTTCAAATTTGCTTCGCTGTTTATCCTTTATATAATCTAAACTGCTCTTGTTGAGATCATTTGTTTTGATTTGCGATTTTACTAGTTTTTTTTACAAACTTATCTATTTTATTTGTATTTTATTTCAATGTTGTAGTATCAAATAATGTATGTCCAACACACAGTCCAACTACACTTACATGTAGCACGACAATGAAAACCACGTCAAGTGAAGTCACTCTTGCTACCAACTCAACTGGTTCAACAACACAAGTACATGTTGTAATTCATGACACAGCAAGTTTCTTCGATGATCCAGCTAATATTGCTGTAGTATCAACTGCTGTTGCGGTTACAAGTTTAGGAGCTATGTTTTTAACTGGCTATATGATTGTCTCACATGGAAGCAAGATAACCTCTCTCTGTGCCAAGTAAGTAGATCATTCCGAGTTCAAGATTCACAATGCCAAGTGTTTGTCTGCAGTTTGTGATCATACTCACTTACTATTTTTCATTGAAAATAACGTGAGAGAAAAAAGGACGAACGTCAAACTGGGAAATGACAAACCAACTTTAAACATATGATTGATGTTTTTTCCTGTGCCGTGCAGCCTTGTAGTCAGCTCTTTCTCAGCAGGTGACCGCAAAGTAAGCAAGGAGGCAAAGATCAGGAAATGATAAATCTAATACCACACCTGACCTAGGATACCACATGGGAAAGTAACAAAATACATTCGACATTACCAACAATTATTAAGAGCCTAGAGGTCAGCCATTTCTCAGCAGGTGACCACAAGGCAGCAATGAACAGACGCAAAAGCATGAGAAACAGAAGACCCAAAAAGCACAAATGATCCTCAAAAGAAGTACCGCCTTGGAATGGGCAGTAAAGATATTTGACTGGAGGGCTTAAACCGGTTTCACCGGCATGCAATTAAAGTGGAAAGCAAAGTTGCCAACCCTGATTGGGGTGACCACTAAGCATGCAGTCTGTTGCAATACATTAATGTATTAGCCAATCATTTTATATTGAGAAAATTATTTTAAGAAACTGCACTGAAAAATTATTAGAGCCAACAATCTTCTTAAATTTAAATAGCAAGTCACCATTGAACTCAGGTTCCAAAAGTCCTTGGTGCATGAGAGATTTAAGTCCAACTTGGAATTGGATACCAAATCACAGTATCGGCAATAAAATTTAGAACAGGTTTTGCAAAGGTTATGACACCATGAGCCTTGTTTAAGAAATTTCATAGTTAAGAACTTATTGTGAGTGTTGAAGTCAGCAACATGGGTAGATGCTCTAGCAAAACGAATGAGTAGAGAGATATAGACTCCATAAGATGTAGAGCGATGAACGCCATTATGTAAAAATGAAAATTTGACAATAAATAATTATTTCAATATCAAAGTCGTAACATTTATCATTTTTGGTAGAATAAACATCATCAAGAATAGACAAATGCAAGTCTAAAAACGCGGTTTCGGTACCACAGGTATTAGTTTTATTAAGGTGAAGCTCTGAAGGGTATATTTGATTTACATTTGTACCATATTGTCAAAATATACATTATATATGTTTAAAATATCATCCAAATATCTGAATGTAGTGTTTTTGCATCAATAATATCAGCCTGCTTATCATTAGCAAGATACATCATAAAGTCCTTCTTATAACAAAACAAGAATAAATCGGCAACCAGGGGAGCACAGTTAGTGCCCATGGGAATCCCAACTACATGTTTATACAACTTGGTGCCAAATCGAATAAAAAGGTTGTCCAACAAAAAGGTCAGCGCATCACATACATTATGACAAGATCATGCATGATAATTTTTACGCTTTACCAAAGTAAAATACGTGTTTCTGTTGTTACATGCAAGGAAAGTAGAGCCTTCTCTATTAATGGTTCTTTCAATAAGATCAATACGTTTACCTCTAATCAAGTTATGAGGTAAAGTAGTGTAAAGAGCAGAAAAATCATATGGTCGCATCGAAATCTCTAGCTTTAAGTTTATCTAAAACTTTACCTGAATTTAACAGACCAAAATAGATTCCTACCAGATCTTTCATATACCTTTCTTTATAGTACTCAATAATATGTTTCAACAGCTCTAAGACATGTGGTTAACAATTTAGAAAGTTCTGTTGTTTTACAAGAACTGGAATTAGCAATAAAGCTTGCTATAAAGGTTTTTATGGTGTTTAAGTAGCCAGTACATACACATTATCATAATAGTAACTTGATCTGGCGCATTGTATCACGTCGAGTGGATGAGGTCGTACCATCGGATCACCCGAGATGCGTAGCGTCGAGGGTGATCCAATGGTATGGCCTCATCTATGAGACATGATACTGTACGCCAGATCAAGTTACTATTATGATAATAGGAGGGGTGTTCAGAAAGTTCGCGGAAAAGTGTTATTAAATCGCATTGCTTTTATCGATATCATTGAAAATTCATATATATAAACTACCATTCATAGCAAGTTGGCTGAAATTAAAATTAAGAAAATATGACGTCAGACGTATGAGCACGATGCGCCGCTGTGACGTCACTTCGCTGGAACGGGCCCATCTGTACCCCTGGCCTGCTTCTTGGGGCTAAAACTCGTAGTTATGTTTGAATTGGTTGGTATTTTTAACGGAAAGTAATGTTCCGCCATTCTTTGAACAAATTATGAGTTTTTTGTTATTTCGCTGCGCTATGTATTCAAATTAATAGGTTTCAGTCCGAAGAGAATGCCTCAAATGCGTCAATTTTTTTGAGTTTTTTTAAATTTTACATAAAAAACTTATTTTCTTGTCAGTTTTCACCACAATAATTATAATATGGGACTTAACTATCAATATAAGATCTTATGTCCTAAAAGAGGGTATTTTTCGAAGTATGTAAATTGTTTATTTTAAGGAATCAAGTCGCTACAACAGGCAATGGATTCATAGAAGTTGAAGGCTTTGCTTTTTTGACAGTGCTGTTATTCATTTCGATTTAGAACACCATCCGTTAGATATAAATCTTTGAAAGTTTGCATAGAAGATGAGTAAATATGTCGTTAAATATGCATGGAAGGCAATATGGGCTATCGCAGCATTACAAACTTTGACAAAACGTTGAAGTTTAATTGGTTGTGTAGTAAAATGTCAAAATGCAACGTAAAATGGGCCGGTTCGCGCGATATAGCGTTGCCTTGACGACCGCTGTAACGCACGTAGACGACTTACATCAAGCAGGTTGTAACCGATCAACTGCATATGTGCTGCAGTATTATAAGCTGTAATTCCAGCTCTATTGATCAAAGAATGTAGAATTGGCAACTATTTTCCCCGAACTTTCTGATCACCCCTCGCATGTTTATTATATGCCTTTTTTCTAACATTCTTTCTGATTTTAAAAGTAAGTTATGGTGCAAAGACCTGTTTTGGTCTTTAATCCCGAAAAAATGCGGGAACGTTTGCCATATGGATTTAGAAATCCTCAGTTCGTTGATCCGGCTTCTGTATCAGATGGCCAGAAAACAGACAATTCTAAAGTCGTATCAGTTATAGGTATATAATAAAACGTAGGAACTTTGTATGGATTGTCTTTAGCTTTGACACAGACATGCAGGGCTGGTATAACAACAATGCTCATCGACAGCCACCCTCTCGTGCAAAGTAGCCTGCAGTTTATAGGCATTGGTGTCAATAAGCTCACGTTTAAGAGCACCAATATAATACAATCGCCAAACAACTACAACATTGTTAGCGGCTTTACCTGCTGGAACCAATACTTAGTTTATATGAAAATCCTGGATACCTCGTTTAAGATGAATAAAAGAAGATCTAGTTTAAAGGGGGTAAAATATGTGTTTTACGAGATTAAAATGAAATCGTTAATTTTTAAAATGTTGATGTTCCATTCCTTCAAGACATCATGTTTAACAATAAACCTTCTCCCAATGCATCAATATAGTGTTGATCTGTTTTCATAGTCCAGTCCTCTAGGGATATTGAATTATACAGAAAGTAGCATACTACTGAATCTGGTGCTTGGGCATGATATTTTTCTGCAATTTATTTTTGTTCTCATGAACAGACACAAAAAACAAGGTACGATTATACATTTAGTGAAAGAAATGTGTTACATTATATACGTCATTAAATGTGTTGATGGTTATTAACCAATGTCACACACATTTGGCACTTGCAATAAACGCATTTTTATTTTTAAACTTCTTTGAACAAGTCAAACCAAAAAGTTCATGAGGTGATGATTGATTTAATGCTGGTCTATACCAGTTGTATTACATATAAACTTAATCATAATATGCACATTTTTTATTGAAAAGTTGCTAATCATTGCCACTTATATAGGTATGCTAGAAAATATAATTCCCAGATAATTCATTGATGGAAGATACGTTGATGAAATTTGCTTCAAGTGCAATAATTTTTTAACCAAGAGAATTGGTAACACCGATGGATGCTCTCCAAATGTATGCTTGTTCGAAAAGGGCTGCAAGTTGATATCTCTAATAATGTTAAAATGAATAAGTATAACAATGGGCAATAGCTCCTATATTATGCAACAGACAGTTATGGTTCTTGTACACTGCATCTCCCCTCATCAAGATCTATCTAATTATGAAGTTTCCAGTTTATACCTTTTTATAGTTTTTGTGTTATGCTCCGGAAAAACTACAAGTATAAAGATAACAAAGGGCAATAACTTCCAAATGATATAAAAGATAGTTATGGTTTTTGTACATCGCACCTCCCTTCCCTCATCGAGATATATATACCAATGAAGTTTCAGGTTGATATCTCTTAACGTTTTGGAGTTATGCTCAGGACACAGAGCAAGTATAAAAACGAAACAAAGGCAATAACTCCTAAATTATGCAAAAGAGAGTTATGGTTTTTGTAAATTGCACTTTTACTTATCGAGGTATTTCTACCAATGAAGTTTCAAGTTGATACCTCTAATAGTTTTTGTGTTATATTCTGTACAAAATACAATCATGAAAAAAATATTGCAATAACTCCCAAATTATGCAAAAGAGAGCTATGGTTCTTGTACACTGCACATTTTCTCCTTGAGTTCTATCTGCCAATGACGTTCCAAGCTGATACCTCTTATAGTTTTGTGTTATGCTCCAGACAAAATTATGACGGACGGACGGGATGAACGGATAAAGCGTCGGATATATGGTATCCCGTTTGGGAGCATAAATACGAGGGTTGTCCCAGTAAATCTTGGTAATTTTGCTTTAATACAAGACTGTGTATCAGGAATTCCATGAAATGTAAAGGATATGTTGATATATATCTAAGACACATTGGGTACTAATATGTAGATGGCGCTCGAAGATGCCGCTCTCGAATTTCAAAGGGGGATTTTTGAGTTTAATGCTTCCATTTTATGGCAAAAGACCTTCTAGAAATCATCTGCACCTCGCGGTGCCACTGGGTTGTCTTCAGTTTGTGATTGTGGTATTTCCTGATCATACTCACTTACTATTTTTCTTGAGAGAGGTGTAGAGTGTCATTCGTATAAAATTATACAAAAGCAGAATTGTTTTACTCTCCTCACTTAATTTCCCACAAAGAATGGAGAATCGACGCCATTGAAGAACAACGCCTCAGGTCTACATATCGCTTCTCATCAGGACATTATAAGAAAGAAGTTTCTTCCAAAGAAAAGCTGCCAAATAGAAAGCGGAAGCGTAGAAAGAACAAATCTTAAACTCATGCTTCTAACAAACATACGGATAAGAAAATTAAAGATTCTTCCGGTGTAAAAATAAGACAGCCAAAGTTAAAGAAGAAACCCCCATCTCAAGTAAGAAGGGATCGTGCCAGGCGGAAGATATACTGGAAACGTATGAATGTTGCCAGACAGCTTAGCGCTGAGAACCTCGCTGAACAATACAAACAACTAGAAACAGAGACGGTAGCCAGCACACAAGTCTGTGTGGTCAGCCAGCCAGAGAACTCCGGCGGCTTGGATCTTACATCTGATGTTTCTCAGTCATACCAGCTGCAAGAAGCAGAGACGGTAGCCAGTCCACTGTGGTCAGACATCCAGAGATTTTCGATTGCGTGGATGTACATCTGCTGTTTCTCAGCAATACAGATATTTAACCAGTAAAAGGGAAACTGTTGGCATAGCCCAAGTTCAGTCGGATTTAAATAAACTTCTGCAGATGCTGCAGTTGAGCATTCCAGTAGTATGTTGAAAGACTGTGAAGATTCTGACATAGAGTGTGCGCGCTGTCTGAGAAGAGGAAGTCTGACAGAATAACGTCGCTGTGCAGGATGTAAAAGCTTCAGTTATTGTAGTAAAGACTGCCAGAGATCAGATTGGCCCTCACATAAAGGGCTGTGCAAATCAATTCAATCTCTCGAACGATTTAGCTAACTGAAAAAGCTCAGTGTTGTACATAGACCTTCTTGTGGTGGTGTTTGAAAGCTTCCAATTGATTTCTCACTGTGTGATATATTGTACAGTGTACACTGGTGCTGCTGACTTTAGTTTTTAGAACATTTTATCCATTGTCCCCCTTTTACCTGTTTATTCAGGTGCGCCGAGAAATCAGCGGCGGAACTCTAAGAAACAACACATGGGTGATATCACAGTTTTAATAAAAAAAGTTATAAGTTATCAGAGAGGCGTGGTCAACTGTTTTGTACTCTCTCTATATAAGCTCTAATGGTATAAAACATTGCCATCTATTTGTTGAGTAAGTCTTCCTAGTTCAAGTAATTACTAAATATTTGTTTCAGGTATGTTCAGCAAACAAACAAGCGTATTCTTGTAGATTTCATACAAGACAACATATTCACCATTTAAATGAGTGACAGCAAATTAATATGAGTATAGATAAAATGATGAAAAAGTACGTGTCATTGTGGTATTACTAAAATAAGCTTGAACAAAATTCATTTTACGATACTAGTGACTATTCTGCCAAATATTTAACATCAAAAAAATGTGATTTTATCTGTTTAAATAGCCACAAAAAATAAAAGTAAGAAAGGTGGCAGATCAGGAATCAATACAATCAAGTAGGAAAGTCTTATTTGTGCGCCGTACCGTTCTTATAACGTAAGCATTGTCTGAAAAATAAAAAATGTAGTAGGCATGATAAAACTTCTATAAAATTAATACCAGCAACGGGAAAAGTTTCAAATGTTCAACTAAATGGTGTCCTAGGTCCGGTGAGAAACTTTGTTGTATCGATTCCTGATCTTTGCCTTCTTCTTACTTCCATATCATAACATAACCAGCTTGACTTTCTATATGTGGTCTTATATTCCTTTAAGTTTAAGAAGTAATGCATTTTATGTAACAATTGTGCCAGTTTCTTTATCAACCTATAGCAGAGATACGATTATACGTTTAGTGAAAGAAATGTGTTTACGTATAATACGTTGTTAAATGTGCTGAAGGTTATCAACCAAATTCACACACATTTAGCCCTTGCAATCAACGCATTTTTAATTTTAAACTTCTTTAAATTAAAATAAGAAAGAGGGAAAATATCAGGAATCGATACAATCAAGCACCACACCTGACCCAGGATATCAATGGGAAAGTGACAACTTCAAAATTAGACATCACAAACGAGAGCCAACAGCTCAGCCCGTTCCCGCAGGTAACCATAAGGCATCTATAAGCAGAAGCACACGAACGCATACCAAAAACAAGACAGAAATAACATAAATGATTCACAAAAGAAGTACCGCCTTGAAGTAAAACTATTTTATTGGAGGGCTTAAACCGGTTTCACGTCGCGCCAAATCAAACCAACAGGATCATGAGATGATGAGCGATTTAATGCTGATCTATGACATTTGTATTACTGATACGACCTAATCATAATATGCATATATTTTATTAAGATAGTTGCCAATTATTGCCACATATGTCGGTATGGTAAAGTTTTGAAAAAAAATCCCAATAATTCATTGATGGATGATATGATGATAAATTTGATTCAAGTGCAACAATATTTTTATTTCGAGAAAATAAAGGTGAATAATTGATAAAAAAAAAACAGGTACCCTTGGTACACATGCAACATTGAATAATTGTATTTTGATAAGTGGTTTAAAAAAATAAGTGAATATGATCAGGAAATACCAAAATCAAATACTGCTGACAAACCCATGACATGGCGAGGAAGATCCACAAAACAATCACACGACATCAGGAAGATAAACTTATAAAAGCAACCAGCTCTCTCTTCCCCATCAAGATGATTGCAAAACTGGAATGGATATGAAGTAACGCATAACAAAACATAGAGCAGTTACGGAATCCGACAGTGGGAGTAACAATCAACAAATAATCAACAACAACAGAACCACCGCCTTAGAACGGAAAGCAGCCTTAGCAACTGGGGTGGGGGGCTTAAATGCGTTTTACGGATACCAAATTTTCGCCCTCGATTCTGCTGTTGTTGAAGAACAAAATAATGTTAAGCTCACATGGAGGCTTCCTAACTATTGCACTGTATCATCATGGAGAAACAATTAAATCAAACAAACACACTATGATGAAACAAAGAAAAGGACTTGCGACTCACAGATAGTCAGAGCTAATGAAAATCTCAATTGTAGCCACGGTGTGCCAAGATACAGATAAGCATCAGGCACCAACCTACTGATTAAAGCTTTTTGTCAGAGCCGTCATTGAGCCTGAGGCCTGACTTCAATTTAAGTATATATAAAACAGGCGAGGGGCCATATTTGTCCCAAGGGTCATAATTTAAACAAACATGGAAAAGGTCTGCTGGGTGATGCTTTATATCAAATAGCAAGGCTCTATGTGGTTTCAGACTAGAATATTTTTTCCATAGTTTCCCTTTATAAGCCAATTTAAAACATAATACCCCTGGGGAGGGCCCATTTGAATTTAAACAAACTTCGTAGAGTGCATTGGATGATGCCACAAACCAAATATCTATAAACTTGGTAGAAGTTTACTAGGTGATGCTACATACAAATTATCAAGGCTCTATGTCTTGTGGTTTCATACAAGATTATTGATCTTTGCACCCTTACTTACTCTGTGAATGTTTTCCCTATATAGGCCTATGTTACACATGTGAACTCAGGATAGGCCCATTTTTGGACACAGGGGCATCATTTGAACAAACTTGGCAGTGGTCTACTAGGTGATGCTACATACCATATATCAAGGCTTAATGACTTGAGATTTCAAACAAGAAGATTTTTTAATGTTTTCCCTATATAAGCTCATGTAAAACATGTGATCCTCCAGGCAGGTCAACGTTTGGTCCAAGGGGCATAATTTTTATAAACTTGGTAGATGTTTACTAAATGATGCTTCTTACCAAATATCAACACTCTAATCACTGTGGTTACAGACAAGAAGAGTTTTCTATGTTTTCCATGTATTAGCCTATGTAAAAGTAAGTAAGGGTGCAAATATCGGGAATCGATACAATCAAGTATCAAACCTGACCCAGGAAACCACTGGGAAAGTTAAAACCCACAGGCATAACAAAAACAAGACAGAAAAACATAAGAGGTACCCCCTTTGAACAGTATGTAAAATATTTTACTGGAGGGCTTAAACCGGTTTCACGGCGCCAACCTCGCCCTGAATTCAGATGTGGATCAAGACACACAGATATTTGTTTTGCATGAAAGTAAGAAAGAGGGCAAAGATCAGGAATCAATGGTAGCCCTAACTTATCAATTAATTATCTCGCATAACAAAATAATCAAGATATAAAAAGGAGATAAAGCAAAGATAAGGACTCAACAGTAAATAAAACTAAATACCAGAGCAAAAAGAAATCCAACAAGTAAACCCTGGTGGGCCCTACACAGCCGAAGCATGGGGTCCCTACTATCTCATCAATGGATAAGTCTTCAAGTCGGAACCGTTATAGAGCTTGAAGTCCGACCCACAGGTGTGCAATGAAACAGGAAAGCAAAGTTGCCAACCGTGATTTGGTTGACCAGCAAGCATGCAGTCTGTTACAATACATAAATGGTATAGCCAATTTGTTTAAAATGGAAAATGATTTTAATGACCTGCGCTGAAAAGTTATCAGAGCCAACTATCTTCTTCAATTTAAACACCAAGTCACCATAGAATTCAGGTTCCAAAGGTCCTTGGCGCAAGAGAGATTTAAATCCAACTTGGAATTTAGAAATCAAATCATAGTATCGTCTTTAAAATTTAGAAAAGGTTTTGCGAAGTTCATGATACTGATAGCCATGTTTAGGAAGTTTCTGAGTTAACAACCTATTCCGAGTGTTGAAGTCAGTAACATAGCTCGATGCTCTACCTAAACGAATGAGTTGAGAGATATAGACTCCATGGGATGTAGAGCGAGGAACATCACCATCTAAAAATGGGAAAATGACAATTTCAAAATCAAAGTCGTCACATTTATCATAAATTTTGTTAGAAACAATATCATTAGAAATTGACAAATGCAAGTCTAAAAATGCGACTTCGAGGAGATGATGCATTGATAAGTTAGGGGTATTTCATGCAAGCCAAACATCTATGTGTCTTGATCCACATCTGAACTAAGGATGAAGCTGGTGCACTGTTAAACCTGTTTAAGCCCTCCTGTAAAATATGTTACTAACCATTCGAAGGGGTGCTTCGTTGTGGATCTTTTGTGATTTTTTCTGTATTGTGTTTGCTATACCTTTGTGCACGTCTGTTTGTATGTGCCTTGTGGTCATCTGCTGGGAAAGGGCTGACCTCTTGGCTGTCGTTTGTGGTGTCTAACTGATAATCTGTTACTTTCCCATTGGTATCCTGGGTCAGGTGTGGTACTTAATTGTGTTGATTCCTGATCTTTGAACCCTTACTTACTTCCTTTATCAGAGGTATTGGCTTTATTAAGTTGGAGCTCTGAAAGGTATATTTGACTTACCATAAACATGTGATCCCCGGGGTGGGTCCAATTTTTGCCCAAAGGGCATGATTTGAACAAGCATTTTCTTATTTCTAGCAAAATAAGTAGAGGTGTATTAAATGACATACCAAATACCAAGGCGCTAGCGCTTTGTGGTTTCAGACAAGAATATTGTTTATAAAGTTTTCATGTCGAAAATCTAGTTTTAGTCTGTATGACTTTTTTAGCCTGTTTGAACTAGATATGCAATAGGTCAAAACCATTTGAACAATTATTAAAGAGAGTCATATAACGCTAATTACTGCCGAATTCTGTCCAAGTCCAGCTATTTGTTAAGGAGATGTCCTTTGAAGCAATTGTTGTTCACGACAAACTCGGATGACGGATATCCAACCATCACAATAACTCACCATGAGATAATGGCTCAGGTAAGCTTAAAATACAAAAAAAAATAAGAACGGAAGCAAAGGCGTATTGTGTTTTCTTCCACTATGCCATAGACCTACAAAATATACAATACGAAAGCACAATACTGGCCTGAAACACTCAAAGACACCCAGATCTTTTTCTATAAAAAAATATAGTACGATTCAAGCAAATACTTAAGAAAGACAGAACATTTTATGCTAAAATATCAATAAGCCAAATACATTTATGCATATTCCGTTGCACCCTTACAACTATACAATCAGCAGGCCTCATGCTAAACTGGTGTGTCTGTGGTCTGGCCCAACAGGATTTAACTGCTGTATTACGTTTACTCCGGTACGCAGCTGTATGTACTGTTTAGTCCTCACTGTTGTTTTATTTTATGTTTATTTACAAGGAGATGATAAATCGATATATTAGGGGTCTTTCGTTACGAACCAAAACTCTATATATCTTTATCCGCATCAGAAATAAGGCTGAGGTTGGTACCGCCAACTTGTTTGAACCCTCCAGTAATTACCTTGCTTACCGTTTCAAGGCGACTCTTCTTTTGTGGATCATTTGTGTTATTTGTGTTTTGTGTGTGTCTATCAGATTGTCTTGTCTGTTCCTTGCACACTTATAGTCACCTAACCTCTAACGTTTAACCGTAAATGTTCTGCGACTCTTCCTCACTGTGTCGTGGGTTGGTCTGTGGTGTGTGAGTGTTGTATTACTTGATTATACTCACTTATACTCACTTAATTTTTGATTGTAACCTTCTTTGTTCTTCCCGTTCCTTTTTAAAATGTATTCTTAATATTTCACCACCACGATTAGTTATGAGTTCTCAAAGGAATTGTCAGAATTACTAGGTTATTTCTGACATCTACACATATGCTTCTGAAATTGTGATAGATAATATTGCTATTGCAATTTACGCTTAAAAAGTTTTTGACCTATGAAACCTGGATCAGTTCTATTCTGTTATTATCTTTATTTTAGTTCTGACTATCTGTGAGTCGTAAGTCCTTCTCTTTGTTTCACCATAATGTGTTAATTTTATTATATTGTTTCTCTTTGGTGACAATTGAGGCTTGTATAGGGTGTACCAAATGTCCCATATCCCTTGAAGTAAACATGCAAATATCCCTTATAAATAGGCAAATATCCCCATAATTAATTTTCCTAAATATTCAATTTCCCTGGAAGTAACGAAAATATTGAACCAAGTATCCCATATTCCTGGAAGTAAAATGGATATTATCCTATATCCCTGGAAGTAAAATGGCAAATATCCTGTATCCCTAAAACCCCTATACAACCCTCACAATTGCATTCAAGAACACCTCAATGCGCGATAAACATTGTTTGTGTTTTAACAACAGCATAAAATAAGGGCGAAAAATTGGTACTTGTAAATGCATTTAAGACTCCCACTGCCTTTTGCAGCTGTCCGTTCTAAGGCTTTGTTGGTTCTCATGTTGTTGATTTATTGTTTATTTTATTCCCAATGAGGAGAATCTGTGTTTGGTCGTTAGTTTAGTATATAGTTATTTGTGTCTTTTCTATAATTGGAATCCTATTTCTGATGTCTTGTGACTGTCATTTTTCTGTGTCTCTTCCACAGTACGATGCTCTGAGTTGGGTTGATCTAATGTGAATTGTTGGTAACTCCTGCTCATACTCATTTACTTTGTTTAACTTATGATCGATTTTAGCCTCTTTTTTCTTTTCAGAACAACCACTTCTGTACAGCCAGCATAGAAGATTGCTTAATCATGACAGAAACTCCTTTATAACTATTAGCAACGACAAAGGTCACGGAGGACCTGCATATTTGTCCTATACAACTGACTCATTTTAAACAACTAGCAGACGTCACACTGAATGGTCTGTTTTAGTTTGGATGATTTAAAATTGCAAGTGCATGTTTACTAGTTCTCCATATTAATACTTGCTCCAGGTGTTAACAAATAAAGGGTCAAAACGAAGAGTCTGCTTTTGAGATGGTAATAAGTACGTGCATAGTTAAAACAGTGCTTATTGCACGAATAAAGTTTAACCCTTTACTTCACGTTAACTTTGCAAGAGACCCAAAGTATGCATAATCCTCTTCGTATGTTTGCTTCTATTGTGTAATCTAAGTGTTTCATAAAATGCTAATATGAAATAGGTGCGAACTAACTGCAACCAACCAATGGTTAATTGCATTTGGCCTCTAACGTTTTACATTAGTGTGGGAAGTCCTCCTGGACACCCCATGCTTTAGCCTCATTGTCTTAGACAGGAAGCATTTCCAAATACTTTGAGTATTGTGCCTGCGCAGACAATGGCAAAAGCCTCAATTTTGTATAGGGAGACATAATCAGGGGATTATGTTCTTGCAAGATGGATATAATTCCCACATATTTTTTAATGTTTACAACGTGGACGGACCCAGACCCTCTCACGATTTCACTGACATGTATGTACTAAAGTTTTTTTTAGAAAGATACAATGTTCATATGGTTAAATAATGGCATAAGGTTTTTTTGCCAAACATGCATTTGTGTTTATAGATATAGATCAACTGAGAGGTAAACCCATGCAAGAATTAGTCAAAATATACTATGTGGTTCAAGAGACCTACGAGTGTCAGTCAAAAATAACTGAGCCCTACCTAATAATATTTGAATCAAGTAAAATGGACATATATTTAGATGATATTTCATTGTAGTTATATGTCATCTATCTAATCACCTAATTTATTTATGTTGGTAGGCTTTTGTCACGGTTGCTAGGCAACAGAATATGACCTGTCAAAGGGGTACGTTCACGCTATGATACATCTTAATCTAAGCGTTGCTATGGAAAAAGTAATGTTAAAGCAAGTTTTTATTCACTGTCGTCCGATATCTTTAACATGTAACTATTCAGTGTTACAGAACAGAAACCAACTGACCCTAAATTATAGATGCTGTTGTAGTTTGATTTCAGAATTTATCAAATTTTAACATGTCTGAGGTCCTATAATTTACCCAACCTACACTCCTATTTACACAAGTTTAATAGAAAACATAAAAATAGCTTAATAATGCTTTAACAGTTCTGCAAATACAAACCAACCCTTAGGCGTTTTAAATTCCTTGACTTAAATGCACACTTTTGTTTCTATGGCAGCACAAGTCACGTGTATTTGAAAAATTATGGAATTTTGGCGTTTTTTGTTGCTAGGCAGCGCATACAATAAATACTCACCTAAACATTAACGAACTAAGTGTAATGAAAAGGCAATATGATATATGTTATTCAAATAAATGTCAAATATGTCCTTCACAAAAACTATCAAGCACACAAGCCTTTTAAAGACATACTGTATATTCCTGGTGGCTGAGATTGTGAACGCATCGCTCTGACTGACGATCTTCAGTTGCCTAGCAACCATGAGAGAAGCTTCACAAGGGTAATTCTTTAGGGTTTAAACATATATTACATGTTATACTTATAGAACATAATTACATTAGTTGTCTACAATACCAAACTAAAATGTTATGAGGTAGGGCTCAGTTATTTTGACTAACCCTCGTAAATAAGCACTTCACAAGCTGCTACGATTATAGCGCACACCTGCAGGTCATGCAATAATGATGCCTCATATCTAGCTCTGTATACTGCCTCTCGCCCTAATGTGCATTGTAGTCATGAGGTATGTACAATGTTCACTCCATACTGTGCATTTGCATTATAATAATGGGCCTCGACGTGCAAATCTGTCTTCCAGGCTTTCGACCATGTTAAGGTAAATCTAGCCTACTCCGCTACAGAGACTAGTTACACTATTGAAATTTAACTCAGAATAAGTTTGCGGTACATTTATATAGTGTACAAATTTACTTTTTTCATTCAGTTTGCTAAATAATAATAAGAAAAAACATAGAGTTGTGTTTTTGTTCATTTTTGATGATCTGTTCAGCTTTTGAGATGGTTTACTGACTATTGGGCAAGTAACAGGTGGTGGTATAATGCCAATCTAAATAGCCGACATAGATATGCAGTTGACCAAGTTGCTACATGTTGACTGAAAGGGGATAGTTGACAGATCAACCTTAAAAACAATAAGATAAAGAACATAGAAAAATATTTTTGGCAATTGTGTTTAACTTCCCGCCAACAGCTGAGGTCATATGGAGAAGAGGCCACGTCTTAAATGGCATATCAGTCGACGTCAGTTTTGAAGCAGTTATATGTATAATGACACAATTATTTCGTACGAAAAAAAAGAGTTAAAATATGTCATGGGCCCAAAATTACAATGCTTCCTTAAAGTTAAGGCTACTTAAGTTAAGTATTGCAATTTCAACATGTAACATTAAATGTTTAGTAAATTGCCTAAATTGATGCGGTACTTATGGTCAAAGATGTCATTGTGATCTACAGAAAAAATGAAACAGTTTTAATTTTAATAAGTTCGAAACGTTATTTTAGCATCGTAAAAATCAATACTTAACTTAAAGTCTTCATTAACTATAAGGAGGCATTGTAATTTTGGGCCCAAGTCCACATCGGAATTAAGGGCAAAATTGGCGCCGTGAAACTGGTTAAAAGCCCTCCAGTTAATATTTTACTGACCGTTCCAAGGCGTCACTTCTTTTGTGGATCATTTGTGTTATTTCTGTCTTGTGTTTGTTATGCTTTCGCGCACGTCTGTTTATTGGTGCTATGTGGTCACCTGCAGGGAAAGGCTGACCTCTCGGCTTTCGTTTGTGATGTCTTGTCACACCCCTAAATGTGGAAATGTAATAAGGCCCGGTAAATGTGAAAACTTTTAACGCTAAATGTAATTAGGCCCCGTAAATGTGAAAACGTTTAACCGTAAACGTGAAAATAGATATACCTAGTTGCGACGGTAAATGTGAAACCTTTTTATATACACATGAACAGTGATTATCATAAGCTAAATTGCGAAGAGTGGCATATAAGGTGCTTTTTTCTCCAATCTTCAGCGGATTATTGGTGTCGAACCCATTACGCAGGTTACGCAAGTGCGTAATAAAAATACTAACATTCGAGGGAGGTCACTTAATGCGATAAAAATGATTAGCCATACTACGAGGGGCATTTTGAATGTTCTTAGCATGGTATTTTATCTCAGTAACCGATTTACAAACCCTATCATGTTTGATATCATTTTAAAGAACTATCTTTCCTCTACGTTATGGCATAAATTTTATGAGGAGATACTATGCACAATAAGTTTAGCAATTGTTTTGTATGTGTAAGCCCATCCAAATCAGATTTCAAGTTTCATTTGCTGTCATGAAGATACAAGCGCCAAACATCTGACAAGAATTTCTATTTAAAAAATATGGAATTAACAAACGCAGCGGCCGTGCTAAAGTGACGTTAAGTTTTAAGGCTAGCGGCTAACGTGGGTATTTCTGATCATTTAGGGAAGCTAAAAACATTTCCAGACGATTGTTTGGTCACTGAAACCAAAACAAACATGGCAGATGCTGCAATTTTTCCAACTGTCTAAGAGAAATAAAGAACCAAGTTTTCACAATTTGACGATTTTATTAATGCTTTTACGTTATCGCCTTTAAACGGCGTTTCTAGTCGGTTTTTCTTGAACTACATTGATAAGTGAAACTGTATTATGCCTTCCAACGCATTCACAAAAATAGTGTTGAATGAAACATCTTCATGGCTATAGAGCACGAGCCGAAAGATAAAATCTAACGCCACCATTATCTCGCAAATGCGTCGCACCATTTTCCGGCAACTTCAGGTTTTAATCAACCATAAGATCAATTACATTATAAGCCTATGCCATCTTTGTAAACTGAGTCTCTGTTGAATTGGCACTCCAATTAACATTAGAAGTGTAATCAAATGATGACTACATGTACGTTTTGACGTCATTGATGGCAGCTGATTTTTTCAGCATGGAATCTCTATCACATCTGTCACACAACCAATAGTTTTTTATAGGCGTATGATGCATTAGGAAGATGTAAGACCACCAAACGAAAAATCTCATGCTTATCATTTAGCATTACTTACAACGGATGTCATTTTTGCTCACTGACCCCTCCTGCAATTCTTGCTCTCCCCAAATGCCTATTTAAAGGATGGTGTCTGTAAATTCGTGATTTCATTTGCCTAAGATCCTGTTCTCGTCATTGCATTTGAAATTGTTCGACATTGCACAAAGATGAGCACATGCGAAACATAAGAAATTGCTAAAATTATTATGCATAGTATATTATAATGCAGACACGAATGATATCATTGTGAATACATGTACTGTTTGTATACTGGAAAATGCAAAATTTCAGTGGAAAATAAAAACATTTTACCTTTTGAAAAGTGTGCACAACATTAACAATAGTTCATGAAATTAGATAATTTGTACCATTTGGTAGGCTGCAATCTGGTACCGTACAGTTATTATACAATTGATTACCGATTTGAATGTTTCTAATAACTAAATTCCTGAACAGCAATACCAAAACCGTCTAGAAAGCAAAGCAATGCGCTATATTTTTTTCGACTAAAAATCGCATGTTACAATGCACATATTTTGGAAATATATAACCGACAGTATTTTAAAAATGACGTGCGTTGGTATTTTTGTCAAGCACACTTTATGCTCTTTGTAATGAAACCAATATAAATTATGTAAGCCAGAACAAAGGGAAAATAACTCTTATAAAATTCCCATGGGGCAGAGTAAGTTTAGATATGAGTTGGCGTTCTGGTTCAATTCAATTGAAAACGGTGGCAAACAAAAAAATAAAAATACCCAGAGAGTAGAAACCAATCAATTTTGTGATGGTTAACGCGATACCATGAGAAGTTCTGATGCCATCGACAAAATGTGAGGGGTTAAGTTACCCCACCCACTTCTTGAAATTTAGGGTAGTGTTATTAGGAATAATTTTCTTGAATACAGAACTAAACAAGCTACACTTTTTGCGCGACGAAAGGATTTCTCTGCATTGTTCGCTACAAACAAAGCAAAACATATACTCAATGGGCATTTTTCGTGCTCCTGTAGTGACACAATTTATAGTAAAAGTATAAACAAAAATCGAAAAAAGTCCCATTTTTGAAAGTTAACCTTTTCTCTATTAGTCAACATTTTCTGAATATAAAGGTGTAAGCAGTGCAAACAGTGATCGAATAATATATTTTGATAAAAACTAATTTGGCACCAAATCGTTAATTTGTCAAAGCATGATCGTAAATAAGGTCGCCAATTTTCCTTCGGTTTTTTTTTACAAATATTTTGCTTAAAATTTCATCCAGTGTATAAGTCCTACTCATTTTGAGCATGCGCTGCACGTGCACACCGAGTCCCATTTGGACAAAATTTAAACCATCACGAAGCCGTTGAATTCTAGTTTTCGAAAATGTATTATTTGATAGAATTTTATCAAAGCATTGTGGAGATATGGTGCCATGCTAAGAACTTTCCAAATGCCCCTTGTATAATGAACTGCTCTTAAAGGGAAAAAATCGCTCCCTCTGGGAGCAAATTCTTTCCTTTAAGAAGAGTTCCCATTTGAAAAGGGATGCAATTGAAGAGAATCATTGCTTGATCCAGTAGCCTCCCTTTGATGTCCATAACTTTTCAGCGTTCTGGCTACGCCATTGAGCGGAGGACCAGTGTATTGATGCCATCACCGATTTCGTGTTCACAAATTTCGTGTTGCTAGCTCCGTTTCTTGCATGTTTGCAAGCAAACAAAGAAAGAAAAGATACAAAACATATGTGCGGCGACGCGAAAATGCTGACTTTGCTGCATGCGAACAACAAATATCGCAGACCAGTCTGCGTGTCCGTGCAGATTAGACTGGATGTCCGACAAGTCTCATTTATTGTTTGCTAATACCAAAACATGAAATAAGCAAAATTTCACTATGTAAGGACAGAATATTTGCTTTCAGGTTACTGCATTTGTAATTCCCTTTAATTTGATATGCAACATGACCATGCTGAAAAAGTAGACTTTTGACCTATTGACCCCACCCCAGGGTCAAGGGGAATCTATGGGTTAACATTTGCTACCATGTTGCTAGCATGCGCTATCTTCTTTAATTTGATATGTCCATATTCCAAATAACTTGAATTTTGACCTCTGTCCAACCCCTTAAGTTCACCCAGGGGGGGTGGGGGCGTTGGAAGGGGACAGGCTTTAAAAGTAAAATCCTGTTTGATGTGTTTCATACTTCGGTATCTCTGTTTGCATTTGAATTTCAGTTATAAGAAAGAGAACTGACTGAATTATTGCGAACTTTAGCATGATAGATACATGTATTTGACACTCTCTGTATTTTTAAGGACCTTTGGGAAAATACGCAGTAGCGGCCCGATATACCAGGTAGCGCGGCAGCGGCCACGTTTTTATTTGCGCGGGCCTATACGTCGTGGCGACGGTGCCTATCTAACATGTAAGATGCGTGAACATATGTTAACTCTAAACGTATGTAAGAAAAAAAGCAACGATCAGGAATCGATACAATCAAGCTTCACATTTGACACAGGACAAAACACTTAATATAAGTAACAAAAATGTTCCAGTGCGTATAGAACGCACTTTGTATATATATATATGTCTAACGCCTGCATATGGTGAAATTTTATGCATCTGCAAAATTCGCCGTAGATACCAAAAACGATTTAAAGTTCATTTTTCATTTTTCAGTGTGGAATTGGCGTCTATCAAAAAATGAATGAAGGTATTTTTATGCACTCAGCTGGTCACAGAAAAATCATAAACAATATCAAACGCTTTGTAAGGATTTTACTGAAATTGCCAACGAAAAAATCTCGCGAAAACACTCATCCAAAATTTCAAAAGAAAAAATCTTTCCTTTATGAGCAGTTCCTAATAGAATGGAAAATCATTTTTACAACATTAATTGACCTCCCTTGAATGTTACTATTTTTATTACGCACGTGCGTAACCTTCGTAATGGGTGCTACGCTAATGCTCCGCTGAAGCATGGATGAAAAAGCACCTTATATGCCAGTATTTCGCAGTTGCTTATGATAATCACTGTTTTCGTATATATAAAAAAAGGTTTCACATTTACCGTCGCAACTAGATATACAAATGTATTTGTTTTGAAATTCACATTTACCGTTAAACGTTTTCACATTTACGGGGCCTTATTACATTTTGTGTTAAAAGTTTTCACATTTATCGGGCCTTATTACATTTTCACATTTAGGGGTGCGACAATGTCTAATTGTGTGCTTGTCACTTTCCCATGTGGTTTCATGAGTCAAGGGAACTTGATTGTATCGATTCCTAATCTTTGCCCTCTTTCTTACTTTAAACCATTCTGTGTTGCACATGTACGTTTTCACTTGCGCTGTTTTTTTACTTTTGTATCAGATATCATGTTTTACTTTATTTGTATCTTAAGGGTACACGTAAGTCAATTAAAATTCAAGGAGATGACATAGACCCATAATAAAAGAGAGTGAGCTAACTTTTCAGCAATACAATCAGCATATTAAAGAGTTTGGATCCAAATCAAGACCAATATTTGGTTAGTTCTGATCTGTTTAATCTGTTTTCAGTATATGACACTAGCATGTAAAGAGGCCTTTGTAGTTAGCACTTGCTGAAAAATGTCTTTTTTGTTTCCCAACATATATAGATTGAGACTAGTAGAATGGGATTTTACGTCCGTCTTTCTGTCCGTTCGTTGTTTCATAGATACAATGGAAGCGGGTCAAGGTATCCCTCGAGTCAACTCGTCACCTAGGTCAAAAATAGTAAGTGAGTATGATCAGGAAGTACTTCCTCTGTTAAACTCGCCGGGGTCAACTCGTCCCGTTTAAGTTTGCATGGGAGACGTTACATACGTCGACAGAATAGCATGTAGACAAACTTTTGCGAATAAAAATGGTACACTATTGAGTGAACACTGTTCAGATGAACCTGCGTTTCTTAATACAGGCTAGTTTAACAATTCAACAGTTCTTCCCAAAGATATCTATAATTTTCCAAGACTCCAGAGGAGTACCTTACTTTCCAGGGGGTCCCGCTTATTGCATATAAGAACCCAACTAACGTGATTTTTCAGAGGGTGGGTTGGTCCTCCCCACTGGATCCGCGCATGAGTACTCACTCTTTAGTTCAACTCTTATCAAACTTTTCAGATGTTTTTCTTTTTTCATGATGTACATGTCTTATTTTTGACATTATTGTTAAATTATTTTCTCTCTCGCTTTTTTATGAACTTGTGATCCAATTTCAGGTTTATATTTGCATTTTAATACCATTTTGATGTTTGAAACTGTTGGGCAGTTTGTCCTGAGTGTTACAATGACGTGACGTCATTTACATTTTCAATGACGCAATGAATTGACAGCCGATGGAAAGCAAATAAGGGTGCACAGATCAGGAATCGATACAATTAAGAACCACACCTGACAGCCTATGGAAGTCAAGGAACCGCTTGTTTTGATTTCGCTTCCACATGTTTTAACAAATTAATTTTAGAACTTAAAACATAAAGAGTTAAAAATAATCTTTACTTTACGAGATATTGCAGTAATGATGTGACTTTTTTCATGCGTTCTGATCCGTCGAAAATGGAAATGAAAAGTTTGTGGGAGCGGTTTCCGATAGGGAAAAATCGCAACAGATCTTCTAGAATAAGGTTTGTTTTATTTCTAACAAGTGGCGATGGAAGCATTGCTCTGAGTGTTCAATTTAGCAAGATAGCATTTTGTATTCAGTACGGAATTACACCGGAAACAATCTACAGGCTACAGTAGCTCTGTCGGATGTTGTTTTGACGGTCGATAATGTAGGGCCTTGTATGTAGACGTGGTGGGGTAAGTCACTTAAAAATATGGTATTATCGTACAAGTTACCAACACTCGTTGGTTGGTTGCTATAAAAGAAGATTCAAATATGCATATCCTTTATTTTGGTTGCCTACTAAGCCATCCATGGATGTTTGTCTAGTCCTTTAATGTTTCCTAGCAAATAAATTGAGAATGATCAGGAAATACCACAATCACAAGCTGCAGACAAACCCATGGCAACGTGACGAAGAGCCACATAACAATCACAAGACACTAGGAAAACCAAAAACGCAGATCCAGGGAATGTGAGGTCTATCCCGGCCCAGTCCCGTACTGTCGTGGAGATTGATCATGAACTAATTTCTACAGTCATTCTCCTCCCTTCCGCTTATTCGAGAAGGGTTGTTGCCAGTTACAAGCGTAAGAATGTGACGAAGTACTGGTTACATGTAACCGCTTGATCCAGCTTGTCCAGGAAAAAAGTGTCTTTATGTTGACTGACCTTCCCAACATGACCATAGCTGTTGACTGGGACGTAAAGCAGAACATTAAACCATAAACCAAACATCAATTTGTGAAAGTGATTATCGGAAACAACGCTTGATGCTCACATTGAAAAAAGGAGAAAATATATATTGTAAGGGGGTAAATATATGTCATATATTTCACAAATATCTACTCTAGGCTTCAAAACTGTGGTGACTTTTGTGATAAGAAGTGGCTTTGTTGTAATTCACGGAACTATGTCGGTTATGTTGGTGTACTTTTGATAGCAGACCTGTCTTTGCATTTTATATGTATATTTGAAAAACTAAGATTGTTTGCTTTCTGTAAATGTAAAATGAGTTTTAGAGATAAATAAATTTACTTTGTAGTTTCACTTGTGTTTGATTTTTAATAAAGACATAGTACAACAAGTATTCACACAGATAGAACCAACCTCTAAACTCAAAATAAGCTATCAAATGCAACGTTTTAAAGTAAACATTGTTGAATAAAAACTATTTACAAAACATGATCCTTTACTAGATGTCCCCCGCCCCTTTGAACTATAGGCCTACTTATGTTGCATGAATTATTACTAGACGAGATTCTGCTATAATGGTGTTAATATCAGTCAATTCAGTAAAATTAAGCATGTGCATATTGGTCAATTACCTTATTATACTGTTCATGTGCAGGCTTTTCAGCAACTCGTTTAGTAACGGACGATTTGTATTTTAACCCTCAAACGGCAATCACAGCAAAAGTCATCTATTTTGTCGTCTGTTGAAGCGTATGTTGCGTCACTTGGTCAAACATTGTAGGCACAGATTAGTTGCGCTTGTAGAAGCAGTGTGGTAAGTAACCATACTGTTTGCTTCCAAATGTTCAGGTTGTATAGTATTCAACAAATTTAGCAATTATATCGTCGGTCAGGATAAAGTAAAAACCTTGTACCTCTGATTTTTACCAAAACCACTTTTTGTCAACGCGGGAATACATGTACCAAACGCATGACGCACATTCTGTCAAAGTCTCGTAGCTCTAGACCAATTAGAACCCCCTTAAAAAGCTTCAATAATGCTTCAAAATATCGTACCGTATCTATAAAAAAATTGCATTCTTTTGGTGCTCATTTTACCGAGATAAGAGGCTTTGCCATGACAAAAACTGCTCAAAATGTCGTAACTGGATGGTTTATATGAAAAAATGGTCAAAATGACGTAACTCAAGTGAAACTCTTCATAATGACCGTGATCTCTTTATTAGAAGTTCAAAACACCAATAACAGTGAATTTGGATGTTACTAAATGTTATCCTGTCTGACTTTCTAGGACACTCCTAGAAAAGTGATTCATTTTTTGTCTCTCCTGAAAAATGTGAAAATCAAAGATAAGAGTTTTTGACTCCCGACCGACCAAATGTAATTAAAGTAAGCAAGAGGGCAAAAATCAGGAATAGATACAATCAAGCACCACACCTGACCCAAGATATCAATGGGAAAGTGACATCTTCACAATTAGACATCACAAACGAGAGCCAAGAAATATGCCCTTTCCCAGCAGGTGACCACAAGGCATCAACAGACATACGTGCATGAAAGCATAAAACAAAAGTCAGAAAAAACATAAATGATCCACAAAAGAAGCACCGCCTTGGAACGGTCAGTAAAAATATTTTACTGGAGGGCTTAAACCAGTTTAACGGTGCACCAACCTCACCCTTAGTTCAGATGTGGATCAAGACACATAGATAAAGACTTCCGTTCTGAGGCAGTGGTTCTGTTGTTGTTGATTTATTGTTTTATGTATCTCCAATGTTTGTAGGGGTTCTGTGTTGGTCATTGTTTTGTTATGCATTACTTTGTAACCCTTCCAGTTTTGCAATCATCTTGAAGAGGAAGAGAAAGCTGGTTGCTTTGCTTTTATTGTCTTTCGGATGTCTCGTTACTGTTAAAGTCCTGTGGCTCTTCCTCACTGTGCCGTGGGTTAGTCTGCAGTTTGTGAGTGTGGTATTTCTTGATCATACTTGCCTCTTAGCAGAAAACATTTTGCAGACGTTTAAGACGTCGCGTCTAGTAGTGATATAACACCAAGCAATAAAATCAGTAAACCATTTGTGGTTTATAGATTCGTAACGTAAGGTACTGCCGCTCATTTTAACTTTGCGTAAAAATGACAAATCGGCGTTTTCATGCCAAAACATGTTACTTTTGTTAGTATTTTAATGTCATATGATAAATAGAATCTAACAATTTATGTAGTTGTATATAGATTGTTTATTGTTGCTCCCATTCTCTGTGGGGGTTGGTGTTTGTTCAAGTGTTCTATCTAGACTTACAACCATTTTTCTGGCGAGGAGAGAGCTGATTGCTTCACTTCACATATAATTGTTTTCTTCGTTTCATGTGGTTGTTAGGGTTCGGTGTCTCTTTCTGTAGTTTGTGTTTGTGGTTAATCCTGGTCATATTCACTTACTTAGCGTATGAAGAGGCCAATTCTTTCAACTTGCAGTCAGTGGATTCACCTAAATGTTAGCTAGAACTGTGATGCATAAAAATTGGGTTTTAAGTTGGGTAATATGCAGATGAAGCTGCTAGTATACACGTGATTTTCGAAATGCAATATGTAGAATTTGAGTATGATCATGGAATACCACAATCACACAAAGACGTTTGGCCTCTTGACTCTCGTTTGTGGTGTCTAACTATGAGTTTGTCACTTTCCCATTGGTATCTTGGGTCAGGTGTGGTGCTTGATTGTATCGATTCCTGATCTGTGCACCCTTACTTACTTTTACTCAATGCCCCTTTAAACTGCCCCAGAGGTAAGTGCCACATGGTGAGTATGATCAGTAAATACCACAGTCACATATGTACTGCAGACCAACCCACAGCACCGTAAGGAAGATCCACAGAACATTTATAGTAACAATACATCTATAAGACAATAGTAGCAAAGCAGCCAGCTTTCTCTTCCTCTTCAAGATGATTGCTAATCTAAAATGGACACAAACTAATGCATAAAAACAAAGACAAACACAGAACTCCCACAAACAATGGGAAGTACATGAAACAATAGATCAACAACAAAAGAACCACCGCCTTAGAACGGACAGTATCCTAAGCCACCGGGGTGGGGGCTTAAATGCAGTTTACTAGCGCTAAATCTTCGCCATATGTCAAATAATTGACTTGAATAGCATTTTTTCAATAACATACCATAGACAATCAATGTGCCAGATATGAACATCCTTGGTCAAAAGATGAAAGAAGACTTTGCGTTACGGACCGTAAGACCGATCTAAGGCGGTGGTTCTGTTATTGTTGATTCGTTGTTGAATGCTGCTCCCATTGTGGGATTCTGTAATTCTTCTAGGTTTTGTTGTGTGTTACTTTCCGCCAATTCTAGTTTTGCAATCGTTAATTTAATTATATTGTTTCTCCATGATGATACATTGGAATAATTAGGAATCCTCCATGCGAGCTTAACAGTTTGTATGCTTCAACATCAGCAGAATCTAGGGTGAAGATTTGGTACCAGTAAAATGTAATTAAGCCCCCCCCCCCTCTAGTGACTTTAGCTGCTGTGCGCTCTAAGGCGGTGATTCTGTTTTTTGTTGATTCGTTGTTGATTGTTACTCCCATTGTGTGATTATATAATTGTTCGATGTATTGTTGTGCCTTATTTTGTGTCCATTCTAGTTTTGCAATCATCTCGATGGGGAAAAGAGAGCTGATTGATTTGCTTTGTTTGTCTTCCTGCCTGGTGTCTCGTGATTGTTGTGTGGCTCTTCCTTACAATGCCACGGTTATATCTGCAGTTTGTGATTGTGGTAATTCCGATCATACTCACATACTATCTTGATGGGGAAGAGAGAGCTAAATGCTCTGCTTTGTTTGTCTTCCTGGTGTCTCATGATTGTTGCAGGGCACTTCCTCGCGATGCTACGGGTTGTCTGCAGTTTGTAATCGTGGTATGTCCTAATAATACTCACTTGCTATTTTGACAGATTTTAAGTATCTGTGACCTTGACCTTTGATTTCAAGGTCGTATTGGTGATCTTTGTGTGTTTGTTTTATTTCTTTACGGCTCCTTCAGCTATTTTACAGCAAGGTCGGGACCACTCCTTGCTCAAAACATGAAGGAGTTATTATAGTGAGCAAGCTGTGACTGATGGACGGTCGAATTGACGGACGGCATACAACGGAAGCAATTACAATATATCTGATTTTGTTTTCAAAGCGGGAATAAAATAACATGGACATTAAATATGAAATAGGGTATCTTTATTCGTAAAAGCAGCTGTATGAATAAGGCAAAGAAAGAGATAGAGATGGTCCAGGTGAGAGCAACAAGATATGCTTCGAACAGATGGATATTGAACACAATCAGTCCTACAGACATGCTGGAGTCCCACTCTGGGCTACACTTAAAACAAGGACAGCCAAGCCACAATGGTGTTTAAGACCATGGCCTAGTGAATATCTTAGCTGCTGACTTTGTTACCCCAGCCTCAACCCGAACAAGATCACATTATGGCAAGAAGCTGAGACAATATGCTACCTCTACGGACACAGATTCTTCCCTGGTACCATACCATTGTGGAACTCTCTCCTACCTAATTAGCTGAGGCCCCAGCTTTGGTGTACTTCAAGGCGGGGATGTCTACTTTCTCATTCTAATGCAGTTAGAGACACACTATAAGTATAACCTTGTGATGACTGGAGTTATGCTGGTGGGGCTCTTATATCCATTAGCAGTCGCCATAACCAGATAGGTCTAGTCTAAAAGGTCGAAAATGCAGTTACAACTATTTCTTCTAGATTGTGTTTCTTTCCTAGAAATGATTTCTATCTTGTCTATTTATTCTCCTTCCCAACCGCCTCTAGGACTGTTTGATCTTGCAAGAAAACTTCACTAGCTTAGGACAGTGGGAAGCCAGTTGGCAAAATAAATATAATATAGCCAAATGCCACTCTACGAGAATGACTCGGCATAAGTATCAAATACAAATAATTTTGGACTATTCACAACACAATAAACTTTGGAAAACGTTCATTCGGCAGCAACCCTTGGTATAACCATCACTGATAACATGGATTTGGAGCAGAACATTTCACCCAAAGCAACTAAGACACTTGATTTCCTTCCAGTGAATTTGACTTATGCACCTAGGAGTACTAAGGAAGTAGCACACAAAACTATGGTATGACCTAAACTAGAATATGCAGCATCCGTTTGGAGTCCTTACACGAAACTTCAGATTAATCACAGTGAGGCAGTTCAGGGGATAGCCACCCACTGGACCTGCAGGAGATGACATAACACGAGAAGTGTCGGCGAATTGCTTGAATAGCTTTTGATGCCGTAGGAATAAGTCCCCACTGCTCTTCGTTCACAAGAGTCATTGTTGATCAGTGTTTTTTTTGTTTTTTTTAAAGTCAAGTACATGACCCCTGTGCACAGTTTAAAACTATCAGGTTATCAAATAGTGCTCAATATTGTAGATATTAGACACACGTGGATGCCCTGAAAAATTTCATTTTCTCCCGAACTGTCCACATTGAAAACGTCTGCCACTTTCTGTGGTCAATATCCAGACCGCAGAGCAGTTTAGAGCACTCCGTATTTAGTCCCAAAAACACAGCTAAAAGAAAGTTTATTTTTTAAAATCTAAAAATTCGCACTCCTAAGCAGATGTACTCGTAGATAGACAGTATCATACTAGATATAGTTGTAATTACGACTTGACAGTTGTCTCTGTGGCGCAATCGGTTAGCGCGTTCGGCTGTTAACCGAAAGGTTGGTGGTTCAAGCTCACCCAGGGACGTAACTATTCTTTTGGTTTGTTGAATGTAGATTATCGATTTGGCGATTTGTCAACGGTCCTGGAATATGTTGCTGCTGAATATGGTAACTAGAATTGTCCATGAATGTGAGGCTGATTAAAACTTTCACGCTGGTAAACAAACTTTCAGGAGTACCATGTCAAAAAGCTTGGTCCAGATCAGGCTCTGATTTTGGCCCAAACTATTTGCAAGGTTATCAGCAGACGACACGAGTAGATAAGGAGTTACGGTGGGGTGAATTATATGCTTATATGAAAATTATAAAAATTATTACTATGGAGAAATAAGACAGGTCGAGTGATAAATCGTTATCTACCACAGGTTCCCTGTATACAATGTCTTAGCCAGAACGCTAAAAAAGTTATACACATCAAAAGAAGACTACTTGATCAAGCAATGATTCTCTTACATTCCTTTTCAAATGGGAACTTCTCTTAAAGGACAGAATGTGCTCCCATGGCCTTTATGAGCAGTATCTTATAGTATGGAAAATCACTTTTATCACATTAAGTGACTACGCAGTAGTATATATACTTAAACTCAAAAGATACGCAACACTTTTAAATCTTTCTTTTTTCTTCCACATGAATCACATGATGATAATTTTTAAATATATCATGTTTTCCTGCATAATGAGTAATGGTTCGCCATAAAACGGTTTTGATTACGATGTGCATTCTGACGTTATCATGACTTCAGTGTGCTTCAACAATTGGCTTCTCAAAGGAGATGCTAAATTTGATTTGAAAACAAACAGTTTCATCTGAAAGTCAAATGTGTTAATTGAAGGAAACACTTGAATGTTTGGAAATTATCGTTTATCAACATTCCCAGTCGCTACGTCGCTGCGTTTCTTTGTTAACGTCAACCTACTTTTGTTACAAACATTCATTACAGGTGCATTGTGTTCGGTCATGTCGCGATGCTTATGTCTTCTATACTATGTGCTGATGGCCATATGGTGATATTAAAAGATGGCGATTATTAATATTCGTTTGGATAAAAACGACAAATTACGTCAACATATTAAAGACGTCACGTAGATGAAATGAACGTTGGCAGAACCATAAAATTACCCGACTTGATTTTGTCTACTTTTTTTTAATATAATGATGTAAGACATTGAACTATGTGACTTTAAATATGGGGATTGCCTAAGAATTCCCTTTGTAGCTCGGCAACCTTAAGTCACAGCGTTCTTATTTTGATAATTGTACCGGACTTAGCGATCCCATTAACATTGTGTGAAATTTGTGGTCAAAACGTAGGAACTAGCAATCTTAGATACTTTTGAATTTAAGTATATAAACCATGACATGCGATTTCCAACAATGTGGTATTTTGACAAGTATATACTCAGACGAGCCTGTGCAGCCTCCTGTTAAGCTTAGAAACTCCAAATCGTGTTCGGTCAGTAGCTTAACACTCCTAGAATATTCAAGCGGCTAGCAAAGGCTCTGATCAGACTGCGCGTATGCGCAGGCTGATCTGAGGCTTTGCTGGTCGCACATACCACATTGTTAAAAATCTCATGTCGCGGCTCATATAAGCTTGGAATAATTTCATAAGAGGACGGTTTCGTGCTGTAATGTATGACACTGTTTGATTCTTGTTTTGTAAGAGGAAGTTTTCGTATGACCGTTTGCTTTTTGTTTGTTCTATTGTCAATCGTATACTTAAATCTGTGTATTTTATTAACATAAAAGGAAACAAACTCACGCTGTTTGGCATGTGTTCAAAAGAAACTATATTGATTTGATTTTTTTACCTTCTCCCCCTACAGAGAGAACTAAACATTGAAGAAGAAAGCAGTCATCAAAGGAAACTTTTAAGTGAAAGTTGTTAGACCAAAGCTCTTTTCAAACAATCTAGCCTTCACAAATTGCCCTCGTCGTAAATAACATGGCCTACTTGTATTGTATGAGTTCAAACATAGAAAAGTTGTTCAATCAAATTGATACACAAATGTTAATATTTCTTAACTTGTTTAGAATACACATGCAATTTTGGGACCTGTTTGGCGCCATATCATTTTTGTCAAGATTAGTCCTTTATTTTACTGAGACATTACTTTTATATGTAAATACATGAATTTTCTTAATGGTAGAAGGTAAGCGAGTATGATCAGAAACACCACAATCACACAGTGTAGACAAACCCACGGCAGCATGAGGAAGAGCCACAGAGCACACACAGTAAAAAGACAGCCGAAGGACAATAAAGCAAAGCATCCAGCTCTCACTTCCTCGTCAAGATGATTGCAAGTTTAGAAAGGACACCAAGTAATGCCTACCAAAAACAAAGACAAACGATGAGAGTTACATAAAATAATAAATCAATAACAACATAACCACCGCCTTAGAACGGACAACAACCTTAGCTACGGGGTGGAGCTTAAATGCATTTTAATGGCGCCAAATCATCGTTCTAGATTCTTTTTTTCATTTAGAAAAACAAACCTTGTTTAGCTGTTCTGTATAGTGGTTATGATTTTTATGCAGAATAATATTTTTTAGATGAAATCAATGATGAAAATTTAAGCTTTTTAAAAGAACCTTTAATCCATAAATAGGACTCTTAAAATATGAACTTTATATATTTAACCCGACTCTGAACACCAGGACTCTTAAAACATGTACTATTTTATATACTTAAGGAATTTGAAAACGCATCACAAAGATTAAATCCTTTATTTTGCAAACCCTGAGAATGTCAGCGAGATAATATTTATTGCATATCATAGTTTGACCAGCTTGTAGTGTGTCCATGCAAATTCACGGTTGTAAATTTACTTTGAGGTATTGAAAAAGTATCCGTTTTAATATAGGGGTTGTCGATTTTGAAGGACACAAATTCAGCTGCAAGTTAACACGCGTTGGTTTTGATTCCTGACTCGACAGATTTGCGTCATTTGCTTCTTTCACAATTGCATATTCAACATTGAACGATTCGAAATGAATTGACAGTTCGGAATGCTCAAATTACACCCCTTTAAAGATACCGACATACCCCGCCCACCCTGATTAATATAGTCTAGTTATAAAATTCAAAGTCTTGGGCCTTTCAAAGTTTCATTTTTTGTTTGTCCGGTTTTGTGGGGAGACGCTTAGCGCATATGACAGATTATGCATAAATTTCGTTTGTATCACGTGACTTTTGTATTGTTCAAGTGACGTAAACGTAATTTTAAGACGTTCTCAATCACATGACAGCAGATCTGCTGCCATGATTTACATCAAAGCGTCTTCTCCACATGGCCGTCAGTGTATGTAGTCAATATCAGTAATGAAAGCATGCATAAAGGTAACTTATCTGCTTATGGAGATGTTTCTAAAAAGGAACTATACATTGATGTTCGAATTTGACGTTTCTTTTCGAAATATTGAAGTAATCAATTACTTTTAATTAGAAAAAGTCTATAAACTCTTTTGCTGATACGGTATCTTACACGCCACAATTTAAACATAAAAATAATCAAAAAAACTTCATTTAAGGTAGTGCGGGACCCATGTCAAAAGATAACCTTACTTTTACTTAAAAGTAAGAGTGTAAGAGTTACCGTTCCTGAATATTGTTTTTAAAAGAGAATACTTATTTGTAAGACGGTAGATATTATTCTCCCCTGACAACTATTTGATGCTTGAAACGTAATTCTGTAAGTATTTTGCTTTCACAAAAAGAAGGAATGCAAGTATTAGCTTTTAAAAACATCACCCAGAGTATGAAGTCATTCAGTATTTTGATGGTTAAAAGTTGCGGACTGTATAAATATACATACTATATACATGTCTCGGTTGCTATTTCTGCATGCTGCCACTAACCTAAGACCCACCCCTACCTCAAAAGGGGGGGGGGGGGGTTGTAGACGTGCACATGCCTTGTATGTGACATTCTCATGTTTTAGGTCCCATGGAGGTACATGGTCACTAATGTTTTATGGAGAAATGACGTAACTATGTCAATTACCTTATCACACCGGATAGGCAGCAATTAAAAACAGTCTAAACAATCGATGAATGCTGATAACAAATTGCTAGAAACAGTGTTTGTGATTGCCATTTGTTGCCTATCGGACTACAAACAACAATCCAAAATTCTGTTACTTACAATATTTAACTACGTTCGTCGATAGCATTAACGTTTTCGATTGCCGCCTATCTAGTGTGTTTTTGATAAACTGAAGACGTAGCCAAAACAATTTGATACAAGGGCTAGTAGTTATTTTATGTTTCTGTTGAAAAAATTATTTTGTTTCGTTGCATGTTTCATGATGATAAAATGGACATTTCTGCATACATTTTAATAAAATTAATTGGAACTGCATGTGCCTGAACCGAAGATATATGACAATATAACATTCTTTTCTGTATATTAACGGTTGGCAAGCATGGTCAAGATGCGCGGATCCAGGAATTTTCATCAGGGGGGGAGGGCCCAGGTCAGTCTGACAAAAAAGCTCTGACAACAGTAGAGAGCATGATCAGACATTGCAGTCTGTGGCGTCTGATCTTGGTCTTTACTATTTTTCTATGTCCCACAAAAAGAAAGCTATGCTAAGATGGGTTAATAATTTTGTTGCTTATGTTACTCACATCAATTGTATAGTTTCTTCATCAAACTGGATAAGGATTGGATATAGAGCCGTTTAAACCGTATGAATAGGCATGGCGTTTGTCATATGTGGGACAAAAACCGTTATGATTGGAACAGTTTTTTGCTATGGCAAGGATTAACGTCTGCTTTAATGTTTCATTTCTCGATTGCAACCAATATTGTATATAAAAAAGGTAATTTTAGTAATTAAGTGTTAGTTTTTCCCCTAATAATAGTTATCAATATAGTTTTGTAGTCAATAGCTGACAAGCTTTAATTGCATGTATTTTGGTGGCTTACACAACGGGTGATACAGTGCTTTGATTGCATTAAATATTGTATTTAGCAGAAAGTAACATATATAACCGTGATAACATGTGCCAAAACTAGTTCAAAATCATATTGCTAGTCATTTTCTTTCGATTAAAAGATAATATTGATACGTAAAAATGAGAAATAACTGGATTTTAGCATTATAGGAATTCCTTTTATTTTAGGGTAACGTAGTGAATTTGGCTATTGTAGGGTAACGCCTAATCAGCTAAAAAGCTTACGCACTTCATTATGTGGCTAATGTAATTTGGTTTTAGAAAATTACAACATACAAATGTCATTTTCTGGAGGTCGTTTGGAAGCCCATAGTCTAATGATATTACTGCATTAAATAGTAATACATTTGAAAGTAAGTAACGTATATAACTGTAATATCATGTGAAATAATGGTTATAACGCATACTGACTGTTTGCTGCATTTCATTTAATTATTTCAAGGGTATCGTCATGTCCATATATAAGAATTTAGAATAGGTCACAGATACAATATATTGCAGCAGAAAATGTATACTGAAAATTGTGTAATACACGCATTCCTGAATTGCCATTTCAGGTGGTATGTTCTTTCTTTGATTTGTAGCAAATGTAAAATATTACAAACATACTATAAGAACAATGTTTAAATTTGATTATAAATATGCTATTTTACTTGATAAATTAATAAATGGGGAAGATTTCATTTTCTTTTTGAATTTTGATATATTATATTCAGGGGGTGGGGTAAATCACCCCTTCCGTAGGGCATTTTCATGCTTTACTGTCGTATGTCATTGCAAACATGTAATGTATCAATTTAAAGCGAAATACGCTGAATAGGAAGCAATGGGTGAACATGAGGCGTGTTCTCCTCTCAATTTACCTAAACCTCATTTAGCGTAGGGTACGCTCAAGAATGACGTCCTACAACAAAACTGCTACCACAATTTGACTGTACGACGTACCTAGGAGTATTGCAGAAGACCTCAGGATTGCATTTCTGCAGTCAAACCTTTTCTGGCAGCTTAGTTGTGCCAAGTCAAAAACTAAGCCCCCTACAGAAATCAGCGCCTGTACTAGTAGTTGTGTTTGTTTGGGTAAATCGCAGTACTTTTATACTGAGTTGAGTAGAATGTCAAGATTTAAGATGGTCACAAACAAATGTGATGAATGTGTCATTTTTTACCAAAAATTTGAACAGGTGTGTGCAATCGAGCTCAAGTTTTGCTAAAGAGTTCTCGTACGATTGGGGAAACTTATCAATACCTAAATAACGTGTATTACGCTGATATGTATAAGAAAAAAAAACACTTTCCCCAGTTGCGTTTTTATAATTGTTTAAGTGTATCTGCAGCAAACTATTTTTAGATGCATTTTTGCAGGCGTATTTAAATGTTCAATCAGAGTAAAAGAGAGACAAATCTCCACGCAAGTGTGTGACCTTACTACTCAATTCCTTCAATTTGGATGCTTTAAATGTGTGTTGCGTGAATGCCATAGCTCTTTAAACTGTAAACACAATACGTTTCCCAAAATAGAAACCCAAACAAAAATAACAAATACAACGATATTTTGTCAACTACTTTGATCATTTGGTCTAGATAAACATCATTCAAATAGTGGTACTTCAATTGAATGCTACGTGCTCGCGTGATCGTTTTATAACGTTACCAGCATAAATAACCTGGAATCATTACATTTGACTTTAAAAGACGCAACCCCCAGTGTAGTTAAGAGGTGATTTTATTTTAACTTCATGCTATAATTTAATATATCTTATATGTGCGTTCATTAAAATCTGACTAAAACACGGTAAGTATAGTAGCAGACGTTCTGCATACAAAATTTAATTGCAACATTCTATTCGCCATGCGATTAATTAAAGCTAAAATTCGTCCTCCTGTATTATTGAACTCATTTGACTTGTTGGAGTTTCGATAAAGAGTTCTCTATCTGACAGTCAACAAAAGGTGGCTCATCCATGTGCATCTTCTGCCTGGAACTACATAAGAGCCAGTGTGTCCCAGGGATCTATTCTGGGGCCTCATCTATTTATTATTTTAATAAATGACATAGTAAATGACATTGACTATAACAAACGTTTATTTGCGCGTGACACCATTATAGAAAATGCTCCATATGCAGCCATTTGCTTAAATTTAGATCAAGACTCGATAGTTGGCCACTTTGCCAGTTACTTTCAACCCATCTAAAACAGAAGACTTCTTACTCTAAAGAAAATTAAATACTATACTGTAAAGAAAATTAGCTGACACTTTCTCTGTTTCTTTATCAAAAAATATTCATTCGAATTGCCTCGTGCTTCTTAGAACTGTCTAATTCAGATATAAACACTCAAATGTGACCGAGCAAACGTAGTACAAAATCAAACAGAACAAGAAGGGGCCAGCGAACCCACCAGGATCAGTGTCGATTACCGCCCGCCAGGACCACATGGGTAAAAGGGGAATCGGAGGTCCATGTGCCCAACGGCAGCAAAGGCAAAGACAGGATGTCCCCCACTACTCACTGGCAAAGGGAAGGGGAAAAAGACCTAAAATCGTAATATACTCATTTCCATGGAACATCCCAAGGAAGCAGAAACAAACATTGTCTGCCAAAGGTTTGAATTGGTAAGGAGACAAGAATTCCTTAAATTTAGATAAAATGCAGAGACCTAATAAGGAACAAGATACGTTTTACGGATAGCATACACACCTGCAAAGCTAACAGCGTTACAATACATGTACAACACCCACCATTTTATATGTAGAATATACATATCCAGGAAGTAAAGTCCCACACCCTTGTCTAGTGCTTGTAGTAGGCATCAACACATAAGCTATATCAAACATAAGGTATGGCTTTGATAAGAATTAATATTATGAGGAAATCTTAATTTTAACTAGATAGAAAATCATTAGAAACAATTTACATAACCTTCATAAGACTAGTTCTACAATACGGGGCTAACATTAAGGCTAACTGCAAGTAAGAAGATAAAAATGAACTTGACAAAATTCATAGAGAAGCTGTCAGAATAGCCAATGGAGCCATCAAACTGGTCTCGATTGATAATCTACAAAAAAAAACATTTGCTAGGAATTTCTACAGAAACGACGCTACGACCAAAAATTAAATTTGTTCTTCAAAATGTGTGGATTAAAACAACTTACCAGTTGAAGCCAAACAAGCCAACACACCAGTAGCATTCAAATATTTCTTAACGAAAGGAAACAAGCACACCCCAAAATGCTACTATTACTGAAAAAGAAACACTCAAGTGCATCACTACCGTCAACGAACAAACTGCTATTCTCCGAATCTTGGCCTTTTTTATAAAATGGTGAGAATATTATCGATACACCCATTTGCAGCTGTGGCACTATTGAAGATACACAGTATTACTTAATTCCATTGCAGATCCGTTTAACATCAATTCACTTTAGTTATTCATGAAATAAGACAACTTTGGATATTCAATTATATTCTATCACAAGAAATATACCAAAACATTTTTAATATGCTCATTGGTATATTTTAGCAACACCACGCTTCTATGAGCTATCATTTAACTGTGTATTGTAAATATTGCCATATCATGTGACGATAGAAGGTCTGGAAACAGAATGTCTTACGACGTTGTCCATAAGTCTGCAACGCTCCTATCCCTACATCATTTATAAAAAAGCAGTACAATCTAAATTATTTTCATAATATTTTTTCTTTGTTTATTATGTTTCCAAGATGTTTTTTAATCTAGTTTTCTTCATGTTTATAGCATCATATTGTATATTTGACTCGACATATCTAGACATAATATCGCCATCGTACTAAAGGGACGAGATGGGAGATTTACTTTGGCAGTGTTCTTGCTGATGTGTGAGTATTAATTTGTATTATGATATCAACAACATAATCTTAGTATGGAAATTTTTTGACTGGCTGGTAAAATATATACATGTAAGCCAAACCTGGTCCCCTAGGCTGGTGTCGAATTAGCGATGGTGATTCTGTTGTTATTGAATATTTGAATTTGTGGCATCCATTGTATATTCGGGTTATGTGTTTGGTACTTGTGTCCTTCCTAGTTTCAATGAACAGAGATAGATAATACTAGGTGAGTGTCTTATGATATCAAAGTTACCAGACAAGGCTTCGAAAACTTTTGTTGACATCGGGAGGCATGCTGAGATATAGATAACACTAGGTGAGTGTCTTATGATATCAAAGTTACCAGACAAGGCTTCGAGAACGTTTGTTGACATCGGGTCGCATGCTGAGAGATAGAGAATACTAGGCGAGTGTCTTATGATATCAAAGTTACCAGACAAGAATACTAGGTGAGTGTCTTATGATATCAAAGTAACCAGACAAGGCTTCGAGAACGTTTGTTGACATCGGGAGGCATGCTGAGATATAGATGATACTAGGTGAGTGTCTTATGATATCAAAGTTACCAGACAAGGCTTCGAGAACGTTTGTTGACATCGGGTCGCATGCTGAGAGATATAGAATACTAGGTGAGTGTCTTATTACATCAAAGTTACCATACAAGGCTTCGAGAACGTTTGTTGACATCGGGAGGCATGCTGAGAGATAGAGAATACTAGGTGAGTGTCTTTTGATATCAAAGTTACCAGACAAGGCTTCGAGAACGTTTGTTGACATCAGGTCGCATGCTGATTGATAGAGAAAACTAGGTGAGTGTCTTATGATATCAAAGTTACCATACAAGGCTTCGAGAACGTTTGTTGACATCAGGTTGCATGCTGAGAGATAGAGAATACTAGGTGAGTGTCTTATGATATCAAAGTTACCAGACAAGGCTTCGAGAACTTTTGTTGATATCAGGTCGCATGCTGAGAGATAGAGAATACTAGATGAGTGTCTTATGATATCAAAGTTACCATACAAGGCTTCGAGAACGTTTGTTGACATCGGGAGGCATGCTGAGATAAAGATGATACTAGGTGAGTGTCTTATGATATCAAAGTTACCAGACAAGGCTTCGTGAACGTTTGTTGACATCGGGTCGCATGCTGAGAGATAGAGAATACTAGATGAGTGTCTTATGATATCAAAGTTACCATACAAGGCTTTGAGAACGTTTGTTGACATCGGGAGGCATGCTGAGATATATAGAATACTAGGTGAGTGTCTTTTGATATCAAGTTTACCAGTCAAGGCTTCAAGACCATTTGTTGACATCGCGAGGCATGTTGAGATATAGAGAATACTAGGTGAGTGTCTTTTGATATCAAGTTTACCATGCAAGGCTTCGAGAACGTTTGTTGACATCGGGAGGCATGCTGCGATATAGAGAACACTAGGTGAGAGTCTTATGATATCAAAGTTACCAGACAAGGCTTCGAGAACGTTTGTTGACATCAGGAGGCATGTTGAGATATAGAGAATACTAGGTGAGAGTCTTTTGACATCAAGTTTACCATGCAATGCTTCAAGAACGTTTGTTGACATCAGGAGGCATGCTGAGATATATTGAATACTAGGTGAGTGTCTTTGGATATCAAGTTTACCAGTCATGGCTTCGAGAACGTTTGTTGACATCGCGAGGCATGCTGAGATATAGATAATACTAGGTGAGTGTCTTTTGATATCAAGTTTACCAGGCAAGGCTTCGAGAACGTTTGCTGACATCGCGAGGCATGCTGAGATATGCTGAGATATAGAGAATACTAGGTGAGTATCTTTTGATATCAAGTTTACCAGGCAAGGCTTCGAGAACGTTTGTTGACATCCCGAGACACGCTGAGATATAGAGGATACTAGGTGAGTGTCTTTTGATATCAAAGTTACCAGGCAAGGCTTCGAGAACGTTTGTTGACATCGCGAGACACGCTGAGATATAGAGAATACTAGGTGAGTGTCTTTTGATATCAAAGTTACCAGACAAGACTTCAAAACGTTTTGTTGACATCGCGAGGCGTCTTCGAGGCCAAGCCAGGTAAACTTTATACCAAAAGACGCGAGCCTGGTATTCTATTTATCAGCTTACCACGATGTATTTCTCTTCAAACTAGCGAATATGACATAATGATCGATTTTTTGTCGATTCAGCGTCATTGGCGACTTAATTCAAAAGGTACAGCGTCATCATGACGTGGCGTGAGACACCTGGCGCATGGCGTGAGATAGACAACTTTTATCAGGCAACATGCAACGCTGCAGTTAATATGAGGGGTGACTGATAAAGCTGATTACTTTACTTCCAATGAGTATCCAGCAAAAGGTTATATCTGCGCCAATTAAAGAAGCAGAACAGCCTGTTGCCATAGATTTAGCATGTTCCTGTATTAATGTCGCATAGATTATGTGGGCTATTCTTCGTATGCATGACACTTCCTGAATAAGATTTGTTGCTTTGTTTTATTGCAGGCAGAGGTAAGATAATCAGGAAGATGGTTGTGCTACACTTTATTTGTTGTGTCCTATTCGCAACAAGAGTGCTTTCTGATATACGAGGTACACATTGTATTTATTAAAAAAGCATGTAAACATTCCAAAGATTATCTTAATTATACGTTTTGCTGATTAACTAACTGAGCCAGTTCACTAGATTGGGATTAGTATAACATGGGTATGCGTAAAGTCACCCTTCAACGTCCATATACAGCTACCTTGCAGGGATAGAGGTCTTTAGTTCGGTCTAAGCCTTTTTTCCACTTCCATTTGCTGTGTGAGAGTATCGAGTGAGCATATCACATGCTCAATTTCACCTTAGCCCATGCGATAAGTACCAAGAACCTAATTTATTTTTAAGATGATTTTAATTTGCAATAATAAATTTCCCATTTCTTGATGGAGATGTTCCTCGCTCCTCTTCCTATTGTGTATATATTTTGGAACTTATTCGTGTTGCGAGATTTTTTCTAATGTTGATGACTTCAACAACAGAAACCTATTTTTGATCGTTAAGTTATTAAAACAAGGTTATAGATATCATAAAATTCGAAAAGCCTTTTCTTAATCCTACCACAGACACTCAGAGTAAATTGTTAAATACAATATTGGTTTAAAACTGTTTTGCAGCAGGGTATATCAGAACCTATATTTTATGGTGATTTAGTTTATAAATTCAAAAGACTTGTTGAAAACCCTAATTTCAGTGATCAATTCAAAACGATTATCAAACGTTGTGAAAAGTTCGGATATAACTTGGATATCATACAACAGTCTGCATGCCTGGTTGTAAACCCAATCACGGGTTATAGCCATGGTTTCCTCTTTAATTGCTTGAGGGTTTTCTTTAGCTCTGACTGTCTGTTGGTCATGAGTTTTTCTCTTTTCATCATAGTGCTTAATTTGATTATATTGTTTCTCTATGAGGATACGTTACAATAGTTTGGAATCCTCCGTGCGAGCTTAACATTTATTGTGTTTCAACAACAGCAGAATCTAGTGTGAATGTTTGGTACCAGTAAAATGCATTTAAGTCCCCCCTCAGTGGTTTCGGCTGCTGTCCGTTCTAAGGCGGTGGTTCTATTGTTGTTGCTGTTTTGTTGTTGATTGCGTGTGGTGTGGTTATTGGTGTTAATTCTAGCTTAGCAATCATCTTGCTGAGAAAAGGAGAGCTGTTAACTTTGATTTAATTTAGGTTTGTGTTCTAGGTATATTCTTTACGGTGTTATTGGCTGGTCTATCATATTTAATTGCGGCACTTTGTAGTCATACATGCACTCACTTCCGTTGTTGTAATGAACCACGTTTATCTTTTCCATTGTTGCTAGAGCCTTTTAACGCTTGATCAAAATATCAAATAGGTGCGCTATGATGCGAAGCTATTTTGTTGCTATTTTCTGATTTTGGTTATATATTTCTAAAGGATCCGTATTTCCAGATTTTAAAACATCACAACAGTTGTTTTTGTGTAGTGTGGTATTGGTAAAATATCTTGCCGTAAAACAATATAGTGATCATGTTTTCATATGCTGGTACATTGTACCATAACTTCTATTATTGGGTTCTGGCAGATAACAGACCGGCATTTAAGTCGTTAATGAAATCTAGACTGCTGTTTTCCTTATTTCGTACGTTATTTCCTTTCATAAAGTATCCATTTTCCAGATTATTTCAGGAACGTTCGCGTTTTAACAAGGAATTCAAAAACCCTTTTAAATTTTGATCTGGTAGCCATTTATTCAACCAAATAGAAATATGAGAGTAATTGTTGTAGAGGGAAATATGGGAGACGCTTTAATTTGTGGTTTTATTTTGAATCTGGATAAAGCTGCTCAATTATATGGGAGATTTTGTTATTATGTTAATTTTCTTTTTTGTATTTCTTATACTCCATACGGTTTTATTGCTTCTCGCAGAATAGCGTGATATTTTAGGAAGTAGGTAAACTAATTAACCAATTTAAGCCTTGTGTCCTGTTTGTGTGTCATATGCAAACTTTGCAAACCAATATCCGACGCTACATTCGCAGAGAACGCTTCGTCTTATGAAGGAATCCACTGTTTCTTACTGAATATAGAGGATCTTACAAGAGTTATCATTTCATATGATATTTATTAAACGAGCCTTAGGCGAGTTTAATAAGTTTCATATGTAATGTTCATGAGTGTAAGACTCTGTTTATCATTTGACCATCTAAACGCCATTTTATCACCTCTAAAGTATGTTTATTTCCGTGAAAATTTGCATTGTTGTAACGGACGTCGTCATGACGCTATTTGTTCCCGCAGAAAGTGTTATGTAGCGTGTGCTCATAGCATTATTTATGATGTTATACACAGGATAACTGTAACGTCATATGATAAACCCTATTGAAAAGCAAGCTCATATGGTCAGGCAGTAACACACAACAGACAAACCCACGGCACCATGAAGAAAAGGCAAAACACAAAAAACAGCAACATAACATCCAGAAGCCAATACACGTCAGGGAACCAGACCAATCTTCCCAAACAGCACGGAATCAACCAAACACAAGGCTCCTATAAACAATGGGTCCAACAATATATATTGAAAAATCAGCAGCAGAACCAACGCTTTTGAATGGACAGGAACCGAAGTCATCAGACTAAAATTCAAATGAAAATATAAAGTGTTACTCAACAGCCCATATAATGGAAATTGACTGGTCCATACGATAATCTTGAATGGGAAATTCCATTCGGCTTAAAATGGCTGAAATTGATTCCACGTGTGCAGTATGTCTTTCTTAGTTAAGCTGGAAGAGAATATTAAAATTCTTTGACTTTATTACATTTGAGAAAATAATTTTCAAATAAAATACTTGGTATCTGATAGAACTACCAATATGCAATTCAGCAAAATGCTAAATGAAATTTACGAGTCACTGGTTACGATACAGTACCACGCCAAGGGTATCCACACTCTTTAACCAAAGTTCTCAAGCAAAAACTTTTGCTGAAACCTTTATCTGATCATTACTTATTTTCTAATTCTGAACAAAATCAAGGTTTCACTCCCATTTATCAGTCATTGCACTTAATAACGCGCCAATGTCTGAAGAATGCACAAATAAGGCATACCTGAGCCAATATGACATTAAATTGGCAGTAAGACACGCCATTCTTTTGACTGGGGCCAGCAGTGATTTTGAAGCCAGTCATTATGGAATACAAAATAATATAAAATTGGTGTTAATCATTTTTGAATGTTTTTTTGACATTTCAGTACAGAGGGTTGAACCATTTGGACTTGTATTGTGTTTTAACAGGTGGCAAATTATAACCATTGAAGCTAAGCTTGTAACAACCAATTTTGATTGCAGATATCTGGAACTAAAAAATGATGCATGCACTATTAGTTAGTATTCATTCCATTGATTTTTAGAAGATGGAGCTAAATGTAAATATACTTCATTTGTTTTTCTGAGTAAACCTTAGGCAATTTTAACCGTAAGAAATAGTGAAAAAATAGTAATTGGACATCAGCTGACTCAGTTTTGTTGGCTATGGTGATGTTAATTAAATGAAAGTGTAACATTTCTCACGACACCAGCACAAGCTAGAGAGTTATTTTGCTTATCATCAGAACCCAATATCCAAAAATGGCCAGATATTTAAAAATACTAAAATAGTAAGTGAGTATGATCAGAAAATACCCCTATCACAAACTGCAGACAACTCTTTGGCACCGCGAGGACGAGCCACACAACAATCACGAGACACCAGGAAGAAAAATAAAGCAAAGCAACCAGCGACCTCTTCCCTATCTAAATCGCAAAACTAGAATGAGCACAAAGTAACGCACAACAAAACATAGAGCAATTACAGAATCCCACAATGGGAGCAATTATCAACAACGAATTAACAACAACAGTAAAAAAAAACAATAAACCATGACAGACGACGGACATAGAGACATCCGAAAATTACGAGTTCAAGATTGAAAAAACCCGGTGCTGCAGTGTAAAAGTAAGTAAGGATGCAAAGTTCAGGAATCGATACTATCAAGTACCACACCTGACCCAGGATACCAATGGGAAAGTAACAAACTCACAGTAAGATACCACAAACAAGAGCCAAGAGTTCGCGTACAAAGGCATAGCAAACACAAGACAGAAAAAAACGTAAAGGATCCACAAAGGAAATACCGCCTTGGAATGGTCAGTAAAATATTTTACTGGAGGGCTTAAACCGGTTTAAATTAATTGCTATGATACGTTCAACACCCCTCCTCTCTCTCTCTCTCTCTCTCTCTCTCTCTCTCTCTCTCTCTCTCTCAAAGGCTCTCTAATAAATAGTTTTCTCTGGAGTAGTTTCTCGCTTTATTTAGAACTGATCTTTTTACAGAACATAGTTGTGAACTTCGAAATCTTACTATCAGCTGTTTTGACACTCCCAACACCACTCTGCATATATTATGGACCAACTACGGTAGGACGTCTTATGAACATTGTTTTGATAGATCCGCAACAAGCAACAATTGCATAGCATGCAATTCTTCATCGATAGTAATTGGGCTTTGTGAACATCAAGTTACATGTACTGTGCTTGCTAATAATACAGTCTTCGGTGACCCATGTAGCGGTGTTTCCAAATACTTAGAGATCAGATATGACTGCAGGGAACCAGGTATGTGTAATTAATCAGCATATCCGAATACATAAAATTATTTCATAAAACACCCAGTTTAGCATTGATTTGCAACATGGATCCTTCGCAAAGATATCTGTAATCGTCTTACTTTTTCTTTAAGGTCACTACTGACACTAATAACCATAATTCTTCCATGACTAAACACATTTGCCTTATACCTTCAATACATTTACGGATAAATGAAACTGGCATGCCGGACGCAATTATGATAAATTGAAAAATCTACATATTTCAGCAATAGTTACTGCCACTGATTATTATTTGACCATTTTTTTTAAAGAAGAAACAGTAGTAAAGTGAGTAAAAGCTCAATAACTTAAAAACTTATTTTCTAAATTGGGGTAAAGTTATTCTGAACCATTACTATGTCAAACTGTTGTAAGTTATTTGGTTTAATACATCTATACGCCTGCTAACTTTAATGATCAAAAAATGTTGCATCAAATATGAGTTAATGCCCTTGATTTTGCTTTTTGGGGTAGAAATCAATATTAAAGGCCATAAAAATGCTTTATTACCCAAAATATAGAATATATATTTAATTTTCATACACTAGGGATATAATTCGATGACTTATGCAATTTCCTTTATATATCAATAACAGAAATGTGTGTTCTCTGTTTGGCCATTTTTTAAGAGAATCATTGAAAAAGCGGGTGGAGTAACAATAAATATTTATTTGTCAAGGAAAACTTTGTTTTATTCGCTTATATTCACATAAACCATGTAAACTAGTTTCTACACTTTCAGATAGCTTCAAAGCAGTATTACAAACACTTTGTGTTAGCTGAAACAAATAAGGCAGTCGAGGTTGTCGCCAAAGCACATCTGAGCCGCGACATGAGATTCCCAACAATGTGGTATGTGCGATAGGCAAAGCCTCCGATCAGCCTGCGCATAAGCACAGTCTGATCAGAGTCTTCGCTAGTCTCTTGATTATTCTATGAGTGTTAAGCTACTGACCGAACATCATCTGGAGTTCCTAATGTTACAAGAAGGCTGCGCAGGCTCGTTTGAGTCTACACTTGTCCAAATACCACATTATTTGAAATTACTTGTCGCGGCTCAAATATAATTTCGCTCACGTAGATGATTATATGACATCGCGTCTTGGAGTGAAATAACGCTATGCATTAAAGTCGATAAACCGCTAGTGGTTTACAGATTTTCGATAAACGTTATGAAATGGCGCTTTTAACGTCACACATACGGCAAAACCCTAATGTTTTAACCCCAAAAATATGATTTCAAAATAATTTTAAAAGTCATATGATAAATAGAACCTAATATTCCTGCTCCTGTATTATTGGATTTATTAAACTCATTGCGAAAAAAAGATAAAATGCTCGGCAAGCCTCGCATTTTATCTCTTTTCCTTAACCCGTTTAATAAATTCAATAAAACATGAGCACTCATATAAGATCCTCCAGGTATCATCACAGGGAACCAATTAAATCAAATTAACTTACTGTGATGAGAAAAATAACTGGTTCTTAATCAAAGGCAGTCAGGGCTAAAGAAAATATCTCGTTGAACCAAAGAGAGCCAGGTAAATACAAAATACAAATCAGCACTTCATACATGTATATTTGCTAACAGCTCTGATTTCTTTCTTTTAATAGTTGTTTTTAGAATACCGTTATACTGTACTATTAAATGTAGCATATGCCAAGGTAAACACAGAATTTAAATAAATCCACCATCAAACTTGCATTCTTGCGACGCATTCATTTCAGGCAGCTTTCCTGTCACAAACAAGTCTGTATGTCAGACAACTAGCACAGCTGTTATTGCAACAGGTATAGAAACGACGGCAAACGAAGTCAGTATCAAATACTCACAAAAAACCGTGTCCACCCGTAAATAAATCCACCATCAAACTTGCATTCTTGCGACGCATTCATTTCAGGCAGCTTTCCTGTCACAAACAAGTCTGTATGTCAGACAACTAGCACAGCTGTTATTGCAACAGGTATAGAAACGACGGCAAACGAAGTCAGTATCAAATACTCACAAAAAACCGTGTCCACCCGTTCAACTTCTTCGCAAACTTCCCCCAAAACGTCTACGTTGGAATTGCTTGCAAGCCAGCGATTGTCTTCCTTTGTTGACACTAGTTCACCAGCTTCATCAACACAAAAGTCCATGACAACAAAGGAAACAACGAATGTCTTCGATAATCCATCTAATATCGCCATAGTATCAACTGTTGCTGGATTGGCGGGTACAGGGGCTTTGTTTGTTTGGATATGTGTTGGCCTCCCAGGGTAGCAAGATTACTTCTCTCTGTGTAAAGTAAGCGCGTACTTCTGAATTAATAATGCATTGTTTATCGCCAAAAATATATAACAGAGAGCTAAACATCTGATCGAGCAATGACATAACTAAGGTATTTTATATAAGAGGGTCTGGATGGGGTATAATGATTAGTGAATAATGGCCCTTTCTTATAATGAATAGTGAATAATGAGCCAAAAAAATAATAAATAGTGAATATTGAGGGCCTAAAAAATAATGAATAATCCTATTTTTTAATGAATTGAAGAAAAAATTAATGGATAGTAAATAATCAGATTTCTTTGCCACCTTTTTTACTGTTAATGAATAATTAGTCTTATTTTAATGAATAACCCAAAATGTTAATGAGATGAATAATGGGCTTTATTTTTAATGAATAGTGAATACCAGACCCCCATCCAGACCCTCATATAAGGTATTTTATTTTTCAATGCTTGAAATTCCTTGAAGCTAAAAGCGTTTCATCCTCTCAAACGATATAGCAAAGTGTGTGGTTTGGGGAAATAACTATAGATTAATGTCATCTTTAGCTTTCAATAAGTACCATAGCCCTTTGTGAATATAATATAGAAAGAGTACCAAGTATTCAAAATAAACATGTGAGTATGATCAGCCCCCGAGGTTATAAAACATTTTTCCATATTCAATTCAGCTGAACACGAAATGTATCCTGCTCATAAATGTTAAAATGTCAACAATTGCTGGCATTTTAACATTTGTTAGCATGATAAATACAACATATGTGGGACTTACAGCAAGAAACGTCTTCATTTGTGGGTATTTTAGTTGTTATGAGCAGTTGAAATTTCGTGCTCAGTTGAGTTGAGCATGAAAAAAAATCTCGGGACCAGGAGAAACACAACTGCAGATCACAGATCAACCTACAGCCAGCAACGCAAAGAAAAGACACGAACAATAACACACAGAAACCCACAAGACAGCAAGAACCCTGGCGATTACTACGTTTTATATAAAAGGTCTTAATAAACCATGAATTTTCATACCAGTTTCATCTAAATCGGTTGAAAAACTAAGAAGGTGTAGGTGTTTGTATATTTGCAAATGGACTGTTATGGAAGCGGCCATATTAAGCCCTCCAGTAAAATATTTTACTGACCGTTCCAAGGCGGTACTTCTTTTGTGGATCTTTTATGTTTTTGTTCTGTCTTGTGTTTGCTATGTCTTTGTGCGCGTCTGTTTATATGTGCTTTGTGGTCACCTGCTGGGAAAGGGCTGACCTCTTGGCTCTGTTTGGGGTGTCTTCTGTGAGTTTGTCACTTTCCCATTGGTATCCTGGGTCAGGTGTGGTACTTGATTGTATCGATTTCTGATCTTTGCACCTTTACTTACTTAGTGACGTCACACAGTCTAATTAAATATGCGTAATCAAAATAAAAGACAAACAAATGGATTACTTGCAACTATCTTTAATAAAACTTTTTTCTTACGTATAAAGCTGCATATCTGCTGAAACTCAGATGCTTTGATAGTATTGATAGCTAAAAATTAAGCAGTTGAACAATTCTGAAAACTAATTAAATATTCAAAATGGCGGCTAAATGTTGGCCATATTGAGTTCTTTAAATGCCCATAGCTTCCCCATTTTTCAACCGATTTTGATTATGCGTGTATCAAAAGTCATGGTTCATCTTTCTGATAAAACATACTTATTATTAGGGTTGCTGTCCCCTTTAACAAAGCTGACAACCTACGTCAAAGAAGGAATATAGGGATCATTTATAAAGCCACCATTTTATTTTGATCAAGCTAAATAAGAGAACGAGACAGGACAACAAGATCACATATAAATTGAATAAACAACAACAGAAGAAACATCGCCACATTCAATAACTCGTTTAGATCACATACATGTAATGTATATGTGAATGTATTTGTGTTTGTTTGTACCAAGAGTTGTTTTCCCATCTGCAGGCCAGCTACTTGACTAGTGTGATGTGCATGCTTTCTCAGAAAAATGAAATCGAAGAAAACCAAACTAAATAAAGAAGTTGGCAAAAATCAGGAAATGTCACACCAAAAATTGCATTGTTTAAAGTATTTATACCACCTTTACCAACTTTAGCATGAAATACCTCATGATGTGCATGGTATGAACTGATATAGGTGGTATAAAATAGTAATGCCATGTGTGTCCACCTGTACGTAAAATAATCCACTCGCTAAAGCTCGTGGATTATCTCCACGTACATGCGGGCAACCCATGGTATAACTATTACTTGTCGTACGGCTTTTCTGCGCAATCAAATGCATTTGAAGGTACTCCTCTCCGAAAATTATATCTAGGTGTTTGTTACATCCCCCCAATTCCACTGGACGGCGATTCCGCTACGCTCATGGCGATCACAGATATTTTTCTAAAAATATTCCAAATTGCCGCGAAAGCGTAGACAACCACACGATTTGGAGACTTGACGCTTCTACTACGCTTCCCCTACGCTTCTACTACGCTTCCGTTACGCTTCTGCTACGAGCCCACTACGACAATGAAAATCCGGCTACGCTTAGTCTACGCTGATCGCGATGCAGCTGCGACCTTGCTACAACCTAGGCGATGGAGCTACGCTTTCGATGCGCTTTTGTATCGTTTCTATATAGAATCTGAAGTTCTGATTTATTTTCAGTTGAATGTCAACGATAGACGCGCTCAAGTTGCTATGCTTTAGCTGGCCATTATGAACCACACACATATTATGTTGAATGATTGGAGGTCCAGGCAAGACGAAGTCGGAAGGCCAAAAGGTCCTGGGTCCGTTCATGATTATCGGCAAACAGACGGCTACAATATGGACACTATGACATATTTATAAGAGCAATGAGCATGGAAGATTTCAATGTAGCTTTTCGTTTTTCAATTACATGAGAATGGAACCGCTAAGAATTGGTCCTAGAATCCAAAAGAGCAACACCAACTTTAGGAGAGCACTTACACCAGGCCTGAAGTTTGCCAGAATGCCAAGAGCGTAGCGAAAGCGTGGCAAAAGCGCCAAGGTTGACTATGCCTAAATAGCACAGTCGCCGCGGCCGCGCGTTGGTCGTAGCGAGGTTGTAGTGAGAGCGTACAGAGCGTAACAAGATCGCGCAGAGCGTAGTAGAAGCGTAGCTGCATCACGGATGAATAACTCGGCGAATTCACCACGATGTGGCGGCGATTGTGCTACGATGCTCAAGATGCCGCCGCGATACGGCTACGCTCATGAAGATCTTACTACGATGTGACTACGCTTCCGTTGCGCTTCGAGTCGACGGCGATGTCGTAGTCCATTTGACATTTTCAGAACCCTGAAATGTTGAGTACAATGAAGTTTTTTTGCTGTTTTGTGATGAAAATGTGTTCTAGAACAAATCTGGCTTGGTTGCCGGACCGGCAACTTTCGGCAATTCCTACAATTTGCATATATCCAAGATGGCCGGCGTGAATGCAATAAAAATCAACTTTTTAATTTATTGTCATAGAATGGTGTCCAATATGTCTATTCAGGGTTTTATGGTATGCAAAATCCATTTCTGTTGTTATTTTTTGCAATTTAATGTTCCATTTTAGACATATCGAAGATGGCGACAAGACGCCATCATAAAAATTGACTATTTAACTGATTATCATATGTAATATGATATGTATGGGTTTCTATCAGAAAATCAGAAATGATATAACTGACAGATGGATGGGAGACTGAAAGATCTACAAAACAAACAAAGCATAATGTATAATGTCTGTTTTATTTCTTTATCTTTATTCCCACGCATCCAAATGGTCCAAAATCGGGTAGTCAGGAACACCTCCATCCTCATCGTTTAATTCAAGACCATCACCAGAATCATCTGGAAGGTTGCTGTCAACAGTGTCCTCTTCAGATGATTTGGATATTTCCCTGGTTGCAGGGAATGGATTCAAGCAATCCTGTCCGCCATGACAGTTGCAGAATGGCGTGCTGCTTGTGGCATCCACATACCTCCGTAGAACACCTCTTGCTCTGCATTGAATCAAAACAAGACACTCAGTTGGAGCAGGATCGCCTTCAGCAATGACTGGTATATAAATTTTGATTCGGAACTACCACCCAAAGTTTGCGATATATCTTGACTCACCTGCAGTACCTTCATAATTGGCTGCTTTCCACAAAATGATTTTTAAGATGAGCCCCAAGCATGTGTTGCAGAAGATTTGCAGATGTTGGAGGTAAAGCCATCACTAGGATATCTCTTCTTTTTGTGAATATATTGTAGCAAGTAGATTCCTTGGTAGTTAATGGTGGCTGACTATAATAAAACAAAGAAAGGCATTGCTGCATTCATCAACTCTGTATGAGTGGTATCAAGGTCACCTATGTTAGCTTAACATTGGTAGATTCCGGATACCACAGTATTCAGTGCCGTAACATTTCCTTTGCCTTAAGGGTAGGAAGTTGTATCACAACCACTGAGCGCATGCATTCATACTAAGTAGCTGCAAGCATTTCTGACCAAGATCAGGACAGATGACATTGGTGTCTAGTACTGATCCATCCCAGCGCTCCATCTGTACCTTGCATTGCAAGTCTGCCCAATTCACCCAATACGCAAGTAGAACAACACATCGGTGTCATCCCTAAGTATGCAGATCACATTTTGGCCAGACTTAGCTGCTTCCAGCAAACAGGATTAATTGATCAATCGACTTCATTATAAAAATACAATCAGCCCCTGTCTCTGAAGTAGCAATCTGGACAAGATTGAAGGGACTTTAGACGTTGGCAAATTTTCGCTTGTTGGATTATGTTTTCATTTTGGCATCTCTCTTAGGCGGACAACTTGCAATGGTCATAGTCAAATACAGCTCCATTAGCTTGCCGCATCATGCCATGGTCTTTGGCAGAGATGTCTTGATATTTGTCAAAGACAACAATCTTCTTAGAAGCTTCAGGATAGTTACTTAAATGTTCTTCGTTCGATGCAATATGTTCAGATGGACTGCTGACATGTGGCCAGATAATGCGATAGAAGAGCGGTGAGGTCATCACTTTCGGATTTTTCTTCTTTGTGAATATATTTCAGGGGGCAGATTCAATGGATGTTCCTGGTGGCTGACCATATAATGTTTCGTCATCTAAAGTAGTTACACCTAAGAAGTTTCCTGATATCATATTACATTCAGTGCAGTGGTATTTCCTTTGCCATAAGGATAGGAAATTGTACTGAGTGTAAGCATACCTGGTAGCTGCAAGCATTTCTGACCAAGGTCAGGACAAGTGGCATTTGTGTCAAGTACTGAACAATCCCAGCGCTCCATCTGTACCTTGCACTGCATGTCTGTCAGATTCACCCAATACAAAAGACTTTTAAAGTAGTGTCATCACTATGTATGCAGGTCACACTCTGGCCAGACAAGCACAATTGCCATGTCAGCTTCATCAAGACGAAATCTACCATCATCTGTTTTTGCTGAAGTAATCTTGGCAAGATTGAAGGTACCTTTCACACTTGAATTTTTCGTTTATTGGATTTGCTTTTCATAATTGCATCTGTCTAGATGACTTGCGATGGAGAGGTCATAGTCGATAACAGCTTCACTAGCTCGCCACATCTTGCAGAAACGGCAAGAGTGTTGGCAGGAGGAAATTGTCCACCTAGTGTGGAGTAGTTGAATAAATACGAGCTTTTTCGAGTACTGCTCAATGCCATCAAAGTCTTTTCTCTAATTGACAGAAATAATCTCACAGCTTTCTTCCATGATTTCCCATTGCAAATACCTCTTATTCATCCATAAACTGTTCCAAGGCTGAGCATTTTATTATGGTTCCAATGCAGGCATAAAAATGACTGTTATATACATACGAGCTGGATGGACTACTAGGCTGTGGGACATTCTAGGATGGTTCCAGCACACTTGTATCGTCACATAATACAACTGCTTGTCAAAGCAAGCATAAATGAACCTTTTCATCCCCATATCAACTATTGGATTCTGCATAAATATTGTTAAGGACTGTGAATGGTGTTACTCAGGGGACCGAACATGTTTGCAGGGTGGAGTATATTCTGATTGACAATTCATTGTTAAGCCCATTCCAGAAAACCCGTAAGCGATTTATTTCATAAGGCTCTATGACTATAAAAACATTCTTTTAAAGATGGCGTTTGGTGGACAGCTTGGATTTGGTTATTTGAGACTACATTCAGAATGGTTCCAGCATACCAGAAAATGCCTTAAAAGACATATTTTATCATTTTCCGTGGCGTACAGTGAGTTAAAAATATTTGTTTTAAAGATGGCGTCTGGCCGCCATCTTTGATATGGTTATTTGAGGTCATCACAATGCAAAATACATGCAGAATTGGATTCCTTATACCAGAATCCCTCTAAAACGACATATTGTACAACATTCTGTGACAATTATTTAAAAAAGTTAGTTTTCTAAGATGCCGTCTGGCGGCCATCTTGGATTTATGCAAATTTCCATTCTGGCAACCAAGCTAGATTAGTTCTAGAACATCTCTAAAGTGCAAAGAAACAATAAAACTTCATTGTACTCGACATTTCTAGGTTAATGTATAGGACATATAGGAGTGTCAAATGGACTATCGCTACGTAAATTTTGAGCAGGTCAAAACAGTCGCAGTGAGGTTGCGATCATGAAGATTCCGATATGCTTCTACTATGACCTAGGCGCTTCTTCTGCGCTTCTACTACGCTCTTGTCGTTTCTGCTGCGAGTCGCGTCATTTTGACCAAAATTTCGAATTCAAGCTGAAGCGCCGAACAGTGGAATGGGGGTGTAAAAGATTCACAATATTGTTACCCCACCCCCCAATTCCACTGGACGGCGATTCCGCTTCGATTCGAGATGTTGGTCAAAATGACGCGAATCGTAGCAGAAACGGCAAGAGCGCAGTAGAAGCGCCTTGGTCGTAGTCGAAGCATATCGGAATTTCAGATTTTATATAGAAAGAATATAAAAACGCAACGAAAGCGTAGCTCCTTCGCCAAGGTCGTAGAAAGGTCGCAGCTACATCGCCATCAGTGTAGACTAAGCCAGATCTTCATTGTCGTGGTGGGATCGTAGCAGAAGCGTAACGGAAGCGTAGTAGAAGCGTAGTAGAAGCATAGTGGAAGCGTACTGAAAGCGTCAAGTTCCCAAATCGTGGGGCTGTCTACGCTTCCGCGGCGATTTGGAATAATTTTAGAGAAAATCCTAGATCGCCATGAGCGTAGCGGGATCGCTGTCCAGTGGAATGGGGGTTAAGGGACAGTGACAGTATATGTCCATCTCATGCACTTGAAGAAACGGACCTACTACTTGTTGTGTTCAAAATCCCCTCAATAAAGCAGAATATCAAATGGATCCGATATGTGCGCTATGCCGTATGTTTGTATTTCTGTAAAAACCCCATTCCACTGGACGGCGATTCCAGTACGATTCGAAATTTAGGTCAAAATGACGCGGATCGCAGCAAAACCGGCAAGAGCATACAGTAGATGTGCAGTAGAAGCGCCAAGGTCGTAGTAGAAGCGTATTGGAATCTTCATGATCGCTGCCTCACGGCGACTGTTTTGACCTGCTCAAAATTTACGTTGCGACATCGCCGTGGGCTAGAATCGCAACGGAAGCGTGGTCACATCGTAGTAAGATCTTCATGAGGGTAGCCGTATCGCGACAGCATCGTGAGCATCGTAGCACAATCGCCGTCACATCGTGGCGAAATCGCCAATTATTCATCCGCGATGCAGCTTCGCTTCTGCTACGCTCTTCGCGATCTGGTTACGCTCTGTGCGCTCTCGTTACGACATAGGCGCTTCCGCGGCGACTATGCTATTTAGGCATAGTCAACCTTGGCGCTTTTGCCACGTTTCCGCTACGCTCTTGTGTTCTGGCCAACTCTAGGCCTGGTTCAAGTGCCCTCCTAAAGTTGGTATCGCTCTTTTGGATTTAGGACCAACTCTGAGCGGTTCCATTCTCGTGTGATTGAATAAATAAGAGCTTTTTTCCAACCTCATTGCTTTTATTAGTTGGCCATAGTGTCCAAATTGTAGCCGTCTGTCTGCGGATAATCATGGACGGGCCAAGAATCTTTTTGCCCTCCGCCTTCGTCATGCCTGGACCTCATCATCCAACATTATAAGTCTGTGATTCGTAGCTGCAGCATAGCGACTTGAGCGCGTCTATCGTTGACATTCAACTAAACATAAAACAGTTGAACTTAAGATTTTATATAGAAAGGATACAAAAGCGCAAAGAAAGCGTAGCTTCATCGCCTAGGTCGTACATTGTAGCAAGATCGCAGCAGCATCGCCATCACCGTAGACTAAGCGTAGCCGGGTCTTCGTTGTCGTAGTAGGATCGTATTATAGCAGAAGCGTAACGGAAGCGTACTGGAAGCGTCTAGTCCCCAAATCGTGTGGTTGTCTACGCTTCCGCGGTGATTTGGAATAATTTTTGAGATTTACGTGATCGCCTTGAGCGTAGCGGAATCGCCGTCCAGTGGAAAGGGGGGGGGGGGGGTTAGCAACTGGTTCGGGGTGATCAATGCTTTTTAAACCCATATAAGCCTAGCGTCTTTCGTAAGAGCCATATACAGGCAGTGCAGAACCAGATTAGAAACCTCAGAACGCGGAGTCTGATCATGGTCTCCACTGTTTGCTTGCAGAATTGTCTTTTAAAATTTGATTAAAAATGATCGCGTAGTCCGTAGCGAGTCCGACTGCAGACCCAGGGATCAGGAGTTCGGGCCCGGGCCGGTCCCATACTTTCGTGGAGATGAAATAATTTATACTACCATTCTCCTCCTTCCGCTGATTCAAGAAGGGTTGCTGTCTGTCACAAGCGAAGTACTGGTCAACTGCTCAGGAAAAAGTGAGGACCATAGCAGTTAACTGGGATGTAAAACTTCAAACAAACAAAGGAAAAATACACCCAACACCCCTTAAAGCGGAAATGGACTTGTTCACTTGTTTATATATATGTACGTACATGTATGTCCATAGAAACTGAATGTCTCGTGGATTATTAGCTATATACGACATGCCTTTTTGTATGTGCTAAATGCTGTAACCCTTTATAAATAAAGTCTTACTCACTCACTCACTCACTCACTCACTCACTCACTCACTCACTCACTCATTCATTCTCTCACTCACTCACTTACTTACTTTAATACCATTTTAGCTCAAAATATTAAGTTATATATGTGTTTTACTCCATACTACATGTAGTTATTTTCGAAAAGCATAATTTTGTTTTTCAGGGCTTCCGTTTCTGCACATCCAGCCTAGCAGAGGACGATATAAGTTATCACCATACCATACAAGAAACGCCATTTTGACAATGATTGACGACAAAGGTCTAGATAGGCCTGCGCATTTTGTTTTGTACAGATATATATTTTTTTTATTTGACAGTCTTTAGTTGACATGAATATAATACTTGTGGTTGTTATGATGCATTTATTCAGCATCTGTCATCGTGAACCAACTGATTTTATTAAGCTATTGAATGATACTTATGTATGATAGATATTTGTATTTTAACACAATAAAATATGTTTTTCGGAGTTTGGCAATAGGAAGACTCAAACATACATGGAGACTTGTCTTTCTAGATGGAGCGGAACAAACGTATTGATTAGACTGCGCTTATTGTATAAAAAGGTTTCTCCTAAATGTCAAGCCCATTTTGAAAAGGCAAATTGTATTCACGATAGATTTTCAGACATCCTATATACTAATTAATATTTCTTGATCATACTCATTAATGTTTGAAAAAGAAAATGTAAGTGAGTATGACCAGTAAATACCACAATCACACACTACTGACTAAAACTCAGCACCATAAGAAAGAACCACAGAACACAATAAATCATAAGTCATCAGCAATGCAATTAAAGTAAGCAAACAGTTATCTCTTCCTCATTAAGATGATTGCAAAACTGAAACGGTGACAATATGGTTAGTCAAATATACCCTTAAGAGCTCCAACTTAATAAAGCCAATGCCTCTAATACCGAAGCCGCATTTTTAGACTTGCATTTGTCAATTTCGAAAGATATTGTTTCTACCAAAATTTATGATGAACGTGACGATTTTGAAATTGTCAATTTCCCATTTTTAGATGGTGATGTTCCTCGTTCGACATCCTATGGAGTCTATATCTCTCAACTCATTCGTTTTGCTAGAGCATCTAGCTATGTTGCTGACTATGTTTGCTATGTCTTTGTGCGCGTCTGTTTATATGTGCCTTGTGGTCACCTGCTGGGAAAGAGCTGGCCTCTTGGCTCTCGTTTGTGGTGTCTTCTGTGAGTTTGTCACTTTCCCATTGGTATCCTGGGTCAGGTGTGGTACTTGATTGTATCGATTCCTGATCTTTGCACCCTTACTTACTAAGCTATTAAAGAGGAAATCATAGCTATAGTCAGTGATTGGGTTTACAACCAGGCATGTGAACTGTCGCATGATAAAAGCAGCATACACCAGATTTAAAATTTGGGGTCATTAAAGGTCTATCTAAGAACTACATGAAGTTTGAGGTTGCAGAAAGGTTGAAGAAAGGTGTTTTTGAGACGTTTGTCAAAACGTTTATAAAACGAAAAATCTGATTGTGAAATTAGGGTTCTTAAAAGATAGAATCTAATTTTTTCCGAACGTAAACAAAACGTTTCCACAATGTTCAGACAGCGTATTATTTTGACCTACAGCTGGCAACCAGATCATATTTTACCGATGACAGGTTTCCAATTCACGTTTCCATGTCTTTGTCTATACAATTGGAGAATATACAATTTGTAGATTGTAATATTTGGACTAGAAAATGTACATGATATTTTAAGACATTCATAAATATCAGTCTGGTCACAGAATCGTAGCAGAATTATCCAGTCAAAGCTTAATTTAAAATAATTAAAGGATTTCCATAGAAATCAGTGCAAATGCAGTTGATTTATGGTACTGCGGACTTAAACGCCACGGGGTTGTCAGCGGTTTGTGATTGTGGTATTTCCTGATCATACTCACTTACTATAATTCTTAAATCTCTCTCGCGCCAAGGACTTTCGAGACCTGAATTCTATGGTGACTTGGTGTATAACTTCAAAAAGATTGTGGGCTCTAATAATTTTTCAGCGCAGTTCATTATCATAATTTCCCATTATAAAAAGATTGGCTATAACATAAATGTATTACAACAGACTTTATGCTTGGTGGTCAACCCAATCACGGTTGGCAACTTTTCTTTCCTCTTTAATTGCACACCGGTGTATCGGACTTCAGACTCTATGACGGTTCCGACTTTAAGACTTATCTATTGATATTATTACAAGCTGTAAGACAAATTTTAGTAACTGTGACCTTGACCTTTGACACTTAGGTCATATCGGTGACCTGAAAGCTTCATTGTAACCTGCATACTATAGGCAATCGTTGTGCCTATTATGAACACCCCCAGTGAAAATTTGAAAGAGGAGTTCGCGTTACGAGCCTTAGAAAGATACGTACTAAGTATAATGACCTTTGACTCCAAGGTCGTAAGGTATGCACAACAGAAGAAAGAAAATATAAAACTAGAACACATTCGATGTCACGCCCTCGCAAATCCCCACGCTACTCGAAGATATCTACTGGCATTTGATCCTTTGACCCCATCCCAAGGTGACCAGTTTGATCCTAGGGTAACCATTATCCTGGTCTACTGTTCACCCCCTTTAATTGGATATGCCACATGCCCATGTTAAGAAAATTAAATTTTTGACCCCCAGCACCCCCAAGTCCCAAACCCTGGGGCTTGACCAAGGGAACCGAATCAAGATCCCGTCTGATATGTTTTATAGCTTTCATTTGTCAGAAGACACACAAAGTTTGGTTAAAAAATCTTAGAAATTGACTTTGTAAATGAGGTTTAATGATATTTGACCTTTTGGCCCCTCCACAAGGCCCCAGGAAGCGGGGACCCAAAAACTTGTGCCGTTGCATGTGCCATTCATGTAAGTAACTCACACATCAAATCTGGTTGAATTTCGAAAAAAAATGAGCCCCAACCCAAAAGCTACCCCCCAAGTCCCACCCCTGGGGCATGACCCAGGCGACCGAATTAAAATCTCGTCTGAAATGTTTTATAGCGTTCATTTGTTAGAATACACACAAAGTTTGGTTTAAAAATCTTTGAAATGGACTTTGTGATTGAGATTTATTGATATTTGACCTTTTGGCCCCTCCCCAATGCCCCAGGGGGCGGGGACCCAAACAAAAAATGTGCTGCTGCATTTGTCATTCATGCAAGTAACTCACACACCAAATCTGGTTGATTTTCTGAAACAAATTGGACCCCAACCCCCACGGTACCCCCAAGTTTCACCCCGGGGAATGACCCAGACGACCGAATGAAAATCCCGTCTGATATGTTTTATATCTTTCAATTGTGAGAAGACACACAAAGGTTGTACCGTTGCACACTCAATTCATATGAGCGAACCACACACCAAACTTTTTTTTTGTGGCTTTTCAATGGGTAGAAACCAGTACTGGGCCGGGAGGGCTTATGATTTGTGTGTTTATTATATGACGGGAACACCCGAAGGCTCAACCGAAAGTGGTTTTATGGAGAAGCCGGGAATCGAACCTGCGACCCCTGGTTTACAAGGCATAGCACTTATCCACTACACCACGGGGGCTTCTCAAACACCAAACAAAAAAAACTTTTTTGTGGCTTTCCTGGGTATAAACCAGTTCCACCAGGTTGGTTTAAGATAGTGTGTTGGTTTTTTTTTTATGTCGGGAACACCCAAAGGCTCACCGAAAGTGGTTTTATGGAGAAGCCGGGAATCGAACCTGCGACTCCTGGTTTACAAGGCATAGCACTTATCCACTACACCACGGGGGCTTCTCAAACACCAAACTTGGTTGGATTTCGTCCAATGGGTTAGGAGGAGATAGCATGACGGACGGACAAAAAAGCGTGGGGATAATAATTAAATAAATTTCAAAACCAAATGGTTAGACATTTTGAATGCTATCTAATTAGCTAAGGAGAAATTGGATACTTCTTATATTCAGATAGCCAGTAAAAACGCAACTTTTGCAAAATAACCTACCCTAGATTTAAAGCTGTTTTAGCATTTCTTATAAAATGAAAAGCTTGAAACTATAGTCGCGATATCAATGCAATATCCTTTAGGTACTGCTAAAGCAGTCCAGATAAGCCGGACTACATGTTGTGATAAAGGGACACAACCCCAATACTTTAAACCAAAAAGCAAAATCACCTACTTAATCAGGACATCATATCTTAATATTGCCTGACTGTTTTGGTTTCAAACTTTCTAAAAATTTCAATAATGCTCTACGTTCTACATGTAACCACACACAACTGGAAAAATGTGTCTTGAAGCTTGACTTTTAAAATGGCCACTGAAAACCGGAAAATGACGAAAATGCGAGATTTTCGATGGTTAATATCGTGATAAATCATAATCACAGGTAACGACTTATCAACTTATGTATGCCAATTACGAAATGATTCAATTTTGTTGAAGTTTTAGTCATTTCTCAAATTTAGTGGGAAATATGCGAAAAACTGTACTTTAAAACATTATATTAGGCCCCTTAGGTAAATGTTTTTTTGGCTTTTATTCCGTGTTTTTTTATGTTTGAGTGAAACAACTTCCATTCAAATTGAAATTGAGTAGAATTTAAAGTTGAAAGAAGGTTAAGAAATTTTTGTGAAGAATGTGGCGTTTTTCACCAAAAGTTTTAGCAGATGTGCGTAATCAAGCTAAAGTTTTGCTAAAACGTTCTTGTATGTTAGGGAAGCTTGTAAATACACAGATAAAGGGAGCTACATTGCTGTGTACAGGAAAAGAAATATTTGTATCAGTTGCGTTTTTAATGGCTTTAAGTATATATGCTCGTATACGACATCCACGATGATTCCTGAAGATGGAGAAAGGTCATATCGTTATGTTTTTGGTAGTTTTTAGTAGCTTGAAAGGCTAATATGGCTAGTCGAAGCATACAGTATGTGTATAAATTTAAACACAAATCGACACATGCAGGTTATTTCCTTCCAAACAAGGACTACTTTGTTTTAGACTTTCAAAAGACTTTTAGAAACATTCAATCCTACTCCGTAAGCAAATCCAATGTCTTGCTCTGCGTGTTTTCGTTCCTTTCGTTGATAACAATGGTGCAAACATGTATAATGTTTTAGCAAAAGTAAGTAAGTGAGTATGATCAGAAAATACTACAAACACGCATGCAAGCTAAATGACGAGATTCAGCTGTCGTATTGTTCAAACAGTTGAGCCAGCAGTCATAAACTATTTGTTCAGAATCACACGGGTGGCTTTTTGTCTAGTTGTTTAGTCCCTTGAACTGTAAAGGTTTGGTGTGCATGTCACCTTGCTACTATAAATAAAAAAAAGTAATGCCAATTCTAGAATTCCGGGAATCGGATTTGTCGCCTGCCAAAACAGAAGTCAAACAAGGCAAATCTGTTCAACTTATATCCCCCGCCAAAGGGTTATTTTAGAGAAACGTATAAATCACAAAACATAAATCCTATTTCCCCAACCCCTTAGTTCACCTTTGGTATCATACAGATCATAGTTTAAAGTCTATCAACTATTTTTCAGTGCTCAGTTCAAAAAAAGATAAACTTATCAGTACAATTTCAATATCTAACCTTTCAACCCGACACAGGGGTCAGGGGTGTAAAAGTCAAAGATTTTGCTTCTCAGTTAGTCTAAACTTTTTTACCTTTAAATTTGATACCCAATATAACTACTGCCAGAAAAAAGGTTTGCCCTTTGACCCCACCACTCCATGTGGCGTTTTTCGTTGTTTTGTCTCTTTGCGTGTCATAACGCTAGGCGAAAAGACAAAATAACGAAACGGCACAAACCAACCACCATAACAAAGCAACATTTATGTCTCATCAAGATTACTTAAGGTTACCAAATTTACAATATCAAACTTGTGAAGACTTAAGAATTAATAGCAAAATCTTTTACAAAAATATATACGACGAAGTGACAGAAGACATATTTGATATGAGTAACGTGAGAATTTTTAAAGAAATTGAGAAGAAAAAAACGGGGAATGTTTATACTTTTTTTAAGTTTTCAGTCAGCTTACCTCAGTAAAGCGTTTAGCTTAGGGAACCTATGCTATTACAAAATATCTGAAAAGATTCTTCAAGGGTACATGTACATGATTGCTGGAATCTCGCGAAAACTCTAGTCAGAATGTAACAATCGCCCTGCGCCAAAATGCTGGATATCTAAATAGTCAGTGTCATACTTGCCGGTGCAAACAATCTAAAAAAGGAGTAGAATGTATTTGACCGTACCTACATATATTAGTTTATTTGACCGTAACCTACAATATCGGCAATTCATTCCTACGGAAGAGGTATAGTGTCATACAATTTTTTTAAACCATCGACGCAAATGTTTCTTTACATTTCTCGCGTTTTAACCATCATTCTTTCAGCGTCAACAAGAAAATCATATTTAAAACTAATGAAAAATTGCAAAAAAAAATAAACATAAACATGACATACTAAAACTGCCTGTTTATTATAGTGTCACCCCTATTGAAAGGGCCAGCCATTTCTGACTTATGAGACACCTCAACTTGTCACATTTACTTCCCAAATCCCATCCTTTTGCCAGGCACCAGGCAGGCTAGGAATTGGTAACCATTCGTTTAACTAGCTGGCGGCTCACCAACCGGTCATATCAGAATGAATCCCACTGCTGCCCACACTGGGAATCTAAATCTCTTAAACCTCTGCGATAGATAAATAACCGTTTCATGGTATGTACTTTTCCACCAAGCAGAGATCAAGGCAGCTTTTCACCAACAATGAAATTATAAGACTTTGTCTAAAAGCTGTCCGTGGCCACGATAGTCTTCCATTTATGTGTTCTGTTTTCACTAGCTGACATGTGTCAATGTATCTCATATAGGCATTAAACCATAATATTTGACTAGCTTTATTTACAAACTCTGCTCAATGGAAACTAAATTGACTCTGAATTTTGATATTCGATCGGTACTTTACATATTTACATGCAAAACTTATCATTAACTTTTTCCTGACAAGCCGCGACTTTTGTCATCTACTTGTAACCTTGGCAGACAGTTTGGACAAAAAAATCCTGAAAGAATCTTGCGAACAAGTTAATTTTGAAAAAAAAGTCAGCCGACGACAAGAAAAGCATGAAATAATACCTAGCCTGCAAAGAGCTAAACACCGAAATCAAAGGAGACGCCATAAGTGAAAGTTGTTTGATCGTAAAATCTTTGATAATACTTCACTATGCATTGACCCTTTACAGAATGCCTTCTTTGATGAATAGTTATGTTTAAATTCAAACATGAAAATAATTATCAAATATCAAACATCCCTCGGTTAAAGTATCTGGTCAGAGTGAATATGCCGATCTAATAATAATTGTTATTTATTTGCATTCTGTGTATTTTTGTATTTTTCAATAATTATTGAATTAACGGCATTTAATTTTGTATATTCAGGCAAAAGAAAAAAGTTGTTTAAGCGTGCACAAGGTTTGCATGAGCTTACCAGCGACATCTTTTGTTTGCAAACAGTTTGGACCCAAGTCACGACCGAATGAACGCCGGTCTTGATCTGGATTCAATTCGCTTGACACTCTAATCCATTGAAAAAAGTTAATTTTGAAAGCAGTCAGCAGGCGACAACAGAAGCATAACATACGAGCAAAGTATCTTGTTCTCATCAATGATAAAAACCATGTAAAAATATATGCTGCGAGCAGGTTACATTATACCCTTTCTGCCAGAATTTGGATGGACATATATATGAAGCTATTTTAAGCCACAAATAGCAACGGTCATAATCAGACTCAAAAAATGCACATGCTGACCCACGCTTGTGTTATGTTTGCACGCAACAAAACACTGTTACTCGTGGTAAGACCCAAAAGTGAAGAGTGCGTAACAAAATATTTTGATCAACCAAAGCATATGCTGTGGGTACGCATAAGAACCGCCTTAATGAGCCGGTTATTTTGAGCATTCAAAACATATATGTAATTGAGCATGCAAAAAATATATTAAAACTGGTGGGTAAGAATATGTTCAACCTGTGAAATTTAAATCTTTACTCCATATTTAAATTATTCTACAAGTGTGTACGTTAACTTGGCTGATGTATCGCGTAAAAATAAAAAAAACAGTGTATATAGTGTCCTTGCTCGATAAGCGTTGGGTGACGTAACAGATTTACAGTAAAAAAACTGCATGTGTCCAATCGGGTGAATAAAGTACCATAACCTGACCAACTACGCAACTCTACACTTATCGAGCAATTAACTACATGTAATTAGCCAACTGATCTGGATCTTTTCTGATTTCAAAAGTGTTTATAGAAAGTTGGAAAAAATATGTACCGTTTCTTTTTTGATTGAGTATAGTATCTCAAAGTATCCATTATAACAGTCGCACCACTCATAATTATTTCTTCTTTCTTTGTTCTATTATAATGTTTTAAAGTACATTACTCAGATCTCTTTGTCTAAACTGATATCATTCAAAATCAAGTTCAAATAATAAAACTTCAAACCGGTGATACTTTTCAAATTATTACCAATCTTTTCATTATATGTAGTTATTAACACAAATGAACTGGAAGCCTCCCTTATGACTTTAAGAGACGCTATACCCAGTGCAGAGATACCAGGTAATATTACGTTTGCTTCATTAAAATAATCTCGTGTGTGCGTTTGTCACAATACGATACGAATTATAAATTTACTGGCAGCAAAAAACTGGCCAAATAGTTTTAACGTTCGTTCGAACAATATGGTAACCGATCAGATATTCTTTATAATCTTGGCTTCCAAACTACAAAAGTACACGAAAAATGTGCGGCTTTTAAAGTAAGGAAGAAGGCAATGATCAGGAATCGATACAATCAAATACCTCACACCGTAATATGCAGACATAGCAATTTTTGAGGCTTAACGACAGCAGAATCTAAGGCGTCGATTATGCTACATTTACGGCTCCCTGGTGGCCAAAGGTGGTGCGCTTACTACTTGCATACTCTATATTTGTTATTTGAATCTCATATTGGTTTTGAGCTTAAAAGATTTGTATCCTTTTCTGTTTCACAAACTTTCTATTAGATGGCTGCTTTGTGTTTTTGTTCTTGCTATAATGTGTGAGGTAGTATATTCTTGTGGCTTTCTCTTCATGCCTTAGGCAGGGTCTGCACTCTTTGCAAAGGCAAAATCTATCTCCAGAGAAGGAAATACAATAGCCCGTGGCCTCTCATAATATATACATGTACAATAGACATAAAGATCCATCATGAGTGTGAGGGTGGGATAGTATATCCATCCGGAGGATCATCAAGGCTGGCGAGTAACGCGAGGGACGGATTTTTCTATCCCACTCTCACACGAATAATGGATTATTTTTTCTTGTTCACCACTAAGTTCCGCATTTTATATTGAAAACAAAAACATGAAAAATTCTGAAATCGCTGAGATGCGACATGATGACTTTTGTCGCAAAAAGGTTCATGACTGTCTCAACAATTCAACTTTCATTTTCCAAAGGAATACAGTCATGCGCAAAAATTGTCTCGTGTAGGTTACTTCGCATTAGCAACCGGCCTCTGTTGCTTATCTCGTATTAATTACGGGAGCGACGTGGGACAGATTTTCCTAACAGCAAGCTAGCATAGGGATCACTCGATCTTGTATGTATTGGTATGCGAGAACGAATTATCTCAAATGGGTAAAAACAACCGAATTCTCGATATGGTGTTCGAAAAAATACTGTCTTATGGCATTTAGCTTATTTGAAAAATTCCAATTGTTGAAAAAGGAGTAAAGTTGCATTTTATTGCAGGTTGAGGAAGATGGCAGCACTACAGCTGATATGTTGTTTCTTATTCGTCACAGGAGCGATTTCTGAGATACGAGGTTTGGATCCTACACTTTTATCAGGCATAGATGTTTTCTTTCGAAAATAGAAGTTAATACAAAAAACGGAGCAAATAACTTTTATGTGTGTGTTTGTTTTTCGGCTGATTAGGCATATGCGGTTTATATAATACGCTTAACGATGCTTTGTGCACCTTTATTACACATTTTGCATTAAAACCCTCCTGAATCCTTTCTGTTACGAATACCTTCATATGAGATTTTAGTCCTTGCATCCACTTGTACCACATACATTTTACACCATACAGGACGAACGAAAGCTTGCCTACAAACTTAATGTTATGCAAACTCAATAGCTGGTATGTTATACTTTACAAAACACTAAACCAATTATAGTGTAGAACATATCAGCTATGGCAAAGGGTGCTTTCCTATCTGGTATTTCCTAAATTTGGAAAATATATAAAACAAAATAGGCATTTGGTCTTTTTGATGTCATTTAGGTACTAGCTAACAAAGTTGGATAATTAAATCAGAAATAAAAAAAAAGACATTCAATATTTTACAAAAATTTCATATCATATACTATGTACATATTTTATTATTTGTTGAAATTAACATTATTTTTTTCAAATGAAACAACATCACAGTTTTTTTCAATAATCATTTGACTTTTTTGATGCGCTGATGAAAAAACATGTTCTGTCAATGATCTTATTATTTGCCCCCTTGATGATACCCTTAGCACTTCTCTGAAACAAAAATAAAGGGGTTACGCACTATTTTCTGTGTAACAGTATAATCATCTTTGAGTAAAGAAAAAAGTGCATCTGAGTGTAGCTGAGCCGATTTGAACGATCTATTGAAACTTTGTAACTGAGTATGATCAGGAAATACCACAATCACAAACTGTAGACAAACCGGTGGCATCGTGAGGAAGAGCCTCACAACAATCACGAGGCACCAAGAAGACAAACCAAGCAAAGCAACCGGCTCTCTCTTACCAATCAAGATGATTGCAAAACTAGAATGGATACAAAGTAATGCACAACAAAACATGGAACAATTACAGAATCCCACAATGGGAGAAACAATCAACAACGAATCAACAACAAAAAAGCCACGGCCTTAACACGAACAGCAGCCAAAACCACCAGGTGGCTTGAATGTATTTTACTGGTACTAATTCTCGCCCTAGATTCTGCTGTTGTTGAAGCACAAAATGTAAAGCTCGCATGGAAGATTCCTAACTATTGCAATGTATCACCATAGAGAAACAATATAGTCAAATAAACGCACTATGATGAAACAGAGGAAATGGCTCACGACTCACAGATAGTCAGACCTAAAGAAAACGTCAAGTTGAGCCACAGTAGGTAGGCTCAGATACAGTCAAGCATCATGCACCATCCCACCGAGTAAAGTTTACGTCAGAGCCACCATTGAGTCTGATGCTTGAAATATGAAGTAAAATTGATAGAACAGACACGGATTTTTCAAAATGACAAGGCGTCAAAAACGCTTAATATCAACCCATGTCAACAAAACTTTCCATAGATGGAATATAAGGAAGAGTGTATGCCCAAATGGGGATTTTACTATATATCAAACTCCGTTACAGTGAAAACGTGAATAAAATAAGAAAGGCGGCAAAGATCTGGAATCGATACAATCAAGTACCACACTTGACACAGGATAAAACATGGAAAAGTGACAAAAACATCACAAACAAGAGCCATGAGGTCTGCCCTTTCCAAGCAGGTCACCACAAGGTTGCAATGAACAGACGCGAAAGCATGACAAACACAAGACATAAATAACACAAATGATCCACAAACGAAGTACCGCTTTGGAACGGTCAGTTAAGACGCCCCCGAAATACAAAATAGATACTATAGGACTTTGAAAACGCATCGCCAAGACTAAAGCCTTTATCGCTCAAACACTAACGATGGCAGCGAGATAAATTTTATTGCATACCAAAGTCTGACAAGCTTTCAATGTTCCCTAGAAAATTCATGGTTTTACAGTTAATTAAAGGTATTGAAGCAACAGCTTAACATGTAAGCGATTTCGAAGGACACCAATTCAGCAGCAAGTTAACCATCTTTAGGTTTGTTTCCTGACTCAACTGATATGTGTCCTATGCTTCTTTGACAGTTACACATTCATCATTGAACGATTCAAAAATCTAGTGATAAACTTGTGGTATGCTCAAATTATTAGTAATTCGTAGATGCCGACATACCCCGCCAACTCTGATAACTATGATCTAGCGATAAAATTCAACATCTTGAGTCTTTCAAAAATTTATTTTCGTTTAGTTTTGTTTTTGCACAGGCCATTTACAAATGACAGATTCTGATTAAAGTATGGTTGTATCGCATTTCTTTTGTATTGTGCAAGTGACTTTAACGTAAGTTTTGAAGACGTTCTCAATCACGTGACATAATTTTTCCTGACATGCTTTACATTAAAACGCAATCAGTATATGATTGCAAGTGTCAGTAGTCAATGTCAAAAGTGTGTATGTACTCATACATAAAGGTAACTTATGGAGAATTTTCTGAAAATTAGCTGTAAACTGATGTTTTGATTTGACGTGTTTTTTTTTCTCAAAACATTGACGTTTTCATTAAAGAGACTAAGTCTGCAACTATGAACAGTTTTCGAAATTTTTTATATTCTTTTTAAATCATTTGTAAAAGCAGAATTAAGTTATGCTTTCACAATAAATATGTTCTCTATAGCTGAAAACTGCACGGAAAAGTAAATTATCTTATAAAAACAGGTGTGTTTTACTCGTGTTGGTAAATATTTGCGTCCCTCCAATAATTATAGACAGTTAATTTTAACATAAATGCTGTTGTTTTGATACTGATAATTTGTTTAGATTTACGAAACTGGTAAAATGTATACCTGAATTTTAGTTTTTTTATTGTGTTCTTGAAAAATAGAAACATTAGTTCTAAAATTAAAAGATCAAAAGTTACAGACTATGCAGCTTTAACTATTGATTAGAAAAAGTTAATAAACTGCATTACTGGTATTGGTGTCATACACGCTACAGTGTAAACAAAAAAATAACCAAAAAGCATCAGCTGAACTGGATGCTGGATGCTACCATGTGAAGTCATTAGCAACGTCACGGTATGATACAGTCAAATTAACGACTGGTTTATACCAATTTGAGTTGCACATTTAGAACTGCAAGTAGCTTTTTCAATTGCATTTACCGTTTGCCAGAAAATTGCAAAATGATAGTGATGCGTTTTTAAAGTTCTCTATTATATACTTAACAGCAAAAGATACGCATATTTTGCATATTTTGTATATTATATAAATTGCATCGTGAACGGATATCTCAGTGGAATATTGCTGATAAAGGAGCATAACTCTGGGTATAATGAAATACATGTAACTCATAATTAAGACTGAAGCATATCACGACAACATAATGTAACAAATAAGAAAACAGCATAAAACTTTTAATTCAGCCCCTTCCCAGTAGGTGACCACAAGGCTGCAAGAAATAGACCAGACAGTATGGCAACGACAACACAAAACACAAATAATAAAGAGAACTGACTTGGAGCGGTCAGTAAGAAAACTACTCGAGGGCTAAAACTAGTTTTTCAATACCAATATCACCCTTAATTCTGATGTAAATCAAATCATACGTGTACTTAGTGAATACTCAGATCAGCATGGGTGTCATCACAATGCAATTAAGTCTATGTTTACATTCAATGTGACGTTTATAAATGCCTCCAGACTGTCTCAAAATGACAGCAAGCCCATAATTAGAATGGGAGATTAAGCAGTCCGCTGGATGCAAAGGAAATGTGTTGGTTAAGGCTTGTACTGGTCAAAACAGTTAGCTGCACGACACACACATGCATGCGCACGCACGCATCCACGCACACACACACACTCACACACACAATAAGTAGTTTTGTTGATCATGTTTATAGGCCTCCATGCGAACACTCGCTTCTGTCGTTCGCGTTCAGAAATTCTGTATCATGTACTAACTTGCCAAGAGAATAATTTCAATATTCTAGCTTATCAGACACGTTTAAGTCTTACTTTATCGGAGGACTTAACCGCGACTTAACCATAAAGACTGGATTATTCGTGTCGAGGCCCATTTCTATGCATAGAATTCTACCTATCAGCTGCTCTCACACTATACATATATGTGCAGATTGCTGAGTTTCTCACTCGTGTATTTTCAAATTGATATATTGCTTTGATAAAGGAACTTTTTTGCAGAACATGCTTGTGAGAATAACAATCTAACTATCAGCTGCTATGACAATCCGGACACCACTCTGCATATACTATGGGCAAACTACGGTAGAACATCTACTGAGTACTGTTTTAAAAAAGGAACCACAAGCACCTATTGCGCTGCATGTAATTCTTCATCAATAGTAGCAGGACTTTGTCAATATGAAGTATCGTGTACTATCAATGCCAACAATACATTGTTTGGTGACCCATGCAAATTTGTTTACAAATACTTAGAGGTGGGATATGAATGCAGAGAACCAGGTGGGTATACTATTCTTCTAGCAAATACAGAAAATGTATGTACTCAGCAACTAGATGATCGCATGTTTATACACGAGCTATCTTGAAAGAATTAAGTTAATCTAAGTTAACAGAAGAAGTTTAATCTGAGAATGTTTTCCTAAGCATATCCATACTCTTCAGGCTATCTCATAAGTACGTACAAATCAATCAAAAAGGACTGTATACAATTGTATGATTATTTTCACTCACAGGGTACTACATAAAGAGGGACATTGATAGAATTGAAGTAAGAAAGCAGGCAAAGATCAGGAATCGATACAATTAAGTACCGCACCTGACCTAGAAAACAACATAGGAAAGTGACAAACGCACAAGAAATTATAATGTACAAGAGAGCCACGCCAAGGGACCCATCATTTTCCAATAGGTGACAACAAGGCTGCAAGAAACAGATATCACAGAAGGCAAAACCAAACACAAGAATAAGAAACACAAAGGAACACCACCTTTGAATGGCCAAAACCTTGACACAGCAACCACAGTCTCCGATATTATCGTCTTCGATAGACCTTTTTAAGGGGTTTTTGGTCAGCCAGCGTAAATAGAATTGTAAGTGTGTTTAAATTTCTATATTCAATGTACGAAATACACGAGCTGGTAAGCAGAAAATACACCCGTCATATCGTGTATATTTTGTTAAATTGACAGATAATGTGAATGTCTCGTGCATTTTTCCGTAAATTCAATAATTCATACTCAATGCTTTTTTACTAAATGTAGGTTATGTTAATTTTGATTTCTTTCCTCGCATGTAAATTAGGCATGCAGACATACGAATGTTACGATTGGACTCGTGAAGATATAGCACATTTCTGGATTAATTGTACCTACGATTCCGAGCTAGAAGAAGCCGCTTGTGTAGATCATCCCGGCTACATATTTACAGAGGGAAATGAAACATTGGCTCCAGGATGCGGAGGTTGCTTTTGCTGCAAACCTACAGGTATGTGAACTACCCTTATCAGTTACCTCTTATATTAATACAGTGTTGCACGTTGATCTATCTCACAGCATATGCCCTTATCGGGTCATTATGACATTGCACTTTTTGAATGACGTCGCCAATGACACTGAATCGGCACAAAAAATCGATCAATACGTCATATTCACTAGTTTGAAGAGTAAATCAACTTGGTATGCTGATAAATAGAATACCAGGTTCGTGTCTTTTGATATTATCTTTACCAGGCTCGGCTTTGAAAACGCATGTTGAACAAGCGTTCTCAAGGGCTTGCCTGGTAAACTTAATATTAAAATACACTCATCTAGTATTCTCTATATATCAGTAAGATCTCAAACTACATTGCTACACAGTGCCACTGATAAATATTTTTATCTCAAAAGTTATATTTATCAGGTGAACATGATATTGGATTTATTAATTAAGTGTATGACTTTGAAACGGCGCGAAATTAGATAGCCTTGTCATAATTACTGATACGTGCAATTAGAATATCAGATTCTCGTCTTATGATACCAAGTTATTGGGCTCAACTTTGAGAATGCATTTTGAATTTCTCGTCAGAGCTTTGCGGCTAAACAAGCATTTTCGAAGCCTTGTCCGCTTAACCTGAAATTTATGATTTTAATTTTTAAATTGTCAATTTCCCATTTTTAGATGGTGATGTTGCTCGCTCTACATCCTATGGAGTCTATATCTCTCAACTTATCCGTTTTGCTAGAGCATCTAGCCACGTTGCTGACTTCAAGACTCGCAATAAATTGTTAACTCAGAAACTCTTTAAACAAGGCTACCGGTATCATAAACTTCGCAAAACATTTCCTTAATGTTATCGACGATACTATGATTTGACATCTAAATTCTAAGTTGGTGTCAAAGCTAAAGAAAACCAAAACAGAGTTCCTACGTTGTTCTGGTTACCTTAACTCCATACAAAACCCTATAAAGCATGACAATTTGCTAATTCTAGTTTATGTACGCCAGCAGAACTTTGTAAATTGTTAACCTCATGCCTAACAGCTATTAAAAACATGTTATCAAGTACTGTGAAAAGGTATATGAGAGATATGGTAAAAATCTATTTTGGCCTTTTAAATATTCAGGTGATATTTTAGATTAGATCTTACAGCTAGAGATTTCAATGTGACCAGTTTGTCTACCTATGATTGTTCTACTATTTACACTACTTTACCTTTTAATTTAAATACAGATAAACGTATTGATCTTATTATATACCTTGCATGTAACGACAGAAACGCATTTTTACTTCAGAAAAACCTAAAAAACATCATGTATGGTATTGTCAAAATGTATGTGATGCGCTGAACTTTTTGTTGGACAACATTTTTATTCGATTTTGCACCCAATTGTATAGACAAATAGTTGGGATACCTATGGGCACTAATTGTGCACCCCTGGTTGCCGATTTATTCCTGTTTTGTTATGAATAGGGACTTTATGATGTCTCTTTCTGATGATAAGCAGGCTGATATTATTGATGCTTTTAACACTACATAAAGATATTTGGACGATATTTTAAACATTAATGATGTTTATTTTGACAATATGGTAAGTCAAATATACCCTTCAGAGCTCCAACTTAATAAAGCTAATACCTCTGATACCAAAGCCGCGTTTTTAGACTTGCATTTGTCAATTTCTAATGATATTGTTCCTCGCTCTACATCCTATGGAGTCTATATCTCTCAACTCATTTGTTTTGCTAGAACATCTAGCCATGTTGCTAACTTCAGCACTCGTAATAAATTGTTAACTCAGAAACTTCTTAACAACGCTATCGGTATCATAAACTTCGCAAAACCTTTTCTAAATTTTATAGATAATACTACGAATTGATATGTAAATTCCAAGTTGGACTTAAATCTGTCTTGCGCCAAGAACATGAATTCTATGGTCACTTGGTGTATAAGTTGAAGAAGATTGTTTGCTCTAATAATTTTTCAGCGCAGTTCATTAAAATAAGTTCCCAAATAAATTAAAAAGATTGGCTTTAACATTAAAATATTTTGCAACAGACTGCATGCTTGGTGGTCAACCCAATCATGGTTGGCAAATTTGCTTTCCTCTTTAATTGCACGCCGGTGGGTCTGACTTCAGACTCTATGACGGTTTGGACATAAAGACTTATCTATTGATAAGATGGTAGGGGCCTGATGTTTTGACTGTTGTCAGGTCAAACAGGGTTTGGAGCTCTTTTGCTCCAGTATTCAGTTTTATGTACTGTTGAGTCATTATCTTTGCTTTATCTCCTTTTTTATATCTCAATTTATATGTTGTTCCAGGAGATGATTAATGGATGATTAATGGATAAGTAAGTTATTTCATGCAAGCCAAAATTGATGTGTCTTGATCCATATCTGAACTAAGGGTGAGGATGGCGTGACGTGAAACTGTTTTAAGTCCTCAAGTGAAATACTTTTACTGACAGTTCCAAGGGGGTGCAACTTTTGTGGATCATTTATGATATTTCTGCCTTGCGTTTGTTTTGTGTTCGCACGCGTCTGTTTATTGGTGCCTTGTAGTCACCTGCTGGGAAAGGGCTGATCTTTTGGCTATCGGTTGTGATGTCTAACTGTGTGTTTGTCACTTTCCCATGTGGTATCCTGGGTCAGGTGTGGTACTTGGTTGTATCGATTCCTAATCTTGTCCTCTTTCTTGCTTAGTAGTTTTCTCCCCACTTCCCGTACCAATCAGTTTGCATAGAAATTTATTTTTTTGAACAATTCAATCACACATTTTGTCAATGTGTTTAATCCTGAAGTGGCCAGTATGCGAGCATTTCCAAAGAAGCAAGGGGAAAACTATAAGTATGTTAGAGACCATATATTACAATCATAAAGAAATTAAGTGGTTCACTCGCTGGACTCGTTCCCACTTAATTCCTGTATAATTGTGATATATGATCTATAACCTACACATAGAACTTCCTCCTGTGAATTCATATCTGTTATTCAACAGTTACGCAGAACTATGAATGTCACCATTGGACGTACTCAGACAAAGTTAAGTTCTTAGTTAACTGTACACACCATCCCAGGCTCGAACGCCCAACTTGTGAAAGTTATCCAGGCTACATATACACAAGGGGAGACAATACATTGGCACCTGGGTGTGGCAGTTGCTCATGCTGCAAACCTACAGGTAAGGGACAGCAAACAAACATAACTTTACTAAACAACTGATTATGTTAAGAAATGTAATTGTGCAGATAAAAATACTTTCTCGTGTTTATATGGCTAAATATAGATAGAGGATCTATATACACATGTATTCATATGTTAGCAACGCATAAAAAGTCGTATTTTTTACATTTTGTGTAAGAGGTATACCAAATAACATAGTTTCGATCAAAGTAGAGAGGAAGCAAAAAAATGGAAAGGATGCAATTAAGTACCAGACCATCGAATTAAATTAACTCGCTGATTTTCAAAATGCTACAATCATATGCCTTCAACTGTGGTTGGAACACGACCATGGACAAAACGATTCACGAGCGCAAGCACAACGATTGTCAGCAGCTCATCACAAAGTCACATGGTCGATCCTGATTGGATTCAAATATTCAACCGCAAGAGGATAGCAACGCCTACCTGTCTGTAAAGAGAGGGTCACTGTAAACGTAACGTGTCAGTGCTCCGAAAATAGCTACTTTTGGCGTGTCATAGATCACAAATATCAGGCTCTGTGTTAGGTGGTTTTAATCTCCACGTATATTCCGCAGCATATAACCTTATTGTGTGTCCTCTGTGTAGAAATTAAGACCACGTTCTTGCACGGTGCTTGCAGTATAAATCACACATTTCTTACGCAATAATTAAAGCTGACCCTATTAGATTCGCATGCAAAAAAAAACAGACAGCACTTTTAAAGTTTGGTGCTGTTCTAGGAATCAAATAAGGAACGACATTTCATGTGAATTGTCTGCTGGTAGATGATTCATATGAAATATCAAGGTCTATTTTCTCCCTGAAATTCAAGCAATACATTGATCACAAAAGTGTAGAGTACAATTTGTCAGGATTGGCGTTTTAAGGGTTAAGATCAAAGCGGTATCTTTTTCAAGCTCCAGATAAAAAGATTTCTGACACCGACCTGATTTGAAATGAGTTTATCATAACTCTTTGCATGCTGGATAAGTTTTCACATTGTAACATCTTTATCATGTACAATTTAATATCAAGACTATTTTAGGAACATCAGACCGTTCGATCATGTCTGATCTGGGTTCAAACTGTTGCAAGCCCGCAATCTTTTAGTGTCACTGTTTGGACAATCTGATCCGTCAAAATTGTATGCAAAGGTAATTAGCTCCAGCAGGCAAAGTTAAATCTATTTGCGGACTGTCACCGAGACAGTTCGAAAGGTCTGTCTGAAGGTCACAATGTCCAGGAATAGATCATGATGCAGCTTGTGTATACATGCTATTTGACATATAGAACGCTGCAAGGTAGGCGTTTCTTTCCTGTCTCATTATTTATTTGACAATCCAATCAGCACCAAGGCTGTGACTTTGACGAGCGTCCGATTGTAAACATTGGTCCATCGCAAAGCCCATGGTCATTGTCCATCCACAGTATCTCGGATCTTTTATGTTTTTGTTCTGTCTTGTGTTTGCTATGTTTTGTGCGCGTCTGTTTATATGTGCTTTGTGGTCACCTGCTGGGAAAGGCCTGACCTCTTGGCTCTCGTTTGTGGTGTCTTCTGTGAGTTTGTCACTTTCCCATTGGTATCCTGGGTCAGGTGTGGTACTTGATTGTATCGATTCCTGATCTTTGCACCATTACTTACTTTTAAACTTGTCGTGTAATTTTTTCATAGATCCTCTAGCTTATATAAACAAGTGAGAATGACCAGGCCCTAGTTTATAAAAAAAATCATGCTCAACTCAACTGAGCACGACACTTCAACTGCTCATAAAAAAATACCGACAAGTGAACTACCTTTATGCTCCATGATGCACACACTTTCAACACTTGTGGTGACATGATTTCTGGATGGCAAGATGGCCTCATGTTGAAGCTGGCTCTGTAACCTGTCAGCGACCAGTTGCCAATTGGTCGCAAGTCAATCGCTGATAAATCACAGACTAGTTGCTGAATATACCACAGCCAAAGTATTCATGGAATTGGTCAAAGACAGATCGGCGACTGTTCCACAGCTAGTTGGTGATCAATCGCTGACTTCAAGAAAATATTTGCAACTAGATGGCAATCAAAATCAGTTGCAGCAAGTTTTTGTGCATGCAGACTGGCTGTGACTGATTTTGTACGGATACTGATCGCCGACCTTGCTGTGACCTTGTTGCAACCTTAGTAAAACCATGCCGCCACCTCTTCAACCTCTCTGTGATTGTCTTTTTGTCACGGCAAGGTCACGGTTAGGTGGCAAGCTTTGTGGGACCAGGCCTTAGAGATGCAGATCAGAATACAGCAAGAGTCATTATCTACGTCTATATCTTAAAGCTGTCAGCAGCGTATGCTCTGATAAGGCTTAGGATGTTAATGTTTGTATGAGCCTATGCAGGTCACATTATGATGCGTAACAAAAGTATGTAACAAAAGCTTATGAGCTAGCTCAAACAATAAATTGACCTGTCGTCGTCAACACTATTAAAGGAAATACGTTGACTGTAGGATGAACAAATAAATATGACATGACAAGTCACATTAGTCTATCTATGATACTGAAATCTATTAATTTAACTCATTAGATTAAGGTGCGCTTGAAAAGTCATGCAGCCATCTCTCTCTTCAAAAAATTTAAAACAGTTTTACTCGTCCTAGATCCAATAGGTTTGTAGTTGCAGCTAGAAGTTTCCTTTAACATTTTACAGACACATACAGATCCGTTTGTCCAGACAATACATCCAGCATATCTATGATCAGCACAAGTTCAGCTACAACAACATCAACATTCAATAGAACATACCCAACTGAACCAGTCTCATTCGTAACTTCTTCGTCTACTACTTTGGTGACGACAATATCTTCGAGTCATCCTCCTTCTTCTGAAAATGAGATCAGCAGTTCAACAGGTGCATCTCCATGGAATACACTATCTTTGGGTCACTCGTCATCTCCATCAACTATGATCACTAGTTCAACAGTTACATCCAATGCTATGACAGCAATATCTTCAAGTCACTGGTCTTCCCCAACAAATAACACCAGCTACTCAACAGGTGCATCTACTCCAACGACGACAACAACTTCAAGTCATTTGTCTTCTCCAAACAATATTATCACCAATTCAACAGCTACATCTCCGCTGATATCTTCAAGTCACCCGTTTTCTCCAAACAATATGATCACCAGTTCAACAGTTACATCTACTCTGATATCTTCGAGTCATTCGTCTTCTCCAAGCAATATGCTCACAGTAACACCTAACTCAATAGTGACAGTATCTTCGAGACACTCGTCTTCTCTCAGAAATATTATTACAAGCTCAGCAGAAATGTCTACTCAGGAGACAACACTATCGTCGAATTACCCATCTACTACTGAAAATGTTATAACCAGTTCAACAGTTGCATCTCCGACAACATCTTTCAGCTACACGTCTTCTTCCAAACATATGATCCCCAGTTCGATAGTTGCATCATCGCAAGTGCCAATGACAAAAGGTGACTTTCCAGATTTCTTCAACGATCCAACTAATATCGCAGTCGCCTCAACAGCTGCTGGAGTAGCAGGGTTTCTGGCTATCTTCGTAACTGTCTATATACTAATGCGTCAAAGGAGCAAGATTAAATACCTATGCACAAAGTAAGCTAATCTTTAACTCATTTGGTATGTCTAATACATATTTCAATCCAGTATTATAATAAAGACTAAAATGTTCACTATTTATGATCTCTTGTTTAGATTTCCAAATTATGTAAATAGATGTGCCGATACATTTGCAATGCAGGCTCAGGTGAGATTTCGTGTTTGATGAGTATAATCAGGGCAGTATCTGTTTGTCAGAGTATTTGCTTACATTGCTGTTGAGCAAGAGGAACGAAATAAGCAAGCAAGTGCGACTTTGGTACATTGATGTATGAACCAAAAGCCTTTTTAAAGGAAACATTTTAAAATGTTTGTTATTGTTTTATGTTGATAAAATAACCATCATATAAACTGTTCGAAAATTAACCCTCAATAAAAAAATATGTACATTATAGGTATGCTTTACATTTAAGACTACCTTATATCGTCAATGTTTTATGGCTAAAATAAATAAAACAGTGTGTTTTAACAGATGAATTTAATCAGATGGTTGGAATTATGATAGTTTATAAGACAAAATACCTCAATCATACAACTGGACAGATTTCCAGTCAACAGCGATACTTTCCCTCCAGTTACTTCTTAATTTCTTCACATACTGCAAAAACGTGCATGTTTTTATTGTCTGCTGAATTCATGCAAAACTCATGACAAGAACAATCAATAGGGTGGAAAACATTTTCGGGTCCAGATTAGACATGACATATTGTCGGCGCTAAAACTGACCCAAAATATAGCATAAAACAAATGTGCCACTGCATGTAGGTAGCAGGAAAAATACTAAGCCCTCAAATTTTACTTCGATTGATAACATTTTATTTACCTTTTTCAGAACACCCACCACTGTACATCCGACATAGATGCAAAATGCAGTTTTTTCCTGTGAGACATAAAATTAGAGGCTCGTCATGCAAACAACTCCTTTATAGATTTTAGCCAACATTGGCCTAGTGAGACCTGTCCTTATAACAATGTTATGGCATGTCATTGTTCCTGCTATATAAGTCAATTTTCTGCTGGTTACTTTTACAATACATAGAACAGTCACTAAATGTGTTATATATTTTCCGCTATTGTCGTCTACTGATAGCCATTACAAGCACTTCGTCAAAATCATAAGCATTTTAATGAGTGTTGTTGTTGTTGATGTTGTTGTTGTTTATCTGATTTGTTAAACAATATTTTGGAGTGCAACTGTAGTTTATTCTACCTTGACGACAATACATGTATATATATATTTACCTTGTGCAATGTTATGCAGCAATATACTTTAACCATTCATTCATGCCTAAAGTACACCTATTCAGGGGCTATATAACGTATGTGTATTGGATTGATTTGGTATATGTACAAAATAATCTGTCACTAGAATTTAGTTAAAAGACAATTTTCATAATCTTACGAAAAATATGCTAAAGCAGTTGTAATAATTCATGAGTAAGAGGCTATGGAAAGGAAACCTATTTGTTCTGAAAATAGCATTAAATTGGGAGAAAAACAATTCAATAGAACACACGAAAAATCCAAAGACTAATGTTCGAGCTCGCCCAGACTGTTATGGGCGTGGGGTATCATTACCTCATCGAGTCACAACTAGCTATACAAATATATTATGTAAAATATACTGAAGTACTTTAGAAACGCACCAATCACTGTCTCTTCCACGTGGTTGATTTGAGGATGTTTTCTTTATCACTTTTATCCGCTTACACAATGGACCAGCATTAAAATTCGGAGAAAAACAATTCAATAGAACACACGAAAAATCCAAAGACTAATGTTCGAGCTCGCCCAGACTGTTATGGGCGTGGGGTATCATTACCCCACCCGAGTCACAACTAGCTATACAAATATATTATGTAAAATATACTGAAGGACTTTAGAAACGCACCAATCACTGTCTCTTCCACGTGGTTGATTTGAGGATGTTTTCTTTATCACTTTTTATCCGCTTACACAATGGACCAGGATATGCCATAGTTACGATTTGCTCATGTGGTTCATTCTGTCCTAACACTGACGTAAGAGTTTTTCAACAATTGTCGTCTGACAACTGTGAGATTAGTTCAAATTAAAAGCGAACACTTTGAGCTGTTAGCCAGATGTCAAACCTACGGAAGAACAATAACAGTTTCAGAAGTAATAGGAAATAATCATTTAATTACACTCCCAGTCGCAGCGTTTCTTTGCTAACGTCTGTCTTGAATTTTCAAACATCAATAACAGGCGGATGACGTTCGCGCATGTCGCGATACTTTAGTCTTCTACGCAACGGGTTGCGGAGTATCTTGTGGCACTACAACATTTTGATTATTCATGTTCCTTAGGATATAAACAGCCAATTACGTCAAAAATAACGACGTCATCTAGACGAAATAAACTTTACCAGAGGTCTAACACTTCATGATTTGATTTAGTCAATATTGTAGAATATTTTACTGACAGTTCCAAGGCGGTACTTCTTTTGTGGATCTTTTATGTTTTTCTGTCTTGTGTTTGTTATGCCTTTGTGCGCGTCTTCTTATTTTTGCCTTGTGGTCACCTGCTATGAAAGGGCTGGCCTCTGGGCTGTCGTTTGTGGTGTTTAACTGTGAGTTTGTCACTTTCACATTGATACCCTGGGTCAGTTGTGGTACTTGATTGTATCGATTCCTGATCTTTACACCCTTACTTATTTTAACAGCTGTAAGGCATGAGGTTAACAATTTAACAATTTAGAAAGGTATGTTGTCGTACAAGAACTAGAATTAGCAATAAATCTTGATTTATAGGGTTTTATGTAGTTTATGCATCCAGGACAACGTAAGAACGTTGTCTTGGTTTTCTTTAGCTTTGACACCAAAACGTAGGGCTTTATGACAACCATGCCAATCGACAACCATCCGTACCCAATATGCACAAGCAAAAACTTTAGCGTTTTTTATTTTTTGCAGCAACCTTATGTTCTATTTCCAACCACAGATAAGTGTTCAGACCCATTTGTCAGTAAGTGTACCTAATAATGTGACAACTTCTACATAAATGCGAAGATATGGCATACCCCAGCCAGTATGACAACAGATTGGAAGTAAACACTGACGACAACTTAAAAGTTAGCTGTCATACTTTTGACCAAGAGCCAACAATGATTTTGGAGCCAGTTATTATGGAATGAAAACGATAAAAAATAGGTTTCAATCATTTTTTTTTTAATATTTGTGACTTTTTAGTATAGAGGGCTGCACCATATGGACATACACTGTATTTTAATCATTGAAGCATGACATAAATCCAACAATCACTTTTGATTGCAGATATCTTGAACTATGAAAGACATTCACAATTAGTTTAGTTTTTATTGTATTCAATGTTAGAGATGGAATAAATCTAAATATCCTTCAATTGTTTTTCTGTGTATATATCAAGTTGGAAGCATTTGACCAATATGCAGCGACACACTGAGTCTGTGATTCCCTTTAGTGCACTGATTTGCAGAGATGACGTGTTTGTGCAAAATCTTACCTCTCGACTTCCTCTGAACACCGTTCAAGTACCCGAAATATTTGATGGCCTTGACCTATGCCTAACGCTTTAGTGTCCTTGATGTATGATATGATTATATACTCAACAAAAAAAAGTTAAGGAAATCTCAGAAAACCATGGTACAGAAGAACACCAAAGCAAACAATTATTCAATTTTTATTTATTTGCTTAGATACATTACATTGGATGAAAAAGATGTTTACTTTAGTTTGCTAGCCATAATACCCTTGCTGTGGCACTGTGTCAAGTACCCTAGGGGTCAAAGTCATTTTTCGCAAAAAATTGTCAACAGAGATTTCCCTCTTTTTACGCCAAACAACTCAATTAGCTGTAAGTTTTCAAAACATGAAATGCACTTCCTTTGAATGTCATATTAATGTAACGTTTAGTAAGATGAAAATGTCTTCAGTTAAAAGTGTGTCGGCAAATCAGGACTCGCACTTGCTTGACATACTCTGATAATTCTGGACTGGTTGGTGATTGGTGTTGATTCCTCCTGTAACGACGCAGCAAGAGCCTGGATATTTCTCGGTGCCAGTAGTACGCATTTGACCCTCTGTTCAAAAGTGCCCTACACATGTTCAATTGTAGACATGTCTGATGAGCTCGCTGGCCAGTTGATGCGCGCAACATTGTTCTAACGAAGGTACTTTGCTGATTCTGACGAGATGTGTTCTGGCATTGTCATCCTATGCCTGGTACTGGCATTGGTTCGGGCATAGGAAAGGCATGACAACAGGCCTACACATCATCCATGAACAGTTGACGGTTCAAGTTTCCCTCTTTAACCACCAGATCTGTCACCCTCGGCTTTTAACATCTCCCAAGGGATATGGCGAACGTTAATGCATGAACACCGATGTTTGGTCCGTATGTTAAACTTTTGCGAAAAAATAGAGTGAAGACCAGTCAACTTTGACATTGATTTTTAAAACCGCTATAAGTGCTACAAACCAAAATAAAGCATCCATCTTAAGAAAAATGGACACATAATACTGAAATTCAAAAGTCTTTAAATGCTTTAGATTTTTTGTCATAGCACCTAAAACACAATTTCCTTAACTTTTTTGTTGAGTATATATTAATTGCTTTTCTATGCAACAGTGAACGCTTCTTGAACGCTACATTTTTATCCTTGCTGCATACATTTTAGACAGCACTGCGCTGTAGCGACCCTTGATTACATTCTACGTTCCAATGACTTGGAAATACTTTTATGTGATGAAGTGTGTTGCTCTTTAGCAATGAAAGCTTCGGTGTCATTAAAAAGCGTGTGTGAGCGGAAAATGCTACAACCCCAGGTCATAGACCAACTCACAGTAGTGTGATGAAGAGACTCAGAACACAGACAGTCAATCGACAGCAAAAATACAAAACAAGTGAGTATGCCAGAATCACAGTAACAGACCCAACAATGGATCCACGAGGAAGAGTCAAAGAATGATAACAATACCATGACATTAAGAACTCAATTATAGCAAAACAACCATCTATCTCGTCCCCAGTTAGATAATTGCAAAACTAGAAAGGATATGAAGTACTGCAAAACAATAAAAGACCGAACATTTACTCGACACAAACAATAGAAACAATCAACAACAGCAGACAAGATCATAAAATGCGTTTAGCTCGCATGGAGGTTTCCTAATTTACATACAGGATGACAGATAGGCAGACAGACAGGAAGGCAGGCATATAGGCAGGCGGTGAGTAAGGCAGGCAGGCCAGTTGGCAAGCAGGCAGGCAGGAAGACAGATAGGTAGATAGACAGAGTGTGAGTGGGTGTGTGGGGTAGATAATAGATGATAGATTGTTTGGTTGATGGTGTATGTTACAGTTGACTTACGGACGTTACCAATGACAGACAGACATGCCGACAAAGAGTAAGGTAGGTAGGTAGGTAGGCAGGCAGGCAGGCAGGCAGGCGGGCAGGCGGGCAGGCGGGCGGGCGGGTGGTTCGGTGGTAGGGTTTGGATGGATGGATGGATGGATGGATGGATGGATGGATGGATGGATGGATGGATGGGTGGATGGATGGATAGATAGATAGATAGATAGATAGATAGATAGATAGATAGATAGATAGATAGATAGATAGATAGATAGATAGATAGATAGATAGATAGATAGATAGATAGATAGATAGATAGATAGATAGATAGATAGATAGATAGATAGATAAGTAGGTAAGCAGAAAAAAATAAAAATAAAATAAATAAGAAGAGTCTTGCATCAGTTGCAAAATCACTTGGTGAAGGTAGATGATTTTTCATATGAACGACTCCATATTCAGTATATTCATCACAAATCAAAAAGGGGTGAAAAGAACAGAAATCGATAAATCAAGTACCACACCTGTCCCAGGATACCAGCGGAAAAGCAACAAACCCACTTCCAGACACCACAAACGAGATGCAAGAGGTCAGCCCTTTCCCAGCAGGTAACCACAAGGTAACAATAATCAGATACGCACGAAAGCACAACAAACACAAACAGAAACAACACAAATGATCCACAAAAGAAGCACCGCCTTGGATGGTCAGTAAAAATAGTTTACTGGAGGGCTTTCACCCGTTAAACAGCGCGCCAACCGCACCCTTAGTTCAGATTTGGATCGACACATAAATAATACAAGTATCGTACAACAGACTGAGAGAAATATCATAATTCATCGCAGAAAATAAGCATAACTCATAGAAACCCTATACGGGGTGTACTGCAGCGTCTGGCGCCGTTTTATACGCTTTTTGAGCCTCGGTGGTGTAATTGTTAAAGGCGTCAGACGTTGCAGTGTTAGGCGCGCACGCCGCATTCGTGGGTTCAACCCTCACAGACGTCCAAATATTTATATGGATTATGACTCCACTGTGGTAAAAAAGACAAGTGTCGTACAACAGATTGAGGGAAATATCATAATTCGTCGCAGAAAATAAACATAACTCATAGAACCCCTATACGGAGTGTACTACAGCGTCTGGCGCCATTATATACGCTATTTGAGCATCATTTTTTGGGGATGCCTCGGTGGTGTTATGGTGAAGGACGTCAGACGCTGCAGTGCTAGGCGCGCACGCCGCGCCGCATTCGTGGGTTCAACCCTCACAGACGTCAAAATATTTATATTGATTATGTCTCCACTGTGGTCAAAAGGAAAAGTGTCGTACAACAGACTGAGACAAATATCATAATTCATCGCAGAAAATAAGCATAACTCATAGAAACCCTAAACGGAGTAAACTGCAGCGTCTGGCGCCGTTATATACGCTATTTGAGCATCCTTTTTTGGGGATGCCTCGGTGGTGTAATGGTTAAGAGCGTCAGATGTTGCAGTGCTAGGCGCGCACTTCGCATTCGTGGGTTCAATCCTCACAGACACATGACTATTTGGTTTGCATGGAAGACCATTGTTTTATGGATAATCTGGCTACCAACCTTTGAAACCTTATGTCCGTACAAAATTCTATTTCCGCGGAATGAACATACCTTTCGGTATTTAGCTATACCGATTTGGCACGGCTGTAGAGCAACCAGTTTACACGTCCGTTGGGCAAACAGCTACTTATAATTTCCGTTTTAGAAAACATTAGTTTTCGCGACATTGCATTCAACAGCTCGTTCTCTTATGTTAGATAAAATTTTGTCCGTAGTGAGGCGTAAATTATTGAAGGCTGTAATACTACCGAAGCAACAAATAGAAAATGCAGCGCTGACAAAGTTTAAAGTCAAATCAAAGTTAAAATCGGACATACTTACGAGAGTGGTGTCAACGCATAGCCTTTGTAGGGTTTCAATCTTTAAGTATTATAGGCTAAAAGGGAAGGAAATGGCATTAGAGACACATACATCAGATGCTCTGAAACCTCCTAAGGCTGTTCTTGGCATGACTGTGTTAGACAGATTGGCATTCACAAAACTAGTTAGAGTCCCATGTATTTCTGTTCCAACTAGTAAGATAGAAAACATCAAGAAATTAAAATCTTACCATCTTAAAATACCAAAAGTAAGCCAGTTTGTTGAACTCGAAGAAGGTGATTCCAAAAAAGTTTCACACAGGTTACTACTGTTAGATCCATCAAAAGTAGATTCATTCACAGACTTCGGCAAAGATGTAAAAATTGTGCTGTCAGAAAATGGCATAAATGAAGATGACTTTCAGGAGTATGAACTGAAGCTTTCCTATGAAAATTGGTCATGTCATGATATTTTACATGCAGTGATTCCAAAAAATGTGACCGGATTCACTAGTATTGGGCATATATGTCACTTTAATTTGAAAGATGATGTCTTAGAGTTCAAGCATTTAATAGGTAAGATTTATGTATGAGATATATACCAGATGAGAGTTCCCTTTCCTTTTCACTCACATATCTAGCATTTGGGATTTTGCTACCTATTTTCAAGCTGGGCTCAAGGAAAAACATTTGAACCATCATTCCTAAGCAGAATGCTGGCAGTAAATCTGTACTGTATTGACATCAATAGATGTATCATCGTCAATAGAGCATGGAGAATATTGCTAGAATTATTTAATGCCGCTTGTTGCTACCTATACCAGTATTTGTAGTCATGCTATCCACAGCTTATATATCATATCAAATCATAATGATATTTTCCCAAATTCAACTGGCCACTGGTCCAAACTTCAGGAAAGATAGAAAACTCCTGTCACCTGAGGTAGTATGTCCTTATAGGCTGTGTATCACCTTAATGTATGTTAGAATTGCCTATAACCTGTGTAATGCCCCCACCTAGGCCAAATAACTATGCTTGCGGTAACCTGACCCTACCTTAATTTACTGGTGAAACCTATTTTTTTTAGGTTTTCTTGGGGAAAAAATAACAATTTCAAAATGCATAAAATCATATTTTCACCAGAAATAAAAATATGTGTGCCTACCCCACCTATGGTTTTCAGACCTGTTACCAGAAACACACTTTTTTTTAATTTGTATTAAACAGTTTGGATCCAGAACACGACTGATGCTTGTTTAGTCTGATCCAGGCCAAAATGTTTGCAATGTCATAAACAGGAAACACTAGCAGACAGAAATTAAAAAGCAATGTAGAGCCCAAGAGTCTTTGATGTCTGGCTGTGAGGTTTTAAAAAATGTTTAATGCTCTACAGTACAGAGCATGAAATTTTAGCTGCTCATAAAAACTAAAAAGCTGAAAAATAAAGACTTTCTTTTTTTGTTCAAACCCTCAGATGTTGTATAAATCATGCTAAAAATGCCAGCAATTCTTGGTGTTTTAAAATTAAGAAGCATGATCAATTTCATGCTGAGTTGAGTTGGAGCAAGGTATCACAATCACATGTCATTTAGTCATTGTTTTTTCCTTTCAGGGGAAGTTATTCTAGACAAGTTTTCGAACCTGAAGACAGTTGTAAACAAGACTAACACCATAGATAACACATACAGAAGTTTTCAGATGGAACTAATGGCTGGGGAACCTAATTATGTGACACAGACAAAGGAAAATGGACTTCTGTTTGAGCTAGATTTCTCCAAAGTGTATTGGAATTCCAGACTAGGTATCTGCAAGAATGACTACTGTTAACCCTTTGTATTCTAATGGATTCATCATTCTGCTTTGACAGGCCTCGAAAAATCCACTCGTCCGCTCGTATTTACGAGTGCCTCAGGCTGCAGGGCAAGTGAAACTTTGGATGATTTCCAATGTAAATTAACATTTTTGTCCATATATGCCAATAATTTTTGTGATGCAGGGCAAGTGCCTATTTTAAGATATTTCAAGGCCTATTTGATACAATAAACTTGATAATCCATTGTTCATATCTAGGGGTGTCAGGTTCAAATTTTAAAAAAATATTGTGTTCTTTGGTCTGAAGATCTATTTTACCTTTTAAAAAAGTGTAGACCCTGATGAAATGCTGCATTATGCGGCATTTCATCTGGGTCTTCACTGTTTGAAAGAATACCCGTTTAGAGGTATCCCCTATACAAAAGGTTAGTTAGGAATGGCTGCTGATCAATTTCATAACGCACATATGCAAAAGCTTCTTATAAACACCCTTCTTGTGTATTCAGCAGGCCTTTAGTTTACACTGAACCGAAGTTATAAGTAGCCACCATACAATTTTTGCTCCCGTTCAGAGCGTAAAAATCGCTCTCACAAAATTTAAATTCTATAAAAAGGTCCAAGGCTTTGTCGAGAGTCTGCAAATTATGTCATTTCAAAATGACTGGTAGACCTTGCACAGAGGAGGTCCGAGTAAAGGTACCCTCATTTTAAAAGTCACACTTTTAAGTGTGATATAAACTATTCATCAGATACATTATCCATTTATATTTTAATTCGGTTGAATATGTTTATAACAGATGTGATATAAGACTAAAAGAATCAAAAGTCTTTTTGACAATTGAACACTCCATTCCTTTCTACGTTAGCATGAAGACAGCCACGGTCAACAACTTAATCAAAGGATTTTTAGCTAAACCATTTAGTTTGCATACTCACTTTGCATTGCTCTGTATGCTTTATTATCTGCGGCACAGCAGTGCAATTTTCAGGGGTTCTTCATTATGAATTGGCGTCACCGTTCTGCTAAAAAATTAAAAGAAATCTTTAACAAATGCCATTTAAATGACCTTTAAAGTTTCACATTAAAATTGGAAGTGGATACCAATTTAGTAAAAAATATTGTTAGAAAATGGGCTCATCAAGTTGCATGGTGTTTTGTCAAACATATTAACATAAAATAAAACACATACAATGATTTTAGTATGAGCAGCTAATGATTTCGGAAAATTCAGAAAATTATCAATTTTTGAAAATTCATAAAAAATCTGTCATAAGCAAAATGTCAAGTGTTCGGTGGTTTTTCAAGTCGACTAGGCCGGTTTGCAATCATGTGTACTTGAATTCAATAAAAACTGCACTCAAAGCGCTTAATTTGGTCAAAAAGTTGATTTTTGCTTTTTGAACCCAAAACTTGTGAAGTGATAGAAAATTCTTCCAAAATACCTCTTAGCTTTGGTCCATTACAATGCACATACTTGGGCAAAAATTCATTTCAATATCACTAGGGCTTGTCAGAAAAAAAAAGAAATTGAAAAGTGGCTACTTAGAACTTCGGTTCAGTGTAGAGTGTGTACCGAAAAATTAATTTTCTTATTTCTCAAACAAAACCTATGTTGTGGGAACTAAAATGAGATGGTTCTTTTGAGCACCAAAATATATGTTCAAACTGATGAATTAGAAAATATTTAAAATTTTACGCTAAAAGAATTTGTTATCTAAACCTATGTTTCAGCATTTTTCTCTCCGAGATTTCTTCTACTTTCATACTTTTGGTATGTGAAAAACCTACAAATGTATGTTATGGCTAGAATTCACATGGGTTGGCTTTTTTGGGCCTTTGATGTTTTCAAATGTAATTTGTACAAAAACCACATATGCTGGCCCATATTTTATGGGGTTTTAGCTCACTTGAGTAGAGGAGCACAATGTCTCAGTGGTAGAGTGCTCTATATAAGATCCAGAGGGTCATTGGTTCCAGCCTCACACTTGATCCTCTGCTTAGTACTGGTTTGACCATTCAACAGAATCAACACAGGAAACATCCTGACATGACTGAAAAAATGTTGACAGGGCCATAAAGAATCAACTCAGATAAACAAACCAAAGCTCATTTGAGAATATGTATTAAGTGCTGGATACAAGCTATTATGATCACTTTTTGTGTTTATAAATGAAAGTGAAGCATTTTGCAGAAAAACAAAAATCATAAATTTTACCTCTTTTTTACCAATGAGCCAATTTTAACCAAAATTCACACCTCTGGTCCTTTGGTGACCCTGGCCATAAATAGCTAAATGCATTTGATCCCTAAAAAAACATTAGGGCATGACTTAGTGCTATTAAGAAAAACTTTAGACACAAATTTCACATACCGTCACAAAGATGTATTTTGTTACATCTGCATTATCTTGTGAATGTCTCATGTAGGCATGTTCACCTCTCTTCATTCAAAAATAATGACTTTTGCTTTAATAGCCTTGGCATGCAGATAACCGGAAGGCAGAAATGTGATTAGCACAGGTATGCAAACTTTATATTGTTTTGTTTGATTTGATTCTTTACGTCCCATCAACAATCTTTCAGTTATATAGGGATGGGTCTTCCTGGGTTGAACCAGTACTAAGCTAGGATAAATGTGTCTTCCTCAAGGACCACAACGCAATGACGCCAGTGAGGCTCGAACCGGCAGCCCTTTGGTCTCGAGTCAAGCACTCTACCACTGAGCCACTGCGCTCCCAAAACTTTCTGTTGTTTGTTTGTTTGTTTATATGTTTGTTTTGTTGCTTTATGTCCCATGTCAACAGCTATGGTCATTGTGGGACGGTCAGTTCACCTAACCACACTTTTTCCTGGGCAGGCTTGAACAAGCCTTTAACCCGTAATTCGTGCTCATACTGTTGTTTGTAACTGACAACAACCCTTCTTGAATGAAACAGCGGAAGGAGGAGAATGACCATAGAAATCATTTCACGATCAATCTCCACGAAAGTATGTGACCGGACCGGGATCGAACTTGCGACCCCTTGATCTGCAGTCAGAAACGCATCTGTAGTGTTACCAAATATGTGTTCATGGCCCAAAGATTCAATCTACAAATGTAGAGATGCTTTTTAAAATCCCACGGGGTTAAGCTTGAAGGCGGACAATGTTTCAGGGATTGCTATAAATGGTGATAGCTAACGTCCCATGTGATAAAATCTTTATTTCATATCCCAATAAACTGAATTTCATGTTAAATGTAAAGATGTATGCAAAACAGAAACAATTAAATTTTGTGTAGCTTCACACCATCTATAAAGCTGAGTCACCTCATGAACAAAGTCTCAAGCAAACAAGATAACCTCTCCCCATTCAATATACATGACCTAGTGGGGACTTTTGTGGTCGGCTTATATAACCTTTGCATACAGTTTGAACCCAGACCAGGACTGACACCATGTCGGTCCTGATCTTGCTCGAAGCCTTTTAACACTCAGGTGGTGCTCCTGGAACAAATTTTTGAAAAAGTTAATTTTAAACAAGTCAGCAGACGACAACAGAAACATGAAAAATTACCCAGCATGTGAATAGTTAACAGCAACCAATTCACTTTTGAAGTAGGATCTCTGACCCTTTATCCATGGGTCTATATGCTTCTGAACAGTGAAGACTCTTGGGAGACTTGTGAATGCACATGCTAGTCTTACCCTTCTTTGATCACCTATTCAATAAGTACCAACATCAAAATGTCATTTGCTGGCCATATGTATAATTGCAGGGACACTGCAAAAGGTACAAGTTGGCATTTGAGCCTATTGAAGACTCAGATCAGACTGCATATCCATGCAGTCTGATCAGTGTCTTCCATGGGTGCTCAATGTTGGGCGAAAAACTAAGACTCTGACCAGACTGTGCAGATGTGCAGACTGATTTGAATCTTCCCTGTACACACATGTATAGGCATATGCGTAATAAAATAGTAACTCGAAAGGGAGCTCACCTAATGTGGTAAAAAATTGATTTTCCATACCTTAAGGAACTGCTTTTGAAGGGAAAAATTCGCTCCCTCTGGGAGCAAGTTCTTTCCTTTAAGAGAAGTTACCATTTTGAAAAGGGATGTAATTGTAGAGAATCATTGTTTGATACAGTAGTCTCCCTTTGATGTGCGTAACTTTTTCAATGTTCTGACTACACCATTGTGCTTGTACTATATGCTGAATACCGGTATGTATTTTTCCAGGGACTGAACACCAGAGAATAGTTGATCTCATATCTACAGGAGATACTGTCTATGATGTATTCGCCGGAGTTGGACCGTTTGCTGTCCCTGCAGCCAAGAAGAAGAAGGCAACTGTTCTTGCTAATGACTTAAACCCTGTTTCATATGAATACTTACTGAAGAATGTTAAACTGAATAAAATAAAGGAAGGTATTCATTGTTACAACATGGACGGCCGGGAGTTCATTAGAAATATTGTAAAAGATGACCTCATTAGTAAATGGACCAAACTGAAAAAAGAGGAAAATGTCAATCAAATCCATGTTGCCATGAATCTTCCAGCTCTAGCAGTAGAGTTCCTTGATGCTTTTAAGGGTCTTTTAGCAGGAAATGAAACGTTACCATGTAAGACAGTAGTGTTACCCAAAGTATACTGTTATTGTTTTACTGATATAACGGTAACTGAAGAATCAGAAAAGCTTAATGAGGTAAAAGAGAGAGTGATAGGAATTGTGGGACATTCTGTGGAGGCTGATTTAGCGCTGAGATTTGTACGCACTGTAGCACCAAATAAAGACATGATGTGTGTGACCTTCACCTTGACATGGGAAATTCTTATGGGACAGAAAAGAGCATATACTGATGATACAGGTATACAAAGTTTTGTTGATACAGCTGCAGGTATTTAGGTACTTACAGTCAATTGGTAGTTTGAACTTGCTAAATAGTTTACATGAGATTCAGCATGGCTAGCCATGTATATATGAGCAGTGACACTTAATTTCCAACAATGTGGTATTTTGGCATGTATAGACTCAGACGGGCCTGTGCAGCCTCTTTTTCAAGCTTTGAAACTCCAAATGATGTTCAGTCAGTAGCTTAACACTCATAGAATACACAAGTGGCTAGCAAAGGCTTTGATCAGACTGTGCATATGCGCAGACTGATCTGAGGCTTTGCTGGTCGCACATACCACATTGTTGGAAATCTCATGTCGCGTCTCATATGTATTTGCAGGAGGTTTTTTTGCACTATAGTCCATGTCAGTTTATACTTCAGCTTGAAAAAGGTTTTTACCATCATTAACTCTTCATAAATGCAAAAAGATAGACCTAATCAAACAGTCTGATCAGGGTTTACACTTTTTCCCATTCCATTACTCCATTTTACACATACAATATACAATCAGATAGTAAAAAGCAGACTTCTAAAAGTTAGGATACAAAATGTCCAGCACACAAGATTTTAATGCTTATTGCATGGCTCAGTCTAGTCTGCATGTATGTGCAGTCTTCATTGCTCGCATACACAAAGAATAAAAGTATTGAAAAGGTTCAGATAAGAAAAGACCTCTAGCACCACTGTGTACACCAGAATGGGTGTTTAACCCTTTGTGTTTGGAAAATCCCCTAGATGAGTTTGTTTGCAATCACTCAGTGAAGACCCAGATGAGATGCACAGGCCTTTAATTAAGAGTGTGAACCAAAAAAAAAAATTTTTTTTTCTTATTTCTCAACAGAAATATATGTTGTGGGTAATCAAAAGAACCGTCTCAATGAGACGGTTCTTTGACCCAAAACTTATGATTAAACTGATGGGTAAGAAAATATTTACAAATTTAGGCTCAAAAATTTTGTTAATCTAAACCTATTGATGCAGCTGCACTGTTTGTAAAGGTAAAAAAAGATCTTCAGAAAAATTATAACCTGACTGTGACACCCCTAGATATGTACAATGGACTATCCCAAGTTTATTATATCAAACCAGAAGGAAGAATCCATTAGTATACAAAGGGTTAAAGGAGGCTTTTGGGCATATTTGCTGTTCCAAATAGTGACAAGTGATGGTTTCCGAATATTTAGAGTAAATACATTTGCATAATTGAGCCTCGAGAGGACAAAACCTGTCTTCTGAGATTCAAACCAGCCTGCTCAGCTACAGAGACTAGATAGAAAATTGAAAATTCACTTGTAGCAATAACAAAGGTATTGATCAGACTGTGCAGATGCGCAGGCTGGTCTGCACCTTTTTTTTTTGAAACACAAGAGACCGGTTTTCTCTCATTGAGGCTCCATAAATTGAGCTACTTTGTGCTTGCCACTGTTTGGTGTTATAACTCTCCTAAACGATACATGTGCTCAACTTCAAATCTCACAGGTGCAATATATATACTTAAGGAATAAAGAAACACAACAAACACTTTGAGTCATTGTAAGTGTACAATATGATGCAAGTTTTTAGTGCAAATGATATCCATCCATAGGAGCCGTATGTGTCTGTCAAATTACAGCAGTTTCAACGTAATTATTGATAACTTAATCATTTTGGTATGCGTATAACCAGCCTGACCCCCATAGTTAACTGCTGAAACAGTGTCAATAAAAGCAAAGTTTGAATCACTTATCGGTTCATTGTTTTCAAAAGTCTTGGCATAGATTACGGATCAAGCAAATGATCAAATGACGACGTTTCTGTAGGATTCTGAAACGGCTTAACATCATTAACGTCAACTCTGAATACTGTGTGAAACGCATAAACTTTCTTTTCTGATTGAGATTTATTCATTACAAGGAAGTTTTGTTCAAGAATTATGACTTGAGATCTTCAGACGTCAAAAAACCTCAACTCTGACGTCAAAATTCGATATCCTACGTTTTAATGGTTTCCATGATGTTTATGTGTTTTTCTAATGATAAAATGGTCCGAGGACAAAGTTTAGGCTACAGTTAACAAGTTTGGTGTTCACTCTCGGCATGTAATTAGATGTTTTCTCTTGCATTATGCCGTGTTTGGTTTGGCTTACGCCAATATAAATCCCCTACCAGCGTAATTCTACGGTATCTGAAAAGTCAGTTTTTCCAAAGAAAGCATGTTCTGATATCTCTCGGTTTATCTTATCCCGTATATCCACCAGCGACCCATACCCGACGACTCTAACTGATGTTTATCACTTATTCACTACCATTGTGCATCTTGCCATTCAAGTAGCGTGTTTTGACGCTATATTTGACTGCATTAAGAATATGATTGGACATTTGTTTAATTTGCACACTGTCAAGTCGACGCCAAATAACCAAACATAGGAAAGACGGGGTTTCTTGATCTTTATTCTGACGTTAACGTCATATTTTACGTTTTCATATGTTTTCATCTTGCAGCGTAAAATATAGCGTTAAAATGATGTTTTGGTATTTCATCACATGCTATTAATACTCAATAAGAAATTTTCAAAAGAGATTTCACCAAACCGTCATTTAAACACGCAAAAATTATATTTTTGTTTGTTGCGTTTCTTTATTCCTTAAGTATATGTGCAAGAAATTTAATTTTGAGGATAGAAGATGACAAAAAAACATGCAAAAATACCCAGTAGGCAAAGAGTTAATTATGTGTAGCTGTAAAAAAAGGGTTAAGTGCAAGAGCCATAACTCTAGTTCAGTATTTTGAACTTTGTCTCATTTGATTCTCTTTCTTGTCTGCTTTAGAACTTCTTATAAAGTCCTTTGTAACTTGTAGTTATCAGTTCTCACATTTGTTATTCAAAAGCTCTCACACTCAGTGACACTGGACTTAATATATACATGATTGACTCCTGAACAAATCAGCCTGCTTTCATACCTATACATTTGTATTAGGACATTTTTGGGTGTGGGGGCTGATTACTGACCATGTCTGATATGGCCGTTGTGCATTTTGCGTTGATAAAATTTAACATGAAGCTCCTAGTGAGCAGGAGATATATCCGTAAAGCACAGTCTTCCAACTGTTGTAATTGGTAGAGTTTAATCTTGCAATATTAAAGTGCTAAATGCAAGCTACAAGATTTTCTAAGAATTTTGTTTATTATTAACATTATTGAGAAAACAATACATAGTACTTCAAATGTGTACTTTAATCAACTCTTTGCATGCTGGATAATTTTCATGCTTATTCTTTTTTGCTGATTTTTAGAAAAAATAATCAGGAACACTTTGGCTTTAACAGTTCATATATCCAGATCAGGCCAAATATTCTGTGGGGCCAGATCTGGGTCGAATCTGTTTGTGGACTTTATCAGCAGATGACAATAGTTGCCACAAGCAGGCAAAAAGTTAATGGTCAAGTTTGATTGTTTATAATTACTTTCAGTATCACATGAGCCTCAACAAGAGAAAAACAAACTTTGTTGCATTTAAATAACAAAGGTGCAGACTAGCCTGTGCATCTACAGTATGATCAGCACCTTTTATTAGCTTTATCATATGACGGTGCGTCTGGGAGTGAAATAACGCCATGCAATAAAATTTGTAAACCACTAGTGGTTTATCGATTTTTGGGAAAGATTATGACGTCCATAACAACGTTGCGTACATAATGACAAAATTATAACATTTTACGTAATCTTAATGTCATATGACAAATAGAATCTAACATTCATGCTCTTGTATTATTGAATTTATTAAACTTGTTGCGAAAAAGAGATAAAATGCGAGGCAAGCCTAGCGTTTTATCTCTTTTTCCCAACTTGTTTAATAAATTCCATAAAACATGAGCGCTCATGTAAGATCCTCTATTCCTGGAATTTTAATTAGCTAAACTTGCAACAGGCAAGAGGTTACTGTTCTGTCTAGTCTCTGTAGCAAATCAGGTATTTCCTTATTTTTCTTTGTTTTCAGTAACTGGTTACAAAAACTATACAGAGTTTTTTCTCAGCGTTCTGGGAACATAACAGTACTTCCAGAATCGAGAACTGTTTGCATTGTTTTATACAAATTTGGGAAAAACTCGCACCATATAATATAATTAAATAAAACAAAACCATAAAATATTTCATTCATTCAACTTCTTTTACATTTCTCTCATGTTAAAATTTGGAATGCAAAAATACAATTAGCTGAGCATGAAATTTATCATGCTAATAAGCATTGAAATGCCATTATTTGCATTTAAGCATTTATTACCATGATAAATACAACATCTGAGAGATTGATATCAACAAAATTCTTTATCTTTAGCAGTTTAGTTTTTATTAGCTGTTGAAATTCCATGCTCAGTTGAATAACTTAGTTTTATAATCAGAGTTGTGAGTACTCAAAAGAACCATCTCGATCGTTTGAGCACCCAAACAGATGATAAATCTAATGAGTAAGAAAATATGCACAATTTTATGCTCAAAATTTTTGTTTGACCTATGATTATAGCACAAATGATTCTCCAGGCCTCCAGATAAGAGCGCATACTTGAAAATTATTTTTCTTATTTTTCAACCAAAAACATATGTTGTGGGTACTCAAAAGAACCGTCTCAATGAGCACCCAAAATACATGTTTAACTTGATGAGAAGGAAATAAATACAATGTTAGGTGCACAAACGATCCTTATCTGGACCTATGATTATCTATCCACAATAATATTCTTTTTCAGAAGAGCCAGAAGTCAAGTACAGAAAAACAGATGAAGATGTTGCAGCCATCTCTTGATATAATATTATTGCCATCGAGAAAATATATTTTTAAACAGCTGAATGTGGTTTATTCTAATGTTTTCATGACAAAAATGGTGCCAATACAGGAGATTTTGGTACTTATTGCACCATAAAGCAGCATAGGATCTGGTGTGTCTGCAGGGTTGCCACGGTCAGGGAAAACATTCTGGAAAATAAAAAAAATTGCAGGTCAGGGAATTTCATTTTCAGTCAGGGAAATATAGAAAAAATGAAAAAAAGTCAGGGAAAAGTCAGGGAAAATCAGTTTTCCCAAAAAAGTTGCTAGTTAACGGGCTTCTGGAAATTTTATTTTCCATAAATTGCAAGCAATATTAGAAACGGAATGTTTCTGAACATAAATTCCGAGGCAATTTATGTTCAGAAACATTCCTTTTCTAATATTTATGGTTTGAGATTTTTCATTAAAGACACATATTTTGTCATATATGGAATCATTAGTGAATTTACTGATAAGGGAAATTTTACATCACTTCCAGGTCAATTTCAATATCTCACTTTATTGAGGGGGCTCCAAGGGGGACTTACCTGTAAATTTGATCAGGTTTTATCCACAGCTAAGAATTTATCCATAGGCTATTATTTTGCTTGAAGGAGATTTTGTCTCTCAATCCAAATAGGAAAGAGAAGAGACTTGAACACAAATTATTTATTTAAATAAATATTTTTATTTGTTTTTTTTTTCTTGAAATAGATATTATTTCCACAGATTCGCTGATGTCCCATTATTATTATCATCTTTGTCTGTAATGCAAAGGTGCAATAAATTAACCCTTTGACTGCTGAGTGTAGTGTCATAATGCTCAGACCCAGATGAAATGCCGAGTTATGTGGCATTTAATCAGGGTCTACACTGTTTGCTATTATACATTATTGGGCCTTGTCACAAGGCGCATTGACATAGGTGCATGCGAAAGACAAAAGGACAGACCAGCCTGCACATTTGCGAAGTCTGACCAGCCCCTTTATTTTTCTTGCGCCACGATCCTATTAGAAATGAGAAGCAACATTATGCAGCATCTCATCTTGGTATGCGCTGTTTACTATTAACTAATGTCCAGTAATGTATACGATAAAAAAATGATAATATTTACCTGAAACATCCTGGTGGGACAAGCAGTACAGACCCAGATCAGACACTGTGGAGTGTGGCATCTGATCAGGGTCTCTACTGATCGCTTTCAGACTGCTCTATCAAATTTTGTTTTTGTTTTTTTTTAAAAAAAGATAAATATCACCCAACTGCACTCAAATTGAAAATGGACGTATCCAATTGATAAAGATGGAAAAATCCATTTTGCACAAAATGATTGATATGATACAATTAATATATGGGGCAAAGATGATGCACCAGTATCTTACATCTATGTTTTTTGCCTTTAATTCTTATTTCATCTTATCAAGAGAAATATTCAAAATACTCTTTTCTTCTTTTTTTTTCTTTTTAAAATGTTCAAAAAATTCTTTTTTTTTTCTAATGTCCAATATTATTGTAAACATCACCTGTTTGGTTCAGCTAGATCGATCATTTTATTCTTTCTTTATAAGCAATTACCTAAACCCTTCAAGGGGCCTCTTTATCACCCATGCAGTGAATTCATAATCACCTCATTATAGCTGTCCTTTGATCTTCTCAGTATGACCCCTGGAGAGAGTCATAATGAGTGGTACCACTATTATTGCTCAAATTTCTATCCCTTTAAAGATTAAATCAGCATGCATAAATATTTGTACAAAATTTTCAAATTGTTGATGAATGAAAATGGCTAAAATCGGCTTTTGAAAGGGTCTGGAAAAAGGTCGAAAGTCAGGGAAAAGTCAGTGAAAAGTCAGGGAATTTTGAAAAGGATATTGAGTGGCAACCCTGGTCTGTGCATATGTATATACACAGACACTCCAGAGCCTTAGCTGCATTCATACATAAAGTATGGATAGATATGAAGATATGGACCAAATTCGACCTCTAAGCCTACTGGATATGTCAACATGCCTGGGTGTTTATTAGAGACAGTTTCGTGTATTGGATAAGTACCAAAATCTTTTGTAATGACTCAATAGTAATTCCTCATTATCATTGTGTTACCACAGCAACACTAACTCATTAGAAAGGCAAGTGTGGATCAGACCCTCTTATATGTACAGCTTCTGATAGCTAAATATCTAGAACCAAAGTATATCTACTGGCTCTGATCAGATTTGGCAGGTTTCTTTCTACAGGCTCTGACCAGATTGGTCTGGTTCCTTGGCTGATATGCATCTTTGAGAGGAAAGCAGTGGCTTAGTGGCAGGGTGTTCGACTTGGGATAGAAATGTTGCGAGTTCAAGATTTACTGGAGGCACTAAATGAGTCGTGACATGTGATTTCCAACAATGGTATGTGCGACCAGCAAAGCCTCAGGTCAGCCTGCGCACACACGCAGTCTGATCACAGCCTTTGCCAGTCGCTTGAATATTCTATGAGTGTTAAGCTACTGACTGAATGTCATTTTGAGTTTCTAAGCTTTAAAGGGAGGCTACACCGACTCATCAGAGTCTACACCGACTCGTCGGAGTCTACATATGTCAAAATGCCACATTGTTGGAAATCATGTGTCACAGCTCATATGTGTTCTGGTGAGCGTTTCAGGACCTTATGGTCCTGATTTCCTAATTTGGGAGCTTTTGATTGCTGGCTACCTCATATACCTAGGACCCCTAGTCAAGATATGGTCCTATTCTGTGGTACCCAAACCTAACACATTATTGGTATTTTGTCAGAGTCAGGATTGTTCAAAGGTGTTTGTTTTCAATTGCAGATAAATACAGTCAACCCTGTCTTAAGCAGCCACTCAAAAAATGACAAAACAGAGATTTTAATGACAAATGGTAGCTTAATGAAGGTCCAAAGTATTGCAGAATGCTCCCCTTGGAGCATTCTGCAATACTTTTGACCTGCATTAAGCGATAATTGGTCTTGAAAACCAATTTTTGGTCTTCTTTTTGAGTGGCAGCTTAAGACAGGTTTTACTGTACACTAAAATACCAGTAAAAAATTTTGTACGCCCCAAAGTTTTTGAACTGCCCGTTCATCTGTATGTCCGTCTGTGCGATGGTCCAATTTAACCATGTCCAGCGCATATCTCCTATAAAAGGCTATATTATTTAAGCTAGGAATCTCATTTGGTGTGTGGATACACCTTGGAGTCCTGGAGTGTTGCATACTGTTTTCAGGTCACTGTGTCCATGATTTATGGCATCAGTTCTAGAAAAATAGTGCATGGAGCATATCCTATATAATTTGGGCCTCAACGCCAGAAAACCTGTCTTCGGAGGTTTGCGAGCAACAAAGGCGCAGATTAGCATGTGCATCCGTGCAGACTAATCAGCGCCTTTGTTATTCGCTTACTGGAAAGTTTCATATATATAAACTTGCTTCAAGGGAAATTTCAATATTCTAGCTAGTCTCTGTAGCTGAGGATACTGATTTAAGTCTCGCTTTGTCGGAACCCCAGGAGACAGGTTTTGTCGCGACAAGGCCCATTTGAGGTAGGACTGTCTTTGGTGTCCGTCCATTTGTTATACTTTCTTGTCTGTTTCTATGTCTCCAGAACCCTTTGGAAATTTTTCATTTAGTCAACTGATTATCTAGATTCATTCAAGAAGGGTTGTTGTCAGTTACAAGCGAAAGTATGAGCGCGAAGTACTGGTTAACTGCTTGAAACAGCTGATCAGAAGTAAAATAATTTGGCAGAAATTTTCACTGGCTGACCTTCCATGGCTAAAACGAATTGGACTGTTAAGCAGAGGCATGGCCAGTTGCCCTTGTGCACCTCTATAAGAATGTTCTGAATTAAAAATAATTTGACAGAAATTGTAACTTGGTGATCTTGACAAAATAAATTATGCCCTGTAAACTTTCAAATTGACCGCTGGCAGTAATCAATGTAAAATAATTGGATATACTTCCTGTGGTCAACTTGTGCATGTCCTGGCACTAGTTTCTGTGGGAAAACCAAGGTTACACTTTAAAATTTTCTGGTCCTAAGACATATTTTAAAAAAAATGGATTTGTTTCCGCTCAATATCATGAAAAATACTTTATAAAATCAAACTTTTTCATTATTTTTATATGTTGATTTACCCCAAAATTTTGTTTCTGCTCAATATCTCGAGAATAAATTGACTGATTTTCACCAAATTTTATATATGCATTCATATTGACAAAAGCTAGCTTGAGATTGTCACACATCATTTTTCACACATTTGTCCCAGAGTTATGGCCCTTGATTTATGTCAAAATTTCGCTTCCGCTCAATATCTTGAGACAAATTGGCTGATATTCACCAAATTGTATATATGCATTCATATTGACAAGATCTAGCTTGGGATTGATGCATGCCATTTTTCGCACATTTGTACAAGGGTTATGGCCCTTGATTTACGCCAAAATTTCGTTTCCGCTCATTAGCTTGAAAACAATTTGACAGAATTTCACCAAATTTTATATATGCATTCATATAGACAATATCTACGTTGGGATTGTTACATATCATTTTCGACCATTTGTACCAGTGTTATGGCCCTTGATTTATGCCAAAATTGTTTCTATTCAATATCTTGAGAACAAATGGACAGAATTTCACTTAATTTTATTTAAGCATTCATATTAACAAGATCTACTTTGGGATTGTTACACATCATTTTTCGCACATTTCTACAAGAGTTATGGCCCTTGATTTACGCCAAAATTTTATTTCTGCTCATTATCTTGAGAACAAATTGACAGAATTTAGCTTAATTTTATACATGTATATGCCTTCATATCCACAATATCTACGTCGGGATCATTACACATCGTTTTTCGCACATTTGTACCAAGAGTTATGGCCCTTGATTTACGCCAATTCAGGAGAGAATTGTAAGTTTACCTAGCGACTATAGGCCACACCAGCTGGCTAAAAATAGATTTTCAAAATGAAACCTTCAAAAATCTTCTTGTCTAAAACCACGGGGCCTAGAGCCTTTATATTTTATATGTAGCATCATCAAGTGGACATCTACCAAGTTGTCCAAATTATGCTCCTGGGGCCAAAAATAGACCCGCCCCAGGGATCACAGGTTTTACATAGGCTTTTATAGGGGAAACATGAAAAAATCTTCTTGTTTGAAACCACAAGGTCTAGAGCCTTAATATTTGGTATGAAGCATCATCTAGTGGACATCTACCAAGTTTGTTCAAATTACGCCCCTGGGGCAAAAAATGTGCCCGCCCCGGGGGTCACATATTTAACTTATGCTTATATATGGAAACATGAAAATGTCTTCTTTTCTTAAAGTACAAAGCCTAGAGCCTTGATATTTGATATGTAGCATCACCTAGTGGACTTCTACCAAGTTTGTTCAAATTATGCACCTGTGGCCAAAAATGGGCATGTCCCAGTTGGTCAAGGGTTTTACATAGGCTTATATAGGGAAAACATGAAAAAATCTTGTCTGAAACCACAAGGCATAAAGCCTTGATATTTGGTATGTAGCATCACCAAGTAGACCTCTACCAAATGTGTTCAATTTATGCCCTTGTGGCCAAGAATTGGCCCGCCCGGGGTCACATGTTTAACATAGTTTTATATAGGGAAACATTTTGTTTTAACTTAACCTTGGTGTCAAGGTTGAAGGTCAAATAATTTTTTTCTTGTAAATGCATCTCCTTAACCATTTGATGTTATTATTCAAAACTTTATATGTACATAGGTCACATAGTACGAAGGAACGTAGCAACATTTTGTTTGACCTTGACCTTGGGGTCAAGATCAAAGGTCAAATAATGTATTTATTGTAAATACATCTCCTACTTAAATATTGGACGCATTAACTTCATACTTTACAGGTGTATAGGTTACATGATGTAGATGCTACTGAGCAACATCTCCTGTGACCTTGACTCTAAGGTCAAAGGTCAACTAATTATTTTCTTGTAAATGCATTTCCCTAATCCTTGGACATACCACCTTCAAACTTTGCAGATGTATAGGTCACATGATGTTGAGGGTACTGGGCAACACTTCATATGACTGAGCCCAAGGTCAAAGGTCAAATAATGTCTTTTCTTGTAAATGCATCTTCTCCTTAAACTGTTGGACGTAGCAAAGTCAAATTCTGCTGGTGCATAGGTCATATGATAAGGAGGGCACTGGACAACATCTTATGTGACCTTGATCCCAAGGTCAAGGTTATATAATGTATTGTCTTGTAAATGCATCTCCTCCTTAGGCAACATTTTGCGTGACCTTGACCCCAAGGTAAAGGTCAAAGGTAGAAAAATGCGGGTATTTGCGATGGTGTACCGTCGACTGCTGCATTAGTTTATGGGTTTAAAGGACTGATTAAAATAACACCATGACTGAACCCACACTGCATGTGTAATAGTTACAAGGAAAACGCATGCCCATTAGGGTGTGTCATTTTCTTTCAGCACTCATGCACTATGAGAAAATAAAACAATAAAATAATTTGATTTCCAATAATTTAATATCATTGAAAATTGTATTCATGTTAGATTTATAAATAAGAGGTTTTCGGAATCAAGTACGTTAACTTTCTGCTCAAAATAGCTCTGTTGCAAAGTTTATTCAAGTACTAGCAATACTTCCTTTACTACTGATGAGCCAATTCATAGGCGGATCCAGAGGGGGAACAGGGGGTCCGGACCGCCACCCCCTGGAAAATCACAAATCTATAGATTTCCATAGCAATACTGGTCAGGATCCCCTTAAATCTTAAAGCTACATAGCCATCATTTAATGTCGGGCCACCATTTAAATGACGGTTCGCTGGCGGGCCGATGGTGGCCAGCTTTAAGTGGTAATTGTATCCTCTCTCGCCTCATCAACTAAAATAAAAGGGTCGAGGTTGACGGCCTCTGGCAAAACTACGGATCCACACATGCAACTCATGAGATTTTGGCACTTGTAACGTAAAAGAGTAGTGAGGGCTACGACGAGTCTGTCCAAATGCTCAGTCTTGCCCATGCGCCGATCCAGAAATTTTTGTCAGATGGGGTCCAAATTTGATAGCGTTTGTTGTTGTTTTTTTTGTTTTTTTTTCTTTCTTTTTTAGTCTGAGGTGAAAGAGGATCCAAATACAACTTTAAATGGGCCATTATCGGCCGGCCAGGGAAACGCCATTTAAGTGGCGTTTCGCTGACGGGCCGATGATTGCCCAATATTGAATGCTTGCTTTGTAGCTTTGTGATTTTTCAGGGGATCTGGACCAGTATTGCTAAGAGACCCTATATTTTTGTGATTTTTCTGAGGGGGTTCAGACCCCCCCCCCCCCCCCTGTCTCCCCTCTGGATCCGCCCATGTTGCCAGAGCCTTCACTGCTCGCTCGAAAGCAGCTGAAGTACAGATGGAGATCCAAACAAAGTTTTATGCATGTATAAGTTTACCCTTTTCTTTCTGCAGGAGTAGTGCGTAGCATAAAAATAGTTTTCTTATTTCTCAATTAAAACATATGTTGTGGGTACTCAAAAGAATCGTCTCTAAAGAACATCCTGAGTTGAGTAAATATCCTCAATGTAGGTTGCATGAACTTTAACTCAATGTAAGCATTAATTTTAGGGTAGTATTGGGTATCCATAACTTCTTTTAACTTACGCCAGTCTGTTCAGCGCCTTTGTTATTCGCTTTTTTTGAAAGGTATAATATGTAAACTTGCTACAGGCGCAGTTTCAATTTTCTAGCTAGTCTCTGTAGCTGGGGAGATTTTTGAAACTCGCTTTGACGGAAACCCCGAAGACAGGGTTTCCCGCGACGGGACACTTTTTATTCTATTATCATGTATAAGAGAGGGAGCGCAGTGGCTCAGTGGTAGAGTGCTTGACTCGAGACCCAGGGGCCGCGGGTTCGAGCCTCACCGTCGTCACAGCGTTGTGTCCTTGAGCAAGAATATTAATCCTAGCTTAGTACTGGTTCAACCCAGGAAGACTCGTCCCTATATAACTGAAAGATTGTTGATGGGACGTAAAGAATCAAATCAAACAAAAAAAATGTATAAGAGTAGCAAAGACTCTTACGGGACTGCATTTGCACAGGCTTGTCTGAGCCTTAGCTGCTTTCTTGTGCAATGAGTACCAACATCTCGTTTGCCGGCTCATTAATGTGTCTTGTTGATGTCTACTGTCGTGCCAGCCAAGAGTGACAGTGAAGTACTATTTTGTTTACAATTGTTAAGTAAAACATTAGCTCGTACCCTCCACTTGAGCTAATGCGAATCGATAGATCACTTGTGTATCAATCCTATTCTGTGGATATGATTAATACACAAGTGATCTATCGAGTAAAAGTCCCTGCTAACTTTGTACACAAAACATGACATCACTGTCACTTTTGGTTGGCAGGACAGTAGTATTTGGAATGATATTCATATCTTGAGTGAGCGATTATGTAAGACTTCATTGTGCAGAAGGCATTCACTGTTCGCATACATGTATGTGTTTTTTTAATAATTTATATGAGTTGACCAATGTTGTATATCTAATATGGGCCAGACCATGAGAATTTAATATTTACATTGGATCTCATTGGCCAGCAACGAAAGCTTAGGAGATTTTGTGCAGACTCTCGCTGGAACCTTCACTGCCTGCATACATAATGTCTGGAAGTAGGTGAAGACTAGACAAAAATAGGCTTTTAACCACATGAATAGATAAGCATGCACGTTTAATGTAAGCATTTGCGCATACACTAACACTCACGTATCTGTATTGCAAATCGCGTTTCGAGCGCATTTCCTATGCGTTGTTGGCATGTATGTTTAAATTGCGTTGAAAACGCATATCAACCCAAGGCAAGATTCATGTATATTGATATGAGACGGGAACGTTGGTGCGTTAACCAATCAAATTAGTGTGTTAACCAATTGAATTGCCTTTTTAAAATCGATATTGAAATGTGTTTACCCTATTAATCTGATGAACTGCATTATCATCGTGCGTATATAAAAAGATTCTATTTTTCTTGCCTCAATGTTCTATTTTGCTATTTAAACCTTTTAACGGAGTGCATTAATACGCGTTAATATATGTTGATTCGCGTTGCTAAATCAGCTGAATCGATTAGTAGACAGGTAATGCGTCACACTGCAGCTCAACGCATCATAGGTAACGAGCGGGGCTGGGTATTGGCCATTAGGAATATAGTGCGTATTACCCTCGTTTTCAACGCAATTTCAATGCGAATTTGACAAGAACGCGGTTGGTAGTGTATGCTATAGATACAAAACTCGTGGTTGCAGATAAAAACTCAAAATTTAGACGTTAACACTTTCTTGCTTTAACCCTTCAAGCGCCAAAAAATGCATCTGAAAATGTCGCCTGCTGAAGTCGTCTGCTGCAAATAGTTGCCTAACATTACTGACGAATTAAGTATAGAAGCAAACAGCGTGGACCCAGAACAGACTGCTCCTATAGGATCAGTCTGATCTGGGTCCACACGGTTTGCCATAGAGGTTTCTTAAACATTTCAGCAGACGACTTTTGTTGCGATTGGCGCATTAAGGGTTAAGTACCAAAATCTCATTTGCTTGGCCATATTTTTTAAATAAGCGTCGATCAACTACGAGCATTTTGCCAGGAAAGAACTAGAATAGAAATAAACGATCCAAAGTGCATAATCCTAGACCCTACTTTGAACTCTGATAAGGACAGACATGTTAAGTAACGACCTTATTAATTAGCAACATGAGGAAATGTAACATTTCACCTTTTAAGTTAATAGTCTTAAAAGTTCTTCATTTGACTGTGAGAACTAAGGCAAATAAGGCCCCTAGATAAGTGTACATAATCAAAAATAGTTTTCTTATTTCTCAACCAAAACATATGTTGTGGGTACTCAAAAGAACCGTCTCGATGAGACGGTTCATTTGAGCACCAAAAACACATGTTAAAATGAATGGGTAAGAAAATAACCACAATTCTACGCTCAAAAGTTTAGTTTAACTCGACCTAGGCAAATGTATGTCCTACTTGACAACACTCAAGCAACTTCCTAATAATCCGCTTGAACAATTTCTTACATTCACGTCTGAAGTTTCTATTAAGTGCGCTATAGATAATCGGATTGATGAAGTTACTGATAAAGTATGAGCGAACACAGAAATTATAAACAATTTCCTCTCCTTCATTGTCGAATTCATGAAATGCGAGTTTGCTGAATTTGAGAATATTTGCTATCAAGTAGGGGAGAAAACTGACCACGAATGCTACTGACACAGCAAAGAAAATCCCAGTTGTCCGTACAGTTCTTATTGACATTTTACCAAGTTTTGATCTTTGTCGAACTAGCGTCTTATGACTGCGCGTGAAAGCACCAGTATCAATCTCTCCATTTGTGGTAACATGGTTAATTGTTTGTAATTTTGCTGGAATTACACTGCTTACTGATTCGTCAATGACTGCATTCTCACAGTAAGCCTTTGAATCTTCTTCAGATGGGTAGGAGGGCCCAGACACCTCGTCTGTTGGAGTACTCTCATATTTATCTACCTTTCGGCTCTTGAGCTCGCACATATGCTTGGGTAACGTTTCACCTATTGTCAGTTTCTTTCGTCTCCATAACTCGATGCCAATATTTATGTAAAGAAGACTAAAGCAGGCAAACAGAATAAGAAATGCTAGAAAAAGGATGCAGTAATATACGATAGGTAGTGGAGATTTTCTCATTTCATCTGCCGTAGAACACTCTGTACCCGTAACTCCGTGTGCTTCTGTTTCCACTGTTTTCAAACCAAATATTGCAATTGCCGGACTAGAGAGAAATGCGCTTAACAGCATTACAGTTAGACACAGAAATTTCACTTTGCGAATAGGAAACCCGTTTAGCGGCTTGCATACTTTATAATAACGATCAAACGCGACACAAATCAAAGTAAAACTTGCTGCAATAATGGTGAATGACAGTCCAAATCGAAGTAACTTGCACGACCATGTTGCAGTGAATATGTACGGTTGAACAAGATCTGTAATTTCTGAACCAGAACCAACACAGCATGATATTAAATCAAGCACCGCCAGGAACATGATGAAGTAGCGCGATGGTGACCTGCGCAACCGGAAGTAGTACACATAACACACCAGACTATTGCCAACAAGCCCAATGAGGATTGAGATGGCAACATATACGAGGACAGGAGACAGTAACAAGACCTTCTCTTGATTCAGTCGCCATCGAACCTCTTCCTTGTTATATATTTCTGTCACAAGTTCCACAGCCACTGTGATATTTGTCAGCATCTTGGCAGCTAAGGTTTGAAGTCAACTTTTGTTCACATGGCACACTCCTTTACATGTTTACGTTCCGCACCAAGGCTCATCTGAAAAAATACAAGAAATAATCATGCCCGAGGTTATAAAACATTTTCATGCTCAACTCAACTGAGCTTGAAATTTCAACTAAGGCCTACTCGTAAAAATTTAAAATGCTGATAAATGAAGACTTCTTGTTTTGCAAACTCGCGGAGGCTGTATTTATCATGCCAATCATGCTCATAAAAGTTAAAATGTCAACATTTTTTGTCATAAATGTTAGAATGCCAACATTTGTTGACATTTTAACATTAATAAGCATGAGGAATTACATGCTCAGTTGAGTTGAGCATATAAAAGGTTTTATAACCTCGGTGCCAGATCTTTATGTGTCATTGCAAGATGATTTGTTGAATTTTGTTAGTTAGGAAATGCTAAAAATTACATGGAATTCAGCAAAATCATATCATTGTTTAACGTTCTAGGACGAATATTGGGTCGGTAAACATTTTATCCCCCCCCCTCCCACTGTGGCGTCTGTCACGAAACTTATCAATAAATTGTATTTTTATACAGTCATGGGCTATAACTCAATTAAAAATTACATACGATATTTTGGTAGGCCACTTATTGCAAGCAAAAAATGTTCAAACGAGCCTGCGCACATGCACAGTCTCGCAAGAGTCTTCGCTTCTCGCATGCACAAACTATGGGAGTAGATTAAGGCCCAGGCCACAGACTAGATCTCTTACCTCTTTGGATACGTCAGCATTGACGTTTAAAAGAGGCGTTTGCGCATATGCGATAAGTACCCGAATCCCGTGTGCTGACCCAATAAAATAAATATGAAATCACAAGTAGGGGAATTCACTTGGCAAAATCTATGCAATAACCCTTTAGACAGGTGTCTTTACAAGCTAATCCAGCTTATGTGATTATACATTTAAAGATGGCTTATCGAATATTTTCTCTATAATTAGGGTAGGTAAAACTTTTGAGCCAGCTCACATGACTTGTTACTTTCTCCAAGTACAACATAGTTGACTGACGAGCTGTCAATCACAGAAGTCTCGTTAGAGTCTTCGCTGCTGGCACACATAACTATGAATGTTCAAATAAAAATGCTTTCCAACTAGGGCTGCTTGATAGCTGTGCAATGATGTTTAGAAAAATACTTATTGCCTATGCGATAAGTATCCTTTTAAAAAGTAAAAACATTTGTAACATTGTTTGTTTGTAAGCATCAAAGGTTCATTCGTACTTGCTTTTTTGCATTATTTACGGTCTAGTTAACACTTCCATTCCGCTTTTGGGCTAGTTCGTTTTCAGTTTTAATGGTAGTTAGACTCCAACAGACAGCCGTCCCGATCCCGACCCATACAGGATCGATGATTTTGAAGAGCTCGGCTCATGTATGACCCTTAATCGGTCAAGTATATATCTTTACGCAACACAACACGAGAACGCACTTCGACATTGTACATTGTGAGCGTTGAAAGTTAAGTATATTATAAGAAATGATCGGACGTCGATTTTTCGTAATAGATTTCAATATTAACCGAAGATCTCTACTCAACCTATATCTTTTTATCATGACTGGCATTGATATCCACGAGGGTCTGGATGGGGTGTAATGATTAGTGAATAATGGCCCTTTTTATAATGAATAGTGAATAATGAGCCAAAAAAATGAATAGTGAATATTGAGGGCCTAAAAAATAATGAATAATCCTATTTTTTTAATGAATTGAAGAAAAAATTAATGAATATTGAATAATCAGATTTCTTTGCCACCTATTTTACTGTTAATGAATAATTGGTCTTGTTTTAATGAAAACCCAAAATTTTAATGAGATGAATAATGGGCTAAATTTTTAATGAATAGTGATTACCAGACCCCCCCCCCCCCCCCCCCATCCAGACCCTCATCCATTCAACCTCTATCGTTTTATCATGAGTGACCTCGATCTCTACCCAACCTCTATCCTTTTTTATCATGACTGACTTCTATCTCTACTCAACCTTTATCGTTTTATCTTGACTGAACTCGATCTCTACCCCAACCTCTATCGAATTATCATGACTGACCTCGATATCTAGTTGGTAGAGCATCCGCTTTCGGAGCGGGAGTTCGTGGGTTCGAATCCCCGCCACACCATACCAACGGTGTAAAATGGTTCTAGCAGTTCCCCTGCTGACGCTCACATAAAAGGGGTTGTGCTAGGAAGATAGAGTAAGACAGGTAAGTATCTGTTAAAAAGATATTGTTATGTCGCAATAAAAGCTCTACAAAGCTTATGTTATCTTGTTTCAAATAAGCGAGTTAAATAAAGCTTCTTTATGTTTATCTTTATATCTACTCAACCTCTATCGTTTTATCATGACTGACCTCGATATCTACTCAACCTCTAATGTTTTATAATTGACTTACCTCGATCTCTACTCAAGCTTTATCGTTTTGTCATGACTGAACTCGATAGCTGTTCAAACTCTTCCGCTTTATCACGACTGAACTAGATCTTTACTTAGCATCTGTTGTTTTCTCATGCCTTAACTCGATCTCTACTCAACCTCTCACGTTTATCATCACTAAACTCGATCTGCATCGTATTATCCTGTCTGAACTCAATCTGTACTCAACCTGTATCTATCTAACATGACTGTAATCGAGATTTATACTCAATCTCTTTCGTTTTATGATTACTAACCTCGATCTTTATCGTGCTATCCTGTCTGAACTCAATCTGCACTCAACCTGTAGCTTTTTAGTATGTCTGAAATCGATTTCTACTCAATCTCTTTCGTTGTATTATGCCTGAACTCGATCTCTTAATCTATTGTCGAGCACTTGGCTCGACTTTTCAATGGTTCAAGAAATGAGCGTTGACCTGTCCCGATCGCTTGATCAAGTTGATCTAAATTGACAGAGTGAACACTGTCCTAATGCGATGATTCCTATTCTTCTCTGTACCCACAGCATATCTTTTGATAGTTAATAAGGAAAGTTATAATGAAATATATCAGTAAATGAGATTGTGGTACTATCGCATTGATCATCAGTGATGCTAGCTAACCCAAAGTTTGGATGTAGGTAACCTTATCTTTAATATTTTGCTAAAGAGGGGAAGTGAATCCATGGCTAGGACATTACATTTCATTTTTCAGAAAAGTTGGTCTTAAAAATTGGTCCAAAAATCATGATGCCAAAGTCTAGAAAGTCAGACTATAATACTGTTAGGGCTTACCGACCAATTACTCTTGAGAGTGTTCTAGGAAAAGTGACGGAGAGAGTATTTTCCAAAAGGATTACATGGAAACTAGAAGTGGAAAAAGGCATAGCTTCTACACAGTATGCAGACAGAAAACAAAAGTCTTGAACTCAGTCCATGCTTCGACTGTGTAATTCTGTGCCAGAAGCTAGGAACAAGAAACGGTACACTATTTTACAGTAATGGGTTTTGAAAGCTGCCATGAAAGAATCTGGAGAGCCGGTTTACTGCATGAAGCATCTGACAGGGGAAGATGTGGTAGAATGTGGTTGTATATAAAGAACTTTGTATCTGAAAGGAAATATTGTATAAAAGGTCACAATCGTGGGAGCGCAGTGACCCTGTGGTAGAGTGCTTGACTCGAGACCAAGAGGTCGTGGATTCGAGCCTCACCGGCGTCACTGCGTTGTGGTTCTTGAGTAAGACACATTTACCCTAGCTTAGTACTGTTTCAACCCAGGAAGACGCGTCCCTGTTTAACTGAAAGATTGTTGATGGGACGTATAGATTCAAATCAAACGAACACACACACAAAATCACAATCGTATCAATCAGCAGTTGGAATACCACAAGGTTCTGTCATAAGTCCTGTTTTGTGCAATCTGTATACTGGCGACTCAATGGATGAGATACGTAGCAATCATGCTGAATATGCTGATGATTCTGGTATATACATGGTCAAGTGATGAATCAATAAAGTAGCTGTAGAGTTAGTCAATCAAGGTCTTGTTACTGAAAAGAATTGGTGCGGCAAGTGGAACATGTTATGTGCATCAGATAAAACGGAAGTGACTATTTTCCTTGGGATGATAGGCAACCAGTGGAACCAGTAACGGTCAAGTATGTTGAAGATCAACTTAAAATCACAAGTTCAAAGAAGGTTCTTATAGTTCCTTAAACTTCAAAGATCATATCCAAGAAAAGACGAAAGCATGATTTGTGGCATTGAGAAGGATAGATGGTTTCGTAGTTAGGTATAGAGGTTGTAGCCAGTCAATTTATATGAGCTTGTTCAAGGCTTTGGTTTTGCCAGTAATCGTATATGGAGCTCCTGTGTTTGTCTGGGCTTTATCAGAGTGTAGCAAGGCATTTGGTAATAGTTAGACATGCGCAATGATCAAGGCTATAGGCTGTCTGATTAGCACCAGTAGAAATACCTTTGAAGTACTGACGAACACGCCTCCCATAGATCTACATTAAAAGATGAGACAAGCTCAGGAGGTGGCGAGGATAAGTGCTAGACACGTGGATGATCAAATCAGGGAAGAATTCAATACATGGGTAGGAGAAGAAACACAGTATAGGGACAACCATTCAGATATGCAGGTTCAGAGAGATGAGAGGTAGATTGCACTTTAATTCAATTCAAACTGAATGTAATAATAACGATTTAATGGGACTTATAAAGGTAACAGGGAAGGTGGAGGATGAGGAGTTTGCCAACACCAAGAGTGACCAAGTGAATAATGTTGAGTCAGATAAAAGAGAATGAAATTGTAATCTTCACGGGTGGTTCAGCATTGGAAAATCCTGGGCCAACAGGAGCAGGTGCAATAGAACATCTAAACGGTTATCAGACATCCCCCAAAATACTCAAAAAAATGTAAGGCCCCTGAGTAATAATTACAAGGCAAATTATTAGGTATTGAGATTGCCCTAAAATTCATGATTGGTGTAGAAGAACAGCTACAAGTAATAGACACTACGATCCATTATTCACGGACTGTCAGCCTGCCATCATAGCGGCGTTCAATAGTAGCTTACCATCTGGAATGTAGATATCTTTCTTTTTTTTCAAATCAAAGAGTGTGTTGAGCGTTTGTGAGATAGTGGCAATGCTATTATAGTACATTGGGTGCTGGGACATAGATACATAGAAAATAATGGGCTCGCTGATATGCAGACCAAAGAAGCTGCTGATTAAATTGTGGGGGAACTGATATTGAATAGTTCCATATAACGATAGATAAGAAGGGAGCTGTTGTGGGAATCAAGAGAAAACTCAAAGATAAATGAAAAGGAAGTTTGAATTATCTGAGAAGCCTTATCGAATACAGGAGGTGTTTTCTGAGAGAACATGTTTAATTTTTCTATGCTGAATCAATTGCTTTCTAGGCACACCTTACCCAAACAACATAGAGCAAGAATAGATAGCAGTGTTTCAGATATATGTACAGCCTGTTTTGTTCAAAAAGATCATGAACACTTCCTGTTTTCTTGTAAAGCATTCGATGAGGAAAGATGAAAAATGGTGGAGAAATTGGAAGCGGTTCTAAACAGAGAAGATCCAGATGGATTTTATACGTGACATCAATCTGAGAGTGCTAAATAGAAACATTGAGAGTCTTAGCATTCAGGGTCAAACTGAAATATTGAGTGCACCTTTAAAGTACATCAAGTGCACTAATAGGTTCAGCCATAAGTAAATCAGTAGTCACTTCGCATGTACACTGTGTGTCAAGAGGTAAAGTACTCTGTGTTATTGTACAGATTGTACCTGTCGGCCATATGCAGCGAGAAAATGCAAAATAAATTAACAACAACAACGCTTAACTTAGCAGGAAGCTAAGCATAAAGATAAACTGCTTGAAAACAAGTCATTTTCTTGCTTTTAACCTCTCTGCATTGTAATATTTAAGAGCATGATAAATTCAGTGCTCAGTTAAGTTGAGCATGATAAAAGCTTGATGATTTGGTACCAGTAAAATGCATTTAACCCCCCTCCCCCCCAGTGACTTTGGCTGCTGTCCGTCCGAAGGTGTTGGGTCTCTTGTGGTTGCTTCGTTGTTGATTGTTACCCCCATTGTGGGATTCTGTAATTGTTTTGTGTTTTTTGCTGTGCGTTACTTTGTGTCCATTCTAGTTTTGCAATCATATCGATGGGGAAGAGAGAGCTAGTTGCTTTGCTTTGTTTGTCTTCCTGGTGTCTCGTGATAGTTGTGTGGCTCTTCGTCACGTGCCACGGGTTTGTCTGCAGTTTGTGATTGTGGTATTGCCTGATCATACTCGCTATTTTTTATACCTTGGGACCAGATTGGAACCTGCACATCCACAACACATAATGCAATAATGTAGGGATTTCAAGAAATATTGTGTCTTGTGATTGTTGGCATTTGTGATGTTAGCAAGTATGCAAGCAATGTATATTTTGACTGAACTAAGCTTCTACAAAACTAAAGCTCTTCTATATCAAGTCGCAGCTTGCGTTGATTTCTCAACAGCAGTATTTCCATTGTAAGGCGGCGACTCTGTTGATGTTAATTGTTCCCATTAGAATAGAACGCTCGTAGGGGTTTTGTCAACTTTTGTGTTTGGTCCTTGTCTTGTAGTTTTGCGTTCATCTCGCCGGGGGATAGGTATTGATGTGTGTCTCTTCCTCAATGTGCCCTGGGTTGGTTGTAGCATAACTTGCTTTTTCATGTACAGTGAGTGAATTGGCGTTTATTAAAATAGGAATTGATGCATAGTGTTCCAAAAGAAAATTCTTAATAATTATTCCAAAGGGAAAATATGAATATTAATACACACTCTATTTTCAATTTTTGAAGTGTAGATGGATACCACTAAGCTGCTTAAACCGGTTTTAATCCTGATACAGCCTATGGCCGAAAAAAAGGATGTGCTACAATTCCCAAAATTGGACTAACAGACATTTTACAGACCGTCCTTAAATTCCATCAAGATGAAACTGTGTTGCAATAGTGTGAGATTCATGAAATTTCCAGAGGTTCGTGAACGTATTAATACCATGCGATAAGTTCAAAGGAAATAGATTGTAGAAAGATAAGCGTAACTTTACACCAAAGGAGGCAGCCGAACTGCCACTGATCTTGGTGTTACTGTTCAACCGTTTTAAAAGCTATGTTATGTTCGATTGTACTTATTCCTAGAATAACTACAACAATAACAGGTAGAAATGTTTCGACATTTATCACTGGAAAAACAATGGTCTAAAGATGATTAAGAGGAAAGTAAGTGTACGTTTACACCAAAAGCGGTGACAGCTAAGCTGTCACCTCTTTTGGTATTAACTAACACTTGTATTTTACAATTAGACTGACGTTAGTGTTGAACTGAGTCCATTACATTCATACTGTATACTGAAGGGCAAAAGATAGACATGCAAAATGTTTGATAAATTACTCAGAAGGAAAGAAAATTAGTGACATCGGTTAAAATATTAATGTATGTTTAGTCTATAGCCAACATGCCTAATAAACTAAAATCGATGAATTCAAATAACCCCGATGCTTTACTCAAGGTTCTGGTCATAGTAAGTTCGTGCAGCTCGTGTTCGTGAACCACACGTCTAACCCGACAAAATTTTATTGTAGCGTTTCTTTTGCCAGTCAGTATATATTCATGAAACCTCCAAATGACGAAATTTATCTCTTTTAGTTTCATTTTTATAAAATATATCCATATAGAATGTACTTATAATTTAGGACACACGTATAGTATTGCAATATTTGATGTAAATTTATTTTCACGGTGTATTGAGTTGCATACCAACTACAATGTACAACAGTAAGCTGACACGCATCCGTCGTTAATAGACGGCTACACTGCATTTGCTTTTCTATTTTTAAGCAGTTTGTTTGTTTGTTGCTTTTCTAACTCAAATATGGTAATAAGTATATTTAAATCATACCATTCTGTGAAATTATTATCCCAGGAGCACGTACGTAACCAAAACACATCTCCGACATACATTTTCCATGTGAAACGCAAGTATCTATTTGCATAAGAAGTTTAGGTTAGTATAACAATACAGGCGGCTTTGTGGTTTAGAGGTCCGATCGACTGTGAAGTGTCCCTATACAAATCACTTATAATGCTATGAATGCTAGTGTATAAGTGAACAGAGCCGTGCCGCTTCAGAAATTAATCATTTTCAATCTGATGCATTATATTCTAAGGGGTTGCTGGTCAAATAATCCATAAAATGATGTATTTCTGTGGGATTTCTGTCTCTGAATATTTTCTTTATCATAGCAAACAGTGCAGACCCCGATGAAATGTCGCCTTATGCGGCATTTCATCTGTGTCTTCGGCGTACTTCGATTCGAACTATAGTCCCTACTATAGTAACTAAAGTTTGATTCGAACACCTATAGTCGCTACTAGGGTGATGTCACGAACCTACTGGAGATGGTCGGAGCACCGTTACTCTAGTAGATAGGCTGGTTCCCTACTTTAGACATATCTAACGATTGGTTCAAGATCTAGCACGATGGGTTCAAGATCGGTCAGTAGCCTCAAAATGATATGTTTTTGTATAATAAACCTAGCTGAACATAATTTTGGTCCCACTTATTCGTAAATTGATTATTAGAAAGCGATGTGCAGTTTATAACATCCTTTTTCTCTACGACGAAGAATTGAAGTGGAGCTTACAGGGCTATTCTTTTTGTTTACTTGCCAACCAACTAAAAGCTCCAACTTTGGTCGTTCGGATGTAAACGTTCGTGCGCATCTATTACGTAAGAACTATAGTAGGAACTTGAGTTCGATTCGAAGTACGCCTTCATTGTTTGCTAAAGTACCCGTATACTGGTATCCAGCATGAAAAGGGTTAAGGCTGAGACGTGTGAACAGCGGGACTCAACTCAGATGACTCATGTTTTGTTGTCACATTAGATTGAAATTAGAGAAATGTCGTTGGTCAGATTGCAAAGGTGCACAGTCAGGCTTGAGCCTTCACATTTTGGAATGACATATTAGTTCGTTATGTCGTGGGACAACTTAGCCTTTGTCATTCTGAAAATAGTTAGGCCTTCACACTCAAGCAGGATTTTTTCACCAGCATTCCAGTTTAACCTACATTTACAAGCAGAGTGGATCCTGATCAGATGGCTTCGTCAGAAGCCAGGTGATCTGGATCTACTGTGCTTTCTATAAATGATAAATCCGGGTTCAGCAGGACGGGGGTTAAGCGTTTTCTTTATTCTGTACAGTACAGAGTCAACAATCTTAATCCTGTACCGATTTATATCGCGTCTCGTGAAAGGCTACCGATCTTGTTGGATAAGCTCGAGACCCGGGGCCTGATAGTCGCACAGGGTGATCACTGATCAGGGTCTACTATATCAGCTCAACAGAATTTCATATTTAAAACTTGACTAGTAATTCAGAAGTGTTATTAGTTGATTCATTACGTCCCAGTCAAAACTTTTTCATCATGTTTGGACGTTTCCTGGATTGAACCAGTACTATAGGATATTTTAAAGTGTATTTCCCAGGGACACAACACAGTACATCTGTTGAGGCACGACTAGCTCTCTACCACAGAGCCACTGTGCTCCTTAAATTTACTTTTGTTCTTCTTTTATAAACTAACCAATTTTAATCGCTGTTGTGGTGTAGGGTGTTCGAATGTCCACCAAGTTTCATCAGTGAAGAATAAAAATACATTGACTCCTTGGTATTGGTTCCAACTTGCAAAGCAAACAATCATCGACATTTCGTTGTTGTTGTTGTTGTTGTTGTTGTTGTTGTCGTCGTCGTCGTCGTCGTCGTCGTCGTCGTCGTCGTCGTTGTTGTTTGTTTTGTTGTTTTGTTGTTGTTTTTTGCGAATTCTTATTATAGCAGTTTTCTCGTGGAAAGTCACAGTCGTTTTGTGGTTCCCAGCCTGAGCTATGTGAAAGTATCAGGGAACCATTTAAGCCCTGTTTGCAGCTGCATTGTTCTCATTGTAGTTAAAAACGCCCATGTGACTCGCTGCAGGAGGCTGCACATTTAACAAAGCGCTGTCGTTGGGCTGAGATGTTTAATATAATGAGCCACCACATGAGCTTTTGGTAGCTGTACTTATCGCATTGTCGAGCAACGAAGGCTCAGACCAGCCTGCTTAAATGCGCGGACTCCCCAGAGCCTTTACTTCTCGCATAACAAAGCATGGATGTAGAGGAAGACGCAGGTCAGGTTGTAGACACCCAGCCTCTCTGGATACGCCAGCATGGTCATTTAAGGGAGGCTAGACTGGTATCAGACCAGTAAATAGAAAAACAGTAAAATATATTGTGCACATACATATACACCGTTTTCACTGACTGTCTTGTACACTCATGTATTTCTGGCAATGGGGAAGTAATGAAGTAACATATATTTATCTTTGTAGTAGTTGTAGAACTTTCAGCTTGATGTCTTGAAGACAGGCTAAAGGGAGGCTTGTGAGCATATGCGATAAGTACCTCCAAAATCCTATGTGACGACACAGTTGTCAATAAGCACCTGTTTGTGTCAACGCACTACTGAACTCGGATAAAACAGCGTAGATCCTAATCATCTTGCCACTATTATAGCGAACAAATTGGTGGCGTAGGCACACTAACCATACACGCCAGCCAATCTGTGCCGAGGAGTAAATATTTTTTCAGCGGAGTATCTCGACGAGCATTCCTACTTTGGTCATAAGGAACTGCTCTTAAAGGAAAGCATTCTCTCTCTGGGAGCAAATTATTTCCTTTAAGAGACATTCCCATTTTGAAAAAAGACGTTATTGTAGAGAATCATTGCTTGATACTGTAGTGTCCCTTTGATATGCGTATATTTTTCAGCGTTCAGGCTACGCCATAATATCTCCTTGCCATATTTGCTAACGGAATTTGTGACATATGATAGTTTATGTGCTGTGCATTTCCTTGTTGGTTTACATATGAAATGTGAAACTAAGATGCCTTCAAAACAGTTTGAGTCTTTCATACGCGGATCCAGAGGGTAGGACTGGGGGTCCAGACAACCTCCCCCCTGAAAAAAAGCACAAAAATATAGTGTTTCTTAGCAATTCTGATCCCGATCCCCTAAAAATCACAAAAGCTCTACCAAGCCAGCATTCAATGTTTGGCCATCATCGGCACGCCAGCGAGTTGGGACATCATCGTCACGCCAGCGAAAAGCCATTTAAATGGCGTTTCGCTGGCGGGCCGATGATAGCCCTCTTATAGTGGTATTTGGATCCATCTTCCCTCATCAAACTAAAACAAAGAAGAAAAAGTAGCGTCATCAAAGTTGGTCCCCCTCTGGTAAACTTTCTGGATCCGCGCATGTCATTACAGTGCTGATTGCTGGTTTAATCATCCAAATTCATTGTGCTACTTTACTGAGAGTAATGCGTTAAGTTCCAATAACATATTCTAACAACAAAACTCTTATCTATGTATGTGTGCTTATTTTAGACACTCTAAATAAGTATGGTAGCATTTGGACACCAAGTTTGACCAATAAAAGTGAATACAGTCGTTTGGATACGTTGACATTTCATAAGGTTTCTCTCCAGTATGCAATCAGCTGTTTTTTGATAGTCCACAAGAGGGCCTATACGCTTGTATGATTCATTATGAGACAGAAAAACATCAAAGCAAGATAACTTGATTAGCTAATGGTCGATTGATCCTTATCTCATCGCTTGTTTTATGCTGAAAGAGAGCGGTATTGCAGAGACTATGTTTTTGCGATTTCGCGAACTGACCCCAACTGGTTTGAAGACGGTATTACATGTATTAAGGTTTATAATAATCTTTCGAAAATAAATATCTAGAATAAAACTTCCAATGAATGCTTACTCAATGATGTTTTAGGTTTACTGCTTACGGGAAAATTGATAAGTTTTACTGTATGTGTTTCTTTTTTTTTTTTGTCGGGTATAGTTCAACAGTGAATCTTGCGGAAGAGGAGTAGAAATGAATGAACCAAACAAGCCTCAAGACATGCATGCGCGGATCCAGAAAGTTTTGTCAGAGGGGGTCCAATTTTAACATTTTTTAGTTGTTGAGGGGAGAGAGGATCCAAATACCACTATAAGCAGGCTATCACCGGCACGCCAGCGAAACGCCGTTTCGCTGGCGGGCCGATGATGGCCCAACATTGAATGCTAGCTCGGTAGCTTTGTGGTATTTAGGGGATCCGGAGCAGTATTACTAAGAAACCCTATATTTGGGTGATTTTTCTGGGGGGGGGGGGGGGGGTTCGGACCCATGCACCCCCTCTGGATCCGCGCATGCATATGCAACTGCCACTCAAAGAGCACACTTTCAACACTGTATAGTATCCTGGAGGTCGACAATGGCCATCATCTTGTGTATTTTCTCAATCTAACATTTGGACTAAAAATTACAGTATAACTCCAGTTTGAGCATTGCCAAAGTTCTGTATGCAGATCCCGCCTTGTGAGACGCAAATGCCAAGTTTCTGTGCATTAGTTACTTTGGGTGAGATTGCAGGTACGTATGTATGTGTTGTCCCCGAGTACATAACAATTTATTAAGTACGGCCAGGCGTAGGATAATGGCGGGCTACATCCAGAATTCCTTTCTCAAAGCCTTAGTGGGTGTATAAAACTGGGTGTGTCGCGCGCGTTTTATATGTAATTTGCGAGGGGCCACGGCACACGGTTATAATTACTGAAAACAAGCAAGTTTCCGCTGAATCCAATGATCAGAATTTAAAAAATATTCGGCAGTAGTAGTCACTAGGTGACCTTCTACAAAACTGGTTAAATCGATTTTGGTTCTGTTGTTTATTTGTTTGATTCTTTACGTCCCATCAACAATTTTTCAGTTAAACAGGGACGGGTCTTCCTGGGTTGAACCAGTTCTAAGCTAGGATGAATGTGTCTTGCTTAAGGACCACAACGCACTGACGTCGGTGAGGCTCGAACCCGCGGCCGCTCGGTCTCGAGTTAAGCACTCTGCCACTGAGCCACTGCGCTCCCTGGTTCTGTTGTTGTTGACTTTTTGTTTATTGTTACTCCCATTGTGGGAGTCTGTAATTGTTCTATGTTTTGTTGTACGTTACTTTATGTCAATTCTAGTATTGCAATCATCTTGATGGGGAAGAGAGAGCTGGTTGCTTTGCTTAATTTGTCTGTCTGGTGTCTCATGATGGTTGAGTGGCTCTTTCTTGCGGTGCCATTGGGTTGTCTGCGGTTTGTGATTGTGGTATTTCCTGATCATACTCACTTACTATTTTTGATCCATAAAAACATGGTATTTAGTGACTATCGAAAACTTGTAATAAATCATTTTTGAAACCACTCGCCAGAATTCAAACTAATTTGGCGGAAATGGTGACCGGTTGGCCGTCTACAAAAATATAGCTCTAATAAATTCGATCCTTAGAAAAATATGGCCGCCAAGTAATAATGTATAAATAATATGTACTTTAAAATATAATTTACATTAGTCGTCTTCTCCTCTGAAACCAATTGTCAGAATTTAAAATGGTTTGGCACAAACAGTCACTTCGTGACACCAAGCAACAATAGATACAATATATTTGATATGTCATAAAATACAACAATGGCCATCGGGGATGGGGGAGGTCTTGGCTTATCGCGGATCTCACTATTTTCGATAAACCATGCACCTTTATCCATTTAATATCCTTCTCTACTAAACGTTTAAACATTGCTAAAAGTCTACACAACACGTTGGATTTTAAACACTATGAGAGTGAAATCTCAATAGAGCGAGTAAGGGTCATACTGGCCCTCTTGTATTATGCTGAATATGGTCATTATAGTGACGTTATCGCTACTTTGATAATAGTACAACAGATTGTGCATGGCTTTTTGAATTGTACTGGCATATATAAGGGCCGCAATATGAAATTTCCAACAATGTGGCATGTGCTACCAGCAAAGGCTCAGATCAGCCTGCGCATACGCGCAGTCTGATCAGAACCTTGCAAGTCGCTGACTGTTAATTATGACTGAACAGCATTTTGAGTTTCTAAGCATAAAAGGAGGCTGAACAGGATCGTATGAGTCTACACTTGTAAAAATGACACATTGCTGGAAATCACATGTCACGGCTCATTATATCTTAGTCAGAACTATAAAAATAAAATAGTAACATGCTACAGGCCGTAAAGGTTTAGCTAGTGTCCAACCTTGGGTAAGCATATTCATGAACTTAATTCTTTTAACCCTTTTAAGCCAAATGGACTCACCTACCCTTATCAATGGGACGACCCCATTTCCAATTTTAGGGATGTTGGGTGGTATTTTTCATTTTACCAAAATTTGAATAGAACATTCTGTAAGCAAACAGTGAAGATCCTGATCAGACACCGCATTATGCGGTGTCTGATCTGGGTCTGCACTATTTGCTAATGTCCTATAGAAAGGATGCTAGGTATATATGGGTTAACATACTCGTGCGTAATTGTAGCTTTTGTTTTTTTGCGTTTAACTCTTCGTCTGCTGGGTAACGTTTCATATAGTTGGTCATATGTTGATTTCAAAATTAACTCTTTCTTTTCAAAACATTCTTTCACGACTACTACCAGAGTGCCAATTGTTTACCAGACAAAGAGTTAACTAGTTTTTTTTTATTTGATTCTTTACGTCCACTCAACAATCTTTCAGTTATGCGGGACGTGTCTTCCTGGGCTGAACCAGTACTAAGCTAGGATAAATGTGGCTTGCTCAAGGACCACAACGCAGTGACGCCGGTGAGGCTCGAACCCGCGGCCCTTCGGTCTCGAGTCAAGCAAAAAGAGTTAACTAGGATATGCTTGGTAACTGTAGTTTAAAGTCTAAAAATAACCTGTACTGTGCTGCTATTTATCTTAAGAATGTTTTCGATGTTTCATGAATTAAAGAAGTCCATGTGTTCAAATTTAAGTTTATGAGGCGTCACAATAAAATACTAAGTGAGTATGATCAAGAAATACCGCAATCACAAACTGCAGACAAACCCGTGGCATCGTGAGGAAGAGCCACGAAACAATCACGAGACACCAGGAAATCGAACAAAGTAAAGCAACCAGCTCACTCATTCTCATTGAGCTGATTGCAAAACTAGAATGGACACAAAGTAACGCACAACAAAACATAGAACAATTACAGAATCCCTCAATGGGAGTAACAATCGACAACGAATCAACAACAACAGAACCAACGGACAGCAGCCAAAGTCATCGGGGGTGTGGGGGGGAGCTTAAATGCATTTTACTGGTACCAAATCTTCGCCTAGATTCTGCCGTTGTTGAAGCACAATAAATGTTAAGCTCTCATGGATGATTCCTAACTATTGCGATGTATTATCATAGAGAAACAATATAATCGTAATAACGCACTGTGATGAAACAGAGAAAAGGGCTCACGACTCACAGATAGTCAGAGCTAAAGAAAATCTCTAGTTGAACTACGGTGGGCCAAGCATCAGGAACCAACCCACTGATTAAAGCTTTACGTCAGAGCCGTCATTGAGTATGAGGCCTGACCAACCGTCGTGCAATTAAAGAGGAAACCATAGCTATAAACCGTGATTGGGTTTACAACCAGGCATGCAGACTGTCGCATGATATCCAAGTTCTATCCAACTTTTTTTATAACGTTTGATAATCCTTTTGAAGTTTATAATTTGGTTTTCCAACAAATCGTTGAATTTATAAACTACATCCCCATAAAATATAGATTCTGATATGCCCTGTTGCAGAACTGTTTAAACCAATATTGTTCTTTAACAATTAACTCTGAGTGTCTGTGGTAGAATTTAGAAACTGCTTTTCGAATTTTATGATATCTATAACCTTGTTTTAATTATTTAGCAGTTAAAAATAAGTTTCTGTTGTTGAGGTCGTCAACATTAGAACACACTCTCGCAAAAACGAATAAGTTGAGAAATATGTACGCCATAGGAAGGGGAGCGAGGAACATCTCCATCAAGAAATTTGAAATTTACGTTTTCAAAATTAAAATCACCCCGTTTATCATAAATCTTAGATGAAACAATGGCATTCATTAAAGACAAGTCCATGTCCAAGAACGAAGCTTCTGTTTCAGCAGAGATTGCCTTATTTAATTGAAGTTCGATGGGATACATCTGAATTTTCATATGTTCAAAATAAGGATCATCAATATTAAGTAAGTCATCGAAATATCTGGAGGTGGAGTTAAAAGCTTCAATAATATCAGGTTGATTATTGTCTGACAGAGACAACATGAAGTCTCTCTCATAACAAAACAAAAATAACTCTGCAACAAGAGGAGCACAATTAGCACCCATTGGAATACCTACAATTTGTCTATATAATGTTGAGCCAAATCTTATAAATATATTGTCTAGAAGATAATGAAGAGCATCACACATTTTCTGACATGACCACAACTTATATTGTTAAGGTTGTTCAGAAGTAAAAAAAAAAAAGCATGGTTCCCATTACAAGCCAAATAAAGTGAACCCTCTCTGTTAATAGTTTGTTCAATTAATTCAATTAGGTTTTTATAAGAATATAAGGCAACGTAGTATAGAGAGAAGAGAAATCATATGTATACAAACTAGATGCCAGAAAACCTTTAGATTTCAATTTTTTAGGAATCGCACCTGAATTTTTAATAGACCAAAATAAATTTTACTGTTCCTTTCATAAACTGTTGTACAATGTTTTATAACTTTAATTTTAATCACAAGAAGTCAAAAGTATAGACAACTCGGTAGTAGCACATGAACTAGAATTAGCAATAAAACGTGACTTATCGGGTCGTTTATAAAAGAAGGAAAAAGTGCAAAGATCAGGAATCGATACAATCAAGCACCACACCTGACCCAGGAAACCAATGGGAAAGTGAAAAACTCACAATTAGACATCACAAACGAGAGTCAAGAGGTCAGCCCTTTCCCAGCAGGTGACCACAAGGCATCAATAAACAGACGCGCACGAAAGCGCAACAAAAACAAGACAGGAATAACATAAATGATCCACAAAAGAAGCACCGCCCTGGAACGGTCACTAAATATTTTACTGGAGGGCTTAAACCGGTATCACGGCGCGCCAATCTCACCCTTAGTTCAGATGTGGATCAAGAAACATTGATGTTTGGTTTGCATGAAAGACCCCTAGCTTATCAATGCATCATCATAAAGCCTTTTATTATCGAATCTATCAATAAACATCTCCCCATTGGTCAAGATGCCTATCCACTTGAGTCAATAAAACTTAATGTCGCATGGGCTGTGGGGTTTTCCCATTCAATATAAGTAACTAAAATAGACTTCATAGAAACTTTCCATAACAGGTGTGCTTTCAGCATGAAACTTGCATGATTTGCTGTAAATACAATTCAGTGAGTGACATCAGCACGAAATTAACAATATTTGGTGTTGCATCATAAACATGTAATTCAGACTTTGCTGTTGAATACTATAATTAGCAGGACTCTTTAAATGAACTAATGAATTCTTCCTTCTGGATTGCAGAAATAAACTTGGAATGGTTCATTGTATAATTCAAGGGTTTCACAGGTTATAATTTTTAAATAAAATTGCAGTTTTTTTTCTCTGAAGATCATTTTTGTCTTAGCAAACACTGTAGACCCTGATGAAATGCCGCATTGTGCGGCATTTAATCTGGTCTAATCTGCCTGCAGTTGTAATTACAAATAAAGTATGCATTCATTCCTCTTTTAACTAAATGAAATCAGATAGTCATCGTGTAAAAAAAGAAATTCAAGAATGTCCAAGACATATTCAATGGCCATGATTTGTTGCTATTGTTGTTGTTGCTTTTTTGTTTTATTAGAGAAATTATATAATAAAACAATTATTGACTATTGAGGCATTGGACATGATGTATTGTCGACCTGAGAATACCAATATTGATCTCGGCTCCGCCTCGGTCAATATTGATACTCTCAGATCGACATAACATCATGTCCAATGCCCAATGCCTCAATAGTCAATAATTGTATAATATAACATACAAACGCCCTTGTTGACATCTCTACAGTGTAGCGGGGCTAGGGTCTAAATATTGATGTATGTGAGCAATTAAGGCTACGGCAAGGGTGCACCTGAGCCTTCGTTGCTATATAATGTTATAAATACCAACATCTCATTTGCTGGGTCAAATATTCTACGTGTATCACCCAGGTGTGCCCTCTCATCAGATCGCTATGTGGCTGCTGTCGGTACTGAGTGCAATTTCTGTTTCTGTTATTGGTAAGTATAGATCACAGATCTGAAAATGCCCAAAAAGTGATTAACAGTGATATAATTACTAATGTTCCAATGCGCTTCAAAATCTTATGTACACCCAAGATGTATGCTTATTGGGTATGGAGTCTTGAAGTCTGATGATTATTGAACTATGAGCTAGATGGCACTGTGGCATGCCTTTTACATCGCTCAAAATATTCATTATGCCTTAAAGCAGCATTGGTTGAAAATAATATGTGTTACTATATTACAGCGTGATTTCCAAATAAATGATCCCCACTCTTACTTCACAAGTGAAATGAGCCGCGACATGTGATTTTCAACAATGTAGCATTTTGCAAGTGTACACTTAGACGAGCCTGTGCAGCCTCCTTTTAAGCTTAGAAACTCTGAATTATGTTCAGTCAGTAGCTGAATATTCATAGAATATTCAAGCGACTAGCAAAGGCTCTGATCAGACTGCGCGAATGCGCAGGCTGATCTGAGGCTTTGCTGGTCGCACAAACCACATTGCTGGAAATCTCATGCCGCGGCTCAAATGTAGTATGAATGGCGATTCGCAGATGCGCATATAATTGTCCGCTTTTGTATGTTTGAAGGTTTTCACTGTATCAGTAATAGTCAGTTGCTTGCTTTTCTTTAAGCGTCTCTTCCTCAAGGTGTCGTGACTTGATCTACAGTGATTTTGGCATTTCCTAGTCTTCCTAACTTACATTTTGATAGGCTATTCGCTAGTCATAGTTATTACAGTTCCGAGACATACCGCCCTCCCACAGCTTGTAGGTACATGTATATCGATGAAACATCATAATTATCAAGGAATATTTTAACGAAATTTTCACATGTTTTTTCTAAACATAATCAGATTTATTATTCATATCGGTATTGAAAAAAGGTCAGTCTCTTCGTCAATTCACGACCCAGACGTCCATGAACAATATACTTTTTTTACGATTTTAGTACATGTATAGAATTTTAATAACACAAATTGGATGCTAAGCATATATGAGGCCAAGCAAAATTGACATGTGTCTTACATATCAACAATTCCGCAATCTGACTGCTTTCTAAGATAAAATCCCTTGCGACAATAGTAATTGTTTCCATGACTTTGCCGTCTTTCCTTTGATTTATGCTGTTCGATAATTTCCAAAAGACCCTGTCAAGGGTGGAGCTTATAGTTGACTTGAATATCTGATTTATAAATAACAGGTAGTTGTTTTATTGGTCATGTCATGATACAAGTATTTTATTGTACAAATACTTGTAAATTTACAAATAATCCCTCTTTTAGGGGAAACTCTTCTTTCGACTCGTCCCACCTACAGAGGGAATATTTGTATATACACTCGTAAAATTGTACAATAAAGCTATTTTTAAAAGAAGCCCTTTGCTGCCTGAAAGCGCGGGTTGTCCATCTTGACATATTTACACTCGATTTGTCATTTCCCATGCAACATTAGACATTCGAAAAAAGATGATGCATTTAAAAATTATTTTTTTTAAGTAAATTATTCACAATAACTCACTTTCTAGAAGAAAATATCACAGTAAATAATGTCTCACGAACCATTTTAAAAATGTATGGTTTTATATGCACGCAAATGACAACGAGAAAATATTTAAATAGCATTCCTTGTGTGCTCTCTGGTTGCTCTTGAAAAAATATGTTCTAACTTTACTGTTTATGTTTTGTTATCTGTTCCCTTTATTTGAAATCTCCTTTTCGGTATTGTCGTCATCTTTCAAGAACGATGGCAATATATGATTGACTAAGTTTGAAACCTGTATGGTAGCATCGGCTGAATAGTGTAGCATGATATAGCCATTTCTGTGAAAATTACCTGTATGTATTTTCTTATGGTGTCACAGCATTAAAATGACAAACCCAGCCCATCGCCATCTCAGCTCACGGAGATAGCGATGAGACGGGTGTTTCATTTTAAAAAAAATGCATTTCTTTTCATTGAGGCAGCTTTTAAATGGCTTCTGCACTTTCAGTCAGTAGAAAACAACACACTCTAATTAAGTGCTGAAAGCTGTCAGTAGAAAACAACACACTCTAGTTAAGTGCTGAAAGCTGTCAGTAGAAAACAACACACTCTAGTTAAGTGCTGAAAGCTGTCAGTAGAAAACAACACACTCTAATTAAGTGCTGAAAGCTGTCAGTAGAAAACAACACACTCTAGTTAAGTGCTGAAAGCTGTCAGTAGAAAACAACACACTCTAATTAAGTGCTGAAAGCTGTCAGTAGAAAACAACACACTCTAGTTAAGTGCTGAAAGCTGGCATGCTTTTTGTGAAAAGCTTATTCTTGTGACAAAGCAATTGTTGGCTATTGAGGCATTGGCTGTGATGTGATGTTGACCTTGGTCAATATTGGCATTCTCTGGTTGACATCGCATCATAACTAAACACCGATTCTGACCTATTTAGTCGTGCAATAAATAGCGATTTCTTCTTCTCATAAGTGTGTGTGACCAGCGAAGGCTCTAACGACTTACCTATTTAAATGTACTGACTGACTGACGGACGGACGGGCGGACGGGTGGGTGAGCAGGCTGGCTGGCTGGCTGACTTCCTTGCTTCCTTCCTATTTACTGCTGCAGAGATCGCCACTATCATATATGTGATGTTTTGGCTTACCTGAATCAACATATGGATATAACCAGGAGTGGAAGAGACTTTACTTTCATTTCTAAATTCCAAGTTGGACTTAAATCTCGCTTGCGCCAAGGACTTTCGGGACCTGATTTCTATGGTGACTTGGTGTATAAATTGAAGAAGATTGTTGGCTCTGATAATTTTTCAGCGCAGTTCATTAAAATAATTTCCCATTATAAAAAGATTGGCTATAACATTAATGTATTGCAACAGACTGCATGCTTGGTAGTCAACCCAATCACGGTTGGCAACTTTGCTTTCCTCTTTAATTGCACGCCGGTGGGTCAGACTTCAGACTCTATGATGGTTCCAACTTAAAGACTTATCTATTGATGAGATGGTAGGGGCCTGATGATTTGGCTGTTTGTCGGGCCCACCGGGGTTTACCTGTTGGATTTCTTTTGCTCCGGTATTCAGTTTAATTTACTGTTGAGTCCTTATCCTTGCTTTATCTCCTTGTTATATCTTGATTTATATGTTTTAGGAGATGATGCATTGATAAGTTAGTACCCATGTTAGTATCTATGTGTCTTGATCCACATCTGAATTAAGGGTGAGGTTGGCGCCGTTAAACCGGTTTAATCCCTCCAGTAAAATATTTTACTGACCGTTCCAAGGCGGTACTTCTTTTGTGGATCTTTTATGCTTTTGTTCTGTCTTGTGTTTGCTATGTCTTTGTGCGTGTCTGTTTATATGTGCTTTGTGGTCACCTACTGGGAAAGGGCTGACCTCTTGGCTCTCATTTGTGGTGTCTACTGTGAGTTTTTCTCTTTCCCATTGGTATCCTGGGTCAGGAGTGGTACTTGATTGTATCGATTCCTGATCTTTGCACCCTTACTTACTTATAAGCGGCGAGCTGACTTTTTTCTTATAAAGAGCCTTAGTTTACTCCACTGGTTTGTTCACTTTCAAAGATGACCAAGCAGTTCTGTTCATGGGGAGGTCATTTTTATTATTCTTTTTATTGTTAATTAGTTTTCGTATATTACAGTATTATTATCATTGATGACTGCCACTAATTAATGCCAAACTTTGAATCAATTCAAAACGATACCCAGAATATACACTTCATATAAAGTCTATCAGACTAAATTTTTGGAATAAAGAAACCTCATTTTGAAAATATCAGTTAAAATAGCATGTATGCACTCTATGGCGTATGATATAACAGAGTTGGTTCGTGGTACAAACAATTGACACTTCAAAAAATTCTTTTTAATTTAATAAAAATCACATATATTCCCTAGGCCAGTTTCCTGGCGTTTACTATTTGCCGACTGGGAAATTTTCATGTTTTTTGTCGTCTGCTGTTGTCTTTCTAAATCTTTTTTTCGGGAATACCATCAAAATGTCAAACATTTTGGATCTAGATCAAGCTCGACCTTTTGTCTGGCCTGATCTGGACCCAAACTGTTTGAAAATATTAACTACAGACGTCATGAGTAGGCTCATTGATGTGCTCCGTTTCAGTGTATGCTGGTCGCCTACAAACATCCGGGACCCACTTCGTGAAGGATGGTCAGCGGGTGTTTCTATCAGGAGCAAACCTGGCCTGGGTGAGCTTTGGCTATGATTTTGGCAATAACCAGTACCAGAGACATTCTTCTACCTTCTCAAGATATCTTACTGAGCTACAAGCTTCCGGTGGAAACTCACTTAGTAGGCATTATTTGTGTTTTAGTAGTACATTCTTAAGATAAAGGCCTCTGTTAGCATTGTCTTGCGCAGGCGCGATATTAAAGAATCGAGCTGTCTGCTAAGGCACATCACGACTGAAAAGTCGGATTTGTGTCAATACGCGGTGTGCATTACCCAAAACACTACGTTAAAAAAGTAACAAGCACTGAATGGCTATAAATAATCCTTTTATGGAGACATCCAGTAACCTTTGGTAGCTAGACAATAACAATGATTGGTATTACAGTATTTAGCGAAACAATGATAAGATTTTCAACGCTAAAACATTTTTGGGTCAAAAATTTGGCTTCAGTGACACGTGATGACGCAGATTGATAACAGGTATGAACAAACCAATCGGGCGAATCACATGATTTGATGATTCTATCGATACACAAATATGTCACGTGTAGCCACAATGCTCAAATCAGACAGGTTAGTATTTGAAAGATGCTTCCCGGCGGAGACAATGCCTCTGTTGGAGACTCACTGAGTAGGTCTTATTTGCGTTTTAGCAGTACCTTTTCAAGATATCTCACTAAATCATGCCCCCTAGCCCGAAAAATGGGGTGACATATTGTTTTTGGTGAGGATCTCGTTGGCGTCGGCGTCCACGTAGCTTCTTTAACGTGCGTTATCTTTTAAACCAGTTGATGGATTTTGACCAAATTTGCATAGATACAATGTTGGGCATGGTGCACGAGATAATTAGAAATTTTGGTGACCTGGACCATATTTTCAAAGAATTCATTAATATAAAAAAGAGTTAACGACTTTTCCTGTCAATTTATTATGCCGTGTCTAATAATTGAGGAGTGTGGATTCAAATAGAAGGCGACAGCACCCCACAGTTTGATAACGATGGTTATGTTATAGGTACGGACAGCAGTCATTCGCTGATCACTGATATGATGTGTCTTATATTGTTGGACTGGAGTGTGAATTCATATAGAAGGCGACAATCCCCCACAGTTTGACCACAATGGTTATGTTATAGAGATGGAAGCAGCAACTCGCTGGTCACTGATATGCTGTGTGTTATATTGAAGGACTGTTTTGTGGCTGCATATAGAAGGCGACAGTACCCCACAGTTTGACCACAATGGTTATGTTATAGGGACGGAAACAGTCACTCTCTGATCACTGATATGCTGTGTCTTATATTGTAGGAATAGAGTGTGGCTTCATATAGAAGGCGACAGCGACAGTTTGACCACAATAATTATGTTATAGGGACGAAAATAGTCACTCGCTGATCACTGATATGCTGTGTCTTTTTCTGTAGGACTTGAGTGTGGCTTCATATAGAAGGCGACAGCGACAGTTTGACCACAATGGTTATGTTATAGGGACGAAAGCAGCAACTCGCTGATCACTGATATTCTGTGTCTTATATTGTAGGACTAGAGTGTGACTTCATATAGAAGGCGACAGTACCCAACAGTTTGACCACAATGGTTATGTTATAAGGACGAAAGCAGCAACTCGCTGATCACTGATATGCTGTGTCTTATATTTTAGGACTGGAGTGTGGCTTCATATAGAAGGCGACAGCGACAGTTTGACCACAATGGTTATGTAACAGGGAGGGAAGCAACAACTCAGTGATCACTGAAATGCTGTGTCTTATATTGTAGGAATGGAGTATGGCTTCTGTCATATAGAATTCGACAGTACCTCACAGTTTGACCACAATGGTTATAATAGGGACCAAAGCAGTCACTCGCTGATCACTGATAGTCTGAGTCTAATATTGTAGGACTAGAGTGTGGCTTCATATAGAAGGCGACAGTACCCCACAGTTTGACCACAATGGTTATGTAACAGGGAGGGAAGTAGCAACTTAGTGATCACTGTAATGCTGTGTCTTATATTGTAGGAATGGAGTATGGCTTCTGTCATATAGAATTCGACAGTACCTCACAGTCTGACCATAATGGTTATAATAGGGACCAAAGCAGTCACTCGCTGATCACTGATAGTCTGAGTCTAATATTGTAGGACTAGAGTGTGGCTTCATATAGAAGGCGACAGTACCCCATAGTTTGACCACAATGGTTATGTTAAAGGGACAGAAACAGTCACTCGCTGATCACTGATATGCTGTGTCTTATATTGTAGGACTGTAGTGTGGCTTCATATAGAAGGCGACAGTACCCAAGAGTTTGACCACAATGGTTATGTTATAGGGACAGAAACAGTCACTCGCTGATCACTGATATGCTGTGTCTTATATTGTAGGACTGTAGTGTGGCTTCATATAGAAGGCGACAGTACCTCACAGTTTGACCACAATGGTTATGTTATTGGGACAGAAACAGTCACTCGCTGATCACTGATATGCTGTGTCTTATATTGTAGGACTGTAGTGTGGCTTCATATAGAAGGCGACAGTACCCCAGAGTTTGACCACAATGGTTATGTTATAAGGACAGAGGCAGTCACTCTCTGATCACTGATATGCTGTGTCTTATATTGTAGGACTGTAGTGTGGCTTCATATAGAAGGCGACAGTACCTCACAGTTTGACCACAATGGTTATGTTATTGGGACAGAAACAGTCACTCGCTGATCACTGATATGCTGTGTCTTATATTGTAGGACTGTAGTGTGGCTTCATATAGAAGGCGACAGTACCTCACAGTTTGACCACAATGGTTATGTTATTGGGACAGAAACAGTCACTCGCTGATCACTGATATGCTGTGTCTTATATTGTAGGACTGTAGTGTGGCTTCATATAGAAGGCGACAGTACCCCACAGTTTGACCACAAAGGTTAAGTTATAGAGACGGAAACAGTCACTCGCTGATCACTGACATACTGTATCTAATATTTTAGGACTGGAGTGTGGCTTCATATAGAAGGCGACAGTACCTCACAGTTTGACCACAATGGTTATGTTATAGGGACATAAACAGTAACTCTCTGATCACTGACATAATGTATCTAATATTGTAGGACTAGAGTGTGGCTTCATATAGAAGGCGACAGTACCTCACAGTTTGACCACAATGGTTATGTTATTGGAACGGAAGCAGCAACTCGCTGATCAATTATATGCTGTGTCTTATATTGTAGGACTAGAGTGTGGCTTCATATAGAAGGCGACAGTACCTCACAGTTTGACCACAATGGTTATGTTATAGGGACGGAAACATTCACTCTTTGATCACTAATATGCTGTGTCTTATATTGTAGGACTGGGGTGTGGCTTCATATAGAAGGTTACAATACCCCCAAAGTTTGACCACAATGGTTATGTAACAGGGAGGGAAGCAGCAACTCGCTGATCACTGATATGCTGTGTCTTATATTGTAGGAGTGTGGCTTCATATAGAAGGCGACAGTACACCACAGTTTGACAACAATGGTTATGTTATAGGGACAGACAGCAGTCACTCGTTGATTAATGACATGAAGAGCGTGTTACATACAGCTAAAAGACATGGGATTCTAATATTTTTCTGTCTCTGGAACGGGGCAAAGAAACAGAGTAAACATTATAGGTGCGTGTTTTCAAATATGCCTCACTACTGTCGGTTTTGAGATGCATAATATAGATATGACTATACCATTTTACATAGAAACGGGTAAATAACGGTAAATATATATTTTACAGGTAAAGACAGTATAGAATATATTTACCTGTATAAAGCGCCTACTGCCTTGATTTGTTTATACTTTTGCTTACAACGATTCTCAACGATCTTTAAGCTGACGGCAATTGTTCAAATGTTATAGCTAAATATTAAATTTGAAAACATCTGAGCCCGCCTAGCGCACATTTCTCTTGGGGTGCTTTTATTCTGCGTGGCTGGAGCACTTTGTTGAACTCCCCTCTGTAAACAGATTTTGTAGCGAGCTTGATTTGTTGGATGGAAGCTAACGATTGAGAGAGTGTTAGAAAAAATGTATACTGAATAAATGATTGGTGATACATTGCTTATAAAATTCGTTGGTTGTCAATGACTTGTGGAACAACTGACTAAGCTCATCGTAAAGCTTTGTCTGTCAATGGCTTGTCGACTTACTGAATAAGTGCATTGCCTCTGTTTGATAGTCAAGGAAAAATGAGTTAACTGATAAAGCTAAACTGGGTTCCTTTGCTCGTCAGTGATGGCTATGGGCACTAATTGTGCTCCCCTTGTTGCAGATTTATTCCTGTTTTGTTATGAGAGGGACTTTATGATGTCTCTTTCTGATGATAAGCAGGCTGGTGATATTGATGCGCTTAACACTACTTCCAGATATTTAAACGATGTTTTAAATATTAATAATGTTTATTTTGACAATATGGTTAGTCAAATATACCCTTTAGAGCCCCAACTGAATAAAGCCAATGCCTCTGATACCGAAGCCGCATTTTTAGACTTGCATTTGTCAATTTCTAATGATATTGTTTCTACCAAAGTTTATGATAAACGTGACGAATCATGTCGTGAGGAAATTGCAGGAGCCTTACAAGAATTTTGTAATCGCTGGTGTAAACGAGAGCATGTTGAGTCTAATGCTTTAAATAGTTGGAAACTAAATATTTTTAAAAATATTGATGGTAGAATTTCATTTTATTGCAACAATTTAGATCTTCTACCACCTAAACCTAAACTCACTTTTAGACACTTGAAGAAAGGGATCCAGGAATTCCATAGGAAGTTTGTTTTGGCCCCCGCAGATAAGGCTGCTAACAATGTTGTGGTCGTTTGAAAAAGATACTATATTAACACCCTAAAGCAAGAACTTAGCACTGCCAAAACATATGAGCATAACAGGCTTGATGAGACGTCTATCGTTGATAGGCATCGATGCCATATGGCAGCTAAGTTTGGGTTTTTTGTTGAAGAGGACCATAGCAAGCTTCCTACGTTATACTGGTTACCTAAACTTCATAAACGGCCATATAAGTCACGTTTCATTGCTAATTCTAGTGCATGTACAACTACTGAGTTGTCTATTCTTTTGACTTCTTGTCTCACTGCAATTAAAAACCATGTCATTATTAATTGCACAACAGTTTATGAAAGAAATGGTAAAAATTTATTTTGGTCTATTAAAAATTCAGGTGAAATTCTTAATAAATTGAAGTCTAGAGGTTTTCTAGCATCTGGTTTGTCGACATATGATTTCTCTACTCTCTATACTACATTGCCTCATAATCTAATAAAAGAAAAACTAACAGAATTAATTGAACAAACATTTAACAGAGAGGGCTCACTTTATTCGGCTTGTAATGATAAAAATGCCTTTTTTACTTCTGAACAACCTAAACGATATAAATTGTGGTCATGTCAGAAAATGTGTGATGCGCTCCATTATCTTTTGGACAATATTTTTATAAGGTTTGGCTCAAAATTATATAGACAAATTGTCGGTATTCCAATGGGTACTAATTGTGCTCCTCTTGTTGCAGATTTGTTTTTGTTTTGTTATGAGAGAGACTTAATGTTGTCTCTGTCAGACAATAATCAAGCTGATATTATTGAAGCTTTTAACTCTACCTCCAGATATTTAGATGACTTGCTTAATATTGATAATCCTTATTTTGAACAAATGGTAGGTCAGATATATCCCACTGAACTTCAGTTAAATAAGGCGAATTCTTCTGATACTGAAGCTCCGTTTTTGGACTTGAACTTGTCAATAACAAATGGCATAGTTTCTTCTAAAATATATGATAAACGGGATGATTTAAATTTTGAAATAGTAAATTTCCCATTTCTTGACGGAGATGTTCTCCGCTCTCCTTCCTATGGGGTATATATTTCTCAGCTTATTCGTTTTGCTAGAGTGAGCTCTAATGTTGATGACTTCAACAACAGAAACTTATTTTTAACTGCTAAATTATTAAAACAAGGTTATAGATATCATAAAATTCGAAAAGCATTTTCTAAATTCTACTACAGACACTCAGAGTTAATTGTTAAATACAACGTTGGGTTAAAAACTCTTCTGCAACAAGGCATATCAGAACCTATATTTTATGGTGATTTAATCTATAAATTCAAACGAATTGTTGGAAAACCTAATTTTAGTGATCAATTCAAAAAGATAGTAAAACGTTATATAAGGGCTGGATATAATTTGGATATCATGCGACAGTCTGCATGCCTAGTTTTAAACCCAATCACCATTTATAGCTATGGTTTCCTCTTTAATTGCACGACGGTGGGTCAGGCCTCAGACTCTATGACGGCTCTGACGTAAAGCTTTAATTGGTGGGTTGGTGCCTGATGCTTATCTGTAGCTGGACCCACCGTGGCTCAACTTGAGGTTTTCTTTAGCTCTGACTATCTGTGAGTCATGAGCCCTTTTCTTTGTTTCATCATGGAGTGTTAATTTGATTAGAGTGTTTTCCATGATGAAACATTGCATTAGTTAGATGGCCTCCATGCGAGCTGAACATTTCTTGTACTTCAACAACAGCAGAATCTAGGGCGAAAAATTGGTACCAGTAAAATGCATTTAAGCCCCCTGGTGGCTTAGGCTGCTGTCCGTTCTAAGGCGGTCGTTCTGTTGTTGTTGACTTTTTGTTTATTGCTACTCCCATTGTGGGAGTCTGTAATTGTTCTATGTTTTGTTGTACGTTACTTTATATCCATTCTAGTATTGCAATCATCTTGATGGGGAAGAGAGAGCTGATTGCTTTGCTTAATTTGTCTTCCTGGTGTCTCGTGATGGTTGAGCGGCTCTTCCTCGCGATGCCACGGGGTTGTCTGCAGTTTGTGATTGTGGTATTTCCTGATCATACTCACTTACTATTTTTGAATTTGAAATTGTCAATTTTCCATTTTTAGATGGTGATGTTCCTCATTCTACATCCTATGGAGTCTATATCTCTCAACTCATTCGTTTTGCTAGAGCATCTAGCTATGTTGCTGACTTCAACACTCGCAATAAATTGTTAACTCAGAAACTTCTTAAACAAGGCTATGTATATCATAAACTTCGCAAAACATTTTCAAAATTTTATAGACGATACTATGATTTGATTTCTAAATTCCAAGTTGGACTTAAATCACTCTTGCGCCAAGGACTTTCGGAACCTGATTTCTATGGTGACTTGGTGTATAAATTGAAGAAGATTGTTAGCTCTAATTTTTCAGCGCAGTTCATTAAAATAATTTCCCATTATAAAAAGATTGGCTATAACATAAATGTATTGCAACAGACTGCATGCTTGTTAGTCAACCCAATCACGGTTGGCACCTTTGCTTTCCTCTTTAATTGCACGCTGGTGGGTCGGACTTCAGACTCTATGATGGTTCCGATTTAAAGACTTATCTATTGATGAGATGGTAGGAGCCTGTTGCTTTGGCTGTTTGTCGGGCCCACCAGGGTTTACCTGTTGGATTTCTTATGCTCCAGTATTCAGTTTAATTTACTGTTGAGTCCTAATCCTTGCTTTATCTCCATGTTATATCTTGATTTATATGATTTAGGAGATGATGCATTGATGCATTGATAAGTTAGGGGTCTTTCATGCAAATCAAATATCTATGTGTCTTGATCCACATCTGAATTAAGGGTGAGGTTGGCGCCGTTAAACCGGTTTAAGCCCTCCAGTAAAATATTTTACTGACCGTTCCAAGGCGTTACTTCTTTTGTGGATCTGTTATGTTTTTGTTCTGTCTTGTGTTTGCTATGTCTTTGTACGCGTCTGTTTATTTGTGTTTTGTGGTCACCTGCTGGGAAAGGGCTGACCTCTTGGCTCTCGTTTGTGGTGTCTACTGTGAGTCTGTCACTTTCCCATTGGTATCCTGGGTCAGGAGTGGTACTTGATTGTATCTTTGCACCCTTACTTACTTTGTAGAATAATAGACTACCCCCATGATTCCATTTGACTACTAATGACTTATGGGATAACTGACAGAGCTGTTCATTGACTTTCTGTGAATGTCCAGGACTTATGGAATTCATAACTAGGACAATTAACTCCCGTTGATGACAACGATATGAGGGATTTGCTGTCGTTGAAAGCCAATGACTTGTGGGATTTGCTTCATATAGCTTTTATTGACTTGTGGGATTAATGATAAAGTTCACTGGCTCCCTTTGACTTCAAATGATTTGTGGCATTAATGACAGAGCCCTTTTGCTAACTTTGAGCTCCAATGACGTGTGGGATAATTTACAAAATATCATTGGCACACTTCAACAGGCCTCCAGATAAGAGTGCGTATTATAAAAATATTTTCTTTATACCTCATCCAAAACAGATATTGGGGAAACTCAAAAGAACCGTCTTGATGAGACGGTTCTTTTAGGCACACAAAACACAAGTTAAAATTGATGTGTAAGAAAATAATGTGAATTTAACGCTAATAAAATCTATGCTCCAAGTGCCAAGTGCGTTTTGGAAAACTGACGTTTCTTTCATTGACCTGCGCGATGACTGACCAACTCATTGACCCTTTTTTTGTTGTCAATAGCTTGTCGGATAATTGACAAAGCTACTTCGACTGTCAATAGCTTGTAGGATAATTTATATAGGCCATTGACTGTATTTGGCTGTCAATAACTTGTTGGATAATTGACAAAACTCATCGACTTATTTCAACTGTCAATAACTTGTAAGATAATTTATATAGGCCATAGACTCTATTTGGCTGGCAATGACATGTGGATCATTTTTGCTCTTTATGTTTTATGTTCGTCTTTATTATACTGTCTTGTTTGTTCCTTGTAGGCTTGTGGTCACCTGCTGGGAAATGGCTGACCTTTGGCTCTCTTGTGTGTGATGTTTCCTTGTGTTTTTGTCACTTTCTAATATGGTGTCTTGGGGCAGGTGTGGTACTTGGTTGTATCCATTCCTGAGATTTGCCTTCTTCTTTACTTTTCTTGATAAAGTTCATTGGCTCTCTTTTACTGGCAATTACTTGTGTGACAATCAACTAAGTTGTTTGACCTTTTAACTTCCTACAAGGCCTTGATAGAAAGTGCATTTCTTATTTTGACTACCAATAAATTTGGAGATAGCTTAGAAAGCTCATTGACTTTCTGACCACAATGATCTGCCCATTCATCTATCAACTACCAAGGACCAACAGTAGATAACTGTAAAATGCACATTTACTCCCTTGGACTGCAAAGAACGGTGAGATAATTAATCAAGCTATTTTATTATAATAAAGCGCACTGTTTCCCTTTGGCAAAACAGCTACATTTTTAGCTCTTGGCTGTAAAAGCCATAAATGACAAATGTTGACTTGACCATGAGGTAGATATCACAAAACAAGCACAAATAAAGGCTACCTCGAGCGTATGTGAAAACGTCAATTTGAGTTTATATGGACAGGAAAGTCCGCAGGCGCAGGGCTAGGCACGATCTTCATATTACTAATTAGAAGTTATAATTACTGTGGCTGTTAAAATAAACCGTTTTGGATCTAAGAACTAGTTATATATTTGCACCATATACAGATGCTGGCATATCAAAATATTCCGATAAAATTATTTTTGAACTAGATTTGTTCTGAAAATGATATTTGTTTCCATCGTTCAGACTTTTGGGGATTGTGCTTATTTTTCCTATGTTCGATGGAACTTTGCTAGAAAATGGACATTTGTATACGCTAAGTATTGCAAAAACAAAACAAACAGCTGTTTGAACTATAAATGCTATCTATTGGAAAGCCCTTTGTTAAAGCAATTATGTTTCAAATTCACTCACACCTGCTTGTAGCAGGATGTGACAAAGGAGTTAAAATTTCTGATCATTTTTCTACCCGTCTCTTAGCAGTTCACATTATGTGGGTTTCTGTTGCGAATATCAATACTTGCTTACTCGTAGCAAATGTACTTAAAATATTCTCAGTCAACTCGCGCGATCGTTTACCTAACCATCCAGTGACTTTGACAACGGACAGATTTGACGTCGCCTCTCGCGTATTCTTGAACTGTGAATATATATATAAATATATATATATATATATATATATATATATATATATATATATATATATATATATATATATATATATATATATATATATATATATATATATATATATATATATAACTCTCAATAGAATCAACATTACCAGTACCAACACTCCCCGTTTCAGATTGCATGGTCTAATTGTTGACACGAACAAGCTCCAGTCATACATCGCCCACGCCCTGGTACCTATGGTAAATTCTCTTAAGAATGAACCAGCACTAGGGGGCTGGGACATCATAAATGAACCTGAAGGAGAGCTCAATCCCGGCTTGTCAAACAGCGATAATTGTCTTAAAACCACACAGCTGAGTCACAGTGGTGCAGGATGGGAAGGGCACCTGTACACGCCACATCAATTACAAAGGTAGGTAATTCATGAATAATGTACAGCTTAACCATTAGTAATATCTCCTGTCGTATGTGTATGGTCTTAGGTAGCCTATACTGCAAACAATATGAATCCAGATCAGACCTACCTCTTTGCAAAAAGTCTAGCAATACTAGTAGTGCATACAGTAAAACCTGTGTAAAACGACCACCTAAAATAGAAAAAACAAAGGCCAAAATGCCAAATGGTAGTCTAATGAAGATCAAAAGTACTACAGAATGCTCCATGCTGCAACACTTTGGACCTGCATTAAGGGATAATCGGTCTTGAAAATTAATTTTCTGTCTTTAAAGGAGTGGCCGTTTTACACAGGTTTCACTGTACTATTGCTACCATGAAATAAATCTAATCTAAAGTGCACTAAAATGTATGCAGCAGCCGTAAAAAGCAGACATTTTCAGGACAAACAAATATGTGCGGAATAAGCGTTAAAATATCGTCATCTTTAAATTGTTTTAGCATGCAAACGTTTGGCAAACATCAGCCTGTGATCATATTGTTTGGCTATTAAAACAGATGCTTCAATATACAATAAAAGTCGACTTTAAGTGGTGAAGGAAGCTGAAATTGTTTCATTACGATGTAGTCTTTTGGGACATACACGTTCATCGAACGTCCAACTGACATGCATGTACTGGTGTAGTCCAACCGACGTCATTGTTGCCATAACACCATGACAAAAGGTCGACCAATCGAAGGAGCAAACAAAAGCACAAACTAAAACAACTGTTTACATTATGTCCCTGTGTGTTCAACTCGTGAATACATGTTACAGTATGATCAGCATATTTATTCTCTACTATTCTGCGACTGTCGTCTATTCCGCATTGTTTTGTAGATTCATAAACTGGCAAGCAGATGCTATACGTCGCACGGACTCACATGCCATGGTAACAGTTGGTGCATGGAATCCAAAATCTAACACAGATCAATGGGGATTCCATAATCTCTGGAGCGACAATTGCTTAGTTAAATCAGGGGGGCGAAGCGCGGTAAATGTTCTTCTATGATTGTACTTTCACTTCTTTTTATTAACCTTTTGACTCTTTGTTGCACCTGTAGCGTCTTCGTTTGTTTGGCAAACGCTTTGCCGGCCAAACAGAAAAAAGTTAATTTGTCAAATTTGAGAAAAACTCAACAGATGACAAAGGCATGCAAAATTTCCTAGCATGCTAAGAAACAATCCAATCTACTTTCGTTCTGAATATTTTCGAGCGCTTTGAATTTTATTGAATATAATAGGGCTTTAACCATAGAAAATAGTGCATAAGCTGAGAAAACGTAAAAGTAAGTAAGGGAGCAAAGATCAGGAATCGATACAATCAAGTACCACACCTGACCCAGGATACCAATGGGAAAGTGACAAACTCAAAGCAGACACCACAAACGAGAGCCAAGAGGTCAACCCTTTCCCAGCAGGTGACCACAAAGCACAAAGACAGGTTTTCTATCAAGCCTGATAAATATCTGAGCATATGATGGACTATCTCCACGTACCGACCGAAAAAACATGGTATTAATATGACATAGTAGTGCTTGTTTAAGTGTTAATATTAGTTTTATCATTTAATGTGTTGCACCTCGTTAGTTTATACATCTGAAAACCTCTACATTTATTCTCTGATAGGGTACACTGACGTTCTACCAGTTCCATACCTATGCAGGAAGTCATGGCTGGGACGGCTATTCTCCTATGCAGGTATTAGAATAATACATAAACACTTTAGGTAACTAGTTACTGTCGTGCCAACCAAGGGTGAAAGTGAAGTAATAGTTTGTTTACATATGAACTTGTACACTCCACGATTGCTAACGCGAATCGATAGATCATTTGTGTATTAATCCTATCTTGCGGATAGGATTAATACAGAAGTAATATATCAATTCTAAGTCCTTGATAACTTTGCAAGCAACACATGACGTCACTGTCACTCTTGGCTGGCAGGACAGTATCTGCTATAAATTACTTTGTCAGCTACGTTGTCAATTATAAAGCTGTCAAGATTTAGCATATTCATACCATGTGTATGTATGGTTTGAACCTCTGCGGTAAGAACATGGGTCCAATGAGTTGGTATCTCATAAGGCTCTTTATAATACAGTCCCTGAGGGGTTTTCTGTGTGCATGAGAGGTCCAGAGAAAATTGTTGGATAAATGATTAGAGGCATATCTGAGATGCAAGAAAATTGAGGGTGATTGGCTTGAATCATGGTGCGGTCTGAGAAATCCAAGATGGCCGCCAACATGGCGTCCGTTTTTATTGAAAAAAGGTATATACATTAAATAAGCTGCTACAACATGCTTCTTGTTTCTTTTTGGGCTCAAAAAGTTTATAAAAGATTAAAAGAGGTATGAATATACACGTTTTAGCCATTTAAGATTGTCTGAATATCAAATTTCTATGACAAAAGCCAGAAAAATGACCAAATGGTGTCATAATTTTTAAGAAAAATGCCAATTGTGGGCAATATTTTTTCCTAAATTGTCAGCCAAAGGAGCTTGATTGTTTTTAAATTGCTTCTGAATCTTTTTAGAGACAAGAACAAATGATGGACTTGTTTGTACAACGTTTCTAATGTTGATTTAAGGTTTTAAGTACCTTGAAATGGGTGGGGTAAACTGAGAAAAAAATTAACAGATGCAGGTATGTGACAACAGTGACTTTCATTTTATTATTGCTTTAATATAAATCAATTTATAGCATATATACAGCAAGACATAAATTTAAATAGGCTAGATAGTTCTTTATATCTTTATATACTTCATTGAATAATATTGCATATGGCTGCCAAAATGGCCGCCAAATGCACAAACTACCTTGTCATTGGCGGTTTTGGGCCAGTATTGCAAATATTATGCTAGGAATCCAAATTTTTAACTAAAGGATAGTTAAACATTGCAATTTATACACTCCACTGCATTGTTAATACTGTTATAAACAGCTGGTAAGCAAATAAATACTTTATAATGTTACTGGAATGGAGAAAACCACATGCCGATTCATACAGAATTGACCTAAGATGTTGTTTATTCATTTGCAATAAACACAGCATTGTTTTGGGGACATCAATACTTCTGCATACACAGTGTTTGTATGAGCACATTTACAGCTGCATTTTTGTACAAGACTCTCTGAGACATTGTTTATATGGTAGGTAGGATAAAGGGAACCATTCTTGTCTTCATAGCCATATTTTGTGGGGTCTAGTGTTACGTTTTGAAGACCAATGCGTCTGTATATAGGTTGTGTACACGCACCTCAGAAAATGCAAATGTAGATCAGCACTGGTAATTGGTAAGGAATGGAGATCACTAACTTTACTGTGGTGGTATATTTCACACCTAAGACCATCCATAGTAGTACATGTTCTGTTTGGTTTGAGTACTTGAATAAGCTATTGTTTAGCTTTGCATATGATTTCATAATAAATTGCATGGGGCTAGACAATGATTTTCCAAATTCGGAGAGCAGTTGAACGGCAGGTAGTTTAAGAGCACATAACTTGGTTCCAACTTTGCTAGTTGTGTCACAACCTGTAAGAATGTGTATTGCTGAGAGTACAGTACATAACTCTGGTTTAAATGCAAAGGGATATATCATGTAGATTCAAGCACCCATAATTCGGATAGGCCTTTTGTTTTAAATTTAGTTTAATGGGTTAACCTTTTTAAAACATATATGGCTTCACTACAGCTGGTGACATGGAATAGTACTGTGTGTCGGCGGTAGAACGTCTCCCTGCCCTTTACAATAGTGTTGATTTTATTTTCGTGTCCTCTGGAAACATATGGATTCCATTGTGGAACTTTGAAACCATTAGACGGTCACTGGTGAGGCCTAAATGTCTGAAACTAGCTAGTCTGGCTCAGAAAATTTGCACACTCTACACTTTTAGTTCTTTGGTGTATTCTTTGCTTCCACTTCCAAAGGATAACCTTTTTAAGAGCATATTAAAGTAAAGTGCCAGAACCATGACATGTGCTACCAGATAGAATAACAAGTCCCTTTGCTCCAGTCTGTGTTGCATGAATAACATTTTGGTACTAACTGCACATCTGCCTTTTCAATAGTTAAGTCCGAAATCTGGTAATGACACAAGGCAGCCTTCTGTTAGTGATTGACATGGAAATGACATGTTCTGAGCACAGAAACAAATGAACACTGTTTCAACTTCTTCTGGGCACGTATGCTCTGCATTTTTAATCACGCCTTTTCTCAAAAATATTTGAAGCTTGGACTTATTGGAGACTGATGCCCATAATGTACATATTGACCGGCAATGGTGTATCCCCAGCTATCATACGGATCCAAATAGGCTTCACCGTATACCTTCTACACATCTCTGTGTCTTTGACAGAGAACTCCTTTTATGAATGAAACACAAGATCTCGTCTTGTTTCGTTTCATCAGCAAATGTTCGCAAACCTTTGAATATTATCTTCCTGATATTTGTCATTACATCCACTAGGTATGTTGTTCTTAAGCTTATCGAACCAGACGGTGGCACCCTATCACCACTGTTCAAAAACTTTTCTATTTCATGGCATAGGCACTCTTTGATGACGTATTCATTAAACCATCTTCATCATACAGGTAGCTTGTTGGAATGTTATCATATCTGAATATTTCTGTACTGTATCGTCTTTCTTGGGCAATATTTAAAACTCAGTGTCCTGTTGCAGCCTCATTGATTTTTTTTTCGTTTTACTGGCTGTCACTGATGGCTTTACATCTTTGATAGACTGTCATGTTTTGATATTGTTCCTGTGTATTATGTCTGATAATTTCTTTGTTCGCTCAGAAACCTTTCTTTTCTGAATACATTTGCAACTGGAGGCCTTTTGGCTCAACACTCAACATACCCTCCCTCACGTTTGTGGCACGATTTCCTGAGATATGATATTGTGGAGTTGTTTCTCTGTTGCTTCTGCGATTCGAAACGGGTTTTCATATTGCTTTATGTATTACATCATGTATCGTATATTGGATTACCTAGCCTTTGTTTCTAGATCACTGAACACGTGATTGACGGTCGGTTAATAGAAAGGTTACAACCCACTGCATTCTCGATGAAGACTGCTACCAGCTACCATTCATTTCATGGTATATCACCTCCCATTCTGCAACAAAGTATTTCTTACTCATACTACAAATGATTCCATCGCTACTCTTCTGTGACCGATTAATAGTTTGTTCAAGACTTTGATCAGCAGCAACAGTCTTGAACTTTACAGGAGTCCTCTTTACTACAAATTGACCTAGAAGAAGTACCTGATGAATTTCAGGAGCAATTCCTAATAAAGTGCATATTTCCTCGAGGTACAGTGGACACCACTGCAGGTAATTCAGATGGTAAGAATACTCTGTACTGTGTTCAAATGATGATTCCAGTCCCCTTCACAATCTGATGTCACCAATTTTTTCAATGTTGCAACCAGAGCAATGAACCTGTCCGGGTACTGAAATGTTTGCTTAGGTTGCAGCCTTCATTTCTCTTTTTGTAGAATGACTCAATCATTCTTGCAGAAGTGTTATAGAGAAATATTCTAGCAGTTCTCATTTTCTGTCAACCTCCTTTTCTGACACTGTGTGCTAATGTCTCTTCGTATTCTAAATACACACTCTACCCTAAATATATGCTAATCACATGTTTATCCATTATGGATTAGCCATTACCTATAATGAGCTTCATAGATACCATAATGACATGGCCAGCTTTATAGTGCAGTCAAAGTAAGTAAGGGTGCAAAGATCAGGAATCGATACAATCAAGTACCACACCTAACCCAAGATACCAATGGGAAAGTGACAAACTCACAGTTATACACCACAAACGAGAGTCAAGAGGTCATCCCTTTCCCAGCAGGTGACCACAAGGCACAATTAAACAGACGTGCACAAAGGCATATCAAACCCAAGACAGAAAAGCATAAAAGATCCACAAAAGAAGTACCCCCTTGGAACGGTCAGTAAAATATTTTACCGAAAGGGTTTAAACCAGTTTCACGGCGCCAACCTCACCCTTAATTCAAGTGTGGATCAAGCCACATAGATATTTGGTTTGTATGAAAGACCCCTAACTTATCAATGCGTCATCTCCCAGAACATATAAATCAAGATATAAAAAGGAGATAAAGCAAAGATATGGACTCAACAGTAAATAAAACTAAATACTGGAGCAGAAGAAATCCAACAGGCAAGCCCCGGTGGGCTCAACCAAAAGCATCAGGCCCCTACCATCTCATCAATAGGTTCCAATAAAAACTCAATTTGTCCCCAAAATGTTTATTGTAGCTGCATTCGACAAGTTTAATCATAAAGAAGCCACCTTATCACAGCACTGTAACAGTTAGTATTGTTTAAAGAGAAACCACAAAAAACATTTAGCAAACCTAACAGTTCTGAAACAAATATTGTGTATGGAAACAAAGTGTTTCAGCAACAACTGAAATGTCAGGATTAACTACTATACATTAAGCCTCCCAAGAAGCTGAATCTGCCACCAGATTATTGTTTTAAAGAAGAGTTTTTTTACTGTCAGCACTAAAAGCATCAAAAACGGCCAGTGCATGGTTGATATGGAGACTGGGCCTGTCATCATACCTTTGTTGGCATTTTTCCTCCAAAATTTGACCGATTTTAGCATTTTTTTTCTGGCCTGTCTTACAAGAATTCGATGTTCAGCCAAGCTATAATGGCATAAAATTAAACTTTTTTATCTTTCTTCTTCTATTATAACATTTTGAGTCCAAAACAAACAGGAAGCATGTTGTAGCAGCTTATTTTAGGTATATACTCATTTTCCATAAAATTGGCCGCCATGTTGGCACTGATCAATGTATGGTGGCAAAAGAGAACATTACAAATCAAATAAACTTCAGGAAAAAAATACTTTTCCAATGCACACGCTGAATAATTAATTAAAATGGTGTTCATGCATAAACATGTTTTTTTAAGATATACATGTGTAACATATAGTGAACGCTACTTGTAGAGATCGCATTGCACTGCAACCATACGGTCATTTTACAAATTAAATATGCAATACTATTTAATTAAAACAAATGAATTAGCAATCTTCATTAGATTACATCTGATATGTTTAGACATTTACACCAAAATTAATAAATGGTATGACCAAAATGCACGGAAAGTCATAATAGTCATATATCTCAAAATGTACTTTAGCGGAGTCAGCTTACTCCACCCACATTTGAGGCACTTAAGAGCTCAAATTAAGTTTAGAAAAGGCATTCAAACAAGTTTATATTTGAGTCTAATCCCAGAATAAACCTCTGAAGCATTTTCGATGCAATCCACCTTTGCTGGCTCACAGTTCAGGTAAAATCATACCTTTGTTGGCATTTTTCTTCCAAAATTTGACCGATTGTAGTAATTTTTCTGGCCTGTGTCACAAGAATTTGATGTTCAGCCAAGCTATAATGGCATAAAAGTGTCTATTTACACCTTTCTTATTCTATTATAACATTTTGAGTCCATAAACAAACAGGAAGCATGTTTTTGCAGCTTATTTTAGGTATATACTCATTTTCCATAAAATTGGTGGCCATGGTGGCGGCCATCTTGGATTTCTCGGACCACTCCATGATTCAAGCCAATCACCCTAGATTTTCTTGCACCTCAGATGTACCTCTAACCATTTATGCAATAATTTTCTCTGGACCTCTCATGCACACAGACACCCCCACAGGGATATTACGATATTTTAACGTCCGTAAAAGGCATCAAAAAAATAGGGATATGATGTGTATTAATATTTTACTGGAGTAAGGGTGAAGGAGGTATTACTTTTATCAGTGCTTAAAGTCAACACAAGGTACAAAGTACGAGGGATGATCTTAAAGTTCTGATCCTGGTGTGATATCTCTGTAACCAGTGATACAACATGCCTGAAAATTTTATCAAATAATAATATATTATTTGTCTATACACTGCTCTGACATGTTTGATGTAACTTGAAGGAGCGACCGGAAATCCCAAAACAGCCATGCCCTCAATGCACTGACCTATAAAGCAGACTGTGCATGTTGGAGACGTCACAATTTAGACAAAAGCAGCCTTAGCATTTTGATTTTTTGGCTACTCGATGTTCATCTGTAAGGCAATATGCTCTGAAGATATGGCAAACTTTCTATATGATTTGAGTTTTCTAGACCCTTGAATATATGGCTATGCAACTGTCAGCTATAATCAAATTTTGGACCACTTGAAGTTTTGACCAGCCCCTACTGCCGCAATAACAGCTGTATTAATGGTAAATTTTGTTTTAGGCAAACGAAGATGGACTGACTTTTGTTTGAAGCACTTATGAATTATCGGTATCGTCGGAGACTGATAGTAACCCACATAAGAAAATTAAAACGAATCCACAAATTAGATCAATATTCGGTGGTACACGAATTTGTATGTATATATCTACATATAAAACCCAATTAATTGTCCAAAGGTGCACTATATCGTAAAATGATGCAAGGTGGGATTAAATTGAGCACAAAGCATCAATCTGAATCCAAAAACAATTTTTAAAATTTTCATATGAAATCAATCATTTATTTGTTAAAAAATAGAACTTTTTACAATACTCCAATTAATATTGAGATATTTTGTAACCAAAATAGTATTGGTCTTAAATATTTTGCCGATATTTGGTTCAACATGTTTTAGTCTAAATTTATTGACAAAAATTGAGTATTCTCGGAAATGAAAATTCTGCGATTTATTCAAAATGACGTAGTTGTTAATTTCAATGGCGTCGTAAGAACTCCGCATTGAGCTTTAAATACTGAATTGACATAACCTGTCGACATTCTAACATTTGAATGGACATTTCAAGTAACAAAAAGTAAAAAGACAATACAGTTTTATTTTGCAGTTTTATAGATGCTGGGCTTGAAAGAGTCAAATTTAAATATTATTATAATTCTATAATATGAAAAAAGGCCAGTGGTATGGAGTGGACCATATATAACATGCTGTAATTATTAATCGAAACAGTACAGCGAGAACATATTAGCATCATTATAAAGGCAAACACTAGACCTTTTGAATGGTGCATAGTATGTCTCTCAAAAATGTCCCAGGATAAAGCTACAAGGCAACGATCAGAACTTTTGGATCATCCCTCGTACACCTTTCAGTCTGTCATTCCGTCAGTGTGTCTGTCCACATTTATTGGCACAATATCTAAACTTTATGTCACTCGATATCTTCCAAAAAAGCACTTAAGCATTCATTTTTCAACAGTTTGGAAATTGAATTCGTCAAAAGTGCAATTCAAAGATGGCCACAACAATGGCCTATAAAACACATTAACCCCTGTTCGCGCGAAAACTAAGCCATTTGCACACCAACACCTCCCGAATTCTATTCACGTATTAGTGTTATATCAATATCTGGGATATGTGTAACCCTTTTCGTTTTGATTGCCTTTCTAAGACATATTGATGCAATAAGAATGGAATAGTCCATTTTGTGTTTAAGGGGTCTCTGGACTGAATGGCTAAATTATGATGTATTAATGTTCCTAAATATTTTTATCATAGCATACAATACCTGTTAATCAGTATCCAAAATGAAAAATATATGGATTTTGTTTAAAGTACATGTATACGAATAGTGCCCGATATGGCCGGCAAAATTGTTATTTAGATAACATATTCACCTTGGAAAAAGAACACTACCACACCCTTACAAAGATACATGTAGAAAAAACAATACCACTCAATAATCATAACTTTGTTGATTACCAAACTTACCAGCTAGAAGAATAAGTAGTAATTGACACTTCTGAAGCTATTTTACATTGAATTGAGTTGCTTTTAGATATATAAGGAAAATATGTAAATTAGAAATTACAAAGATGCAGACCAAGTTATCAAATGGAACCTTTTTGTGTGTCTGCAATATCGCGTTGAAAAATGTGTCTGTGCTTTGATGAACTGATAACATTTAAATATTTCACACGTTTGCTCTTTAGGTGTTTTTCTTGAACTGCATATTTAAGCCACATTAATACTCAAACCAGGGATAAACCTAGAAGTAAATCACTTAGGCATTGTAATGCATTAAGCTTTCTGGGTTTTCTATAGTTGCAATTCTCTCTGAAACCCTGCATTAAGCCATTTCTTTCTGGTGGACTTTACAGTGCTGGTTGATATTATAAGTACTAATGTCGTCGTCAAGAATTTAAAACATCTCCGACACTGAAACTACTTGCACAATCAAAGTCAAATTTCATGTGGAGCCTCCTTAGGAAGGGAGAACAAAAGTTTATATAAATGGTCTAAGTCACATGACCAAGATGGCCGCCACGGCCATAAAAGATATGGTAAAGAAACCTTTAAAGAATCTACGCCTCCAGGACCAGAAGTCATATGTTCTTGAAACTTGGCATGTAGCCTGGGTTTCAAGCTCAACAAAGTTTATATAAATGATGGGACAAATTTTGAAACTTGATTTTTTGAAACCTGTTGAAGCCAAATGCATCATTCTCACTTAATATGTTAAACCTAATATGACAATGGTATTTTAAAAAATCCAAAGGTCAAGGTTGAAATTTGACCTTTCTGCCAAGGTCACTCATATTGGTGTCCCATCGATATATTAAAACATAGTTTTTACAGAAACCACAAGATCAACTGAAGTTAGGAAGAAGGCAAATATCAGGAATCGAAACAATCAAGTACCACACCTGACCCAGGACACCACATGGGACAGTGACAAACACACATAAATACATCACATACAAGAGAGCCAATAAGTTAGCCCTTCCCAAAAGGTGACCACAATGTTGCAACTAAAATTTCATATGAAAGTAAGGCAGAAGGCAAAGATCAGCAATCGATACAATCAGGAACCACACCTGACCTAGGACATCACATGGGAAAGTAGAAGACTCCTTATGATAAGTAAGCAAAATTTATACAAAATATTTGGTCACATGACCAAACTGGCCACCACGCGTAGACATGATAAAACCCTATAGAAATATAATTCTCCTGAACTAGATAACTGATGGCCTTGAGATTTGGTATGTAGCATTGGGAATGTAGGATCTACCCATTATGTTCGAATGGGGATACTAGGTTGACCTTGAGCAACTTAACGTCGAGGTCAAATTTCCGCCCTAATGCATTTATAAGGGAAGAAATTAGAAGAAAAATGAAAATGTGAAGTTAGCCAAATTTATTATTCTCACTTGTTGTTTTTAACCTAATGAGATTATGGCTATAAATAAGTTCAAAAGCTCAAGGTTGACCTTTCAGCAAAGGTTGTTCATATTAGAGTCGATGCATCAATGTATCGAAACATAGGTATTTCAGAAACTATTAAGCCAATTGAACTCAATTTCATATACGACACCTTATGATAAGTTAGATAAAATATGTACAAATTGTTCTGGTCACATGGCCAAATGACCGCCACCCTCATATATGGTCAAAACCCTTTAAAAATCATCTGTTCTGGAACCAGAAGGTTAATGACCTTTTGACTTAGCATGTAGCATTGGAGATGTGGGTCCTACAAAGTTTGTAAAAATAGTGGCCGTATGTTGATCTTGACCTAAATGGCGTCAAGGTCAAATTACTTCCTAGTGGGAATGTTCATGAAAAAGTTGTTGTTTTTTAACTGTTGAAGCCAAAGTCATTTGTCTCACTCGATATGTTTAACCTAATGAGACAACGTGTATAGATAAGTTTCTAAGGTTAAGCTATGCTTTTGACTTTTTGACCAAGGTCACCCGTATGAGACTGCCATCATTATATTTAAACCTATTCCGCTCGGTAACCACAAATCACAAGACCGTTTGAACTAAAATACACATGGGGTACCCATTAGATGAAATTAGATGAGACAAAATAAAAATGACTATGTGGTCTAGGTCACATGAAAAAATAGCTGCCATGTCCATATTAGGTAACAACTCTAAAAATATCTTCTTCTTTAGAACCAATGGTCCAATGGTCCAGTGGGCCTTGCATGATAGCCAAGAATGTAACATGCATTGGACTAGTGGACACAATTCCAATTTCAACTATCTAAAGCAGTTGAATTTCTGCCAAAAAACGTCATTTTGACCTTTGACCTTTCGGCCAAGGTAGTACTTATTGAAAACACGTTTATTTTCAGAAATCCGAAGGCAAATTGAAGTCTAAGTTCATATGGAACATGCTTTGGATTAAGCAACGTTAATATAGCTATATTGTCCGTATCACATTGCCAAAATGTCTTCAATGCCATAATAGGTAAAAACTATTCAAAACTCGTTGTCTTTGGAGCTAATGGGTCAATCACTTTTGGTCTTGGTATGTCTCATTATGGATATGTGCTTTACAAAGTATGTGTAAGTGATGGTCCTATGTTGATCTTGAATTTGTAATAGCTAATATCAATGTCATCTACATTCTTGCGTCTCAGTGTCAGGTTATCGCTTCAGGATCTAAGGTTCTCTGGTTTAAAAAACTGCTATGTATATGTATCATCATTATGCCACAATATCACAAACAAAGTCCTTATTCTGTTACAGAAATCTATGTCTGAGTATGGCTTAAACAAGCCGGTAGTCATAGGTGAGTTTCGTCAGAGCTCAGGTGTGGGTATGACAATACAGAACATGTTTAACCACGCCTACTATTATGGTTACTCAGGGGCGTGGTCTTGGCAGGCAGTTGACAACAACTGGAGCAATCAGAAACATGGAATAAATTATATCAGGGGTAAGAATGACCAAGCCAAGGGCGGATTAGTCCATTTTAGTGTTTAAAATGAAAATATCTGATTAAATGTTCATTTTTCAAATAAAATTATATTTGCGCATTTTGGTTTTGCGTTTTTCATTTACAAGGTTTGTTGGTCGTACACACCATATATTTTTCTTTATCTTTTATTGCGTTGTTGCTTGGGGTGACTTTAGTCGTATGCTGATAACCCTGAAGAAGACCGACAGAACGTCGGTCCTGATCTGGATGCCAACCGTTTGATACTCTAAGAGTTTTCCTGCAATACTTTTTGAAAAGGGAGATTTTATTTTTTTTAAAAAAATCGTCAGACGACAACACCATTATGTTCAATTACTCTGCATACGAAGAGTTTAAGTCTATTATTTAAGACATGCGTAACCAACCTCAAGCGCCGATCCAGAAAGTTTTGTCAGAGGGGGTCCAACTCTGACAACGTTCCTTTTTGTCTTTATTTTTGTTGTTTTTAGTTGATGAGGGGATGAGGAGAGAGAGGATCAAAATTATCACTAAAAGCGAGCCATCTTCGACCCTCTAGCGGGTCGTTGACGACGCAACATTGAACGTGGGCGTAGTTTTCAGGGGACCCGGACCAGTATTGCTAAGAAACCCTATATTTTTGTGAATTTTCAGGGGGGTGTGGACCCTCTGCCCCCAGCCCCTCTGGATCCGCGCATTAGCATATCAGGAGTTCAACACTTAGGCCTTATGAAAATATTAAGATGTCATGTTGCATATCAAATTAAATGCAATCACGAAATGTAGCAACATGATAGCACTTATTTTGCCCGCACCCCCCACCCCCTGACCCTAGGGGTCAAAAGGTCAAATTCAACTTTTTCAGAACAATTTCATTTTGCATATAAAATTAAAGGAAATCACGAATGCAGCAACCTGGCTGCAAATATTTTGCCTGCATACCGCCCCACCCCTGACCCTGTGGTTAGAGTCAATAGGTCGAAGCTCAACTTTATCAGAACACGGGTATATTGCATATCAAATGAAATGGAATCATGAAAGCACCGACATAGTAGCAAATATTTGTCCGCAGACTCCCATGGCCCTCTCCCACGACCCAGGGATGTCGTCAATAGGTCAAAATTCAACTTTTTCAGAACATGGTTATGTTGCATATCAAATATAAGGGAATCACGAAATGCAGCAACATGGTAGCAAATACTTTGCCCACAGACCCCCGACCCCATGTCTCTGACCTAGGAGGATGGGGCCAATAGGTCAAAAGTCAACTTTTTCAGAACATGGTCATGTTGCATATCAAATTTAAGGGAATCATGAATTCAGCAACATGTTAGCAAATATTTTGCATGCATACCCCCGCCCCCATGACTCTAGGGGATGGCGTCAAAATTCAACTTTTTCAGAACATGGCCATGTTGCAAATCAAATTAAAGGGAACCATAAATGTATCAACTTGGTAGCAAATATTCAGCCCGCAGACGACCTTCCCAACCTGAACATAGGGTCGAAAGGTCAAATTTCATTTTTTTCAGAACAAGGTCATAAATTTAAAGGGAATTGAGCAAAGAGCACCATGCAAGCACATATTCTATTCTTACACACACACCCTCAATCTGTGGGTTTGATTAAAAGGTAAAATAAAATCTGAACGTGGTCATGTTGCATATCAAATTAAGGGGAAAGATGTAAGGACTAACATAGAAGCAAACACTTTGACCTTACACACACCCCTGAGAGGTTGGAGAAATGGGATTTATGTTTTGTGATTTATATGTTTCTCTATTTATAAGTTTGGCCCGGGATATAAATTCAACAAATTTGCCTTGTTTGACGTCTGTTTTGCCAGGCGACACATCTGATTCTCGGAATTCTAGCTTATTCTGGTCCGTCAGGAATTTTGTGTTCTGGGAGAAATCAAAAAGTAAGTGAATATGACCAGGAAATGCGACAATCACAGACCGGATATAACCCATGGCACCGAGGGAAGATACACAAAACAGTGGCAGTCACAGCACAACTAACGATAAGCAACTTTTCATCAGCAAGATAATTGTTATATATGATTACACACCGGATATGCGGCACTCGAAAACGCGCATAACAATAGACGAACGCGGATCAAAAATCGGTAGAAACAGTGTTGTCGATTGCCATTTGTCGCCAGTCGGGCGACAAAATGGCAATCAAAAACTCTGTCTCTAACGGTTTCTGATCTACGTTTGTCGATAGTATTAAAGTTTTCGATTGCCACCTATCCGGTGTGTATAACTGATACAAAGAAACACACCACAAAACAAGGACTTAAACAAAACTCCAAGACCAAATTGGAGCAACAACAAACAATGAAAATACAACAGCAGAATCACCGCCTTAGAAGAGACAGCAATTTAAGCAGGTGACAGGTGTTTTGAGACAGCAATTTAAGCAGGTGATTGGTGTTGTGATAGTTGTGTGCAACAACTATCACAACATCTATCACCTGCTAAAATTACTGCCTCTTCTAAGGTGGTGATTCTGCTGTTGTATTTCATTCCATTAAATTTTCATCAACAAACACATTAAAAGCGATTCTGCTGTAATTTTCAGGTTCTCTATTTTTCTGAAGGATTTTTGTCTAGATTATCTAGAGGTCACAGTGGCTGCTGTTTGGTCGTATGGAGATGTTACGAGGGTCAGTCAAAAATAACTGAGCCCTACCTCATAAAATTTGAATCAAGAAAAATTGACATATATTTAGATAATATTTCATTGTAGTTATATGTCATCTATTTAATCACCTAATTTATTTCTGCTGGTAGGTTTTTGTAACGGTTGCTAGGCAACATAATATGACCTGTCAAGGGGTGCGTTCACGCTATGATACATCTAAATCTAAGCTTTGCTTTGGAACAGTAATGTTAAAGCAAGCCTTATTCACTGTCGTCTGATATCTTTAACATGTACCTATTCAGTGTGACCGAACAGTAACCAACTGACCCTAAATTATAGATGCTGTGGTAGTTTGATTTCAGAATTTAACAAATTTTAACATGCCTGAGGTCCTATTATTTACCCCACTCACATTCGTATCTTCACAAGTTTAATAGAAAACATAAACTATTAGCTTAATAAAGCTTTAACAGTTCTGTATACACAAACCAACCCTTGGACGTATTAAGTTCCTTGATTTAAATGTACAACTTTGTTTACGTGGCAACACAATTAACGTGTATTTGAAAACTTGTGGAATTTTGGCGTTTTTTGTTGCTAGGCAACGCATACAATAAAAGTTCACCTAAACATAACGAACTAAGTGTAATGAAAAGACCATATGATATATGTTATCCAAATAAATGTCAAATATGTCTTTTACAAAAACTATCAAGCACACAAGCTTTTTAAAGCCGTACTGTATATTCCTGGTGGCTGAGATCGTGAACGCATCGTTCTGACTGACGATCTACAGTTGCCTAGCAACCATAATCGAAGCTTCACTGAGGGAATTCTTTAGTGTCAAAACATCTATTACATGTTATACTCATAGAACATAATCACATTTATTGTCTACAATACCAAACTAAAATGTTATGAGGTAGGCTCAGTTTTTTTTTACTAACCCTCGTAGAACTTGTCCCCACATATCAATATAGTGTTGACAATGTTCATATTCTGGTCTTTCAAGATTATTGGGTTCTGGCAAAAAGCCAAACAATAAGCGAGAAAGCCAGAAGGAAGACAATTAAACTAAATCAACCAGTAATAATTTCCTTAGCAAGAGTATTGCAAAACTAGAAAGGACATTAATTAAGTACTGCATAACAAGACATGGACCAAACACAATACCCCACAAAAATTGAAAAAAAAACAATAGAAATATACGAGTAAAGTAACAGAACCATCGTCTTTAAAGGACAGCAGCAGAAGCCACTGGGAATGTAAATGCATTTTTACAGGCGCCAAATATTTGCGCTAGTTTCTGTTGTTATTAAAACCAAATATTCATTCGCTCGCATGGCGGCTTCCTAACATATGCAATGCTTCATCACAAATCAAATTAACACGCTATGATGAAACAAAGTAAAGTATTCATGACTCACAGATAGTCAAAGCTAAAGAAAATATCAAGTTGATCCACGGTGGGCACAGCCAAAGGCAAGTATCAGACAACAACAACAACCCATATGGCTAGGAAGTGCAATATTGTAAATCAACATAAGGTATCAAGAGGTAGAGACACATGAACATATAATACATACTAGCATAGGACACTACGACACAGAGACACGAGAACACATACACGTGAATTCAAAAGCAAAGTCACCAGCTCTAACCGCTTTAACGTCATGCTTGAAAAACTACAAAGGCATAAATAATTACACGAACAAACAGGACATAGCACAAACCACCCACACAATGACAACAAACGAAGACAAAACAAAATATAAATCGCTGCCTACAACATAATGAGCCAGTGCATGAGATTTCCAACAATTTGGTATGTGCGACCAGCAAAGCCTCAGACCAGCCTGCGCATACGCGCAGTCTGATCAGAGCCTTTGCTTGTCGCTTGAGTATTCTATGATTGTTAAGCTACTGACTGAACACTATTTGGAGTGTCTAAGCCTAAAAGGAGGCTGCACAGGCTGGTCTGAGTCTACACATGTCAAAATGTCATATTGTTGGAAATCTCATGCACTGGCTCATATGATAGTGGATAAAGTAAATGTATTTTAAGGCAAAATCGTCGCCATAGACTGTGCTGTTGTTCAAAGTAAGGTATTCGTCTCAAACTGATATGACTTATATACTCAACATAACAAGTTAAGGAAATCTCAGAAAACCATGGAACAAAAGTACACCAAACAAACAATTTTTCAAATTATAAGCATTTGTTTAGTTACGTTTCATTTGTTGAAAAAAAATGATTCCTTTAGTTTGCTAGCTCTAATACCCTTGTTTTGACACTGTTTCAAGTAGCCTAGGGATCAAAGTCTTTTTCATAAAAATGTCTACAGACAAAACCCACGGCACCTTAAAGAAGAGCCACAGAACACTAACAGTCACAAGACATCAGGCAGTCAAATTAAGTAAAACAACTAGCTCTCTCTTCCTTCTCTAAGATGATTGCAAAACTAGACAGGACACTAAGTAATGCATAACAAAACAAAGATCAAACACAAAACCCCCACAAACATGTTGTCGAAACATTAAACAACAACCAGCAAAAACAGAAAAGCAGTCACCTTAGAACAGACAACAGTCTAAGCCACTAGGAGCTTAATGCATTTTACTGACGCCAAATCGTCGCCCAAGTTTCTGATGTTGTAAACACACAAAACTTGTTTAGTTCGCATGGAAACAACCTAAGCAAATTAACACACTATGATAAAAAAAGGGCTCATGACTCAAAGATAGTCAGAGCTACCGGAAAGGTCAAGTAAGTGAGCCAAAGACAAGCATCAGGCACCAATCGAGTTGGCGACGATATAAAGCTAAATAATGTCTGCTGAGATATTTAGACTAGCTAGAATATGTACATAAGGTTTCGCTGTAAAAAGATGTTTTACAGAGTTGCAGCTCTGAATTTATATTGTTCATGTTTGGCCATTGATAACGAGCTCGTATATTGTTGTGTCTCTTTCCGCTAAATCAGGGGAACCAGAACATGTTCTGCGCCGTTTAGAGGAGAGAAATATGTATCTAATGCTGTTCATTTGTTTGTATACTTAATACTGATTAGAATACTTACGCTTTGTCTTTACAATCCAGATCAAATTCTAAGAACATTACTGAAGAGCATCATATACTTTCTGACAATACCACAAACGATATTTGTTTATAATCGCATTACAAGTCAAATAGAGCAATCCCTCTTTATTAAAAGTGTGTGTGTGTGTGTGTGTGTGTGTGTGTGTGTGTGTGTGTGTGTGTGTGTGTGTGTGTGTGTGTGTGTGTGTGTGTGTGTGTGTGTGTGTGTGTGTGTGTGTGTTTTGTTGTTGTTTTTTTCGTTTTTTTTTTTTTTGGGGGGGGGGGGGGTGGGGTTCAAGATTGGCAAGCAAGCTTGGAACTATGATGTGTAAATAGTTAAACTGCAGTTGAACTGAGGTGTATAAACGGACGGAATGTAGAAAACTGTATATCTGTTGTAATAACGTAGATAGAAAATATTTAGGTATTATGCATGAAGGTGTGTATTGCCAATGGTCAATTCAATCGGGACAACCTTTCTTGATTTATTTGTCCCATATTAACGCTGACTGTCTCAGAGCAATCGTTTATATATGTTGTTTATATACCGAACAAAAGTGAAAACGCTACACTACAATTATCTATATTTTAACAGAAAGTATTGGACAAAAAGTAGTAACTAAAGCTTAATAATATTGCCCAGACATCCAGCAAACGAGTCGTCGAAACTCCACCAATTTGTCTCGTTTGATGTATGAGCTATGCTCCTTTAAGTGTTTAAAGCTTTATTCACTGAAATTTGCGATTGCGCATGCGCAAATTAAAATTGTTATGCTTATCAAAATCGGTGTTAGTTGTTTTGCATAATAACACAAGAAAACTGCTTAATCACTTGAAACAAGCTCAGAAATCAATTTCGAATTTAGCAAATTTGTAAAATATTGAAAATTATGTCCCTTTCACCAAAACAAATAGGGAATATTAAATGTTTGGTAATCTTCGATTTATCACGATTTTCGATAATTTTCTTTTTTCCAAATCAGGTAGACCTCTCAGCACATTGTTTCTGCCATTCCTCGACTAGTAATGTCCTCATGCTAAGATGCAACAACATATTGATTTTCCTATGGAGATTTCAGTGTTAAATTTTTAAGCTTGGCAATTTGATGGAAAATCCGCTTTAAGATTGCTTTTCTAAACGATCAAAACACACTTGAGATAAGTCATTCACATTTCTGCTTGTCCCATGTCTAGACTACCATTTCGTGCAATCGGATCTCGTAGGTAGTGGATTTCTAATGGCCCAAATTGTGTTAGATTTCTGCTCAAATTGGTAACCTGAAAAAATGGACCCCTGTCACATTTAAATGGCTTTCATGTGTTTCCTCTTGACAGCATCCGTAAAACTTTTACTGTTATGCATTACCCAGTATTTGAACATTAAGATACACTTTCAATTGCTTTTTTGATTTGCATAATTTTGTATATAGGTGGCAAACAATTCAGGTGAAGCGTTTTCACTTTTGTTCAGTATATATGATTGAACAGTTCATACCCTGATGAAATGACGCCTTATGCTTCATTTCATATGGGTATTCATTGTTTGCCAAAGAAGCTGTTTACCAGTATCCAGAATGAAAGGGATAACCCTTTTAAGGGTGTGCCGTTTTCGTTTGGCTATTGTAACCTTATCACAACCCCCCTCTTATGCAACCTTACTAAAGTTCTAAATATTGGCATACATATTAAATATCGTCCTGTAGAAAGTGGAAAAATTGTCTCTTCAATATATCAAAGATACAGAAGGGCTGACATTTAAAAATGTAAGCAGATCAGAGTCTACACTAGTTTGTATGATGCTTTCGATTGCAGTTTTATATTTGGTATCATCTAAACGAGCTGGCTGTAAAACAGAAGTAGATGAGGCATGTTGATATATTCAGCAGGACATCGGTTACATCGTCCATGGTTCCAAAGCGTTAGTGTTGCAGAATGTATGTATGTAATTTATTTTCTTTCTGATATCAAACGCTAAATTATCTATAGTTACAACTCAATCTGCATATGCATATCGTAAAAATACGGGACATCGACAATGTTAACCAAGATGAAACCTGGTTGCTTTGATTTAATTGTGCTGCAGCTGCATCTGTGTCGTTTCTCTTTCTCGCTGCGCCATGGTGTGGTATGTAGTTTGTTATTGTCGCACTTCCTAATCATACTAACGATGTATGCCTCCAACTTAGAAAAAGCTGAAGGGACGTATTGCTATCCGTCAATCCGTACGAACAAAAATTAAGCTACTATGACAGATTTCCCATCAAACAAATAACGTACCCGATTTTTTTAAAGTCTCCCTTTGTGGAGTTTTACCCCTTTTAAAGGGTCATAATAAAAGTTTGTAATCAAGATATCTCTAAAAACTATTACAGCTAGTAGCTTCAAACTTGGTCAGCTGATAGAGAATAATGAGTAGATAACCTGTTGAAAATTTAAAAAAGCTATTTTTTAGTTACTACCCTTTGCATAATATTTTGGCATTGAAAACTTGTTATCAAGATATCTCAAACATTATTACAGCTAGTAGCTTCAAACTTGGTCAGCTGATGGAGGATACTGAGTACCTGGTAAGAGGTATTCTGTTTTTTCGAGTTCTTGCCCTTTGCAAATTTTGGCATTGAAAACTTGCAATCAAGATGTCTCGAAAAATATTATAGATAGCAGCTTCGAATTGGGTCAGTTGATAGAAGATGATGAGTCGATTACCTGGTGAAAATTAAAAAAAAGTTATTTTTTTTTAGTTTTTGTACTTTGTAAATTTTGGCTTTGAAAACTTGAGAAAAGATATATCGAAACATTTTATAACTAAAAGGGGCATATTGTGTTGGGCTTGTCCGTCCGTCCATCTGTCCGTCCGTCGGAACAAAATTTAAGCTAGTGTTTTTAAATTTCAGAGATAGATTCCCTATTAAATATTTTTTTTTACTAATTGCCCTTTGCAAATGTGGCATTGAAAACTTGTAATCAGGATTTCTCCAAAACTATTACTTAGTCAGATGATAGAGAATAATGAGTAGATTACCTGGTGAAAAGTTAAAAAAGTTATTATGTTGGTTTTCGAGTTATTGACATTGCAAATATAGGCATTGAAAACTTGTAATCAAAATATCTCGAAAATTACCATAGCTAACAGTTTAAAATGGGGTCAGTCGATAGAAGATGATGAGTAGATTACCCGGTGAATTTTTTTAAAAAGTTTTTTTAGTCATTGCCCTTTGCAAATTTGGGCATTGAAACTTTGTAATCAAGATAACTCGAAACATTTTATAGCTAGCAACTTCAAACTTTGTCAGCTGATTACTGGGTGAAATAAAAAAAATAGTTTGAATTAGGTCAGCTGACAGAGAATGATTAATAGTTAAGCTAGAAGCTTCAAATTTAAGATGACCCTTGTGTTATAAAGAGTACCTTCTTGACAAGCAAAGGGTTAGGGGCAAAGTGTTTCATAAACATTTTTTCTAGTTGTTTTTTTTACTCTGTATGGCTTTTTCCGTCTTGAAAATCTCATCCTACAGCCCTTAGCAAATAAACACGATAAAACATTTTGAATGGGGCATAAATGTGAGTACCTTGGCATTGGATGGATGAACCTATACTGAAAAATTGACAAAGAACAAATAGTTTTGCTTTCAGTAGAATGCAGTTAGTTTAGAAACAAATCATTTCCTTGCTATGAAGGCAGGCTATGCATAATTAAACAAGGAGATTCCGACAGTGAGGTCATAATATGTTATGGTACTAAATTTAAAATATCAGTAGATCTCATACAGTGATATAAAGTTATAACGGTTTGGAGACTTTCCTTACATCACTGTCAAAAAGTATTTGTGAAATATTATTTGATGTGCGTAACTCAAATTGCAAAATAAATATTGTACACAGCTCAAATGTTTCCTTTTACATTAATAAACATCTCCCAATTTTATAAAGTACGTGTATTAAAATATTTATATTTGTTTATATTTTCTATTTCTCTTAAATTTCTGTTCTCGTATGTTTCTATACTTGCAGATGACAGTCACAAACATCGTTGCAGCCGTGTTACTTGCCTTCCTCGTCCATGGCGCTGCAGGTAAGGGCTTTAGCCACAAAGACAACAATATGTACAGCAGTTTTTAAAATACGTTCTTGAATTATAAGAGTACGACTCAAGATTGCAAATCCCCACAGGCAATTCACAATTATTGTGAAACCCTCTCAGATGAAACCAACTCTTTTATATAGAACGGAAAACAGCCGATGTGACTTAGGGGGAGAGCGCTTAAATATATATATTTTACTGGCAAAGGTTTTGCCATACATTTTGCTGTTGTTAAAGCTAAAAAAATTGTTATTTTGCTAAGTTTGCAATATATTTTACTGACCAATTTTTCACCATGAATTCCTGTGAGATATATACATGGAGATATATAATCTGTAAGAAGTGTAGTACATAGAACAACCAGCATGGTACAAATGCAAGTAAATGAGGCAGGTAATATAACAAGAAATAGTTATATCAGGGTTTGTCAACCCAATGATAACTCATGACCCACAGCAGCAACACTTTTTCGTGCTAACATTGGTAAGGGTATATAATCAAGCTTGATACTCATTTTACTTTATATGTGTTATATATGTGAATATCCAGTGACGGCTCTACCAAAAACTGTATATGATCAAGTTCGTCTGAACATTCGATCGTTGGTTTGATAGAGGATACCATAATAATTGAGCCGCAACATGAGATTTCCAACAATGGGGCATGTGCGACCAGCAAGGCTCAGACCAGCCTGCGCATACGCGCAGTCTGATCAGAGCCTTTGCTAGTCGCTAGAATACTCTTTGAGTGTTCCGCTACTGACGGAACTTTATTTGGAGTTTCTAAGCTTAAAAGATGGCTGTACAGGCTCATCTGAGTCTACACTTGTCAAAATGCCCCATTGTTGGAAATCACGTGTCATGGCTCAATTATTATAATGTTGTTCAGAATTCGGTACTGAATGGGTTCTATGTTTATGCTTACAGGCACACTGCAGCTGATGCAACAACAACTGTCATTCTTTGAAGCGGAAGTATATTGTGAGCTACACGGAGGCCATCTTGCATCCATACACTCTCAGGCTGAAAACGATCTAGTTCACAATCTATGTGATTCAGGTAGGCATTAAAAAGCCATTGTTAAAGACAAGCATGTTTATTTTATATGCATTTATAATACTAACCATTTGTATACTGGAAGCCCCTAGATCGGACTTTTGCCAAAAAATTAAAAAAACATAGATCTAATGCCACAGAACGCGGCATTTCATTAGGAGTATGTACTGTGTGCCAAAATAAAAACAATTTATCGGGAATGAAGTGCGTCTTAATTTGGTAAGATTTAATTTTATAACAAATCTAAGTTTGACAGCTACTGACATCTTTTAACATAATATATACACGTATGATGGTAAAGTTGCTCAAGTTTTGTAAAAAAAAGTCGTATAAAAATACTTCCTCTGTGTCCCTAATCAGCTCCCAAAAACAGAATTACGAAGAAGTTAAGAAATTACATAACTGGATGTGGTTTAGCCATATATTAACGCCGCGTCAAAGAGTGGTATAAGGCCATGAAATAAAATCGATATATCACTAGTGGTTTGCATATTTAATAATGTTGTTCAATGTCATCGATAGCAACGTTGCGTACATAATGACAGGTCCAACTCTGCACCAAAACTTCACTCTCCTGCGTGATTGTTTTGTTAAAATCGTTGCAAAAAAGCAATCGAATGCTTGACAAGTCATGTAATTTTTCGCTTTTACTCACTTCGTTTAATGAATGTAATGTTACATGAACACTTCTCTAAGAGCATCTATGCAATGAGGGTGAACACCCCTGTAATATTATCTTTGCAATGAGGGTGAACACCCCTGTAAGAGAATCAATGCAATTAGGGTGAACACTCCCGTAAGAGCACCAATGCAATAAGGGTGAACATCCCTGTAAGAGCATCTATACAATGAGGGTGAACACTCCTGTAAGAGCATCTATGCAATGAGGGTGAACACTCCTGTAAGAGCATATATGCAATGAGGTTGAACACCCCTGTAAGAGAATCAATGCAATTAGGGTGAACACCCCTGTAAGAGCATCTATGCAATTAGAATAAACACCCCTGTAAGAGCATCTATGCAATGAGGTTGTACACTTCTGTTAGAGTATCTATGCAATGAGGGTGAACACCCCTGTAAGAGCATCTATGCAATTAGGGTGAACACCCCTGTAAGAGCATCTATGCAATGAGGGTGAACACTCCTGTAAGAGCATCTATGCAATGAGGGTGAACACTCCTGCAAGAGCATCCTTGCAATGAGGGTGAACACTTCTGTAGGTGCATCTAAGTATGCAATGAGGTTGCTCTCCTGTAAGAGCATCTATGCAATGAGGTTGAACATCCCTGTAAGAGCATCTATGCGCGAGGGTAACACTCCTGTAAGAGCATCTATGTAATGAGGGTGTTATGAGACATGCTGAGCACCTTCTAAAATGTGACCTTCGTTACATGGTGTAATCAGCTGTTCGCTCGTGCTCATGCTGTTATGCAATGTATGACTGGTGTAAAGGACAATATCAAGCTAGGCGACTGTAGTTTCTAAACATAGCAGAACATAGTACTTAAATGACGCAGGTAACAGAAGATTTTAGTAAAAAAATCACTGCATTTTAATATTCCAATGTACAAGGCAAAAGCTGATAAACTACGAAGTTAAAAAAGACAAAGTAAACATTAAAAATGATGAAAATTTAATTATTTATGTATATTTCAGTGAACCAGGATTGTTGGATTGGGTTGACGAAATCAGAAAATCGCTTTCAGTGGGTCGACAGATCAACTGTGGACTATAATAATTGGCACTCTGGTATGTATGTTTAAAACATAAGTCGAAACTTGGTAGCAAAGGCAGACAATATTTACCTAACGTATAAACATTAAAATTGATATAAATGGCTCATTGGATGATATTCGAGCTGTCCATTTTCGATTGATTGTTGGATGTATGTCATACGTACAGTACGTGGATTCTTTCAGTACTAATTCAAAATTGGGCCATATTATGTCTAACGGGCTACGGAAACTTGCATCAACTAATTGTAACGTGCACAAAGGTTGTTTCATCCACCATTCCGGTTTGCCAGTCACCTCTCATATTAACTGCATTGTTGCACGTTGCCCGATAAACGTTGTCTATCTCACGGCATGTGCCTTTATTAGGTCATGATGACGTTGCACTTTTTGAATGACGTCGTCAATGACACAAGTTTACCAAGCTCAGCTTTGAGAACGGCAAGCCTCGCGATGTCAACAAGCGTTCTCAAAGCCTTGCCTGGTAAACTTGATATAAAAAGACACTCACCTAGTATTCTCTATTTACCCGCCACAACTTGACCCGCTAAAACACAAATATCGCTCAGATCTCATGGAGGATTCCTTACTTGTAATAAGCATAAAGTCAAATTAACTTGCTCTGATGAGACAAAGAAAATGGTTCTTAACCCATCGTATACTAATGGATTCTTCCTTTTGGTTTCATACAATGAAATTTGGATATTCCATTGTACATATAAAGGGGTGTCAGGTTGCAATTTTCTAAAAACATTGTTAGTTTTTGTCTGAAGATCTTTTATACCTTAATAGTGCTGCAGCAATGTGGCCCACACCAGCAGGGTAACAAATACTCCTTTATACCAAAACTGCATGATGCCACTTCCAAAATTTTGTGCGAAATTTTACACAGCCCTTCAAATGTATACACCCTAATTTGTCAGTATTCCTCACTGGGGGTTTCCTAAGCAGATATTATCCTCATATATGCATATAAAGGTCTAATTCTTGTAAATTGTGGAGTGGAACATGAATGATTTTAATAATAGAAATAAAATGACAATATGCAGTCATGTTTTCAACATCTTATGAGGTCATTGAGTACAACAAAAGTCACGAAAACCTATGACACTGACATAACATTAATTTGAATGCAACTGCACGTAATCTTGGACATTTTTTATGGGGATTTTACTGCAAAAAATGTAAATATTTAATCTAGTATACTATTTAGTTATTTTGCTACACTTGCTTGTAGCAGGGTGTGACTTTTTTAAAACGGGGTATCATATAGGAGTTCAAATTTGCGTCAGACCATCCATCCACCCGTCAACAATTTACATTAGTTTCTCTGCAGCAGTGATAGCTATGAGAGAATTTAGTATTGCATAGTAATTGTCCTCTGTATATTATGCATGCAGTGTGAACTACTGACATTGACCTTCTTTTCACGCTCCAGTTACTTTGACATGAATTGATGTACATCTGTCAAAAATTTACATTAAAGTGAGGAGTGATAGTTGAGAGTGTCGAACCTTGAATAGTAATTGTCGTATGCATTCTCTTTAAGCTTGCTTTGTGACCTTGAACTCCTTTTTACCTGTAGTAATTTTACTCTGACAGACATATATACTGAACAAAAGTGAAAACGCTACACTCCAATTATCTATATTTTATGAGAAAGCATAAGACAAAAAGTATTTACTAAAGCTTAACAATGTTGCCCAGACATCCAGCAAACGAATCATCGAAACTCCACCAATTTGTCTCGTTTGATGTAGGAGTTATGCTCCTTAAAGTGTTTAAAGCTTTATTCACTGAAATTTGCTATTGCGCATACGCAAATTAAAATTGTTATGCTTATCAAAATCTGTCTTAATTGTGTTTCATAAAAACACAAGAAAACTGCTTAATTACTTGAAACAAGCTCAGAAATCAATGTTGAATTTAGCGAATTTGTAAAATATTGAAAATGATCTCCCTTTGACAAAAACAAATAGGGAATATTAAATGTTTGGTAATCTTCTATTTATCACGATTTTCGATAATTTTATTTTGCCAAATCAGGTAGACCTCTCAGCAAATTGTTTCTACTATTTCTCATACTAAGATGCAACAACACATTGATTTTCCTATGGAGATTTCAGTGTTAAATTTTTAAGCTTGGCAATTTGAGTGAAAATCTGCTTTTTAAGATTGCTTTTCTAAACGATCAAAACACACTTGAGATAAGTCCTTCACATTTCTGGTTGCCACATGTCTAGACTACCATTTCGTGCAGTCGGATCTCGTAGGTAGTAGATTTCTGAAGGCCTGAATTGTGTTAGATTTGCGTTCAAATTGGCAACCTGAAGAAATGGACCCCTGTCACATTTAAATGGCTTTCATGTGTTTCCTTGTGACAACATCCGTAAAACTTTTACTGCTATGCATTACACAGTATTTGAACATTAAGATGCACTTTCAATTGCATTCTTGGTTTGCATAATTTTGTATATAGATGGCAAACAATTCAGGTGTAGCGTTTTCACTTTTGTTCAGTATATGACTTTACCACAGCACCGCAGAATTCTTGTCCTGTTTATTTAGTATTTCATTTTATCAACACAGGATGAAGTTTTATTGCTCAGCTCACAGTGCTTGTCATACTCTTAAATTACTAGCAACTATTTGAGACACCATTACCTGTTAAAGATTAAGTGGAATTCTTTTAGACCAACAAAATGAATTCTGCAACAGTCAAATTGCTCTAAAATGCTTTACAATAAGGACGCAGTATATTTATCTTTCTGTCTGCCAAAGAGTTATATTAAAGCACATGGCGTTCTCTATTCCGTCACTTTTATTTTGCATGGATAACATATAAAATCCGTACATAGCCTGCTTTCATCTTGCGAACACAGGGGCCATTCGTTATGTAGTGTATGGTTGTTAATTGTGAAAACATGTACAGTTATATTCACAGATACTATTCTCTCAATTGCATGTAAGGTCATAAAAAAGCTCTGAAGCGGCGTTATACTGGCCAATCATCTTAGAACGCAAACTGTATGTTTGCCATTAGTGTGTTCAACTATCTTTAATCCATAATCAATATGTGGGGTTTGGGGCTGGGGGCTGCAGATGAATGGAAACTGTTATCTGACGATTTGAATTTTTTGTGTGCCTTGCACAGCTAACCTAATTTAGGGTTGTGCAGTCTAGGTTTTCATATGGTGCTCCAACAAACTGAGTGCAAGTGTAATGTTGTCAGTTTGATAAAGGCCCATTCCCAAGATCTTTTAATCTTTGAAATTTCAGCGTATCCTGCAGCATGCATGCGTTTGAAATCTGATTTCTTAGCAATCCCAAAGAAAGTACTGCATATATCACATACCCCCACTGAGAATATAATGATCAGATATTCATGTTTTTCATTTATAGATGGATGAATAAGATGTTAACAGGGTTATTAGGCCTCATCTCAACATCATATGCCAATTCGACATGTGAGAAAGATCTCATTTGTAGCTTCATTTTTGTCTATAATGGAGAAGTTACAATAAGAAAAAGAAAATCTGTATGTGGACATTTTGCAGAAACTGATGTAGCATCTTTGTACTCCCATCCTTCTGCAGCTCTGTGATGTATATATATATATTCATCTTTGGTCGCTTGAATGGCTGTACCCTTCAGTCCACCTCTGATGAAGATTGTTTCTGTTTTACTCATTTTAGCTGTTTCATTTATGAATATGTTCTTTAAAAGGTTATGTTGGTGTAATAAGCTGCAAGGGTGTCCTTAGATTTGCATGCGGAAATAATTTCTTTCATTCTTTGGGTACTTTCATGTCTGCTTGTAGAAGCATTTTATGTCCCATTGCAGTGTTGCCTCTTTTGGCATGCTAGAGTATTCAAACTTTTCTCTTCATGCATGCCAAAGACAATACGCATCCGTGAAACGGACTAATAGATATACTTGTCCTAAAGTATGTAGCCACAGAACTGTTCAACTATGGCTACAAATGTTACTTTAGCCGTTTTAAAAAGAATTGGTAGCATCTGTATCAAAGCCATAGCATCAAAGAGAATGCAGTCTGTTATCTCAATACATGTTACTTTGCCTTCAGCCATGCTTTCGAGCTAATGGATGAAATCTGATTTGATATATGCAGTCATTGCATCGAGCCATATTTTTTTTAAAAATTTTCAAAGAATCTTTGGGCATTGTCAAATGGCTATTCTCTTTTCACAGATGCATCTTTGAAAGAGCTAGCTGCTTACAAATGCAGTCACACCACCTAATCCTTCATTACTATACTTCTGGCATTGAGTTTTACTGTCTTTGGCATGTCTGGCTGTGTCTTTTTGTTAGCCTTTGGCTGGGGTCATAGAAACTCTTCTGAGGTTTTTCTTGTCTGTCAAGCTTTATAAATCCTTTCATCATGAATGATTTCCTTGCTTCCTTTGTACAAGGCACCAAGCAAGTCTGTATGATAATAATGCATGTTGCAAAATTCGTAAGAAGTGTGAGGTGTGACCTCTGTGAGGTCAAAATGGGATCAATGAATTGACCACCAAACTTCTGAATAATTTTTACAACAGAATGATATCAGGGCTTTTGCATCAGAATGATATGAATATTTACTCTGGTGTGGTTTCACTGTATATGCACTTCAACAGACACAGGTTTGATACATCAGGGAGTACTTTGCGACCACAGGCTTTGCTAGGAATTACCTAGCTAGTGCATTGCCTTTTAAGGTCAGTCCAATGATTCCTCTAGATCCTATTAAAACTTTATATTATGTTGCTTAGAGCTCATAGTAAGTCTTAAACTTGCCCTCTGACAATTTTACAGCGAGTTAGTCTTCATGGAAACCGTGCTCAAACCACCTCTTCAGGAATGTACTGCATTTGTAAGTTTTGATATTTTATGCATATATGTTGCTTGTAAACATCAGAGCCAACAGTTCAGCCTTTTTTGCAAATTGATGCACATCACAAAAACAAAGTAAGTAAGGTTGCAAAGATCAGGAATCGATACAATCAAGTACCACACCTGACCCAGGATACCAATGGGAAAGTGACAAACTCACAGTAGACACCACAAACGAGAGCCAAGAGGTCAGCCCTTTCCCAGCAGGTGACCACGAAGCACATATAAACAGACGCGCACAAAACATAGCAAACACAAGACAGAACAAAAACATAAAAGATCCACAAAAGAAGTACCGCCTTGGAACGGTCAGTAAAATATTTTACTGGAGGGCTTAAACCGGTTTAACGGCGCCAACCTCACCCTTAATTCAGATGTGGATCAAGACACATAGATATTTGGTTTGCATGAAAGCCTAGTTGAGGAGAGGAATAGTTTAAAAGGAAGTAATACCTTCTCTAGTGAGTCATTCCAAAAGTCAAAATGTTGGTGAAATAGATTTTCCATTTTCCCTAACCTCTCCTAGAAGGTTATCAGGCACCACTTCAACAAAACGACCAGATAGTATTAGTTGATTACAATGATCTTTTCATTTCTGTGTCTGGTTCATAGTCAGGAATACTCTTAGAACTCATGCGGATAATAATGTACATTATCAGAGAAAGTGTTTTGTTCTTGCCGCACCACTTCCAAGAACTGTACAGAAAATGTAAGTTTAAAAGTAAGTATGACCAGGAACTGCCACAAACACACACTGCAGACCAACCCACAGTATGGTGAGGAAGAGGCAAAGAATGAAACAGCCACATGACAAAGTTCAAAAAGCTCTTTCCAGACAAGTTTTGTTTTACACTGCCAAAAACAGAGACATCCGATTCAAAAAACAGTTCTCTGAGTCCCGCCTCACCACGAAGGTGTCCAATGCTAGCAAAACATGCCATTAGAAGGTGCATTCCACCTTCAAATGGAAAGATACATTGCATATCCATAGGTTTAGCCCAAGAGATTTATAAAGCTTTCATTAATAAACCCATATCAAAATATGCAGATGCATAAATTTGGCCAAGTACATTTATGCAGGCTTTCATGCGCTTTAGAGTTACATTATCTGTGCTATAATCTGTTGGGGAGATATTATAATTGGATTAAATGTCACATTAAATGCAGTTATTTTTACCATATATTGCAAAAAAAACATTGATTTATGATTTAAAGATGTAAATGTAGATCAAACGCAATACATGTGACTATTTGTAAAAGTCATTGGTTTTCGCGGCTTTTGCACATAATGACCTTTTTTATTATAATGTTCTATGTGTGTAAGTAGCAAATCGAGTACAAACAAATTAATTCTAACTGTTAGATCATATACAACCTAATAACAGCATTTTATACATTATATGTATGTTTCTTGTAATTATAAGAAATCATTATTCCTTTCCGAACTTGATAACGGTACCCAGTTTTGAAGGGCCGTAACTTTTCCAAAAGTGTCATCATGCAGTTCTGAACTCAGCACACTCTAAGCTTTAAAATGATATATGATGCTACTTGTAACCCTGCTGGTATGGGTGCATGTCACTTTTGGTGACCTCTGCTGCAGCACTATAAAAACAGTGTCAATCCTGGGTCTGCACTGTTTGTAAAAGTATTCGTTTATGTGATTTAAAAATCGAAAATCTATAGGGTTTCTTACATGTACCAATACTGGTCTGGAACCCCTGAAAAATCACAAAGCTATACCAAATACCAAGCTAGCATTCAACTATTGGGTCATGATCGGCCCGCCAGCGAAACGCCATTTAAATGGCGTTTCGTTGGCGGGCCGATAATGACCCGCTTTTAGTGGTATTTGGACCCCCTTCATCGAAAAAAAAATTGTGCATGTTTCCATAGGGCTAAGTTCTCAGTGCTGTGAAACATATCTCTTCTAGGGGAGCCAGACGACTGGCAAGGTCTAGAAAAATGTGCTAAAATCCTCAGCCAGTACCACGATGGAACATGGAGTGACCAGAGCTGTGATGCGCTCTACTCCAAGGCTTATTTTGTTTGCAACATGACAGAGATGGCAACGACTGCTAGTTCTACTCCAGGCGCCCATCAGACCCGAGCGCCAAGAACTACATCAAACAACAGACAAACCACCATGCCTCCAATGTCAGGTGAGTTTGATAACGTCATTAACCCTTATATGCCTTGCGTAAATTTTATGAGACATAGGCAAACAGAAGAGGCACCAGATCAGACACCGCAGAACGTAGATTAAGGACTTGGGTGTTCACAGAAAACTTGTAAAATTCTGAAAACTTCCATGTAAGATTGTGAAAAATTGAACCTGGTGACATGTCCTTTTTATTTCATAAATTGACAGTCAATAGATAAAGCAAACCGTATGCAAAGTATTAAAAAGCGTTCAGTGTGGAAAGTATTTCCCGCAATTGCCCTTAAGTATGTTTTTGGTACATTTATATGGCTGCTAGCGTTCTGTGTCTCTACATCGTGGTACCGTATGTTGGTCTGCGGTCTATGATTGTGACATTTCATTTGCTTTTTGTAGTCCACTATTGGAATCAACATATACTTCTTATCTCTTCATGACAGGTGCCTTTGGTCGCAGCAATTCGTATGGATTCAAACAAATGCCAGCTTAACTTTACATCCATTTTCATGCATGAGTAATACTGAAAGAAGAAAAATATAAATTATACGCTAGTTCAGTTCCGTTGATATGTGTGCTTCTGTTTCTGGCATGTGCCTTAGTGCCGGTTTTTATAATTGTTAAGTGTGCGTCCTAAGTTCACGGATCAAAGAACTACTGTCGTGCCAACCAAGAGTGACAGTGACGTATAACTCTGTTTATAATTGCTTAGTAAAATACTAACGTTTACACTTCACTTGCGCTAACGCGAATCGATAGATAACTAGTGTATTAATCCTATCTTGAGGATAGGATTAATACACAAGTGATCTATCGATTATAAGTCCCTGATAACTTTGTAAACAAAACATGAAGTCACTGTCATTCTTGGCTGGCAGGGCAGTACTTCTGTTTCTGTCATGCGTCTTAGTGACGGTTATTATAATTCATAAATGTACGTCCTTAGTTGACGGATCAAAGAACTAACTAAATGCATGATCTAGCAAAGTCGTCTTATTTTCATCTACTATCATCCTTAACCTATTTTAGCCGAATGGAATTTCCCACTTTTATCTTGAAAGTAGACCAGTTCATTTCCGTTGTTGGGACGCATTTTTCATTTTTATTCAAATAGTGGTAGAACAGTCCGATTTGGGTCTCCATTTTTTGCCTATCTTCCAGAAAAAGGACGCTAGACTTAAATGTATGTGAGTTAATTGAGTGGGCCATTGCAAGACATACTGACGGAACAGTTCAATAACATATTTCTTTCTTTGTTATCTACACGCTTTTTTGAAGGGATATTGCAATCGCATCCATCCATCCATCCGTCCATCCGTCACGCTATCTCCTCCTAAACTACTAGACGAAATCCAACCAAATTTGATGTCTGAGTTACTCACATGAATGGGGCATGCAACGGCACAATTTTTGGGGGCCCGTCTCCTGGGGCCCTGAGGAGGGGCCAAATTGGGGTACTGGGGGTGGGGGATCAAAGATATTTTTTCCGAAATTCAACCAAATTTGGTGTCCTAACCTATCCAATGTTCTATCACAGGGAAACAAAAAAATCAATCAAAACACTGTATGAAACAAAGGAAATGGCCCTCAAACACAGACTTCAGAGCTAAACAGAAAACAAAGTTGCTAGCTTGCTTTCTTATTTGTTGTTATTTTATTGATTCTTTGGTAAGCCATCATTTTCAGTTCAGAATTTTTGTCCATGAGTATAAATGCTTAAGATATAAGCTGATTGGTATTTACTTTCTGGTTTCAATTTACACCACACTTATTTGGCATTGAGAAAAGCGCCGACATATGCAATGGAAGTGTACAGATTAATGGAGACTGATATAGTGAGTGATTGTTTAAATGAGAGACGTGGCAGGAGATTTCCAAAAATGTGGCATTTTGACAAGTGTAGACTCAAACGAGCCTGTACAGCCTCCTTCGAAGCTTAGCAACTCCAAATGGTGTTTAGTCAGTAGCTTAACAATCATAGAATACTCAAGCGACAAAGAAAGGCTGATCTGAAGCTTTGCTGGTCGCACATACCATATTGTTGGAAATCTCATACACTGGCTCAAATTATTATGATATAAAGCCATTTCCTTTATTCTGGATTCGTTTGTTTAAACAATTTAAATTGTGTACTTTTGAGGGTAACGATTAGTGTGTTTTAAAATTGCAAACACTAATGACCGCGCATAGTGTTTCTCCATGATGATACATTGCATTAGTTAGAAGGCCTCCATGCGAGCTTCACATTTCTTGTGCTTCAACAACAGCAGAATCTAGGGCGAAGATTTGGCACCAGTAAAATGCATTTAAGCCCCCCCCCCCCGGTGGCTTAGGCTGCTGTCCGTTCTAAGGCGGTGGTTCTGTTGTTGTTGACTTTTGTTTGTAATTGTTCTATGTTTTGTTGTACGTTACTTTATGTCCCTTCTAGTATTGCAATCATCTTGATGGGGAAGAGAGAGTTGGTTGCTTTGATTAATTTGTCTTCCTTGTGTCTCGTGAGGGTTGAGTGGCTCTTCCTCGCGGTGCCATGGGGTTGTCTGCGGTTTGCAATTGTGGTATTTCCTGATCATACTCACTTACTATTTTCGTGTCAATATTGTTAATCAAATTCTTCCCATAGAATAAATACCACTGTGACTCCCTATCGCACGGCGCAGCCATTGTTTCAAACCTATAATATATGCAGCTTTCTGGATAGTTACCAGCCTCTCTTACAATTTGAGTTACACCCGCTCGTGATGCATTTCTTTTCTTTTTGTTTCAGGTAATTGTAAAATAAACAAGTTATGTGTAAGCGGTTCTCACTTTACATTCAATGGTAAACGTGTCTTCCTGTCGGGTATTAACCAAGCCTGGGTCGCTTACGCCTATGATTTTGGGGCGGACCAGTATCAGTATAGACGACAACAGTATGAGAAAACAATACAACAGATGACACAGGCTGGTGCAAACTCCATTAGTAAGTAGACCACCGGGTCGCGTAGCGCAGTCGGTACCGTAAGTAGCAATGGATGGCACAAGTGCCATCCATTACTACTAACGTGACTGACTGCTGATGCGTATCTGACTGCAGATCCAGTCGTCACGATTTCGATCCCGGCCCGGTCCCATATTTTCGTGGATATTGATCATGAAATAATTTCTACGGTCATTCTACTCCCTTCCGCTGATTCAAGAATGGTTGTCTTCAGTTACAAGCGAAATTATGTGCACGAAGTACTGGTTAAGCAGGAAAAAAGAGTGGTTAGATGAACTGACCTGACCGTCCCAACATGACCATAGCTCTTTATTGGGACGTAAAACAACAAAGTAAACCAAAATAGTAGACCATTGACAAAAGCAGGGGCAATCTCCTTATCACGTAAATTAATGGCACATGCTGGTGCAAACTCTATGATTATCTAGGCCGATGATAATATACCATTGCCATATATTGTAAATTCCGAAATTTTTGCGAAGGATTCGAAGTTTCATGGGAAAAAATCTCGAAATTGCAAAATCATTATGTCGTTAACTGATGAAGGTAAATCATGGCCTAGTCGCGAATTTAAAACGTGGGAAATATGTATTTTTATCTGAATTTACAGTAATAGGCGAGTAAGTATACCAACGCCACATGCTGGTACAAACTGGTATAGTAATACTATACATGTTCTTTGCACCCTTACTTACTTTGACACAGGCCCGTGCAAACTCTATAAGTACATGTAAGTAAACCAGTGCCATGCCAATAACAATGTAATTGAGGACCTTTCTACACCATTGCAATTTACAGGTTTTGGATTGCCAATGTGATGATGGGTCATTCTTTTAGCATACATAGTATTTTGCTAGTATACGACGAAAAAATCAATCATACATTTTAAAAATGAAGAGTAGGCACGAAAGGTTGCTTTCTTTTATTCTTGCTTTGCTTTTCATGCGATAATACATGTACAACATCATTTGAGCAACCAAATAAGTAGATTAACATGCTTTGTTAAATATTAAACGAACCATGAACTAATGCTGCATGAAACTCTTTCTTTCTACCCCAGGAATCTGGGTTCATGTTGAGGGTGAAACCTCGCCATTGTTCAACAGTGATGGCTATGTGACAGCGACTGACAGCAGCAATACCCTCATTAGTGATCTGCAACAGTACATCCGTTTTGCGGCACAGCATAATATTCTCGTATTTATTACCTTGTGGAATGCTGCGGTTAAACAGGTATTGTTCTATTATATCGCGGAGTGTCTGCCTCATGGCTTTAGATAAGCCATTTTCGTAAACCCGTTAATTGGAATATTTCCCTATTTCTTGATGGAAACATATGTTGTTGGCACTGTACTCATTGGAATTGCCTTGCAGAGACGATTCCTACGAGTCCCACAACATATAATTTAACGAAGACATAAGACAATATGTATCCAGATACTCCACCTTTTCTATTTTATGAATGAGACACACTCCAGTATTATCAATATTTAAAATTGACGTTATTAGTTTATTATCCTTACGAGTAATTTATAGTATCTTTTTATTCCAATATTCATGATATTACTTCAATTTGCATATAAATTGTCATTGCATATTTTATTAAAGCCTATTCACGCCAACGCGATGCCATGACGCGTCGTACCATGCTTTTTGAGCAATCATCGCTCGCAATGGTGTGAATGCTACGTTAAATTAAAAGGTTCTATTTTTTTCCGTTAGACGCAGCAAGAAACTCATGGTACGACGCGTCAGGCCCACATATTATCTGCAAGCGCACGCTTAAATAATTACTGTTCGCATATACGATAAGCATTGCGCAGACCTGCCTCTGTGTGTAATGTTTAGCTAATTGTGCCTAATTGCAATGAAAGTTTCATTTGACATTAATGACTATTTTAGATGTATTTAATGCTCAGTAATTACTGTCTTTCATACTGTGCCATAAATTGGATTTTAGCACAACCGTTAACAATATGCAAATTTTGTTTTCGAATTGGTTGACTTTTCTTATGTTGATTTCAACCTTAAGAGGATTTACTGTTCAATTTTCAGCGTTTTTTATATACAAAAAATGTTCTTAGAAAAAGGTTGTCATTGGAAGCACAGAAATCATCGCAGAAGTAAAAGTGTTGAGTGCGCACTTTTCTCTGGTCCAGTCCTGCTGGTATCGGCCAATTAGGTCTCATATGATTTTTTACTGACGCCACACAGTTCCACTCACAAGCTGTAGTTAAGTCAAATATGTGTTTAGAAGAAAGGTATCCGTTGGAACATGCAGGACTTTAGTTAAGAGTGCGTAACGAATATTTAATGTTCTTATTTCTCAACCAAAACATATGTTGTGGGTACTCAGAAGAACCGTCTCAATGAGACGGTTCTTTTTAGCACCCAAAACATATGTTAAAACTAATAAGTAAGAAAACATTTACATTTTTCTGCTGATTTTTTTTGTTATCTAAACCTGTGGTTGGAAGCAAAGAATAACACAGGAACTAAAAGTGTAGAAATCGCAAATGTGCTGGCCCAGACTAGCTAGTTTTGGTCAATTAGGCCTCATCAGTGACCCTTTAATGGTTCAATGTTCCACAATGGAATCCATGATCCCAAGGGACAAGAAAATAAAATCTACACTATAGTGAAGGGTAAGGACATGTTTCGACCCTACATGCAAGCTGTAGTGAAGTCAAATTCAGTTCATAATGTCCTCTCTAGATTTGCAATTACATGTATCTTGCTGAGGTAGAATGAGCTGTTAGCTTTACTTTGATTATGTCTGTCTGTCGTATGACTTTCTGTGCTCTGTGTCCTTTACAATGTTTAAAAATGCCTAGCTTCTACAATACGTTTTTGCGAGATTAAATTCGCCATTCTTCAATCTGATCCATAATCCTCTCTTTGGAGTTAACCAGGAAGTTTAGTCAAACAGATAGTCGATAAAAAGTATTTTACTGGAATTAAATATTAATTTACCTAAGTTCTATACATTATTATTGTGTAGTGACTTTCATTTATACATGTATATGGTTAGAAACTATCTGCTTCTCGAATCCAAATCATTCCACCATAGAAATTGTTGGGGACCTTTTGCATTAGATATTTAAATAATTCTGCAATTTATAATATCTTTGATTACATGGCTTGGCTTGTATTTGCAAGTAGATTTGTTAACATTTCCAACGCAAGATGCTGAAGTTGGCGTTTCTCTATTTCTGCCTCCTCTCTTTTAACAGCAATTTTGGTATTACTCTAAACATCACTCAGTTTACAAGATTTTAAATTTAAATTTCAAGAATATCAATGCTCAGAAAATGAGAATTTCCGTGTAGACATTTATCTTTTTTCTCATTTCAGTTTCATGGCGCAATTTTCGCCAAAATATACATTAAATAGTTTAATTTCTTCGATCAAATGTATCTCTTATTGCAATATATTCTAATAAATCATGAAATTGGTGATCTCTGCATGAGCCAGAAGATGAATTAAAAGACCCTTATAAAGTTCCAGATCCCCATCAGCCTATTTCATTCATTTTCCCAAGGTGTTCTGCTATATGTATAAAAACATGTAACAAAAGCTACAAACCAGCTTGCACATGCATGTCTAATCACACCCTTAAAGTTATACAGCCTAAATAAATCAGTTCTCACAGACTTGCAAATTACTTTTTCCTTGTGTCTCGTGATAGTTGTCTGGCTCTGCCTTGCGGTGCCATGGGTTTGTCTGCAGTTTGTGATTGTGGTATTTCCTGATCATATTCACTTACTATTTTTGTAAATAAAAAGTGGTAAACCTATGATGAGTTGGTGCCAGTGAGGGGATCTTTCACTAGAAAAGGTAGTGTAAAGATGCAAACCGTGGACTGCCATTCCGGCCAAAATTGAGATTAACCTACGTGAGAAAACAGTGTGCGATAAACCTGTCTTTGATTTTCAAGACCGATTATCGCTTAATGCAGGTCAAAAGTATTGCTGAATGCTCCAAGAGGAGCAATCTGCAATACTTTCGACCTTCATTAAGCTACCATTTGTAATTTAGATCTTTGTTTTTTCTATTTTTGAGTGGCCACATAAGATAGTTATTACTGTACACATTTCGTTGTCGCTGATATCCGTTATACATGTAGGAAGATTTACCATTCTTTACAATTTTGATGCAAAAAAGAACTTGTTTCGAAAAAGCGATAAAATGCTCGAAAAGGCGTCTTATTTTATCTCCTTCCCCGAGTCGTATTTTTATATATTCAAAATATAAATGAGCACATTTATTAGATCCTGTATGTTAATATTTTAGAGTTATCATTACCGCCTTGATGGCCTCATCAGAGACACGTCAAAACTACAATCTTACATAGACAATGCACTGATTCCTATGGTAACTGGTCTAATGGACGAACCGGGCCTTGGTGGCTGGGATATTATCAATGAGTTTGAAGGGGAGGTCACTCCAGATTTGATGAACACGGATCTCTGCTTTGACACTCGTTTCCTTCACAACTCTGGGGCTGGATGGGTCGGGAAGTTGTACACAGCACAAGAGTTTCTCAGGTACTTAGGTCTAAGAACTGCAAGCTGAAATAGTTTGAAAAGAGACCAAGCAAAACACTTTGTATACAGTTACACTTTTCTGCCAATTTGTAGGTGGCATATTGGGTTTCGTACACTTTAAGTTAAAAGTGAACTTGATAACAGTCGCTGTTAAAGAATGTGTACATTGTTTAGCTTTAAATGTGTTTGTTTTATTGATATGCAACATCAAAATGTGAAATTTGCCTCTGTTCAAATAAACATGAAACAGGTTTCGTAGTGTACAAGTTTAAGCGACCGATTGGTGACCTGGTGGCAGCCAGTTAGCATGAAGACTCTGAATAAAATGCTCCACCAGGAAAGATTTGATCTAGTCTAAATACAATACAATACAAATTTATTAGCATATCAGCAGAAAACAATGCCTTTGGCTATATAAAATACAAAGCAATATGACACATCTAGCTAGTCTGCTATACAAAACACAGCACATATTCTACAGAGTTTCCCTTGACCAAACCGCGAAGATATAGTGTTGGTAAATGCGGTAGCGCAGTCACACTACGTTTGGGCATAGTATACAAAAAGAGTGATATGGGTCACTGGGTTTCCTTTGGAAATGTTTAGTTTCCGACAGCAGAATACCGCTTAAGATGGTACTAGAGAGCATGATGGTAACAGCTTTTTCATATTGATACTCATCATGGGCGGATTCAGAAGGGGGGGGGCAATGGGTCTAGACCCCCCTGAAAATTCACAAAAATATAGGGTTTCTTAGCAATACTGGTCCGGGTCCCATGAAAAATCACAAAGCTACCAAGCCAGCAGCATTGTTGGGCCATTTTTAGTGATATTTGAATCCTCTATCCCCTCATCAAGAAAAAAAAAACGTATCAAATTTGGACCCCCTCTGACAAAACATTCTGGATCTGCGCATGCTCATGCACATAGTTGATGAGATTCAATTTTAATAGGGTCTCTTTATTTGAGAAGGATCCGATTTTAAGATGTGAGTTTTTTGTGATTTACAGGTTTATTAACTACCAAGTAGACGCCATTCGTCGGACTGACCCTAATGCACAGGTAACTGCTGGTGCCTGGTCTCCCTACTCAGTCACTGATCAGTTCGGGGCCAGGAATCTCTACAAAGATGAATGTCTCAGGAAAGCAGGAGGAAAACAAATGGTTTGTATAAAATCAGTTTATCACACCGTACATCCGGCTGCTTTGATGACAGGTTACTAACAATGATGACAGATGTGGGATTTTATGTCAAATGAAGGGTAGGTTATAATTTTCGGTTGGCAAAATTGTTAGAGAAGCCCTCTGGTACTCTGTGGTGAATGAGTTCACTTGTTAGTGTTGAGAGACCCTACAGAAACAAGCTGACAGTATATCTCGCACGAATAAAGCTACACTTGATCATCATTTCAGAGGTTTCCCAACCTCTAAATATTCCAAATTGTGATCCACCACCAAAATCTGTTTAACAAATACTTTGGTTACCAAAGCCCAACACAATAGATAACAGTCAAAACGCCAATAGACACCAGGCCTGTTTAGCTTGCAACATCACACAATGTCAACTTATGCCATATCAACACTGAAAACATTCTGCTGCGTGGAAAGATCAGGATAGTATCTGTTGCCATTCAGCCTGTAACAATGATGCACAACTTTCCGTTGATTTGCATAAGGGAGGTGTAATATTGTCCCCATGTACTGGTACTGCATGGAAAAAATAAAATGAGCAATGACCAGGAAGTGTCACAACCCAAACAAAACCCTGTCCTTAAAGCACAGATTATGAAATAACTGATATTACAAAACTCAAGATTTCACTGAAAAGTGGATACGCCCATTTGTTATCATCTAGACGAACATTTTGAGTTTATTTTTTGTATCAATATCCTCTAACAAACAACATGGACCCTGTTTCTACAGTGTCTGGATCTAGACTGTTTACCTATGCTCAATATCAGTTAAACAACTGACAGATAAGATTATTTTGACCTTAATGCAATATGAGTCATGACATGAGATTTCAAACAATGTGGTACTTTGACCTAATAGACTCAGACGAGCCTGTGCAACCTCCTTTTAATTTTAAGCTTAGAAAATCCAAATGATGTTTAATCAGTAGCTTAACAGTCACAGGATATTTAAGCGACCAGCAAACGTTCTGATCAGACTGCGCGTATGCACAGGCTGGTCTGAGCCTTGCTGATCCCATATACCACATTGTTGGAAATCACATGCCACGGCACACATGGAAGATGATTTATGCTCTCAGTGAAGAAATATGTTGATTTAAAGTAACTTTCTATAACTATAGCCTGTTATAAATGTTAGCCACTAAAATTCATGACCTGTCATCAAAGACAGCCACTTCAAAATTGACATGTAGACAAAGGCAGCCAATTTTTTTACCTGTTGTCTTTGATGGGCTCAACTTTATAAAATCATACTGCGGCTTCAACTTTGGCAGAAATGTAGCTGAATGATAGTCGTTTTATTGTATATAAGTCCAGACAGCAGATTTTGAAGGAGAGACACACAACCTGAATAGATAACCGTCTTTGTGACTTTTCTCAGGAAAACGCTGAAATGATAATCAAGTGTGGCTTTATTGGTTAGAGATATAATGTCAGCTTGTTTATGTAAGATCTCTCAGCGCTAACAAAATTACTCATACACCATAGAGTACCAGTGGGCCTCTCTAACAATTTTGCCAACGGAAAATTATAAACTACCCTTCATGGGACATAAAATCCCATATCTGTCATCATTGTTAGTTACCTGTATCAAAGCAGCCGGTTGTATGGTGTGTTCATTATATAATAAGATAGTAGTGGTTGGTCCTTACTAAACTATTCAGTTACACGTGCAGGGGGCTAGCACCTGGTACTCAGAATGACACTACTTTGGGAAAGCCCTGGAGAGTCTGTGGATGCCCAACTTAGCCTTTCCTGTTGCCTCTTTCATATTTCATGCATATGAAGCAATTTAGCATTAAAATGTTAAAAAAGAATTTCAAAGAAAAACACACTGAAAATAGGCGTGCACCTGGGAATCGATCCAGGTGCTCTGATTTCGTAGCCAGACACACTACTCACATTTATCTGTCTTTGGTACTGAGGCGATCAGTTCTGATAAAAGGTCAATATAGTGTAGGGGCAAAACTGAGATATATGGGCTATTTTGCTGCACCCCCCAGGAAGAAAAAGTTGGTTACTATTTTCAGTCAGGGACATGTCTGGGGGCCTTAGAAACCCACGTTTTACTAAGTTTTCTGTGGTCAATTTTCTGTAAATGGCCTGTAATCAACGTTACCCCACAAACATTGAAAATAGCAGTACACAAAATACAAGACTAATAATATATTTTATAATAGTATCAATGAATTTATTTGAGGTTTGAAAGTTTGATCTAGTCGTAAACATTAATTACAGACATCTGTGAGATGTTTAACCGCTCATTAGTGTTACGTATGTTACATTTTATACTATATTGCAGATAATGACTTTATAGATTGCATATAAGAATGAACCATGCTCCGCAGCCACAGGAAGAGAAATTTGGTTACTATTTTCAGTCTGGGACATGTAGTGGGGCTATAGAAACCCATAATATAGTAAGTTTTCTCCGGTAAGTTTTCTGTAAGTGAACTGTATTCAATGTTACCCTAATTTTGAAAATAGCAGTACACAAAATACAAGACTAATAGGATAGTTTACAATAGTATTAATGTTATGATTTGAGTTTTTCATGTGTTAGCTAGACATAAACATCAATTGCAGACATCTGTAATATGTATTTCTGCTCGTCAGAGTTACATACGTTACATTGTTTTACGAAATTGCAAAAATTAACTGTATAGATTGCATATCATAATAAACCATGTTCCAAACCTTAAATGTGCGATAGAGATCCCTATTCTATTGATGAATTTCCGTTTTTCCATATTTGAATCTATTTATAATTTGTAACCGGAGATAATTTGTAGTAAAATAAATTTTAAAATATGCTTTTAAGCAAATCATTTCTACTGGCATACAGATTTTCTATTTCAACCATATACGTTGCATTGGAATTGACAGTGTCTTCTTTCATCTCTGTCACAATGAAATAAAATAACAGCTATAGAAACAAGATTTACTACCATAGACATTTAACTTCTGTCAATATATAAATAAGGTAACGTAGGTAACAACAATGGTGTTTTTTGCATGAATTGATATACTAACAATTGTGGAGAGTAGCCTCATATTTTTACCTAGGCCTGACGACACACAGAGTCTACTCTCCACATATCTTAATAACTACAATAATAGACAAATTATTTAAAATAAACGCTAATCTAAGAGAGTTTTGCAATTTTGTTTGATCCTGTTACTTTGATACATGTATGATAATTTGCAGAACTTTTAATCAATGGTTCATAGCAATAAACATGATATTCACTTTATGATTTAAATATTGGACTGAATATACCGTACCTAAATAAATAAATTTCAATAGAAAAGCACTATTTCATGCATCTTGTGGCAAGGCATGAGAATAGTGTGGGTGTTTTCCAGAGCAGGGGGCTTTCTGTCGACTTTACACAGAGGGCACATCTTAAACTAGTAAAGTTCCAACAGAACTTTCTTTGAGTGGGTAACAAATTGGTCAAGTTTGACGATTCACTGTTTTACAAGAATTTAACCCTTTACAATGTATGCATACCTGTATATTTGTCAAGCCCTTAACATATGTAACAGCACACTGTTATTATTTTACCTTAAATATGTTTTCCTGCGACAACTTAGTAGAAGTATTTTATCATGCCTAAAAAACTATGTTTGCTAAAAAGTGAGAATGGCCATGAAATGTCACTATCACAGACTGTAGATCAAACAAAGGTACCGTGAGGAAGAAACACAGAACATTTTATGTCTTGGCTGCATTTTGTTATAATCTAAAATTCCTTTATCGTTTTTAAAAATTACAAATATGATATCAATCAAAGTACTTATCAGTATAGAAATAGCATGGTTTATACCAAAATGTACCTGATGCTTTGTAGATCTAGCATTTACTTTTTTCTTGTATGCTTAATACATATTTGCACTGTTGACAGTTACATTTTGAAAAAAAAAACAATAAATGTACCCCTAGGCCTGTCACAATTGCAATCGTCTATTCTCTTGATAAACACGATTTTAATATATCATATTGTAAAATGCTTATCATCATATTATAGTATTATGTTATACAGCAATTTCGAAAGAAATTATTTTGTTTGTTAACCAAGCAAGTTTGAGGTAAAGCAACCTGAGCGATACGCATAGACTTAAAAGCATATTACTTGCTTGGTAACATTAATTACAAAGCTATTTCATGTTAACATTACTTGCAAATGTTTTGTTTGTTAGTTAAGCTTTATTTAAAGTAGAATTTGAGGAGTTACTCTAAAGATTTAATCATAAATATGACTCACTGTAATTTAACATCATAGCTTGAATATCTGAAACTCACAGATTAAAGTGTCCAATGAGTGTCTTTTGAAAAGTAGTGCCACGACTCACGCGCAGCTGTTAGCTTTCTTACATCATTCACAAGGATGTTCTCTTTTCTTTCTTTTTGCACCTTTGGATCATGTTGAGCTATTTGTAACACTGATACATGTTTACGCATGAGGAGTAAGAGACTTATGATCAGTTTGTTGGTTTTCAAAGATTTACTTAATTAGCCTTATAGTATGCAAAACCATCAAAAATTGTGAGCAATCCTGCAAACAACAGCTCGTAAACATAATTTTAGTCATAAACTGACTCATTCTTGCACCATATCCTTGTATATTTTTAGTAATACTAACATTGTTTGAGGGCTGTTTCTGGTAAAAAGAAAGTATTTCAGTTTTATTTTAAGTGTAATGCCATATTAAGATTACAAAATATTAGTATGTTACAAATTGCAAGTACAAGCTAATCTCGTATATTGCACTGGTCTATGCCTGTAGCAGATAACTTTAATGTAAAGACCAACATTATATGGAACAAATCACTGTTTCAGCAAACTAATATGGTTAAAACATGGATGCATTTTTATATGTAAAGACATGCGAGTTTCGGGATTTTTCTACATCAAGCAAATCATATATTAGACCAATTGATTATGTTTGTAAATTTGTATAAGCTAAACAATTTGTGATGTAATTTCTCCTAAAATTAGACATGACCTCAGATATACTGGTGATAGACTGAATACTCTCAAGCTATTAGCTGCTGCAATATGGTGAATGACAGAGTTCTGCATAGCATGTGTATATATATCATTGAATAACCTTGTTAAGAGCCTTAGTCACCAAAAAGTCAACCAAGACACACTTACCTAATAGGATATTTTTCAATAGTACTTATTGAACTTATTTTAGCTTTACTTGTTTAATGTAAAGACCAACAAATCACTGTTTCAGCAAACTAATATTGTTAAAACATAGCTAGACATAAACATCAATTGCAGGCATCTGTGAGATATGTTTCTGCTCGCCAGCGATACTTATGTTACGTTGTATACTAAATTGCAAATAATGACTTTGTAGATTGCATTTTATAACAAAACATGTTCCTCAACCTTAAATTTATAATGTATATGTCTATTCTAATGGTAAATTTACATTTTTACATATTTGAAGCTATTAATAACTTGTAACTGCAGTGAAATTAATTTATAAATATGCTTATTAGCATGTTTTTGTACTGGCTTAAAAATTTCTATCCTCATTTATTAGGTAACGTAGTTTACAGACCTATTATGAAACTTCGACAATAGGAAACGTAGTAAAACAGACCACAGGAAACGTAGTAAAACAGACAGTCCAATATTAGTATTATGAAATAGATATTATATATATTATCATGTGCCATTGCTTTAAACCTGTAAAACTGTCATGTATAATAACCAATCAAAATTACAAAACCCTCTTAAATAAGTGTTTATTTAGAATAGTTTGTCCATAATTAAAATGTATGTAAATATTATGTGGAGAGAAGACTCAAATATATTCTGAGCTTGGCTTTTTGTCAGGCCCAGGTAAAATTTGAGTCTAATTTCCACAATTTTTAAATTAGTATTATTATCCATTTATGCAAGGGACAATGTTGTTACCTACGTTATCTGATATATATTAACCGCAACAAACTATCAATCGTAGTTGATTTTGTTAATAATTATTATTTCGTTTCATTGTGAAAGTGAAGAAGAGGAAATTGTACATTCCTGTGCAATGTAAATTGTCAAATAGAAAATCTTTACGCCAATATTAGAAGTGACATGGTCATAAGCATACTTAAATATTTATTTTTCAACCTCTATTGCCAGTTACAAGTTGTAAATAGCCTAAAATATGTAAAAATGGAAATTCATTATTAGAATAAAGATCTTAAATACACATTTAAGATTGGAGGAAATGGTTATTCTAATATGCACTCTATAAAGTCATTATCTGCAATTTCGTAAAAATGTAACATATGTAACTCTGACAAGCAGAAATACATCTCTCACATGTATGCAATTGATGTTTATGACTAGCTCAAACATATAAAGTTCAAATAATTTCGTTTATACTTTTGAAAATATCATATTAGTCTTGTATTTTGTGTACTGCTATTTTCAATGGTAGTAGGGTAACATTAAGTACAGGCTATTTACAGAAAAATGACCAAAAACTTAGTATAACATGGGTTTCAAATACCCCTAGACATGCCCTAGACTGAAAACAGTAACCCAATTTCTCTTCCTGTGGCTGGGGAACATGGTTCATTCTTATATGCAATCTATAATGTCATTATCTGCAATTTCGTATAAAATGTAACATATGTTATGCCGACAAGCTGCAATGCATCTTACAGATGTCTGCAATTGATGTTTATGACTGTGTTAAACATTTAAACCTCACATATCAATTGATACTTGTATAAAATATATTATTAGTCTTGTATATTGTGTGCTACTTTTTTCAATGTTTGTGAGGTAACGGTGATTACAGGCCATTTACAGATAATTGACCACAGAAAACTTAGTAAAACATGGGTTTCTAAGGCCCCCAGACATGTCCCTGACTGAAAATAGTAACCAACTTTTTCTTCCTGGGGGTGCAACAGAACTCAAATTTTGAGATTTGGCCCCTAGACCAATAGATATTTCGGACACACTTTAATTACTTTATTTTGTCAAGAAAATATCTGAATGCTGTGTTGATCAAAATCCATAAATGGTCGAAAACAAGACCCGGGCAACTTTACCTTTTTCTTGACGCGGGAATGGTGTGCATGGCATTTAGTCGCAAATGTCTTTAAAGAATTAACTATTCTGGTCCAAGCCATTGTAAACTAGGAGCAGCGTATCTCAGTTTGAAGAATGCCAGACTCGTGACCAAGCTAGTCTCTTTATCTGAGCAGACTAGTCTGTGGCTTACATGGACGCTTACCCCAAAGACAGTGTTTCTCAAGATGAGGCTCAAATATGTACTTGCTGTTTAAGTTATAATGATCCGCGCATCTCTAAAGGTAAAACAAATAACCTGTATACTCAACTTTAGCTTCCACAAGACTATAGGGCGAATATAGGAAAATATGTTTCGGAGACATCATACAAATCAACCCTGGCAGGTGTTATTGGTCAATGACCAGAAGAATGGCTTCATAAATAGTGCGTCTATATGATCATGGTTGAATTTCTGATATTTATTATTGGACAGTAAACAGCTGAGACCAGCTGATCTGTCACGTGCAATTAGTCTGATATCTACTTTTTGTATGTCTTTTTCAAATTTGTCATTCCCTCAATGAACAAAAAAGACACAGGCTAGTCCTAATATTTCATTTGCTATAAGGACTGCAAGTTTCGAAAATGTTCTTGAAGAGCCAGATCGTCATCAAGAGTAACTGTTTGTGCTGGGTTTACTATATTGGTACTTATCTCACATGCAAAAAAGCCTCCCTTAAACATCCATTCTGACCAATTCAGTGGGATTAAAGTTTTATTTTTTGGTCTGCTTCTTCATCTTAGATACTTTGTATGTGCATCGAGAGACTGTTCTGGTGAGTCTGTACAGTTCCACTAGCTCGCAGGAGCATTCGTTTCTTAGCAAGGTGAAAAGTACCAAATTCTAGTATGATGGTAAATGTGACTTAATCCGAAGAGCGGAGCTTGGGAATATCATTAAGAGCCAGTGCATGAGATTTCCAACAATGTGGTATGTGCGACCAGCAAAGCCTCAGATCAACCTGCGCATACGCGCAGTTTGATCAGAGCCTTTGCTAGTCGTTTGAGTATTCTGTGATTGTTAAGCTACTGACTGAACACCTTTTTGAGTTTCTAAGCTTAACAGGAGGCTGCAGAGGCTCGTCCGAGTCTACACTTATCAAAACATCAAATTGTTGGAAATCTCATGCCGCGGCTCATATTATTTTGACTATGACTGGGCTTAACTTACCGAAACTACCAACTTTTTTTACTTTTTCTTCTCAGGCTGTCGTATATTGTGAACACTATTTGTTTCGTCATATTTATCTTGATATGATTGTATCTCTGGAATGCTAGATTGAGTAGATAAGAAAGTAAGAAAGATGGCAAAGATCAGGATTCGATACAATCAAGTATCACATCTGACCCAGGTTACCACATAGAAAAGTGAAAAAACACACAATTAGACATCACAAACGAGAGTCAAGAGGTCAGCACTTTCCCTGCAGGAGACCACAAGGCATCAATAAACAGACGCGTGCGAAATCATAACAAACACACAAACACAAGACAGAAATAGCATAAATGATCCACAAAAGAAACAACGCCTTGGAACCGTCAGTAAAAGTATATTACTGGAGGGCTCAACCCGGTTTCACAGCGCGCTAACCTCACCCTTAGTTCAAATGTAGATCAAGACATATACACGTAGATGTTTGGTTTGCATGAAAGACCCCTCACTTATCCATGCATCATTTTATAAGCTAAATAATATGTGTTGTTTTAACAACAGCAGTATGCAGGGCGAAGGTTTGGCCAATTATATATATTTATGTACATCAGAACTCCTCCATACACACACATATATACTTCCAAAAACTATACTACCAGCTCCTTGTGGTACTGCCCATTCTAAGACGAGAACTATTTTGCTCCTGGATGTTATTTCAGCTGGCAGATAAAACACACACACACTAACACAGAGTTACAAAAAGGAACATGGCCAGTTCTCTCTTTTTCTCACAAATTACAAAAAGCAGTGCCATTGATCGAAGACAGTATAATGAAAATAAAAAGAAAGGAAAATATGCCAAACTCGAAAGGACAAAAAGAAATACAGAACATAACTAGGATTGTGGGTTGAATGAACTCTATGACGGTTCTGACTTTCAGACTTATCTATTGATGATATGGTAAGGGCCTGATGCTTTGGCTGTTTGTTGGGCCCACCAGGGTTTACCTGGTGGATTTTTGTTGTTCCGGTATTCAGTTTTATTTACTGTTGAGTCCTTATTTTTGCTTTATCTCATTTTTTATCTTGATTTATATGTTCTGGGAGATGGTGCATTGCTAAGTTAGGGGTATTTCATGCAAACCAAATATCTATGTGTCTTGATCCACTTCTGAATTTAGGGTGGGTAAGGTTGGCGCCGTGAAACTGGTTTAAGCCCTCCAGTAAAATATTTTACTGATCATTCCAAGGCGGTCCTTTTTTTTTTGGATCTTTTTTTGTTTGTTTTCTTTTTCTGTCTTGTATTTGCTATGCCTTTGTGTGCGTCTGTTAATTTGTGCCTTGTGGTCACCTGCTGGGAAAGGGCTGACCTCTTGGCTCTCGTGTGTGGTGTATAACTGTGAGTTTGTCACTTTCCCATTGATATCCTGGGTCAGGTGTGGTACTTGATTGTATCGATTCTAGATCTTTGCACCCTTACTCACTTTAATCAGGCATCAGACTCAATGACGGCCCTAACGTAAAGCTTTCACCTGTGGGTTGGTGCATGATGTATGCCTTTGGCTGGGCCCACCATGGTTCAACTTAAGGTTTTCTTTAGATTTGACTATCTGTGAGTCGTGCGCCCTCTTCATTGTGTTATCATAGTGTGTGTTAATTTGATTAGATTTTTTTCTCTGTGGTGATACAATGCCTAAAGTAGGACGCCTCCATTCGAGCTAAACAAATATTGTATTTTAACAACAAAACCAGAATCTAGAGCTACTTTATGGTACCAGTAAAAAGACCCCAGTGGCTTAGGGTATTGTCCGTTTTAAAGCGGTGGTTCTGTTGTTGTTGGTTCATTGTTTATTGTTGCTTTCATTGTTTGTGGGAGTTCTGTGTTTGGTCCTAGTTTTGTTATGCAGTACTTAGTAGTTTTCTTTCTAGTTTTGCATTCATTTTGATGGAGAATAGAGAGCTGGCTGCTTTATTTTAGTTGTCTTCGTGGTGTCTTGTGACTGTTAGTGTTCTATGGCTCTTCCTCACTGTCCCGTGGGTTGGTGTGCAGTCTGTTATTGTGATATTTCTTGATCTTACTCACTTACTAATATTTACTTTTTTGTTTGCAAGTTGGCCACGTGTCCTGAAGACTGATTTATCAACTTTCCACAAGGCGGACAATAATTTGCGATTGTTTCATAATTATACTCATACCACTTGCAGTTAATGTCCTGGTGTAAAAATTCCAAAGCGGGTGATTTTTCCATGCTAGTTTTGTTTTGGTGTTGTTGTTTTCTAGTTTTGTTGCTTCCTCGGGTTTGAGGAGTTTAATCCTGGTTTTGTAAAGTCATGTTTTATGCCTACTCTGGTTTACCCTTTCATTCATGAATAGTTATGCTAAGCTCCACCCACTATGAATAATTATACAAATCAATTTTCACGTTTGTACATAACACAAAGAAATGACTTGTCAGGTCCACTAGTGTATGCTCATATCTAACCATATTTCCGTAAGCAAACAGAGTAAATAGACCCAGATCAGGCAGCTCTTACAGCTGCCTGATCTGGGGTTTCTATGTTTGTATAAGCGTTATAAGACGCCTGAATTAGGAAAGGGTTGACGGTTACAGCCCTCTTTGTTCGTATTCTTCCTGGTTCCGATTGGCTGGCTGTGGCTCGCGATCAGCTAATATTGTACTTGTCATATTCTTCTCTGAATATCTACGTGATAATTTAGAGAATCGTCATACAAATTTGATTAAAATTGCGTGCGAAAAAAGGTTACAGACGTATGAGGTCTTGAAAAAATGTAGAAACCAATATTTCATAGATGCTGTCAATCTTGATATCTGATTAGAGTTTCATTTTTAAATACCAAATGAAGTCTTATTCGTAACATATTGGGTCGAATATAAACTGAAATGACCCATATTTAATAGGAGATGCTAGAGCCACAAACAACAGTCTTAAACATTTATATATGGAAGATATTCAGGTCATACATATGTATGTGCGATGGCACTCAGCTAATGGACATAAAGCTATTAAATATTGTCAATGTTAAAATCTATTCAATACTTTTCAAACAGTTTGTTTTATGCATGGACTGTCCATTTATAAACTAAAAGGATATGTCACATTGTTCAGTATTTTACAATCCCAAATGGGTCTTTACAGAATTTGACAGGTTTTCTGAGGAGCACTGGTACAAAATATAGAGCAAAATATAATTGTTATCTTCAGAAACCTTGTATCTTTTAATTGTAATTAAATGTGAAAGTTTATTTCTTTTTCAAATATGTGTCAAGATATTGCATGATGTTTTTGGCAAAACCCAGGATTTCTACATACAAATCACCGATATATAAGCGTTTGGTGTTGAAAATATCAATATATCAATAGTTTGTTTTATTTTATTAACGTTTACAATATCTATTAGGAAAAAATGAAAAATTGGGGTCACCGCTCTTATTGTCTTTCGGGAAGGTCAAATTGAACCCTTTCCTTCAAAAATGTTATGCAGAATTCTATTTAAACGGTTCAAGGGTGATTATGTCTGACATTTTTATAATTCCATTTAACTAGTACGAAGTAATTCTGCTTTCAAGTACATGCGCAGGATAATTAATTTCATCTCAACCATCATTTCTTATGCCAAGTATTGAAACTATTCAATCAACAGAACGATGGCTAGCCCAGAAACAGCAAGACATTGGCTTCGGTTGCTGCCCGTTGTATGACAATATACATGTATATGTTAGTGATTTTTCCTCGTTGTTTTTTGTTGTTTCTTTCCCTTTTGTTGGGGGTGTTGTTTTGTGTTTCACTCATTGTGCGTGAGCGGAAGCTTTTTCACCTTTTTAGTGATTTGGTGCTTTAAATCCTTTCTTATTAAAAAACCATTCGCATGTGAATGAGAGAGCTGGTTGCTTAACTTATTTTGAACTAGCCTGTTATTGTGACTTGTTAATTTTCGTGCTTTCTTGTATCGCTTGCTAGTTCTGCCTTTTATCTATAATCAATGCTTTCCATGGTCATATTTACGTGCTTTAAAAATAAACAGTCAATGGTGAGCAAGAAAACGAATCCATCATTTTTGTGAGGGTGGGATAGAAAATGATCACCGTTTGGCACCACTTTGCAAGCCTCTTGATGACAAACGGTATTCCTCAGGACGGATTGTTCAATAGCACTCTCAAACTCATTGTAGGTTCTTATAATCTGGAAAAGGAATCCTCCAGAAATAGAGAGAACCTACACAATTTGAAAACAGTGGACATGGTTTCAACGAATTTGTTCATGAACGCCCACTAGCAGCAACTAAAATAGTATTCTGTTTTTGTCAGAACCCAACATTCATGAAGGATCAGAACGTGAAAAAATATCGATGTACGGGGAGCATAAAATATTCCATACAAAATAAAGTGGTAAAAAGTGATGCACACATTTGCAGCCTCGTTTATAGCAATTTGCTTCCAACATAACAAATGATGACCTTTCCGAATGGGTATGCTTCTATCATATATCATTAACAGAGGATTTGAAAAGTAAATCACGTCTGATTTTTTAAATCTTCATTAAGTCTTTTGAATTAAGAAGAAATGGCCTATGGTCTGTATGTCCAAGTCAGCTCTTAACATACATTCGCTAAAGGTCAACAGAAATTAGTTCGTATAGTTGAGTGAGAAACACAACGTTATGGATTTTAATGGAGATACCTTTGACTGCACGCATATTTTTGCATGCCGGGTATTTTTTATGCTTTTGTTGTCGTCTGCTGATTTTGTCCAAAACCATCTTTCAGGAACACAATCAGAGCATCAAACTTATATCATGCTAGCTTAAATTGTCCAAACGAATGCTCAGGCGAATCTAGCAAATGTGTAGTCTCGCCATACACAAAGTATGGATGAAGATGAAGGCTCAAAAACATTAAGACCTCTAGCTTTGCTGGGCGTTTAAAGAAGGATATGAAAACTAACATTTCAAAATCTGGCCCATATATACATGCAATTAACCCTTAAAGCGCCAAGAAAAAAATGCATCTGAAAATGTCGTCTGCTGAAGTCGTCTGCTGCAAATAATTGCTAACATTACTGACGAATTAAGTATAGAAGCAAACAGCGTGGACCCAGAACAGACTGCTCCTATAGGAGCAGTCTGATCTGGGTCCACACTTTTTGCCATAGAACTAACATTTCAAAATCTGGCCCATATATACATGCAATTAACCCTTAAAGCGCCAAGAAAAATGCATCTGAAAATGTCGTCTGCTGAAGTCGTCTGCTGCAAATAATTGCCTAACATTACTGACGAATTAAGTATAGAAGCAAACAGCGTGGACCCAGAACAGACTGCTCCTATAGGAGCAGTCTGATCTGGGTCCACACTTTTTGCCATAGAGGCTTCTTAGATATTTCAGCAGACGAGAAAAGCAGACAACTTTTGTTGTGATTGGCGCATTAAGGGTTAATATGTTTGATTTCAGGGTACTCTGACATTTTATTCAGTACATTCATACGACTATAACAGAGTGTATGACGATAAACAACCATTTAAGGTGAGTTTCATTATTATTCGTTTTTCCCTTTCTTTTCTCTCTCCCACCTCTCTCTCTTCTCTCTCTATCTCTCTCTTTGGCGATGATAAAAATCACAGTTAGTCCGAACCATGGTAATGTGAGAAAGAGACACTAGATCTTCATGCGCGGATCCAGAGGGGCGAAGGGGGCCTTTGACAAGACCATGCATGATATTTTTAGGTTTTTGTCGTTACGTGCAAGGTATGGAGAGCCTTCTCTATCGAAGGTTCTTTCAATAAGATCAATAAGTTTATCTTTAATTAAATTACGAAGGTAAAGTAGTGTAAAGAGTAGAAAAATCATAAGTAGACAAACTGGTTGCAATCTCTAGCTTTAAGTTGTCAGTAATTGGTATTGGTGTAGTGATAACATTTGTTACCTCCGAGTTCACCAGAATCACAGCTACCCAAGAATAATGTGATGACATAACCATGTCTCCAAGCTAGAGCGCGTAATTGAGTTTTGATTTATTTCTCAACCAAAACATATTTTGTTGGTAGTTGAGGGCAGACCGCGACTTGTTGGTGCATTTTTTTTACTTTTGTGATGTGTCTGGCTGCTTTTAGGATAAGTGTGCGGACTATGCAACATACAAACCTCAGGTCAGGTTACCCAGATACGAGTGCGTAATTGAAAATTATAATTATAATTTTTCAGCCTAAACATATGGGTGCTCAACCGTCTCAATTAGACGGTTCTGAGCACCCAAAACAAATGTTTAAACAGATGGGTAAACATCATTACTATTTTACGCTCTCAAGAAGTACTTAACTGGGCCGATTGATCTATTCTTGTTGGTTTGTTACAGCACAACTGCTCAGACTACATGTTGGACAAACCTCTTGTGATAGCTGAATTCAACCAGAAGCGTGGTGGTGGGATGACGTCACAGCAACAATATAACTGGGCTTACGATCATGGTTATGCAGGAGCATGGGGATGGAGCTATACTGATGAAAGCTGGCCAGTTCTGTCGGCTGGTATAAACTCTATTAAAGACAGAGACGACCCAGCAAAAGGTGGATTAGTACATTTCACAGTCTAAACATGGCTTAGATTGGGATGAATCTATATCTTAAAGGTGCTTGGGTAGCTGTAGATATGATCTTTTTCAACTAAAATAGTGACATGGTCTAATACACGGGATTGTGGTACTTATTCAACGTATACGAATATGTAATTAAAGTACAAATATTACCAGAAATGTGTCTCTTACTCGTGGTACCGCGGGTTTGTCTGTGGTCTTTGATAGTAACATTTCCTAGTCATACTCGGTACTTAATTTCTATTGTGACAAGTTAATTTCAATATGTCCTTGTATTCCTTCTTTTTGGTGCCTGTGATCTGATTATATACACTTGTCATGAAACGTTTGTTGAAAAGAGGGGAAAATGCAAAGAAACGGGATGCATTTAGATTTATTTAGTAAGTTATGAGAAATAATGCATAAAACATATCATATACATAGACGGATGGCTTAGAATGGGTTTGCTCCCCCCCCCCAGGGAATTTTGCAGACATATCCTATCTTGTAGAAAATTGAAAGCCGAGTCTTTTAATAGATGTTTGCACTCTGTGCGTTTGGGCGTTAGTCTGAAAGAGCCTGTAACATACGTTACTTTATCAAATTAAGAAAAAGTAAATTGAAAGTTTGGGCTACAAATTAAAGACATTAAAATATATATTTTTAAAAATCATTCATATAATCTGCATACTGGATATCTAAACTACGTATGACAGCCATTTGAACAAAATTGCGGCTTCCTAAGGTGCCATATGCGTTACATAAATCAGATAACCCATTAAAATTTGCAAGTGTGGCTAGTATCATTTACATTCACAATCTCTCTGTGTGTTTTGCAAAATGTTTTTAACCATGTCTGACAAGCCTATGCAATTGGTTAACAGAAAAAGCAAAGTTTGTTTCTCTAGCTTAAAGATTTTTTCTAGAATAAGCAATAAACAACCCTACCCCTACCCAGTTTTAAGGTGAAATGTTTGTTATTTAAACTAAAGTAAAATATGTTAAAAATATTTGCAGTTGATGAATATGTTTCATTGTTTGTGATTTATTTGCTTATTTGAAAAGACTCATAAATCTGCAAGTTTGTTGCAAAATTTTTAATATCAGAGGCTGTAACATATGTTAATGATGTAATAAATGGGCAAGCTCATTGTCTTTACGTAAGATACGCCTAAAAATGTTTTAATATCTTCGAGGGAATTTTGCAGATATATTCCATGTTATAGTATGACTCAAGCTGCATCCAATAAGGGATGTTTGCACTCTCTATGTTGGGGCATTAGTCTGAAACAGCACGTTACATGCGTTACTATATCAAGTAAAGGAAATGTAGTCTGGAAAATAGTAAGTGAGTATGATCAGGAAATACCACAATCACAAACTGCAGACAACCCCGTGGCATCGCGAGGAAGAGCCGCTCAACCATCACGAGACACCAGGAAGACAAATTAAGCAAAGCAATCAGCTCTCTCTTCCCCATCAAGATGATTGCAATACTAGAATGGATATAAAGTAACGTACAACAAAACATAGAACAATTACAGACTCCCACAATGGGAATAACAATAAACAAAAAGTCAACAACAACAGAACCACCGCTAATGTTCGAGCTAAAATTGTGAAAAAAAACTTGCAGCTGCTGGATATCTTACATTGTTTAGGAATTTTAAGCTGGCTCGTATGATAAAGACTTATAGATGATAAAGACTTATAGATCTGCTAGTTTTCACAATTTTTTTAAGATCAGAGAGCGTTACATATGTTATCGTGCTAAGTAAAATCACCAAACAGTATTTTGACATCAAGCTGCTCCATCCTAATCCCCTTTGGAATTCTGCAGATATATTACATCTTATGTAACCATTCAAGGTGCATTTAATGAGAAATATTTGCACACTGTAAGTCGGGGCGTTAGCCTGTAACAGCTTGTTACATATGTTACTACATCAATTTGCGAATAAGTTATTTGATTGTTTGAGCTAAAAAAAGAAGACATTAAAATTATCTTTGTTAAACAACTACTATGACTTGGTTTCAAACTGTTTTATTAGATTTTACAAACATATACCCAATTTATGAATAGGAAAAACCAAGTTTGCTTTTCTATCTTAAATAAATTGTCCTACAGGAGCTAATACACAGCCTTACTCCCAGTTTTACAGAGAAGCAAATTTTGTTATTACCGTTTAAGTAAAACACATAAAGTGGTTGCAGCGTGTCGATATTTTACATTTCCTTAGTCTGTCTTGCTCATATACCTGCAAGATGTCATTAGGTTTAAGATCAGGACACTTAATGCGTACTTGTAATATAAGTCTTTGGTGCCAAAACACTAGAAATTATATTCTTTTCTAATTATCAAGCCCATGGACTGTTGTTACAGATGTTATCAATGACCTTTTAAACACATTTCCTAATACTGTGCATATAATGCTAAATATAGAGCAACAAATAGAAAAGATAGTTTTACATTTGTACAAGACAATACAATAAATGAAATGGTCGAAACTAATTCTCATCGATTTAACACTCATGTTAAACGTTTGTCGTTGTCTGCTTCTGTGGTAATCATTATTATCACACGCCTCCTTGCAACTAGTAGAATCATCACACAATATTTCAATCATTTACTGTTATACAATTTTGACCACCAGTCCACTCAAAATTGATGAGCCACTATCAACTTTCCAATTTTGCCATCCATGGCTTGGAACATTCGGAAACTGATATGAATTCCTAATAGTTGGCTCTTTTAGTATGTGTTTCAAGTGATACTCTGCAAGTAGGGGAAAGACTAAAGCTTTACAAGAAGGAAAACTATGCCATTAAAAGCAATGAGTACCTGGACTGATGTACCTTGATATTTCTGTGATAAAGAACCATATCTTAGCTGGTTAACTTTTATAAATGTAGCCTTTCCAGACATGCAACAAAAATATTTTCATCTAATAATGTCTCTGCATTTATTATCTTTACCCAAGCATTCAAAAACTTATTTGAAGTCTTAGTACTTCTGAAGTGCTGAAACCGAGGTAACCCTTTCCCTTCAGATAAACGAACAAGATGTATCACAGCAGGTAAAGCAATGAAATTCAGGATGAACAGAGTGCCAATTAGACCCTTTCAATTCAATGATTCACTAAGTTTCTAAGATAAGGATGTAACATTTATAACTTGTCATAATAAATGAGCAAGGGCATTGTCGTGACATCCTTTTTGATTTCACAGTCAGAGGCAAGTATTTTTAATTTCAATGTGCTCAATGGATCATGAAATGAGGCACCTTATCAACTTGTTTACTCTGTATAAATCTTCCATAGCTCATAATATAGAACTACTGGTTATCCTATTCTACCCATAGTCTACTTTCCTTCTTTTGAATGCAACAGCTAATGATATGGCTGCAAAAACTGAGAAATCATAGGTTTTACATTATTTTAAGGCTTGCTTCAATGTACTGACATCAAAAAACAACCAGCTGCAAACATAATTGATGGCAATGTTCAACTTCATATTCTTTCTCTTATACCAGATAACTTTCAAAGTGTAACAGAAATTGTTTCAGAAGGTCTGCCAAAGCCATCAAGAGTCAACATTGTAACTAAAGAAAATTTATAAAGTTCTTTGGGCGCAGCAAAATGCTAATGATCTAAGACCTGAGGACTTAAGCACCAAACTACTGGATAGGTTCCAAGGCAAATGATGCAAAAAAGCAGCCTATCAAATTTCTGTTTGACCAATGTCAGAAATCTTAAAGTATTCATAGAGGTACACGGTAGAGACATAGGTTTTGCAAAATCAGAGCAAAGTTATCATTTAACTAGCACGGATGCAGAAGCAGCTGTAGTAAGATTGCTCTTTCCACTTCACAGGAAGAGACATATACAAGAGTCATACTTTATTGTATGCATATATGTGAAATGGCATTAAACCCATATTTAATCAGGTGTTTGATCCCATGACACTGACATGCTGTTTCTGCTTTTGAAGAATGCTAAGGATTCAATTTATAGCTGAGTCAATTTGTTTGACGCTGGCACTGGCCACACATACAAAGAAAATTAAGTCTTTTGATTCAGCATGCAAACTACATGAATAATTCAAATAAATAGATATTTTTTGTCTTCTTTCTGTTTCTCAGATTTTCAATCCATTTATTTGGAAATTGATATGGTAACATACGTATCATAGCATTACAGGCTAACCCCCTAGTTAATAGAGTGCAAACATCTGTTATTTGATGCAGCTTGAATTGTTCTTTAAGGTAGGATATGTCTGCACAATTCCCAAAGGGGTGGAGAGGAACAGGAATGTACTCATTTTGCAGTCCTAATACTATGACATGATTCTACTGGTTGTGATGAAATGGGTGATTATTTTGCCATAAAAGCAGACACAATGATAGACATTGTGAGGGTGACTTGAATAAAGATTGTTTTTGAATAATTATATTTAATGGGAATATTTATTGAATTGTGTCATTTAAATGAGAACTATTATTTTCTAAAAAATGTCTATATTTTAATATTATAGGCATTAGTAAATATGTGATAAAAAGATTATATATAACATCTGTAACACAATTCCATGAGCTTGTTATCAGCAACGACTGTAATACCAAGACTAAGGCACCAGAGGCTAGAGATTAATATGAAAACATGTGCAAAATAGTATTTTTTTTCTGAAATATCATCTCTTACTTCCAAGACAATTTTCTTGCTCATTCATTATGCCATGTAACATACGTTACATACTCAAATAAGTGCTCTGATCCTGATGTCAAACTTGCAAATGTATGATTCTTTATTGCATTAGCAAGACAGTGCCAAAAATGTGAGATATCAACAAGGGTCAAATATTTTCATATATTTTTCTTCAATAATAGATACCAAAATTGGATTATTAAAATTGGGGGTAGGGTTGTTTAATAGCTCATATAAAACAATTTATTTGAGATAGAAAAGCAAACTTTGTTTTTCCATAAGTCCGATGAGTATTTTAGTAAACTAAGATTAAAAATACTTGTAAAAATGCACAAATCGTCTGTAAAATAAAATGATGTTAGTCACGATTTCAACTTTCAAAGGAAATTTAATCTATGTAACGCATATAACACCATTGAAGGCTGTAACTTTGTTTAAAATGCTGCTTTTATGTAACTTAGGCATCCAGCTTGCAAGCTACACAAGAAATTTGAATAATTAGTTGGTTTAATGCTGTCTTTCTGAGGCTCAAACTTTCATTTTGATTTTTTCCTTAGTTTGTTACAGTAAATTATGTAACAGGCTGTCAGAGACTAACGCCGCAGAGCACAGAGTGCAAACATCTCTTAAAAGATGTGGCTTGAAATTTTCTTTAAGATAGAATATGTCTGCAAAATTCCCGAGGGGGTGGGGGAGCAGGACCTTTTTTAGCTCGAAGTCTAAAAGTAAAACCTGTGTAAAATGGCCACTCAAAGATAGACAAAACAAAGGTCTTAATGACAATTGGTAGCTTAATGAAGGTCGAAGTTATTGCAGAATGCTGCAATACTTTTGACCTGCATTACAAATGTAAGCGATAATCGGCCTGAAAACCTTTTTGGTCTTATTTACACATATTTTACTGTATGCCCATAAAACAACAAAGGCTGAAACAAGCGCACACCTCGAATAGTTTGGTACAATATCATATTGCTGAGGAAGAGAGAGCTGGTTGCTCTGCTTTAATTGTGTTATACTTTAATTGTGTTGTGGCTGGCTGTGTTCTGTGTCTCTTCGTCTCGGTGCCGTGGGATGGTCGACATTCTGTGATTATGGCATTTCCTGGTCAGTGGTTTGGCCAATCTTAAATAAAACTAAGATAGCAAATATGATTTACTCTATCGTGGGCATATGCTATGCTCAACAGCCTAACCTCACTGTTTAGTAAGGCTTCAATCCGTCAATATGTCTCACCATGACTGAAAAATTATAGACTGGGACGTAAAGCATAAATTCTAACAAAATCAACAGTTTTTTTAATGTCACTATAGCCTTTTAAAGTGAGTATTTTGCATCCGACACACAGTATCAAATGAAGCTTTTTATAGAATTAACCCTTTCCATTCATGATACTGGTAAATAGGTACTATCGCAAACAGTGAAGACCCAGGTGAAATGCCGCTTAAGACAGCATTTCATCGTGGTCTGTACTTTTTCTAAGATAGAACAATGCTCAGTGAAAGGCATACACAATTTTATAGCACTTTCGACCTCAATCCCTTTATAATCAGATTAAGAAGGGTTAATATGAGAACCGTTTAAAATATTAAAGGAACAACAAAGTAGCCATCCTTTAGTCGCATAAAAGACATTTAGTCGACTATTGTTAACACTATGTCATGTTTTAAACAAAGTTGTACTTATTGTTCTTGTTGTTTTTGTTGTTGTAAAAGAGTGTGCTCATTTAGTGATATCTATGCTTAGATCACGATCTGTGTTATCCAGGCATTTAGTTAAGAGTGCGTAATAAAAATTAGCTTTCTTTTCAGCCAAAAAATCTACTGTGGGTACTCAAAAGAACCGTCTCAATGCGACGTTTCTTTTAAGCACCCAAACATATGTTAATATGATGGGTAAGAAAATATTTACAATTGTAAAAAAATTGTTTAGCTCTAAACCTGTGTATGTCGGATGAAACATAATCGTGTTAAAGGATATAGTACCTTTAGTAGAACATGTATTTTCAGCATAGGTCAGCAGCATTCCCAAATCGGGTCAAATACGAAAAAAGGAAAAAACAGTTGTTGTTAATCAGGTTGTTATTTTTGTTTTGTTTTTCAATAACTGATCATTTACAAACTTAAGCAAGTCGTCGCCTAACATAGACATTTGTATTCCAAATCAGGATTACTTGTATGCACTGATAGATCGTATGTTATATTGTTTTAATGGCCTAGCTGCTCGATGTTATCAGTTTTTCTATGTTTCTGAAACCATTGACATTATACCTCGAATAATCCTCTAGCTGATAATGAATAAAGGGGAAACGAGTGAAAGGACATTTACATGTAAATAAGGGGAACTAGGGATCAAAGGCCAATGTTTTAGGGGAACAGAATATTATAGGCAATATTGCAGAACATTGAGCATAAGAAAAAAAAATAATTTGAGGGGAGGAAGGGAATAAGCAAACTTATTTCAGGGGATCAAGGGAACATGTACTAACCCTGGGAGGACCTCATAGGTAAACACTCATAAGTAACCACTTTAAAATTCAAAATAATCTTTTGAACCAGTGCATGGCAAAATGACTTTTGAGTCTAGCAAAAAATAAGATCCGTTGTCTGCACTTTCGCTGCCAAGCACCTCAAAAAACCAATACCTCAGTGCCAAGCACGTTTCAAGGACTCCTGAATATTTAGGGTATATGGGTTCAATACAGAGTATCTTCAGAACCATTCAACCTACCGCTGTCAAACTTTCACAGAATGTTGATATTATATAAAACTTTTATTTGAATCAATAATAAAAAAGATAGTCATGTGGCCTTTTGCGACCATTTTGGAAGCCATATTGAAAATTTGAAAAATACCTATAAACAACTATTTTATGCAAAAAAAAGAGATAAACATCCATCTACATCAAGTGTTAAACATCAGGATCTATTCTGATATATTGTTTCACCAGAAATAAATCAAAGTATAGCAGTTGAAGGGCATAATACGTCCTATATGTCATCCCCATGGACATGTTTTCGATATTTTTAATTTCCGCGAAAGCTAATGACATTACAAACATGTTTGCAAAATCCATTCTTGTATAGAAAATTGCGTATACCTCCATAAACGATATTATTATGTCCCTTGAACATTTTTAAATACAGAACAAAGTGTTGCGTCCCTTATAACCGTTTAAAATAGAAAACTATCAACTGTGCCTTTAAATTTCGACTGTAGTCGCGTTTGGCAGTGAACGGTAAATTCGACTACAGTCGCGTTTGGCAGTGAAAGTGTTAAGTATCAATGAGACCTTTGCTAAACGACTGAATAATATGATAATTATTAAAACTGAAATTAGTAGACTAGTACGTAACACCACTTTCACTCTGTTTCATATAATCCTGGTATGCCTATTAGGTAATCACATGCAACTGACTTTCCTTAACTCGAAACACTCTGGACCAGAACTTCGCTTTGAGTTACTGTTAGTTTGATTCTAAAAGATTAAAAATTTAAGTAACGTATGAGTTTGTTTCTTTGTTTCTTTTTTTCATATTTTCATATGAAAAGTCTTACAGATATGGTGTGGCTACCTTAAAGAACACTTTTATTGGCATTGTTCTTTCAAGTTTTCATAAGATAATAAGAGAATACAGTGGCGTAGCCAGAACGCCGAAAAAATACGCAAATCAAAGGGAGACTACTGGAAAAAGCAGTGACTCTTTAAGCGAACGGGAACTTCTCTGAAAGCAAAGAATTTGCTTCCAGGGGGGGCAAATTCTTTCTTTTAAGAGTGGTACCTTATGGTATGAAAAGTCACCTTTATCACATTTGGTGACCTCCCTTGAATGTTACTATTTTTATTACGCACATGCGTAACTGCGCAATGGGAGCTACGCCTATGGAGTACATTCAGGAATATTTATTCTTATCTTAAACCAGTGTCATTTTATTTTGACAAAAGCAGTTATTTTGAGCCATCTGGATTCGACTTACTGAGAGTCGGCTGCATTTGAGCTATTATTTTCCGAATCGTCTCAACCAGGATCCTTTAATGAATTTTTGTGAACACTTAACCGGTCCATCGTCTATTAACACAGAGTCCGTGTCCTTGCATTCTTGGCAGCAGGCCGCCATATTGTACATGTGACCACCGTAATACTCGAAACAACTAAGGCATCCTAGAAGACATGATACTTTGGCTTCCCTCGGATCACATGCATATTCGAACAGTCCCATTGTGTTGGTTACTTGTAAACACGCCATCACAAGTGTCAGTGTAGTTACTACCCGAGGTGCCTGCAAAATACAAAAATAATTATTAGAAGCGTGGGGGTTGATCGATTGGGCCCATCGCAAATATTCACACGTGCATTAAATACTACATAGCATAACATTTTTGACCATCGACGTTGTCTCCAATGTCATACTGGGAATACGTAGTACAGATTTGAGTATATGTGACTTTGACACCAAGGTCATATCGGTTATAGGATTAGCCTATTGATATCTACACCCCATAGGCAAAAACTGAAGGAGGAGTTTGCGTTACGAGCAAAACCGACTGACGGAACCGATTACAATTTATCCGATTTTTTTTCAAAAAGTGCGGATTTTTTCAAAATGTGCGGATATAATAAATATATTTAGATGAAGTCGTCACAAGTGTCAGTGTGGTTACTACCCGAGGCTCCTGCAGAATAATGTTCATTGAAACTCATCATCACAAGTGTCAGTGTGGTTACAGCAAGAGGATACAGACGACCTTAAAGTCGCTCATCTGAGTTGCGTTGTCCCCTTCAAGGACCACAGTATGAAGTTACATACAACAATTCAAAGCTCTGGTCGCAATGTATAATATGTTTTGCTATCCCTTTATTCGCCTTATATCACCCACATGGCGTGGATATCCAAGGGATATTTGAACGGTCATGACAGATGACCACTAGATGATACTGTATATCATACCTAACACCGATCACTGATGACTTTATTATAGACTGATCAGAATACTATGAACATGCTTGGTAGAGGGTCAACCCAGAAACATTTGTGTTAGATTGTTCAAATCAGGCAAGAAGAATTTTGTTCAGATTTCTAATTAAATAGTATAGGAAACCCGTAAAAAGTAAATGAGTATGATCAGGAAATACCACAATCACACACTACAGACCCAAACACGGAACCGTGAAGAAGAGCCACAGAACATTTATAGTATCAATACATCTATAAGACAAAAATAGTAAAGCAACCTGCTTTCTCTTCCTTTTCAAGATGATTGCAAAACTAGAGTGGATACAAAGTTATAAATAACAAAACAAAGACAAACAAAGAACTCCCACAAACAATGGGACGTACATTAAACAATAGATCAACAATAACATAACCACCGCCTTAGAACGAACAGCAGCTCAACCATCCCTCTGGCGGCCTTTTTTGGTAGACCAGAAGATTTTGCAATATCTTGAGAGAAGGTTATTGAAAGGCCATGTGTACCGAAGTATATCAAATATGCCTGAGTTTCCCTCAAAACGTATAGGAAAAGCTAGATCCGCACAGGGCGGCCATGTATTTTGACGGAATAAAACAAATTCGAACAATCCTGACAGAGGGTCACCCCAGGATCATTTATAAAAACTTCTTTTCAAATCGGCACACTACTATCTGGACAGGAAGCAAAGAGGAATGCAAAGATCAGGAATCGATACAATCAAGTACCACACCTGACCTAGGACACCATATGGGAAAGTGACAAAAACACAAGAAAACAAAACACAGCAGAGAGCCAAGAGGCCAACCCCCTCCCAGCAGGTGATCACAAGGCTGCAAGGAACAGACAAGACAGCATTAAAAGACAAACATGAAACATAAAATTAATAATAAAAAGGATCAACAAAAGAAGCATCGCCTTGGAACGGTCGGTAAAAAAATTACTGAAGGCTTTAAGCATGTTTAACGGTAACAACCTCTCCCTTAATTCTGATGTGGAATACAGACACATATAGAAAAGTGACAAAAACACAAGAAAATACAACACACAAGAGAGCCAAGAGGTCATCCCCTCTCCAGTAGGTGACCATATGGCTGCAAGGAACAGACAATACAGCATAACAAAGACAAACATCACGGGAGGATTCAGATGTGGATCACGGGGGGGGGGGGGGGCGGCTTTAACATGTTCAACGGTAGCAACCTCACCCTTAATTCAGATGTGGATCAAGACACATAAATGTTTGGTTCGCATAAGAGATCCCTAACGTATCAATGCATCAACTCCTAGTACAAACAAATCAAAATATAAATATGAGATAAAACAAAAAATAAGGATAGATTATTTCTATTTTGGTTAAAATGGCAACTTTTCATGAAATTTAAATCTTTGAACACTTTTTAAAGACGACCATCCAACGATCATTCCCGTGAAGCTTAAAAATCCATAAAGTGATTTAGGTGATGTTTAAAGTAGAGAGGAAGGCAAATATCAGGAATCGATAAAACATATGTTGAGGGACGGGTGATGGGCAACTGAGGATCATAAAAACTCACCATGAGCCCATTGAAACACTTCATTAGAAGCGTCAGTATGGTTACTACCCAGGAGCCTTCAGAATGCTAACACTACAGTAATGCACGCCGGAACACATTATCGCACGTGTAAGTGTAGTTGTACTACCCAGGAGCCTGCAGAATATTTCAGTAATGTTCATTGTAGCATATCATTATATATTTCTAGTGTAGTAACTACCCAGGAGCCTGTCAAATAAATGCCTCAAAGCAATGCACATTCTATACTCAGTATTTGTTGTTGTTGCTTTTTGCGTGTAGTTAAGTGGTTTAGAAGATATTTTTTATTTTAATATAATGGTTAATAAAGCATTCAGTATAGCTTAGCCAAATCCTTATCTATTCGATTCCATAAGGATCATTTTTATGGATTAAGATTATACATATTGATGCAATAAAGTATGGAAATGTCCATTTTGCATTTGAAAGGGTTGCCATTCAGAATTTCTATAGAATAATTTATTTCTGTCCCTGAAGATAGTTTTATTCTATGCAAACAGTACAGACGCTGATGAAATACCGCATTATGTGGCATTTCATCAGGGTCTTCTCTGTTTGCCCAAGTACCTGTGTACTGGTATCCATACGGAAAAGGGTTAATCCAACCAACGCACATAGACAACAAAATTGGCATTATAATCACGAATTATTTCGTAATTTAGCATAAGTAGGTAACATAATCTGTATTAAGATTTATTAAATACCAACTATGTACAGAAATAGATCCCAGAATTAGAAAATCATATAGTAAAAACAGACAGTAATTGCTTGAAGGAGCCTCTAAAGTGACATAACAATAAAACAAATCTCTCTTACCATCTATATGCAAATTTACTAAATGTTCTGCCTCTGATGAAGGGGCTTCAAATAAACTAACTTAATTTGTTATACAAATTGGTAATATCAAAATCCAGCTATAAACGTGCTATTATTATGTAAAGCGAGCATTTGAAGACGAACAGACTATATGTATCCGAATTGTAAGATGCTATTTACAGGGTTAAATATCAATTTACATATTTCTCTAAAGCTTATTTTATTCGTACTTAAAATATCTATCCCAATTAAAGATTGCTTTAGTACCAATCGCATATGTTTCGGATGAGTGTTGTTTTTTTTCTTCAAATCTTTATACCTTGTTTAATTTAACAGTCAAAACTGTGCACCACTGTTGTTGTAGTCACCATCTTTAGAAAATAAACTTGCAAAACTAATTAATTGTAAATTGTAGAACGTACTAGATGACAAGCGAGATATTCTCGATTTCTGAAGGATTACTTTGTTTTCAGATTATTAGATAGTGTCGTGTCGGTTCTGGGTCATTACCGTAGCAATTAATTACTTTTACTAGTGAGTCAAACAAATTTGGAAACGTGTTTTATAGCCTTCTAGCCTTCGCATCATATTCAACAAATAAAATTGTGTCACTTTTATATCCCCCGCATATTCAAAGAAAAGCGAGTGGACATAGTATTGGGCTTTCCGTCCTTCCGTCCCCCTTCAAGTAGTAGGTACGTTGTGTATGAAACTCTTACAGTTGTACTCCGATTCCTTTGGAACTTTACAGGTGGTTACAAAAATGTAGGCCATGGTTTTAATATGTGCATATTGTTTGGATATAATCCTCAGATTATTTTGTCACTTTTTTCACAAAATGAACTTAGTCATTTTTCCGGCCGAAGTGAATAGATACTATGTATCTTTTGTGTGAAACTCTTCCTACAGTTTGCTTTTGATTCATTTGAATCTTTACATGTGTTTAGATCATGGTCTGCAAATGTGCAAATTGTTTTGATATAATCATCAGATCATTTTTGGCACTTTTTTAACAAAATGAACTTATTCATTTTTCTGGCTGAAGTGAATAGATACTAGGTAACTTGTGTATACAATTCCTATGATTCTTTTGAAACATTACAAGAGTTAAGCTCATGCTCTGCAAATGAGCATATTGTTTGGATATAATCCTCATATTATTTCCTGTCACTTTTTTTACAAGTTGAACTTAGTCATTTAAGCGACCAAAGTGAATAGATACTTGATATATTGTGTGCGCAACTCCTCCTACAATTTTATGTCAATGGTTTTGAAACTACATATGTTTTGGTCATGGTATGTTTTGGATATAATCCTTAAATCATTTTTAGTTCCTTTTTTCACAAATTGAGTTTGGTCTTGTTTTAGGTTTTTATTGCTATCAAGATATGGATGTGCTTAGGATAAATTCTCAGATTAAAAATATAAGTGAGTATGATCAGGAAATAACACAATCACAAACTGCAGACAAACCCATGGCACCGCCAGGAAGAGTCACACAACAATCACGAGACACCAGGAAGACAAACTAAGCAAAGCAACCTGCTCTCTCTTCCCCATCAAGATGATTTCAAAACTATGATGGACATAAAGTAACGCACAACAAAACATAGAACACAGACTCTCACAACGGGAGTAACAATAAACAACAAGTCAACAACAACAGAACCATCGCCTTAGAACGGACAGCAGCCTAAGCCACCGGGATGGAGGGGGGGGGGGGTAAATGCATTTTACTGATACCAAATCTTCGCCCTAGATTCTACTGTTGTTGAAGTACAAGAAATGTTCAGCTCGAATGGTAGCCTTCTAAGTTTGTTTCTGTTTTGTGTACTTGGTCAGTTTAATTTACCCGTTTCATGATAGCTCGTATATTAAAAGACAGACATAAGATGGCGTCTGAATGTGCTTGCTGGAACTGTTTTTGAATCACTCATGAGATATTTATATCAGATTTTTTTTTGTTATAAAACATGTTCAAACAAATCAAGAATAAAGTGATTTCCTTACCCGCATTTTGTGTAGTGCTGTATCTGTTTTATAGTAAGTTCGCCAACCTGAAAAGAGTATGTCAAATTTATATAAAATCATGTAATTATTGAAGCTAACTTTGACATTGCCACCCCTCTGCGATAAGGAGTCGACAACTTTTAATTGTCATTTCAAAATTGGCATTACACACAGTAGAATTGATATTTTCACGTACGCTGCCAATCAGAACTACCTCGGCCAATTCCTTGGAATTCCGTGGAATCAGACCAATGAAACATATCAGGAAAATGGCAATATTCAATGACCTTTTATCGCATTCGTTCCCACCACTTACAGGTTGTGGCAGAATATTGTCAAGTTACACCATTTTGCTTACAGTAATATCCAAAGTGAGGTTATACGGTAAAGCATATTGCTTCAGCATCACTTTCGTTTTGGTAGCTGAAAGTGGGGGTTCACCACTTTGAAATAGTACGTTTATTAATGCATCGTAACTGGATGTCAAACGTCTGTGGCCATACAGAATATGATATCTTTAAACATTTTCTCTCCCGCCCTTCCCTTATGACGTTAATGGACGTATTCTGTTGCATTTTTATCGCATTCTTTCCCACTACTTACATGGTGTGGAAGAATGCTGTCCAGTAACATCACTTTGGTTACAGTAATACCAAAGGCCCCGCTGATCACTCACAAATGCAAATATCAGAAGGCAAGACCCAGACCAAGAAACTAGTATGTCGGGTAACTTTTCATTTGCATATATCTGCATTCTAATTCCGTAGACACTCGTCGTCCATTACTGGAATCTGAATGGATTATTTTGTCAACAGATAATTGGTACTTGGTATACATGTGTGTAAGCAAAGTGTCTGGCGAAACAATTATGTTTGAAATTGTTTTCAAAGATGTTTTGAAACTGGTAGTGCGTTCTACAATTTTGAGGCAGAGTATGAGAATGAGCTGTTGTACATCACAGTACGTGGTCTAGGTACGGAGAGAAGTCTATTTTCTAAAAGAACGAGAGTAGTCATGTAACGAGTACGGGCTTAAACAGGCAAGATATGCTGGTGCTGAATTCTTTAGTGCTTTATATGTTAATACAGACGTATTATATATAGCCGTTTAGGTACGGAAAGCCATTCGTGTCTTTCAAACTTGATAGTTGAAGGAGTCACGGATTCTGCCCTAAATATGCATTTGTTACTTGTAGAGACGTTCAATAGTCGCAGCCGTCGTGTTCCCCCAAGTGTTGCAGCCATAATCAAGTAGCGGCTGTATATAACTTTGATAGAATATCTTTTGAATAGTTGGGGGTACGTTTATTGAGATTTGTCTGAGAATTATTTGGATGATATTGCTGAACACAAGTAGTCTATGTGGGGAGTCCATAAGAGATGGTCATCAATAACAATGCCAAGAAGCTTTTTTTGTTTTGGAACTTTTCAATTTTGTCACGATCTGCACTTAGGTCGAGAGGGTATGTGCCATGCACCTTTGGTTTAGTCCCCAATACCATGTAAGTATCTTTATCATAATTGATTGTTAATTTGTTTTGCTTACTCCGGGCCACAGCTATTTCGCGATCTTCCTGCAATTCATCATTAGTTTTAGCAAAAGACACTAGAACAAAATGGCAACAGTTAGGATTTTTCCTTGAGCAAAACACCTTATCTTGTGCTTAGAACTGGTTCAACCCTGGAAGTATTCCGACATGACTGAATAATTTTTGACTGGGATGTAATAAGTATCCGTAGAATAACTTCAACAATAACAGGTACAGATGTCCGACTATTTTCACTGGTGCAATGTTGACCTAAGTTCTTTTAGCAAGTTAAAATTTA